>CM061749.1:80911898-81511898 GCA_030979885.1 Lolium multiflorum
GCCAGGGCTTTCATCTGGTGGAAATAGACATTGACAGAGAGGTTGTTCTTCTTGAGATCAGACATCTGCTGCCGGATGCCGGACGACCGCGCGATGGAGACGGAGGCAAAAGCACCGCTAAGCGTCTCCCATGCCTCGCGCGCAGTGGCGGCGAAGAGGATCATCCCGACGACCCCTTCGGTCATAGAGGACACGAACGCCGAGAGGATGGATTGATCTTGCTGAACCCAGAGCGAGTACGCCGGGTTAGGCTGCTGCACCGTGGCCTCACCATTGGACACGGCGATCTCAGCAGCAGGGCAGGGCTTCGTCCCATCGACGTACCCCATGAGAAGATGGCTCCGCAGCAGAGGAGCGACTTGAGCTCGCCAGAATAGGTAGTTTTCTCCGGTGAGCTTGATGGTGATCGCCGACGCCAGAGAGACGACGGGCGCCGCCGGCGCAGACACAGCGGATCCAGAGGACGAGCTGTTCACGGCCGGCATAGTGGAGACCGTGAGAGCGGCCGTGGTGGCCACCGATGCAGCGGGCGAAGAACCCATGACGCGATCTGAGATGGCGGCGGCGGAGGAAGGCGGAAGAGAGGATTAGGTTTAGGTCAGGAGCAAAGCTCTGATACCATGAAAAAGTTTAGGGTAGATTGATTTGGGTGAGTTGCACATCATAATACGGCCGGCCTCCATATGATATATATATATATATAGGGGATTACAAGAGTTACATGATTACACGTTTGTACACAACACCTAATATGTAACATATACGTATTCTATCATCGATAAGGGCGACACCGGTGTCTCGACGCTAGAGTATACCTGAGAGCGGTGCAGTGCAATGCAATGGACGTGGACCGGACAACCACCGATCGAACGAGGAAATGAATGAAGGACTGCATACAGTGCTCCACGCGCCGGCTGCTTTTTGTTCATCGGAGTGGGGCGAGCCGTGACGAACCAAGGAAGGAATGCTCTTCAATTATGGTTAGCTTGGCCCGTGGAGCTGAGGAAATGCTTCACCAGATTTGCTCAGCGTTAACTTCCGCCAGCTGCGTTGTGGTACGGCCAGACAACCACACTGCGCAAGTGGGCATCGCTAGATCTTTAGGAGCTCGTGGAATATCTGATGCATGCAATTTTTGATGCAAGCCTACGAAATAGTGGACTTGCGACGTAAATGCTGGCTGCTGTCAGACAGCATCGCTTCACTCCTTCCATCACTCAGATGTCGTCGCTAAAGGTACTAAGCCTAACACAGACGTGTTCTGCGCCCCAAGCTTAAATCTGCTTACATGGCTTTCGTAATTGCTTCAAAATTGATGTTGCCCCCTCAGCCCACCGCTGATGCCCTGTTTCGGTGTGCTCTCTTCTTCACGGGTTGACTTTCTCTTCTCCCGTCACACGCGAGTGGGGCCAAGGTTGGTATAGTGATGGCTTACCTCTTTCCATCAGTTCGGACTTTTGGTTCAAGTGGCTAGTGCATGAAGCTTAACAAATGTGTCCTTTTATTTTCGGAAAAAATGTGAACTTTTATTACTACAATTTTTTATCAAAATCTTGTGCTATATAGGCTAGATTCGTCTGTGTCGTGCGTTTAAGAGTTAAGACGGATTAGCCCCCCTAGAATGAGATCGATACACTGATTGCACTCTAAGCACCCACAGCAAGTCCGCCGTCGTGCTAGCTGTTGCTATAACCCTCCGATCTCTCACGCACATGGGAGGGTGGAAAGCATCTGAGGGAGGACGTTGGACGAGTGAGTATAGTCAGTTTGAAGATTTGGCCAGGGACTTGTGCTTAGTGCCCAAGGTTTGACCAGTTCCTTTGTTGCCCCGTCGCCGATAAAGATCGAACATCAGTTGTGGCTTTATACCCTTGGGTTTGTTGCCCCTCACACTGGTAGAAAAAAGGCCTTCCGTCCAGCCCCATTAGTCGCGGAAATGCAAAAACCGCGACCAAATGGGGCTTTAGTCGCGGCTCTGTTGCCCAACCGCGACCAAAGGCCCGGCCCGCGCTCGTGGGCCACCGGGTGGATCTCGGAGGGGCTTTAGTCGCGGTTGGCCAGGCCAACCGCAACTAAATGTCCTCAGGCCTGGTCCAAAGGCCAAAATCTGGTGATAACACAACCGCGACTAAAGCCCCCTCCCTATATACCAGCCAGCCCACAACAGCACTTAGCCATTTGGTGCCCACTTCTCTTCACAAACTTCACAAGGGGGTGTATGGTTTGCTTTTGGCTCTTCTTATGCACACAAGGTGTTCGATGAAATGTCCCAAGAGCATGAAACAAACATGATATGAAGTGTCGGAGCCACACTTGATCGAGCTTCCTCATTTATTTTTTCCTCCTCGATCGCGGTTAGCAACAACACTTGAACCTTTCATATATATGTGTCATTGATAAAATATGCATATGTGTGTGTAGTTCATTGTTTAATTTATTTTTAGTTTAAATGCATGATTGTTAATTATATATTTTGTATTATAATAATGCATATGAATCGGCAATGGATGTACGCTGTCGACTCTCCGGCGAATTCACCACGGTTTGCAACATTCTCCCCGTAGTGGCTAATGCTAACAGGTTGTGGGGTTTTGTTATCTCATTCATGTGTTAACTGTGAAGAATCGAAGGGTTACTCTTCCTCAAGGAAAGTTCACGTGCACCTGATTCCGCATGGTTTCATGCCAAGCTATAATTGTTGACCAAGCATGGAGAAAGAGGGTTATGATGGAAGAAATGAAGAAGGGATGACATCGATGAGAGCTATCTTGATCATTTCTGTGGGGATACTTTCATGGATGATGCCAGGGGAAGGGGAAGGTGAAGGGGAAGGTGATCAAGAAGAGGCACGTGATGAGCCCGCCGATGATCTTGGCCGGACCATTGCTGATGCACGGAGTCGCTGCGAAACTGAAAGGGAGAGGGAGAATTTGGATCGCATGTTAGAGGATCACAAAAAGTCGCTGTACCCGTGATGCGATAATGGTCTGAAAGAGCTGGCTGCACACCGGATTTGCTGAGATGGAAGGCACAGAAAGGTGTAGCGACTCGGGATTTGAAAACTTGCCGAAAATGTTGAAGAATATGTTTCCAAAGAATAACGAGTTGCCCTCTCCAGTACGTATGAAGCAAAGAAGGTTGTTTGCTCTCTAGTTTAGAGGTTCTCAAGATACATGCATGCATCAACGATTGCATCCTACCGCCGTGAATACGAGAATTTGAATGAATCCCCGGTATGCACCGCATTAGGTTATAAGATCGCAGGCGAGACCCCGGTGACGCATGTCGATCGCCGTGAAACCTAGGAAGAAGGTTCCCGCCAAGGTGATGTGGTATGCTCCCTGATACGCCGAAACGTTTGTTCAGAACAAAGAGCATGCCAAGTTGTTGAGATGGCACAAAGAGGATCGTAAGTCGGACGGGAGTTGAGACACCCCACAGATGGAACGCAATGGAGAAAGATCGACGGAGAGTTTAAAGATTTTGCAGCCGACGCAAGGAACATAAGATTTGGTCTAAGCAGGAACTCAAAAGTGATATTCTCTTGGCGAGCAGCTCCAGCCATAGCACCTGCCCGTGACTCTATGCATCTACAACCTCCTCCTTGGTTGTGCATGAAGCGGAAGTTCATTATGATGCCAATGCTCATCCAAGGTCCGAAGCAACCCGAGAACGACATCGATGTGTACCTAAGACCATTAGTTGATGAACTTTTACAGCTTGTGGGGCAGAGTCCGTGTGTGTGATGAGCACAAAGAAGAGGAATTTGACCTACGAGCGTCGTATCCATCAACGATTGGCCTGCTCTTAGTAACCTTTCTAGACAGTCAAATAAGGGATACAAATGCATGCACGCACCGCTTACATGAGACTGGAAAGCGTACATTTGCCAAATTGTAAGAAGAACGTGTACATGGGGCACATCGTCGATTTCTTCCCAAAAATCATAACGTAAGAAAGCGCGGCAAGCATTAAAACGGCAAGGCAGATCACCGGCAGCCTGCGGAACGCACTGGTGCCGAGGTATTTGATATGGTAAAGGATTTGAAAGTCATCTTTGGAAAGGGTCCTGGCGGACAATCAGTGCTGACGGGCACGTAGCCATGTGGAAGAAGAAATCTATATTCGGGGAGCTAGAATATTGGAAAGTCCTAGAAGTCCGCTCTGCAATCACGTGATGCACGTTACGAAGAATATTTGCGTGAACCTCCTTTCCTGGCGTGTATGGGAAGACAATGATACAAAGGAAGTACACGGCATGACCAGCAACGCTTGAAAGACCCCGATGACCAGCATCCGCAATGGTTTCAAGGTCGTGCGAGCTACGCTCCGACCAAAGAAGAGAAGGTCATCTTTTGTGAATGCCTGAGTATGAAGGTCCCGACTGGATTCTCGTCCAATATAAAGGGAATAATAAACATGGCGGAGAAAAGTTCCAAAACCTGAAGTCTCACGACGACTGCCACGGGATTATGACGCAATTGCTTCCGATTGCTTTGAGGGGCTCCTGCCGGAAAATGTAGCCATTGAGAAGCTATGTGCATTCCTCAATGCAATCTCGCAGAAGGTAATCAATCCAGGATCTACCACGGCTACATAACGATGTGGTCCAATGTCTTGTCGCTCGAGTTGGTGTTCCCGCCATCCTTCTTCGAGATATTATGACGCACCTCCCGGTTCACCTAGTCGAAGAGATTTCCATTCTCGGTCCCGTATTTCTACAACATTATGTTCCCCTTCGAGAGGTTCATGGGAGTATTAAAGAAATATGTTCGTAACCTTGCTAGGCCATAAGGAAGCATCGCCAAGGGCTATGGAAATGAGGAGGTAATTGAGTTTTGTGTTGACTTTGTTCTACCTTAAGCCGATTGGTCTTCCTCGATCGCGCACGAGGGGAGACTAAGTGGAAAAGGCACGATCTGAAGGAATCAACCATATGTATGGACGGCCATTCTCTCACTGAAGCACACCACACAGTTCCGACTCAATTCCAGCTTGGTGTCTGCACTTGGAGAAACACAAGAATATTTTACGCCCGGACAACCCTGGGAAGCCTGAATCCCGGATTAGGAAGGCCCACATGGAGACTATGTTGGTTGAGAAAACATTTCATGAGTGACAATGAGGTTGAGATCAGCTTTACATGTTGGCCAAGACACCATCTTCGATTATAACTACTTTCCAAGGGTACGAGATAAATGGGAATACATTTTACACGATCGCTCAAGATAAAAAGAGCACCAACCAAAACAGTGGTGTCCGCTTTGATGCAGCAATCGAGAATGGGCAAAAGGTCACATATTATGGTTACATAGAGGAGATATGGGAACTTGACTATGGACCCTCCTTCAAGGTCCCTTTGTTCCTGTGCAAATGGTTCAAGCTAACAGGAGGTGGGGTAAAGGTGGACCAGCAATACTGACAATGGTGGTTTTCAACAATCTTGGTTACCTTGACGAACCATTCGTCCTAGCGAAAGATGTCGATCAGGTTTTTCTAGGTCAAGGACATGAGTAGCAAACCGAGGAAACTGAAAGATAAGAAAACGATCAGGACATCATGCGATGATCCAAAGCGTCACATTGTTCTTTCAGGGAAAAGAAACATCGTGGAGTGGAGGACAAAGACAGACATGTCGAAGATTATAATATGTTTGCTGAATGCCCTTCAAAGTGAACACCGATCCACATTAAGTTAAATGATGAGGATGCTCCATGGATACGGCCCAATCGTAAGCAAGTAGGACACAAGGAAGAAATGATGTGTAATAATTTATTGTACCAAACTTTGTTGAATGGATCATGTGAATTATGTTATCTGTCCGTGATGTGTTTGGTGTCCAATTTCCCGAATGATTCGATTGATTCGAGAGATAAGCACCGATGATACATGAAATTTGGAGTGATTTAGTCATACTCCTGCTCAGCGTATAATATGCATACTCGTAGTCTTCATAGTCGCTGCCGTTGTACCGGTAGTCGCCACTTTCTGTTACTGCGGTTGCCGCGCTGCTGTCAGCTGCTGCCAAGAAGGCCGTGGCTCGAACCGAGGGTAAGCAGCGGGGATATCGCCGTCGTGATGTAGTCCATGACGTCTCGCAGTCCCGCCGTACTTCACCAGCCGACGGCCGGCTCCATGGAAGTTCCCGTGAGGCAGACCGCCCTCCTCATACCTGGCGAGCGCCCTTTCACGCCGATTGATGAAGAAGGTCCCAAGTATGCCGGTTATCGGGATGCCAGCGGGTTCATCCGCTGTTCCGGCGTGAGGTCGAGGTAGTAGTGGTTCGCGATGGCTGCCCGGCGCGTCACACCTAGAGGGACAGGAGGGACCGGCACGCCGCCGCTAGGCTCCGTACCGCGGGGATGCCAGAGTTCTTGGCAAGGGGCGGGTAGTTCGAGGCGCAGAAAGCTCCTCCACCCGTCGGGGTAGGTTAGGAGGGTGCTGTGGAAGCCATGAGAGAGTGATGAGAGATCGTAGAGATGTGAATGCTGGCCAAGCCCGGCAACATATATGTAGTGAGAAATGACGGGAAGAAAGAGCTGGCGGGAAGAAATTGGTGGGAAGAAAGAGGGGGGAAGAAAGAGGCGGGAAGAAATTGGCGGGAAGAAAAAGGCGGGAAGAAATTGGCAGGAAGAAATTGGCGGGAATAAATTTTCTGAATTTATTGATATATTCGTGATGTGTTTTTAAATGAATTAGTTTATTTTTATGAATTTTTTGATATATTATTTGTATTTTTTTAACATTTTGAATTGAATTGGTTTTATTTTTCTGAATTTTTTGATATATTATATGCATTTTTAACATATTGAAATGAATTAGTTTTATTTTTCTGATTTTTTTGATATATAATTTGTATTTTTAACATATTGAAATGAATTAGTTTTATTTTTCTGAATTTTTTGATATATTATTTGTATTTTTAAGATTTTTAAATGAATTAGTTTTATTTTTCTGAATTTTTTTATATATTATTTGTATTTTTAACATTTAGAAATGAATTAGTTTTAATTTTCAGAATTTTTTGATATATTATTTGTATTTTTAAGAATTTTGAAAATGAAAAGTATTTTGAAAAAGACCTTTGGCCAACCGCGACTAAAGGGTATTTTCCGCGGGAAACCAAAACTCACAAAACCCCCTTTAGTCGCGGCTGGGGTCACCAACCGCGACCAAAGGGCCCACGCCCATAAACTGCATCAGCTGATCACTTCTACCTCTTCCTCTCGAATCACGGTAGGCTGTCATGTCGACGACTCCTCACAAGCCAAGGCCGCGCTGCCGACTTCCTCTGGCTGCTGACCTCCTCAAGGCTGGCTTCTCGCCGCTTCATGAGCTCGCGCGTGCCGCCGCCCACCCGTATTGCCGACGTTTCTGTCGCTTCGAGTCACAAGGCCGCGGGGCCTCTTCTCTCATTGGGCCAAGGTTGCTACATACGCACGTATACAACGTCGTCATACAATGCGGCTGTCGCGAGGCGCGTTTACCACATCGCGTCACGCACTTTTTCGGCTAATAACTGTTATAGCATTATTACAGACATCGTGACGGGAGACTGTGGGGCGCTGTACTGTGGGTAACTGCCCTCTCTCAACAATTTTTTAACAAACATTTAAATTATAAATTTGATTTAACTAACATTTAAATTAACTAGAAAATTAACTTAACAAAATTTTAATTAACTTAACAAGAAAATTAACTTAACTAGAAAATTAACTTAACAAAATTTTAACTATAAATTTGATTTAACTAACATTTAAATTAAATCTCTATCTTCACAAAATTAACTCTACAAATTTAAATCTATAACAAAATTTGAATTAATTAAATCTCTATCTTAACAAAATTTCAATTATAAATTTGACTTAACAAAAAATTATCTTAACAAAAACACACGGAGGGAGGGGGCGGCGCCACCGCCACCGCCGCCCCCCTTTCGCCACCGCCCTCGCGCGAACCGCCGCGCCCCATTCTTCTTCTCCGCCGATCGAACAGAGCTCCGCAGCGATGCCGTTAGGCTTCCCCCTCGGCACCGCCACCTCCCTCCGTTAGCGAGCCCCTCGTATACGCGCGGTGTTTTTTTTGGATCGAGAGGGGGCGGCGAGGGTTATGTGTGTTGTCCTCTCGACACCGCCACCGCCCTTTTCGCCACCGGGGCCGCCCTTTCGCCACCGCCGCCTCTTAGTTTTTAATGCTGGCATATACACAATTACTTAGTTTTTACTACATGTTTTCGGGACTGACATATGGCTGACGATAGAGCTGACCCGATTATGGACAACAATCCTCAGCCTTCCGGCCTACGAGAAGTGGTTCTTCTCGCGCTTCACTGTGGCCACCATGGAGAACGAGATGAAGTGGTACAGCACCGAGTGGAACCCCAACCAGGAGGACTACCGCATCCCGGATGATATGCTCAAGCTCGCCCAGAAGTACGGCGTCAAGGTATATATATATATATACATCTTAGTTTGAAAATTCGAGTCGATCGATTGAGAGCTGGCAGAACCCTATCCTGATTAACACTATTACTTGGAACAGGTGCGCGGGCACAATGTGTTCTGGGACGACCAGAACTCGCAGATCAGGAGAAACATATACCATCGAGGCTGTCGACAGTGCAACCACGCTGGAGCCCCCGAAGTACGCCACCAAGTTTATCAACTAATGCGGAGTCTAGAGACAACATCTCGATCACCCTGTGAGTGGAATGAGCCAAAGAAGGCACGTCTTTGTTTCTCACTTTTGTTGACAAGAGAACTAAAAAGGATTGCTTTCAAAAGCTTATGGAGCATTTCATCCTACCTCCGTAATACCACAAATTCGATGAGGCGGGTAACAAGATTACAGAAAACAAGGAGAGGAGGAGGCTACTCAAACACTTCGCCTGTAAGATGGCCGATACATTCTGGAAATTCCATAATCTAGCCCGTGACTATGTCAACCAACAAGACTCCGGAATTCAAAGGGATAAAGATGAGAGACTTCAATATGATTGGCCAGAATTTGTGAAGCAGAAGAAATCGGACCATTTTATTGAAATATCGAAAAAAATAAGGAAAATGCGTTAAGAAGGAGTACAATCATGTTAAGGGGCCAGGAGGGTATCGCTTTTTGGGAGCCCAAGTGGGAGAAGATGGAGAACGAGCCGAGGAGGCGAGGAATCCGTCTAGACGGAGGGATGGGACCGAAGGGCCAAAAGCCGGTGGTACGGGCATGGGGGAACGCTAGACCCGGAGACAAAGGCGTGTGTTTACGGGAACAAAATGTTTAAACCAACCCAAGCCCTTATTGACGCAATGAGGGATGCTCAAGAGGGGAAAGATCAAGTTCACCGTAGAGAACGACGGCTATCAGTAAGAGCCTCTGGAATCCCGAACACCTGAGGACGTGTACGAGGGGCATGCCCGGAACATTACGCGGAAAGAAGGGTTCTCCCAGAACGATGACCCGTACGGTTACATAAGCCGTAAGAGAAAGTCGGATCGGGATGCCGATGTTGTGGCGAAGCTGGTACCAGTCGATGAGATGAAGAAACCCCTGTCTATACTAGTACAGAGAGATCGGCAGCCGGGACGCATGAAGATCATCCAGCGGATCTCTGAAGCTAGCAGCTGAGAAGGCTATGGCTTCCACGGAGGTCCGGCCGGCTACTGATGCACCCGTGAGATCCAAATTACCGCACCGGAGCCTCGCTACCCCGTGGACGTTATAAAGGAGATGAAAAAGAATGTCATCTGTATTATCCTACCGGGAACATGTCCACGAAGGTAGCCGCAGTGCTTTGCCATGTGAGCCCGGAGCACTCCACCACAACAATCCCATTGCGGATGGCTATGCTCGTGTCACTATGAGGAAATAGTCCCAGGGTTTGAGGACTGGGAGATTGACATTGCCACACCCGAAGGGGAGAGAAGACTTGGAGGTGTCAAGCGCCAGCTTATTCTCTTACGGAAAAAGAAGTTTATCAAGTTTCCGTACGAGGCGCCAAGGCGAACAAGTCCACCCTCCTCGGCGGGTGGTGGCGGCGGCGGCCGGGCGCGCGCAGGTGGTTCACCTACACCTCCTTCACGCGGGCGCCGCCGCCCCCACCCACCTCCTCCGGCGGCGTACGCTCGCTTCTACCACTCTCCGGCGATGAAGCAGCCGCTCTCAAGAAGAGAAGCAATTCTGACTATTAACCCGACCTTATGTACCTAGGGACTACAAAGATACCGAGCCATCATCGAAGCCTCTCACCCCGAGACCTTATGACCTTAGTGTGGAGGAAAATGCAGCGGTCGGGGCTGCTCAGCATGAGAAATGGCAGGCGGACTGCAAGAAGAAAAGAGAGCCCGAGCCCAAGCCAGTATATTCTGACAAGCAAAAGAAGTGGGCTAAGTCATTTTTGACCGAACCGTCCATGCCGCGAAGAATCTCTGACGACTATTCATGTGAACTTCGTAGGCAAGCACTCATCTTTGAAGGAGAAGCAAGAGTTGGCGGAGAAGGTGAGAAGAAAGCCTCTCATAGTGAAAGTAAAAAAGAGGGGAAACAAGTTGCCCAAAATTTCAGGGAACAAGAGTAAACAATCCACGCTCTCTCATAGTGAAAGCCACGGTCCTGATGACCCCAAATCATAGCAACAAGGCAAGACAGGATTGACCGTAGCGAGCGCCGCGTAACAAGCGGCCAACTTAGGTCTCACTCTTCGTGCACTGTTGAGGCCTTGATGAGGCAACAATGAAGGACGTAGTAGTTACATATGTGTCGAATGGGCCTCGAGCCTGCGCAGAAAAAGGATCTACCTCCACAAATGATAGGTCTACTAAATTGGTACAAGGCTTACATAAATTAAAAAACGCGACTATATTTATGCTGAAGTTAGACCGAGCATCACTTCAAACATTACTATGTGCAAATTCATCTGAGTGAATATATTCACACCGGTACATAGTATATATATATATATATATATATATATATATATATATATATATATATATATATATATATATATATATATATATATATATATATATATAGGAGAGCGACTATTCTAGAACCCCCTTAAGAGTGGTTCTAGAATAGCTATTCTAGAACCCCCCCCCTTGGATGTTGCAGACTAGCTATTACACAACCCCTCTTTAAAGACCTTCTAAACCTGATGCAAACACCTGCGCCTTCCAACCCCACCTACCTTCCAACCACACCCCACCTCTCGTCGACCACCACCACCACCTCACCCACGCCGACCCCACCTACACCACCTACCAACACCCCACCCACCACCCGGCTTCGACCCACCCCACCTTCGTCGACTCAACCCACCTCCCAACTCTCGCATGCCCCACACAGCCTACCTCCCGCCGGCCCAACACCGCCCACCTTCCAGCGACCCAACCCAGCCTCCCAATGACCCAACCCATCCCACGTCCCGACGACCCACCCCACCATACCTCATGCCGACCTATCGCTGACCCTTCCCCCTGCCACACCCCACCAACCCCATTTTTTAAAGTTCGCATTTTTTTGGAGCTCCGCTTCATTTTTTTGGAAGTTCACTTCATTTTTTCGGAAGTTCACTTCATTTGTTTTGGAAGTTCACTTCATTTTTCGGAAGTTCAACTCATTTGTTCACCGATCCACCACACCCCATCCCACCTCAACTATCACCTCCCACAAACATGTACAACCCTGCTATCTCTCCTCCTGCCGACCCCACATCACACCACCTTCCATAGACCCACACCAACTCTCGATGATCCCACCCCACTAAGTTCACTTCATTTTTTGGAACTTCACTTAAAAGTTCTTACCGTTTTCTCGAAGTTCACTTCATTTTTTGGAAGTTCACTTCGTTTTATTCAAGTTCACATCATTCTTTTCAAGTTAATTCCCTTCATATTTTTTGGAAGTTCACTTCATTTTTTGGAAGTTCAATTCATTTCTTCTCGGAAGTTCACTACTTTTTTCGGAAGTTCACTTCTTTTTCTCGGAAGTTCAGTACATTTTTTGGAAGTTAGCTTCACTTTTTGAAGTTTTTTTTTTCATTTTTCGAAAGTTCACTTTATTTTGTAGGAAGTTCACTTAATTTTTCGGAAGTTTACTTTATTATTTTTAGAAGTTCACATCATTTTATTGGAAGTTCACATTAAGATTTATCAAACATGCCAAAAATTACTTTATTTTGTCAAATTTGTAAGTTTAGAAAATTCTCCAGATTTCAAAAAAATCAGGAAATTCACATCTGCAAAACTTGGAAGTTCACACTTGCAAAAATTCAGAAGTTCAGAAATTTTATCTAGAGTTTAAAAAATGGCAAGTTCAGATCCGCCAGAATTTAGAAGTTCACTTTCGCAGATTGGTGAAGTTCACTTTCGACGAATTCAGAAGTTCAGAAGGCTGCTGCATCACTAAACATGAAAAATCGAAAGTTCACTTCGAACGCAAATAGAAGTTCACATTATTTTTGGAAGTTCACTTTGAACAAAAGACAAACACAACTCGAAAGTTCAATTCGAACATGAAAGTTCGCAAAATATTTTCGGAAGTTCACTTGCCACCATCGGGAAGTTCACTTACCTCCGTATGAAATTTCACTCCCCGTATAGAAGTCCATATTTGAAATGGAAGTTCACTCTTTACAATATTGAGGTCCGTCTGGAAGTTCAGATGCAGATAAGGGGAAGTTCATCAGATCTGTATCCAGAGAAAGTGCAGATGCGATGGCAGTTCGCTATATTTTCTGAAGTTCACTTGAAACTAGACTAAAGTTTTGGAAGTTCGCCCTGTACAATATTGAAGTCCGTCGGGAAGTTCAGATTCAGGGGAGAAGAAGTTCACATCCACAGAAGTTCGCTATAATTTTATTACATGCCTGAAACTTTTATACCGCGATCGGAAGTTCACTAAATATAAGGAAGTTCACTTCTATATTCGAGCACCTCATGCACTCTGTTTTTCTGGACGGAAATCATACGCATAGAAATCGTTCGTACGACCACCGATTGCGCAAATCGACCAACTCAATGTACAATTAGCACTAATATAACTCTATTAATACTCTAACATACCGCAATGCCACACCTAATCAATCTAGATGAGCCAATTTCGAAATGTTCTTGTGTTGGCGTTATCTTCACTTTTATGTATTTCTGAAATTAAACTAAAACCATTTAGAATTTGGAAAAACATTCAACATGAAAAAGATTCGCCTAATCATTAGCTTTTCAACGCAATATCATTTCGAATTCCGATAAGTGGTTCGGAAATAGCCCCAAAAACAGTTCGAAAAACCAAGATGAAAAGCGGAATCACGTATTTTCAAATCTGCTCTTTAAACTATAAAGAATTTAGAAAAGTGTTCTACATGAAAATTGCTCAGAAGCACCTTTCCAACGGTATATCATACGCATCATTCCGATAAACGGTTTGAAAACTGAAACCCCAAATTGTACATAAATAGAGAAATCCGCGAAACGTTGTTTTGCATATTTCAAATTATTTTTAATCAGTATAACAGAATTTGGAAAAACAATGAACACGAAAAGTTGCGAAATTTCCGTGCGAACCAACGGTATATTATACGCATCAATCCGATACGGTTTGAAAATCATCATGAAAATACTGTCCGCACGAACATGTAATTCTCGTATCTGTCGAGAAGTTCACTAGGAAACACCCAGATCAGAAAAGGTTCGAGAATAGTTATTCTCGAACCGGTTCGAGAATAGCAGACCTATATATATATATATATATATATATATATATATATATATATAGCACTATTCTGCAACCGGTGCTCAGAATATTATTTTGAGCATCTTTCTCCTATATGGGTGCGGTTGGAGGAAAAAGAGGCAACGGACCCATTCATCCCTATCCTCCCACGTTTCCCCCACCCTCCACCACCCGATTCGTCTGCACCTCTCGGGCGCCGCCCCCGCCCGCCGGGTTATTGTCGGACGGCTTCCGCCGCCGCGCCGCCGCCGCAGCCTAGACAGCCCGGCGCCGCCGCAGCCTGTGAGGGCGCCCGCGCCGCCACAGCCAGAGGCCCCCAGCGCCGCCGCCTTGCGGACCTCTGCTCCGCCGCCGGGCGATCCCCCGTCGACCACGCCGGCGGTAAGCTCCTACGTTGCCCCGGCCAGTTTCCGCGCCGCCTGGACGCTGTGCCCTTTCACGTCTGCCGTCGCCAGGACGTCGAGTCCCTGCTGGTCCCTCGCGCCGGCTGCAATCTCCGGCGTCGTCGCGACTCGCGGCGGCCGGCGCGGCTCTCTTTTTCTGGAGTGTCTTGCGCGTGGCCGTCAACGCGACTCCCTGCCGTCTGCTGCCGCCATGGTGGACGCCATGTTTCTTCTCTAGAGAATATCTCTTCTACGGGCGTCGGGCAGTACATGTTTTGTTTTTACAAAGTAACAAGCAGTACAGATGCTTGTTAATTGGACGTAGATTCTTCCTGCCTCTCTATGCCAGTGCTTGAGCTAGACGACGATCGGTGGTGATTTCTTTCTCAGTTTCGGTGGTGATCTCTATTGTTGCTGCTCTTGGAAAGTCATCTCTCTTCGTCAGTGTCGTTGTTGCTATACTTCTGCTCAGTTTCGCTCCGCTCTTTTTTCTTCACATCTTCTGGTTCTGCTGTTTTGGTCGCGCTATGTTAAAAAGTAAATAAAATGAGAGAGATACAGAATAGGACGTACCATGTGTAGTAGAGAGATAGTTCACATGTGTGGCCAACAGGCCATTAGATATCTCATTTTTGCACATGATTAAGCATTTCCGATCATTTGGGCAGTTCGACACTTCGATTTTGGGCAGTTCAACACTTTGATTCCTGGCAGCTCACAAAGATTATTGCTGGTGAAATTGCGTCAATCTGCAACTGCCTTACGTGTGATTTTCGCTTCTGAAATCGTGCGATTCCTGGCAGCTCATAAAGATTTTGGGCAGTTCGACACTTGTATCCCTGGCCTAATACGTTCTTTTCTCTCCCTTCAAACTGCTGTTCTGGACACCAGTAGTCCTGATGTGTACGCTGCATTGCGCAGTGCCCCTGTGTACGCTGCTTTGGAGGCAGCTCTGTAGCTGTTGTGCGTGAGCAGATTTTATTTTCTTCAGATTTTGTGTGAGACTTAGTTCTAATTCAGCGTTGGGAGACGTCAAACTGGCAACTTCTTTGTGCAAGAAAGTTCATTCCATCCTTAATTGACATCAGGGTTCAGAGTTAATAAAAAAAAAATGCAGGGAAGCTCAATTTGTGGCGTCCTAAAGTACAAGCATTTTATTCAAAAAGTACAGGTTCGCCACTTCTGGCAATCCGGATGTAGTGGCTTGTCCGTATGTTTCTGGATGATCAAAAACAGAGAAAACTATGCACAAAAGTACGTGTATATGGCGACGATAAGTACAAGTTCATATCGTCCGGAAGTCCAAGCAAAAAAAAGGTTAAAATTTTTACGGGGCGGAAATCTATTGTTCAAATCTCATCGATTTGATCACTAACCACTTCAGTAATTGTCACCTTTATATGGTAGAGTATATGTCTAATTTCATTACCTACAACATTTTACAACAAATAAATCGATCTAATCCATCAAATTCAAACCGTTATCCCACAAAATATAACGGAAACATGATTTCAAAACTTCTAAAATTACTTTCAAGTCGTTTGGAGTTGGCAAAAATGGTAGATATGAAAAAGATGCTCCATTTTGAGACCTTTCCAACCGTATATCATTTGCATAGTTTAAATATACCGCATGGAAATCGCGGGGAAAATCATTTGGTGCCCGTCACATAAAAAAGGCGGACAGTAATTCGTGTTATTCTATTAAACTGTAAGGAATTAGAGAAAACAATTGGAATAAGAAAGTTGCGCCTAGTCCATAGCTTTCCAACGCATATCATTTGCATCATTTCGATATACTGAAACAAATCATCCAAATTATCGTCCGCTCGTTTTTGAGTACGTCCGAATTCCGGTATTTTCAAACTGTTCAAAAACTGTGAGGATTTTGAAAAACATAAAACATGAAAAGTTTTGCAATTTCATTATCTTTCCAACGTATATCATTTGTACGCTAATAAGTTTATCTAAAACTCACTAAACGCTCGTTTTCCTCGCCATATAGAAGCTGATATTCAAAATTAAATTTAAACCGTGCAAAATATGTGGAAAGTGTGAACATGAAAAACTTGCGGTTTTTCATTATCTATCCAACGTATATCATTTGCATAGTTCCGAAAAATGGTTGGGAAACACGAAAGTAGAATCAGTAGCATCGAAGAAAATGGGAAGTTCAGTTAAGTTCGACAGAAAGTTGAACCATGTTATCCGGGAAGTACAACCTTGTGTCTAGGAAAGTACAAGTCGGTGCTCAGAATATATATATATATAAATCCCATCATCCGGCGAGAAGTTCAACATTTCTGACGATGAGAAGTACAACCATTCGACATGGGCAGTACAACCACTTTTTATAGGAAGTACAAGAAAACCGATGAAAATCAAATATACAAAAAACAAAATAATCTCGTCCTCCGCGAGGAAGTATAAAGACTTAAAGCTCAGAAGTACAACCATTCGACAAGAAGTACACTCACTTAATATAGCAAGTACAAAAAACCGACAAAATCTAAATGTACAAAAAACAAAAAAAAAACTCATCCGCAGGAAGTACAATCAGTGATTCCGAGAAGTACAAGCGGCGACTGCAGGAAGTACACGCGGTAATTACGGAAAGTAGAAAGTGTTCAGATAAAATTTTATTAGTTTTTCTAAACAATTTCGTGAAACCGCATGAAGAAGTACAACCGCATTGCCCGAGAAGTACATGCTCATGTCGAGGGAAGTTCAATGCCTCTGTTTTTTACGAGGCGGAAATCTATTATGCAAATCTCATTGTTTTGATCACTAACCACCTCAACCATTGCCACCCAAAGCTTTATATGATAGAGTATGAGTCTAATTTAGTTACCTACATCATTTCACAACAAATAAATGGATCTAATCCATCAAATTCAAGTCTTTATCTCGCAAAGTATACCGAAAACATGATTTCAAAACTTATAAAATTAGTTTTAAACCGTTTAGATTTAGGAAAAATGGTAGATATGAAAAATATGCGCATTTTTAACACCTTTCCAACCATATATCATTTCCATGGTTTAAATATTCCGCATGGAAATCACGGGAAAAATCATTCGATGCCCGTCACATAAAACAGGCGGACAGTAATTCGAGTTATTCTCTTAAACCGTAAGGAATTAGAGAAATAATTGAAATAAGAAAGTTGCGCCTTGTCCATAGCTTCTAACGCCATATCATTTGCATCATTCCGACAAACGTTGAAACAAATCATCCAAATTAACCGTCCGCTCGTTTTTAAGTATGTCTGATTTCGGTATTTTCAAAATTGTTCGAAAACTGTGAGGATTTTGAAAAACGTAAAATATGAAAAGTTAAGTAATTTCATTATCTATCCAACGATATATTATTTGAACATTTTGGATAATTCTAAAATCGAACTAAAAGTTCGTTTGGCCACATAGAACCGTTTTCGTATTTTCAAAATTAAATTTAAACCGCGCAAAATCTATGAAAAGTGAAAAAGTTGCTGTTTTTCATTATCTATCCAACGGTGTATCATTTGCACATTTCCACCAAATGGTTGAGAAATTCTTAGTATAATCAGTAGCTCTGAAGAAAATGGGAAGTTCAAGTAAGTTCCGACAAAAAGGTCAACCCTCTAGGAAGTTCAACCTCGTGTCCAGGGAAGTTCAAGTCGGTGCTCAGAATATTATTCTGCAACCGGTTGCAGAATAGTGTTGGTATATATATATATATATATATATATATATATATATATAGTGATTCATTGCCTGCACTATATATATATATATATATATATATATATATATATATATATATATATTGTCCTAACTATCTTGTTGTGCACGCTATTATGCAGAATGAAGAAGAAGGAACATCCATGATGTTGGGTTTATTGACCCACATATCGTTAATTCATATGTGTTACAACATTTTCCCGCCGACATGGAGGCCGACTTGTGGATGTTTTTTTCAAGGCAGAACTCAAAAGTGATATTCTACTTTACCATTTTGGGTGAGTGTTTCTGCCTTGAGCACATTCTCTTTTGTTTACCCATGCATGGTATGGCTAATCGATGAGTTAATTATGCATGACTGCATGTATTTGTGGTCCAGAGTTCCAATCGGGATTCGCTTATATCCACTTCACGACCTACGCTTCTCATCCACTTACTCTCTCGAATATGAATGCAAAGCTTTGGGCCGACTTGAGAAAAATGATGCAGAAAGTAACTATATATTTTCATTCACTTGCGCCCTATATCGATCTACTATTTTGTTCATTTCCTAACATCAAGTAACTAATAACTCTTTGTTCATTTAATTTTCTTTGCCTCGTAGGGTTTGGACACTCGCTCGTAAACACAAAGGCCTATGAATTCAAAAAGAGCTGTTGAAAAAGGGTAGTGGTTCCCGCGACCGGAGATATTCAGCCAAAGGGGACCAATCTATGTGGATACTATGTTTGTGATAGGATCCGGAGAACTCTGAGCGGATTTCGTGTCCGAACAACATTAGCAGGAATAACCTTCGGAAGCTTAGTCTAGAAGCTCGCTTCCGACCAATCCAAGAGGAACTAGCTGGATGGATCGCGAAGCAAGTCATCGATTGACATAGGCACCCCAAATGGGCCTGCCGAATATAGTACCCGGAGTTTACTGAAGGCCTACTATCCGAAGAATAAGAAGATTCCGGAGTCCAAGAGATACGTTAAGGAAAGTTAGAGTTGTAATAGGAAGTGTTATTTGTAAATCAAGTGGATGAGTTAGAAAACCGTCCGACTCCGTAACTTGTACAACGAAACCCCCGCCTCCACTCTATATGACAAAGAAAGGATCAATCATCGTTAACATAACCCTCTAGTTTTCGTAATCGATACTTTCTCATTTAAAACCTTTTCGAGATCTACTTGCCTCTACTTCTAGCAAAAACCCTAAGTCCATAATCTGTAGGCATTGACAAGTTAATCCTTTGTCAATTGGCGCCTTCTCCGTGGGAATTAGAGGCTGCAAGGAGCTGATCCCGATGGCACGTTCAAGATCTTCGACTTCATCACCGCAAGCAACGCGATGGACACGAGGTAACAAGGGAAAAACCGATCTATTCAATTTTATTCCTCACCCGCCTCCCGTATGGATGCATGTGCCTATCTCGGAGGAGCCCATCATCATGACGTCCGGAGAATTCGATTTGGCGTCAATAAAGAAGGATCCTACCGTCTCGAAGCTCCGATCTCGTCGGAGGGCCTCGCTGGGCCGATTTGAATCCTTTTCGCGAGTGACGAAGAGTTTTCGCCTCTGCGTACTTCCGACAACAAGGCAAGCGGAAAGCTCGCCAAGATCTTCAGCAATACATCCTTCGAGTCGTCTGCGACTCCTTTATAAGCAGCGACTCTGACAGCGTCGACACCTTCAACTTCATCATGTCTGGCATCGGAAAGGTCTTCACCACTCTATATGATGGTGTCACCAATCCGATAAAAATCAATGCACAAAATATCATCAGATCTATGTGGTAGAAGGGGCAGGCATCACCCGCAAACATCGAGGCTTTCGACGAGTTGGGAAATCCATACGTCAATCCCGCTGATCTCATACATGGCTTAGGCACTAAATATCCCGGATCCTCAACTCGCGCAAGAGTACAGGCTCCGCAAGAAGCGTGGGATAGGGTCGCGAAAGCCATGGATGGTCCAACCTATGACCACCACTTCTACCGTACAAGAACTTCAAGCTTATCAATATAGACTTGCTCGAGGGAAGAGAATTAAAACAGACAGCATCCCCGAATAGGAGAAAAGAAGCAGCCTCTGCATCAAGCAGACGCCGGTGCATTTAAGTCGACAATCTAGAACTTCGGGAGACAACAGTGAGAAGCTCCTGAGGAGAGCAATGTCTCTACGCAAAACATACCCGAGGCAGAGAGAGGAAACATAATCCAAAATCTCGACATGTCCTTTATGTCGATCGATGAAAGAGGAAATATCATCCCCAAACGCTGATGGGTTATGGCAACACAAGCTTATATCTTGGCATCCAGACCACCCGGGGACCCGAGAGAACCATTGTTCAATATGGCGATGGCTGGAGTAGGAGTTATGGGAACAGCGTTTGCAACAACGCCTCCCAAAGAAAATCCTAGGCAAAATAGTCCACGACCCACTGCAGCAGTCCAAGACCCACCAAGAGCAAGTGGAGCAAGAGACACAAAGCAGTCCAAGTAAGGTGGAAGAGCGTGACAAGAAAGGAGGGACCGTCGCACTCGGCGAGCTTGCCGACGAAGATATGTGTGGGCCCGTGCTTCACGAGAAGAGTTCAAAACTCGAGTCCCAAAAGGGTTCAAGTTACCCGAAAATTTCAAGAAGTGACGGCCTGCAAGATCCCGAGGATTGGCTCGTGGATTATCTCGAGATGGTAAACCTGGTAGGAGGAACCAGAGCAACGGCTATGCAAAGTATCCAAGTTCAACTGAGTGGTGCCGCAAGATCTTGGATAAAGAAACTCCCCTTAAATTCCAT
This sequence comes from Lolium multiflorum, assembly GCA_030979885.1. NCBI lineage: Eukaryota > Viridiplantae > Streptophyta > Magnoliopsida > Poales > Poaceae > Lolium > Lolium multiflorum. The sequence goes on from CM061749.1 coordinate 80,932,505, forward strand.
CGACAGCTGGGAGACCTTTGAGGACATCTTCGTGAAAAACTTCCGATCCACGTGCAAGAAACCTGCATCGTTGGAAGAGCTGAGGGCATGCCGACAAAAACACGACGAGTCGATGAGGAAGTATATACAACGATGGAACATCATAAAGAACTCGGCAGAAGATAGCCGAGAGGGCAATAGATGCGTTCGTGGCAGGAGTCCCGAGCAGATTTCATCGAGGACTTAGGGAGAACAAACCCTAAGACCATATCAGCACTCATGGAGATAGCCAATAAATGGGCAGATGGAGAAGACGCAATATACAACAAGCGACACAGGGCGCCAGAGAAGATCGTGGCCGAAACTATCAAAATAGAAGACGATTTTCTCGCCAGTTCTACAACAACGATGCTCCCGCCATATATCGGTGGTTTCCGGGGAAATACTGAGGAAATAGCCGAGATGATTATCAAAGGAGCAATGAGCAACAAGGCGACAATAGAGGTGATTTTCGCGGCAACAGGCAAAATAGTGGACCAAGGATTCAAAGACCTTATGTGTCTCCGAGAGATGATGAACGGTCCATGTCAAATGCATTTTTACCTCGACAACAATGGAAAGAGGCAGTCAGGACATCTCCCAAAGACCGCCGCAATTTTTCAGGCAATGCTGCGAGCCGCAGGAATCGCAAATGCCCAAGCAAAACGAAATCCTCGGGAGCCAAGGAGCGAGATTCACCTTCCACCTCCTCCCGCAATTACCGACGAAAATCGACACCAGCTTAGAATTGCGGGCACCACATCCACCTCCATATGTTGACCCCAACTCTAACGGTGTGGTCTCGATGATTCAGAAGCTGGCCATCAAACAGGGCGCGAAGGTAATATCTCGACAAGTGTTCATGGCAGAGAAGATGCCTCCACCAACAGTCGAGTACTTAAATTGGTCGGGGCAAGACATCGGCTTCACAATTGCAGATCATCCGCAGCAAGTTCCTCGACCAGGACAATCGGCACTCATCTTACCCGCTGTAATCGCTGGTTTTGACGTGTCGAGAGTTTTCATAGATGGCGGCAGCAGCTTAAACCTCATGTATGCAGATACATTGAGGAAGATGAACATATCCCTAGCAAATCTGAAACCAACTGACACACGTTTCCACGGGATTACACCAGAAGCCAAGTTACCCATTAGGCAAGATCAACCTCGACGTTCAGGCCGAAAAAACTACAGGATAGAGAATCTGGAGTTTGAAGTGGTGGATTTCCCGCAGTATCATGCTTTGTTGGGACGACCAGCGTATGCAGGTTCATGGCAGGCCGCATTATACATATCTGTGGAGGTTGCCTGGGCCTAAAGGACCTATCACAATTAAAGGAAGCTTTGCATTATCCGATAAATGCGACAAAGATTTTCATCGACTATCGAAACTTTCGGGATGCAAGCAGAATATGCGGCACCAAGGTTCATTGATTATGATGTGCTGCCGCAGGTAGGAAGATCTTCTAAGGAGCCAACTTTCAATATAAACAAAGATTCAAAAGAGGTACAGATCCACCCGACAGATCCAAAGAAAACACGTCCATTGCCGCAAACATGGATGTCGCATAGGAAAGCGCGCTCGTCGAGTTCCTCCGTGAGCACTGGAAAATCTTCGCATGGTATCCAGCTGACATGCCAGGAGTACCCAGGGAACTTGCCGGAGCACCACCTCAATTTGGATCCTCTCGCACGACCAGCAAAGCAACCTTTGCGGCGTTTTGAGCCTAGCCGCAAAGCCATGTTATCCGAAATAGATCGACTCAAAGATGCTGGTTTCATCAAATATCTACAGAAGCCACATGGATAGCTAACCCAGATGGTGCCGAAGAAACACACAATAGTCCTTCGCATGTGCGTCGACTTCACGTGTCTCAATAAACATTGTCCCAAGGATCACTTCCCCCTCCCAAGGATCGATCAAATAATCGACTCCACGGCAGGATGCGAACGTCTTTCCTTCTTGGACGCATATTCTGGTTATAACCAGATCAGACTAAAAGAAGAAGATGAAGCCAAGACAGCGTTCATCACACCTTATGGCGTGTTTTGCTACAAAACAATGCCCTTTGGTCTGAAAAACGCGGGAGCAAAATATCAGGGATGATGCCCTAGCAACACAGATCGGGAAAATGTACAAGTCTACATCGACGATGTCATAATAACATCAGAAAAGGGTCGACTTTGATCGAAGATTTGAAAGAAACCTTCGACAACCTCGACAAGTTCTGCCTCAAGCTGAACCCGACAAAGTGCTCTTTTGGAGTTCCCGCCGGAGAACTTCTCGGGTTCTTAGTATCGCAAGAGGGATTGAAGCTAATCGAAAAAATACAAGCCATCGTTACTATGAGAAAGCCAACAAAGTTGAAAGAAACAAACAGCTAACTGGGCGAGTCGCAGCTTTAGCGATTCGTCGCCAGGCAGGAGAAAGGCGCTGCCGTTCTATGCATTGATCAAGCAAGGGAAAAATTTCAATGGAACGAGGAAGGAGAGCTTTCGAGAATCTCAAGCGAGCAATTTCGACACCACCGATATTGGTGGCGCCCAAAGAGAAAGAACCTCTCCTATTGTACATTGCAGCCACACCTCGGTGGTCAGCACGGCCCTAGTAGTCGAGAGAGAAGAAGAAGGCAAGCTTCATGGAGTTCAAAGACCAGTATATTTCATCAAGTACTGTCACCTCAAAACAGCGGTACCCGCAATATCAAAAGCTAGCATATGGAGTATTCACGAGCAAGAAAATTGCGACACTATTTTTCGGCGCACCCGATAATAGTGGTCAACGAGGCTCCCTTATCAAATATACTGAACAACCCAGAAGCTACGGTCGTGTCTCCCTTTGGGGAATAGAACTTTCCCCTCGGGACATCACGTATGAAAAAGAAAAGCAATAAAGTCGCAGGTCTTACCAGATTTCATTGAGTGGATGGAGCTACAAAACACGGGACCCCTGATCGAGGACTTGGACCATGAACTTCGACGGGTCCAAAGATTGGAAGGTGCTGGAGCAGCGTGATATTAGTATCACACAGGCGACAAGTTGAAGTATGTTGCGGATGACGTTCCCAAACGCATCTAACAATGAAGCTATGAAGCTCTCATACATGGGATGAAGATGGCGAAAGCCTGCGGTGCAACTCGACTGAAAATTTTCGGCGACTCACAGTTGGTAGCACAGCAAGTCATGAACCAATGCGATGCAATCAACGAAAGTATGATAGCATACAAGGAGGTGTACAATGAGCTGGAGAAGCTATTCGATGGTTGTGAGGTAAACCACATCAGCAGGATGAGCAATGATGAAGCCGACGTTCTCGCAAACATCGGGTCACAATGCCTCGCGATTCCTCCAGGCGTGTTCTGGGAAGAGATTAGCGAGAGATCAACAAAAGCCAAAAAACAAAGAAGGAGAAAAAAGAGAAACCTTCGAGTATCGCCAAAGACACAACAGAGAAGAAGAAGAAGAGCAAGAGCTAGTCATGATGGTGCAAATTCCATGGATGCAGGCTTACATATCATATATCCTAAGGAAAACTATACCCGACGATCCAGTCGAAGCGAATAATTAGGCGATCAAAAGCTTTTACTGTGGTAAAGGGAGCGTACAAACGCAGTCTCGGGTGTGCTACAACGGTGTGTTACACCCGAAGAAGGAAGGATCATCCTAAAGGACGTGCACGAAGGAATATGCGGGCATCACGCAAGTAGCCGAGCCATTGCGGCTAAAGTCTTCAGAGCAGGATTTTATTGGCTCACAGCAATCTAGGATGCGAAGGAAATAGTGCGCACTTGCGACGCGTGTCAAAGATTTGCGGCAAGACCTCACTCACCAGCAGCAGAACTTATGCCAATCCCACTATCTTGGCCCTTTGCTCAATGGGGTCTCGACATGGTGGGTAAATTGCACAAAGCCTCGCCAGGAGGATATGAGTACTTGCTGGTGGCTGTCGACAAATTTACCAAGTGGATAGAGGCGAAGCCAATAAATTCACCAGATGCAGCATCCGCAATAAAGTTTGTGAAGAGCATTGTTTTTCGCTTTGGAGTACCTCACAGCACCGTAACAGATAACGGCAGTAACTTTACTTCCAAGGAGTTCAAAGCATATTGTGCAGAAGTGGGCATAAAACTAAGTTTTGCGTCTGTCGCACATCCTCAGACCAATGGACAAGTCGAGAAGGCCAATGGCATCATCTGCAATGGCATCAAGAAGCGCCTGCTAGGCCCATTGGAAAAAGCTCGGCACACTTGGCCAGAAGAGCTACCAAGTGTTTTGTGGAGTATCCGAACAACGCCAAATACAGCGACGCAGAAACGCCTTTCTGGTCCATGGAGCTGAAGCAGTCCTTCCGATAGAAATAGAGCATGATTCTCCAAGAGTCACGGAATATAATGAAGAAACCTCGAGGGAAGCCCTGGAGGACGACGTTGATGCACTTGACGAAGCTCGAGATGAAGTCCTGTCACGAGTCGCCAAATATCAACAGGACCTGAAGAATTACCACAGTCGACGATTGCGCCCAAGGTCTTTTCAAGTTGGTGACTTAGTTCTGCGGCTCAACCAAAAAAGTCACGAAAAACTCGAATCACCATGGCTTGGACCCTACATTGTCACATAGTAATCGAAGGAGGAGCATACAGAATTAAAGACAAGAAGACAGGATTGACGAGCCAAATCCCTGGAACGTGGCACAGCTCGGGCGTTTCTACGCCTAGATGTCGAAAATATAGTCTCCCTTTGTAAAGCTACAATGTACCGAAACGCCCGCGAGTTTTCAGACGCACTCTTTTTCTTTTTCGGGGCACCGAGTGGGGCCGAGAAGGTTTTTAATGAGGCGAACTCGCGGTGCTCCAATATAATAAAGATAGTGGAATTATATATCTTCTTCCCGACAAGATCAGGGGTTTCTCCCCTACATGATACAATATATATATATAAACACAGTGTCGACAAACGAAAAAGAAGCATCTTGCCTTGGTAAAAATACCTCGCCAAAATAAAAAGAGATACGACAAAATAGTGATCAACAAAAGACTCGAGGGCTTACACCCACAAAAATAGTATACAGTGTATATTATCTTGCCTTGGTTTAAAACCTCGCATTATACAAATACAGTGAGTAGCCACCGAAAAATACTCGGGGGCTAGACAAAATATAGAAATATAATGTTTACTTCACAACATAGTCATGTTCATGATTTACAAGGAAAAATTATTTACCAAGAGAAAAAATCAGTCTTGATTCAATATATCATCAAGGGTAACTCTGTTTTCCTCGGAGCAGCGCCGAGAAAATCAGCATAACCGTCACAAAAAAGTCGGCATCCATCCGAAGAAGGTCTTCAATCATTTCTTCGGCTATAGGTGAAACCTTCGTGTTAATACGATCGATACCAACTCTTCGGCGCCGTACCTTCTCGTGAACCTTCTCAACAACTTGGGTCAGATCAAGTTTTGAATGGCAGATTTGAAGCATTATAAGGGCAAATCTGGCGCCAGCTACCAGTTGAGCTCTGACAAAGTGATGGATCCTGTGGGCATCCTTGAACTTCTCCATTAACTCGGGAAGAGTTTTTGGTTGAATGTTCCGAGGAAACATAGAGTTATAAACCATAGAGAGGGTCTTGGTACAGAAGTCAAGATACCCGCAAACCTGAAGCGCGCGATCTTGAAATCTCACGATTTGGCGAGTCCGTTCAGGCGTGCCCCAAAAAGTCGACCCATGTTCACGTGCAAGTCGAAGAAGGACATTGGAACGAGCCTCGACACGTTCATTTTCAGTTGCGTATCCAAAAAAGCACCTATTGATTCATAAAACAAGTCAGAGGAGAGTAAAAAGGCAAGCAGCAAAGGAAAAGAAGAAGCAAGGCGAAGACAATGAAACTTACCCGCCATATCCAAACTAGCATCTATTAGTAGTTGGAGCATAGAATTTTCTCGGGACGTAGCTGCAGCAGCTTCAGCAACAGCAGCGTCCTTCTCAGTCATGGCATCTTGAGCTTGTTGGAGCGCAATTTCCTCCCTCTGAGAAGACTCTCGATTTTGTTCCATGAGTTTTAACGATTGTTTCTTCGTGAACTGAAGTTGCTGTCGAAGTTCTTGCAAATCTTCCGACAAAGGTATGCCTGAGGGACCTTCACGGAAATTGTCATCGGTTTCTACTTTCTTCGACAAGGAAGATGCAGGAGCAGCATTGGGAGAGCAAGGATTGGTCGAATAATTGTCAAATATTAACTGGAAAATAAAATCTTCGGATCAATGACAGCACCAAGAGGAATTTCATTACTTCTAAAAAGTTTACACCATCATTACAAAAGAAGTTCTCCTAAGGGACTAGCAGGGTAATTGTCGCCAAGGCTAAAGTGACGACAACAATAGCAAAAGAAGTAAAGAAAGCAAAAAATAGAAAAGACAGAGGCATGCAACTAGACCTCCGGCCTCGATGAACTAGGAGTCGAAGCTGGCTTGACCCCAAGATACGCCAGGATTTTCTTCGTGTTGGGTTTCGCCGCCTTGACCAAGGATCGCCACTTGAGTTGCTCAATTTGATCCGTGTCGCCAACCTTGGTCCAGTCAATAGTTTGTTGACTGTCAGCAACCAGGGCAACAATGCTCTCAACGGCAACCTTCTGGTTTTCATGGCGCATCTTCAGCCCGAGATCTTCGGGAGGATTAAAGCACTTGGCTAGATTAAGGAAAGTTGCAGGTGCCTCTTTCTTTGGGAAGAAATAGGGGAAGAGCCGCAACAGTCCTGCTTTAGCTTCGTCGATACCTTCACGTGCTTCCGTCCCGTGAAACTCGAGGAATGAAACGGCGTCAAGCAGAGGATCATTATCGGGATCTTCAAGCTCATATTCTTGAGCCGTTCTAGCTGCAACAAGGAAACATCCATTTAGCAACAAACGAGTAAAGGAAAGAAGATCCAAAAGATTTGAATTGGGGTAGATACTTACAGATAAAGCGACGATTTTGGGTCCTTATGCGCTTAAGGATGGCTTCTTCGCGAGCAGATTGAGCAGTTATATGTTCACTCAGCGAAGTTTCGGCATCGTGAAGTCTCTTCCGGAGATCTTCGACACCAGCAGCATCAGCCTTGGCCTTATCAGCCTCGTCGAGCACCAACAGCATCTCGACTCAGCCTTTTTATGAGCCTTTTCACTTTGCTCTAATTGTTGAGCAAGTGTGTTGGCACGTTCATTGGCTTCCGCCAGTTTTTCTACCAAGGAAGATAAATATAGTTAAAAATCTCGACAACAAAAGGAGCAAAAGAAAAGAAGCATAAGGAGTAAAGCATTACCTTCAGCTTTACTAGCATAATCACGGTACCCGACAAATTGGGTACCGATGCGAAGAAGATCCTTTATCAAAGGTGTAAAAAAAGGGGGATAGAAGGAAATGGCGGTATGAGAAAAATATAATGGTACATAGAAACCAACAAAAGAAAACATAAACAATGACAAGGAAGTTAAAAACTTACATCCTCCAAGAGAGGGTTAGAGGAGCTACTCAATTGGAGAGTAGGCTCCGGGATGATTTCCGTCCTCGCCCTTTTCGACAAAGGGGCTGGGGCTTGAAGGAGGAGTAGCAGCGTCGACGTTCGTCGAGGAGGCGAAGTTTCTTCTCCTTCAACCGGCGTCTCCGAGGCAACTAATGTATGTGACGTACTCGTTCGAGCAGCCACATCAGCGGTTGGTACCTCTTCTTCCTCATCACTACAAGTAAAATGTCGACAATATAAACAACAAGATAGATACGAATGTTCAAATACAAGAAAAAGATAGAAAAAGGACTTACGAACTGATAAGGGTCCCGAGATACGGATCATAAGCTACCTTTTGCGACGAAGGATCAGCTTCTTCGGGTTTAGAAGTCCCGGAATCTTCGACATCATCCCTCTTCCTTTTGTTCTTTGGAGAAACAGCAAGAAGAGGAGATTGGGCCGATGCAGTGCCTTCAGAGGCCTCTCAGCAGATCCCGCAGATTTTCGAATCTCGGGTTCATTCACAAAAGAGGGGGCCTCTTGGTTATCATCGGAGATAACGGCCCTTTCTTCGACTTCCCCACCTTCGGAAGAGGAGGAAGTGAAACAAGATTTGGGTGGTCCTGTATAAAAAGAGGAAGAATATCAGGAAGGAGCACACAATGCAAAAAGCAAGGCAGTAAGAAATTACGCGACAAAGTTTACCTTAGGAAGTGCATGGGCGGCGCTGTATGGTTTCACGCGACAAGAAGAAGGGATAGAATCTTTTTTGCGAGGGAGGTGATTTTTCGGACAAGTTTTTCCAAGTCCTTCACCTCCAAATCTGTCGACAGCCGATCCACGTCTTCGTCGCCAGTATATTTCCAAAGAGGAAATTTGCGAGCTTGAAGAGGCTGAACTCTACTCTTAAGGAAATACACTATAATCTGGATACCTGACAACTCTTTGCCGCGAGTATTTTGCAACTCGCGGATGCGAGTCATCAAGGCTTCAGTCGAAGCTCTTTCTTCTTCGGTAGCCTCTGCATCCCAAGAACGGCGACGAAGAATTTTCTCGTCACCATCGAACGGAGGGATGTTGTCCTCTGCGCATCCATGGTTTTCCTCGCGAATGTACAACCACCTCTTACGCCACCCTTGAACGGAGTCGGGAGTTTGACATCGAAGTAATTGGCAGTGGAGCGGATAGAGATAACAACGCCGCCTATATTATAGGCGACATTGTGAGAGCCATTGCGGCGACAGAAGAAAATGCGCTTCCATAGCGCCCAATTGGGCGAGACGCCAAGGAAGGCTTCGCAGAGAGTAATGAAAATGGAAATATGGAGGATTGAGTTTGGCGTGAGGTGGTGAAGTTGAAGACCGTAGACAAAAAGCAATCCGCGGAGAAAAGGATGAATGGGGGCGGATAAACCGCGGATGAGATGGTCAACAAAACTTACCCGTACCCCATTGGAGGGGCTGGGTAGCTTTCTTCACTAGGAAGCAAACCGCTTTGGGCTTCTTGGTGATCCCCAGCTTCTTCAGAAGATTCAGGTCCTGGTTCGTGACCTTGGACCTCTCCCCACCCACGGCTCCTAGATCCGCGGCGGCCATTGATGAATCAGGCGTGCTGGGCGAGTGAGACGCGTGCGTGGTGGCATCAACAGTGGACAAAGCAGTGCTTGGGCGTGCGGAAGATCAAACAGAAAGGGCGCAGGGAAGTTTTTGCAGGGGAACAGATATGCGCAGCGAAGGACTGGACCGAGGTTGAAGAAATGTTTATATAGGATTCGGACGAAGCAGTGCACCGTTGGATGAAGAAATCGTGTGGTGAAAAGGATCTCGTAGATACAAGGGTAAAAAGGTATTTTACTGGGAAGGAATGGAACAGCCGTTACGTACGTGCGCCAGGAAAAGCGGAGGACGTGTGTCCCCCACTTGCACGACGTGTCAACATGGTGGAAACAATGGACCCACAAGGCAGAAAAAATCCCAATTATTGATAGAGATGAAGAGAATTTGACAAAGGAGAATATGTCGACAAGAAAAATAAAAAGAGAATGGCGACAGGGTAAATCATTTGAATACTCTTGGAGCCTTTGATCAAATACAAGTTTTTGCCCAAACGCTCGGGGGCTACTTTGGAAAAATAAAATTTCGAGTATGACAATATAGAAATGGCGAGAGCCTATGACCAAATCCAAGAATTTGTTCATAGCCTCGGGGGCTACTCCCATCGGGAGCGCTGGTCGCGCACCCGATAAATATAAAAATATCGAGAAGGGTTATAAATATAGCGGCAAAGGATACTAATCTGTGGAGCCTACACCCAAGCACAAGTTCTTGGCTGTAGCCTCGGGGGCTACTCCCATCGGGAACGCTGTTCGCGTGCCCGATGAATTTTTCAAAAATAGAAAGAAGTGAGTATTTCGAGTTACACAGATAACTCTACATATACTCCCATCGGAAGACAAAATAAAGTCATCAAATATGACTCGATAAAATGTGATATTCCAAAGGCGAAAAGCACTCGACAATATATTCTCAGAACGCCAAAGTTGCGATCAATTTCTGAATGCCGCAAATTTGCGAAGGTAAGACCCAGATCCGTTCTGCCGGGCGTGGCATCGCCAAAGACTGCGCTCTGCTACTTTTATCCGTATCAACGACAATACGAAGAAATCTAACGGACGCGTTAGGTACCCGATAAATTTGACGGGACTCGATGAATGGTAAGACCTTAAGCGCACCCGTCGAAGTTTACACCAGTATCCCGGATCATGTCCGGGACGTGATCTTGAAGTAGGTTTTGCGGATTGCCACTAGAGCAGTTAACTAGTACCTGATCCGTCAGATGAACTAGCCCCAACTACCATTATCCCTGTACAATATAGAATTTTATGTGAAGAAGCATAAATAAAAGCTCTCGAATAAATATAAACAGTCGAGATTTTCCTTGACTCTACGATTCAAGCAAAATCTCGGGGGCTACCCCAAATGGGCCTGCCGAATATAGTACCCGGAGTTTACTGAAGGCCTACTATCCGAAGAATAAGAAGATTCGGAAGCCCAAGATACATTAAGGAAAGCTAGAGTTGTAATAGGAAGTGTTATTTGTAAATCTGGCGGGATGAGTTAGAAACCGTCCCGGACTCTGAACTTGTACAAAACGAAACCCTCGGCTCCACCTCCTATATAAGGGGAGTCGAGGGACAAAGAAAGGATCGAATCTATGTCAACATAACCCTAGTTTTTAATCGTCGAGTACTTTTCGCCTAAACCTTCGAGATCTACTTGCCCTCTACTTCTAGCAAAACCCTAAGTCTACAATCTGTAGGCATTGACAAGTTAATTCTTTGTCATCGATCCTATAGGAGAACACTATGTAGAGGACGTAGAACTTCATATGCAGTAAATCATATGTATGGAAACTAGTTCAAAATTGTATATGGTCATCGATATTGAATATATATTGTCAATTCCTCTTGAATTCTTTTTGGTTCTAATTTCAAATTTGTTTGAAATTGTACGTTCATATGCATGTATATGTAGTACCGTAGAATATGTGAAACTCCTTCAAAATTAAAATAAAACAGAAAAGAAAATAAAACAATACAAACTAAAAAGAAACCAGGTTTAGGGGGGGAAAACCCTAACCTGGGCGACCTTTAGTCGCGGTTGGCCAGAGAACCGCGACTAAAGGTCCTCCGCCCGAAGGAGTGCTGGCGGCCACGTGGAGGCGCCTTTAGTCGCGGTTCGTAAGGAACCGCGACTAAAGGGTGGTGGGCTTTAGTCGCGCTTGCTTGGTCGCGGTTGCGCAACCGCGACCAATCGCAGTTGCGAACCGCGACCGAAGCCCTTTTTTCCACCAGTGTCACATGGGACACTACCTTGTCTAATCAACTTGACACTGCCGTGGGTGTACATGCAAACCGTGCATCATTGTTTAGTGGCTACTTGGAATAGAAATTGGTACACTGGCGACATCTTGTCCCCTGTGGGTATTGTTTCCGCTTTGGGATCGTGAGGCTGCAGCACGTGTGCACGGCATCCATGTGGGAGGTTTAGTTTGTAATCACAAACGAAGTACACTATGACCAGATTCTGCCTTATCCTCCCTCCTGATCTGGCATAACCGTCTGAAATATCTTATGGTTCATCCATGCAAACTCACAAAAGAAACACAAGTGTGCTATATAGCTAGGTTGTCCCTGCGATTCTTGGATGGTACGATACTGTGCTTCCGTGGAAATCCATGTCATGCAATATTATGGTAACCGAGCTAAAGAAAGCTCCGTTTCAGTTGACGCCAATAGGCTGCGGCGTTCCTGCTTCTACTGCAAAATAGATGTGTTTTGATATGTTCAGAGGCAACCTATAGCTACCTAAGTTTGTTTATTACAGCCTATTTTTGCAAGTCGCGTTGTCTTCTCCAGTAAGAAGACAGTAGACAGGATAGGAACACAAACTCAAAAAATACCCGATCATCTTAAAATAACCGGTAGTTATCTAGTCCAATGTACCGTTAGAATACCGCGTGTGCTCCGGTGTCCCCCCCTGGCGAACGACGTTCAGCTGAAAAACACAAGGACGGTCAAGATTAGCCGATACCGCTTCGGAGTATGGTATAGCGGGCAGAGCGGTACTGTATTCTGTACGTATACGGGGATGACGTGGCGTGTAACGTGGCAAGGAAGGGGAGGCGTCGGTGACGTGTAGACAGACGTGGCGAGGGAGCGGAGGCGTCGGGGCATATAAAAGTCTGGAACCGCTCGGCCGCTTCCATTTCCCCCCGTTCCCCACTTCCGCGAACTCCATCTCTCCGCCAAAAAACCCTCGTCTCTCTCCCTCTCACTCCGCCCGTAGGTTAGGCATTGGATCGTGGGCGATTGAGTAGATCTGGCGGCGATGCAACCTGGTAGAGCTGCCGCGGAAGAAGTGAAGATGCTGGCGGTCGTGGAAGGGGATGCGCGACCGGAGGCGGTTGGTGGGGATGGCGGAGCTGGAGAGGAGAAGAAGACGGCGGACAGTGCGAGGAAGACCGCCGAGGAGACCTCCGTCATCGGCTCTCCCGCCGTCGGCCCGATGGTGGCGGCAACGGCAGATGTGGACGGCGACGAATCTGCTACAGGGAAGGGCGATGCGGGTGATGCTGCCGCTGATGGTGCCGGAGCCGTCACGGTGGTGGCGGATCTGGTGGATCAGGCTGAACCGTCCGCGGCCTTGAAGGTGGTGGCCGATCTGATCGGTCAGGCGGCGTCCGGCGATGTCTGCGAGGTCAAGGACGACATGCAGATGGAGGTTAGTGCGTTTTCGTTTTTTTTTATTTCGATTAACTGGTCTGCGAGGCAAGAATGGGTGCACAGATGGTTAAGGCGGAAATGCAGATTATCGCATATTGATAATTTGAAATGTTTTAACACAATATGTTCATATACACCCATGATCCGATTAGGATTTTCTATATAAATATAACATTCAATCCTATTGAAATGACATGCATGAAGCGAAGGTAGTTTTGTTAGGATTATATGTAACCTACCAGCATTAAATAATGCAAAGCGCATCAATGATATAGACAATGGCTTAATAGTAGTATTTATACAGAGACATGCATCAAGTGGTTTGAAACTTTGATGATGATTAAACACCAGGACGTAGATGACATCAAACATTTTATTTTAGTTAAACCTTACTGATTTCAAAATAGTATAGTATTGCAGCGGTCTAGCTAGAGCAGAGAAGACAACAAAAGATACTATAGTTTAGGAGGTTGCTTCATTGTTGTTCTGATTCATCAATTAGGTCATGCAAGTCATGTCAAGATAACCTGCTAGGTGCAATGGTTGCATTGCTGCTGCTTCTCATTTCATAGTTAGTAGGTTACTATGCTTGCTGTTTCGTTTAGCTCACGTTGCTCCAATTAATGATGTTGCACATCACATCTTTGCTAAGTTGGAAAGCCTCGAAAGAGTTATCAGTTATTCTTTAAGATTCTAATTAATTATCATTAAATGTAATGAAAATAATGACTACAGGTGATATAGTTACTTGCTTGTTGTCTTATTGCAGTTCTGATGCATTGCTTAACAGAGAAAACAGTATACATCTATCTCAGTTAGACTGAGAAGAATTAGCCTCCTGTGTCCTGCTACTTGGAAATTTCCTTTATTTAAATTATGTAGACTGCTTTACTGTAAATTATTTAGTATGTGTTGATTATATTGCAAAATTATAATGTAAGCATCCAGCAAATTTTGATGACCTAGAATAATGTGAGAATATTAACCTTTTGAGATTAATGTGGGGATTTATCATGGGATTACTGTGCTATGATTGAAAGGGTCCTGTAATGTACAGTATAATGAAAGCATGATCAGGGTAGGTGCTAGCATAATGTAACTATAAATATAATTCCCTTAGACTTGGTAGATAGGAGTATACATAAGATATAATGAAAGAATAATTAAGATGATCTATTTGGCATGCATAGTATTTGGATGTTCTTTTCCTATTGGTGATTACTGTGCTGACTTATCTTATTTGTATGCAGGCTGGTGAAGGGTCGAGGAAGCGGAAGCGCGAGGAGGAGGAGCCTGTGCCTCCTCCAATCCAGGAGCTAGAACATGTCCCTCCTCCAATCCAGGAGGAGGAAGTAGCTGTCCCTCCTCCAATCCAGGAGGAGGAAGATCCTCTGCCTGCTCCAGCAGTGCCTGCTCCAGTAGTGCCTGCTCCAGGAGTGGCTGCTCCACCTTTCCCTGCTCCATATGAGCAGCTGGAGGATTCAGATGGCTCCCTGGAGGTGAGCTATACAATTTGTTGTGTAGCATTGCATGTATTTCATTATGTTTGCTATGTTTCTGTAATCTTAACTTGTACAATTTGTTGGTGTGCAGTATGACTCTCAGGATTCAAGCGAGTCCGTGGACAGCAGGAACATTGGATCCTTCTGGACCAAGCTGCTGAAGAAGCTGGATGATGGGGACCTCCCTTTCAAGAAGAGGGGGAGGTACTTCTGTCCATGGCACAAGGTGAAGCCCAGGGATGGAATGCTTGATAGCCTCAGGCAGCACTGCGAGGAGCTAGCCCGTACTGGCACCTCCAAGCAGATAAGGGCAGAGCATCAGGGGCTTCTCATGGTGCTTGCTAATGAGGATGCATGATGCCTACTTCTGGTGGATGGTGCTTGCTCTGTAGATTTGGTGTTGGTTTATGATGTTGGAAGTACTGGTTTGTGTTGTGTTGAACAATGTTTGGTTTGCTTTTGAACTAAGTAGTCAGACCATCTATTATAGTGATGGTCTTAATTACTGAATCTGTGTGGATCTATGTTGTGTGTTGAATTATTATGTAGCTGATGATGCTTACCTATGTGTTTCATTTGGAATGATGGTGGTTTCATGTTTCATTAATTTGTCAATGAAAGCACAGGTCAAGTTTAGAAGAAGTTTTAAACATGAACAAAAGAATTGTAATCCATCAATGCAAACATAAATATGCATGTCTTTCTTTAACATGATGAGGGCGTTTGCTGAATCCTAGTGTAATAGTAGTGACAAATTTGCATATAGATGGTTATGTAACATGGCTTTGAATTTAATTATATGCTAGCACATTAGGACTAATGCAAATTTAAATATAAAACAAGTTAAATATTACAAGAAAACATAGAAATATTAGAGCAAATGAGCAACAAATCATCCAAATATTAGAGCAGATCAGCAACAGTCCTTGAATGTAAATATAGTAGAGCAAAGGGTAGTGTTTCGACAGAGGGGTTTTCAGAAGAAAAGAGGGGGGAATGGCCAAAAAATGACCAAACGAACATGGAATGATGCATGTTTTGGCACCCTTATGCACCTTGTGATGTGAAACCTTGTTTGCTAGGGGTTTTGATTTTTTGGACTTGCCACCATGGTTGCCCCATGGTGTACATGTGTCGACAGAGGTTTTCGGACGAAAAGAGGGGGAATGGCCAAAAAACTGAGCAAACCACCATGGAATGGGGCAAGATTTGGCACACTTGACCACCTTGTGATGTGAAACCTTGTTTGCTAGGGGTTTTGATTTTTGGACTTGGCACCATGGTTGGCCCATGGTGTAGATGTGTCGAGAGAGGGGTTTTCGGACGAAAGAGCGGGGAATGGCCAAGAACTGAGCAAACCACCATGGATTGGGGCAAGATTTGGCACACTTGACCACCTTGTTATGTGACACCTTGTTTGCTAGGGGTTTTGATTTTTTGGACTTGGCACCATGGTTGGCCCATGGTGTAGATGTGTCGAGAGAGGGGTTTTCGGACGAAAAGAGCGGGGAATGGCCAAGAAGTGAGCAAACCACCATGGAATGGGGCAAGATTTGGCACACTTGACCACCTTGTGATGTGAAACCTTGTTTGCTATGTGTTTTGGTTTTTTGGACTTGGCACCATGGTGGCCCCATGGTGTAGATGTGTCGAGAGAGGGTTTTCGGACGAAAAGAGCGGGGAATGGCCAAGAAGTGAGCAAACCACCATGGAATGGGGCAAGATTTGGCACACTAGACCACCTTGTGATGTGAAACCTTGTTTGCTATGTGTTTTGGTTTTTTGGACTTGGCACCATGGTGGCCCCATGGTGTAGATGTGTCGAGAGAGGGGTTTTCGGACGAAAAGAGGGGGAATCGCCAAAAAACTGAGCAAACCACCATGGAATGAGGCAAGATTTGGCACACTTGACCACCTTGTTATGTGAAACCTTGTTTGCTATGGGTTTATATTTTTTGGACTTGGCACCATGGTTGGCCCATGGTGTAGATGTGTCGAGAGAGGGGTTTTCGGACGAAAAGAGCGGGGAATGGCCAAGAACTGAGCAAACCACCATGGAATGGGGCAAGAATTGGCACACTTGACCACCTTGTGATGTGAAACCTTGTTTGCTAGGGGTTTTGATTTTTTGGACTTGGCACCATGGTGGCCCCATGGTGTAGATGTGTCGAGAGAGGGGTTTTCGGACGAAAAGAGCGGGGAATGGCCAAGAAGTGAGCAAACCACCATGGAATGGGGCAAGATTTGGCACACTAGACCACCTTGTGATGTGAAACCTTGTTTGCTATGTGTTTTGGTTTTTTGGACTTGGCACCATGGTGGCCCCATGGTGTAGATGTGTCGAGAGAGGGGTTTTCGGACGAAAAGAGGGGGGAATCGCCAAAAACTGAGCAAACCACCATGGAATGAGGCAAGATTTGGCACACTTGACCACCTTGTTATGTGAAACCTTGTTTGCTAGGGGTTTTGATTTTTTGGACTTGGCACCATGGTGGCCCCATGGTGTAGATGTGTCGAGAGAGGGGTTTTCGGACGAAAAGAGGGGGAATGGCCAAAAACTGAGCAAACCACCATGGAATGGGGCAAGAATTGGCACACTTGACCACCTTGTGATGTGAAACCTTGTTTGCTAGGGGTTTTGATTTTTTGGACTTGGCACCATGGTGGCCCCATGGTGTAGATGTGTCGAGAGAGGGGTTTTCGGACGAAAAGAGCGGGGAATGGCCAAGAAGTGAGCAAACCACCATGGAATGGGGCAAGATTTGGCACACTAGACCACCTTGTGATGTGAAACCTTGTTTGATATGTGTTTTGGTTTTTTGGACTTGGCACCATGGTGGCCCCATGGTGTAGATGTGTCGAGAGAGGGGTTTTCGGACGAAAAGAGGGGGAATCGCCAAAAAACTGAGCAAACCACCATGGAATGAGGCAAGATTTGGCACACTTGACCACCTTGTTATGTGAAACCTTGTTTGCTAGGGGTTTTGATTTTTGGACTTGGCACCATGGTGGCCCCATGGTGTAGATGTGTCGAAAGAGGGGTTTCGGACGAAAAGAGGGGGAATGGCCAAGAACTGAGCAAACCACCATGGAATGGGGCAAGAATTGGCACACTTGACCACCTTGTGATGTGAAACCTTGTTTGCTAGGGGTTTTGATTTTTTGGACTTGGCACCATGGTGGCCCCATGGTGTAGATGTGTCGAGAGAGGGGTTTTCGGACGAAAAGAGCGGGGAATGGCCAAGAAGTGAGCAAACCACCATGGAATGAGGCAAGATTTGGCACACTTGACCACCTTGTGATGTGAAACCTTGTTTGCTATGTGTTTTGGTTTTTTGGACTTGGCACCATGGTGGCCCCATGGTGTAGATGTGTCGAGAGAGGGGTTTTCGGACGAGCGGGGAATCCAAGAAGTGAGCAAACCACCATGGAATGGGGCAAGATTTGGCACACTTGACCACCTTGTTATGTGAAACCTTGTTTGCTAGGGGTTTTGATATTTTGGACTTGGCACCATGGTGGCCCCATGGTGTAGATGTGTCGAGAGAGGGGTTTTCGGACGAAAAGAGCGGGGAATGGCCAAGAAGTGAGCAAACCACCATGGAATGGGGCAAGATTTGGCACACTAGACCACCTTGTGATGTGAAACCTTGTTTGCTATGTGTTTTGGTTTTTGGACTTGGCACCATGGTGGCCCCATGGTGTAGATGTGTCGAGCGAGGGTTTTCGGACGAAAAGAGGGGGAATCGCCAAAAAACGAGCAAACCACCATGGAATGAGGCAAGAATTGGCACACTTGACCACCTTGTTATGTGAAACCTTGTTTGCTAGGGGTTTTGATTTTTTGGACTTGGCACCATGGTGGGCCTATGGTATGGGTGTGTCGACAGAGGGGTTTCCGGACGAAAAGAGGGGGTAACTTTCTTCATATTTGATAGATCTTAGTTTACAGACATAGATGTAATGTGCATGAAATAAAATTTGGAAATTATTATTTGGAAATTATTATTTGGAAAAACCAGAATGCAATTTGAAACTTTGCATTGAAAATAATAATTACAAATATGGGACTTAAATTGCGTTATTATGAGTTGGGACAACTTAATGGGCTTTCGGCCCATTTAATGATTCATTAATGCGTTGACACGTACATTACGTGCGAGTAGTGCGGGGTGATTGGGTAGAAATAGTGCCGGTCGTGGACTCGTTGACCTAGTTATCAACCTCCATCTTCCCACGTCCGCCGCCCCCCACCTGAACCACCGTCCGCCGCCCCCGAGCTGAACCACCGTCCGGCACCCCGCACATCACCGACCCTGGGACGCACATCTCTGTGGCGGCCACCGTCGTCTGTGCATCGACATCAAGATCTCTCCCGCGGCCACCGTGTGTGTCTGCTGCGGCCATCATCGTCTCTGCCGCGGACATCCTCGTATCTAGGGCGGCCACCGTCTCTGCCTCGACAAACGCAGGTATGCCGCCGCCACCATCATCTGTGACGCGACCATACTCTCTCTCACGGTCGCATCGTCCTCCCTCAACCCTAATTTCCTCACCACATGCGGTATAGATAGTCCTCATCACATGCAACACAAATGAACGATCCCGATAGTCATGTATCTCCACGAAATCATGCATGTTTGTCTATGTAACTGAGTCGTTAATTTATTTGTATTTACCCAGTCTCAGGTACTTACGACTTGATTCATATTGCTAGCTTGCACTTCATATATGTTAGCAGACGGAATACATCATTGTTATCACATGAAGTTCATACATGTTAGCAGACGAAGTACAGATCGATGTGTTTTCACAGGAAGTTCATATATGATATGACAAGAAGTTCAAATCTGTTATCACGTGAAGTTCGAATCTGCTGTCACATGATGTTGAAATCTGTTATTACGTAATTAAACCCGAGGGTATAGTTTATTAGTTTCATGTGATGCAGTTGTACAATTTTATTTCCTACCTATTATTAATTTCATGCTGTTCACAATTGGTCTACACAGGATGCAAGACCCGGATGGGGAGATTTTTTGTGACATAATTAGGTGGCAGAAAGTCGTAGCAGCAATGACCGACGAGCAACGAGACAAATTATGCACTTGTGCTGTTGGCCGTTGCATGATCCAAATTCCATCCAGAAAGATACGGCCACTATTGGTCAAATACATGATGCAGGTTTATGACGAGGAAAAGGGTAGGTTCATCATTGAACCTAGGGTGGGTGAAATATCGGCAACAAATGAGGATGTGGAATGCTTGCTAGGATTAGAGGATCAAGGCTTGTCGTCTGCTGATATTTTGGAAGAGGAAGGAGAAGAATGGAAAACAAACATACCTACTAGATTTCTTAGTAAAAAAACTGGCAATTTAGTCATGAAAGATATGATTGATGAAATCATTACATCTAAAGCCACAAATGACGACTTCCTTCGAAGAGCTGTCTTAATTCTTATAGGGACTGTTCTAGCTCCTACTTCGACAGTTACGGTTTACAAGCCGTTCTATGCATTTGTGGAAACAATGTACAAGTTACACGACTTGAATTGGAACCAATTCACGCTTGCATATGTCATGAACCAGATCAGCCCTTGCCGGAGAGGAATATATGTTAGGCAGTGGCCGAAAGGCAATGTCGCAATTTTAGAGGTACATGTCCTTTAATGTTTTCGTTTTAATTTATTGCAACATATACTAACTGTCCTTTATATTTTTTCATGTAGTACTTGTATTGGGAGAAAGTGCAACCTATTGATGAGATAGCACTATATTCTCGCATCTCTTCACGCCCACTTATGATCAACTGGACAGAAGCTGCTGTAGCCTTGAGAGATAGCTATGATCAAGATAATGGCCGGGGCAAGGGTATCCTTAAGGTAACCATAGCGACACGGCCATTTCATATATTTGTTTAAAATGTAACTATCTACTATGAAAAATCGTACTTACATATTGAAATTGCGAATTTTAGATTGAAGATTGCATCACAGAGGAATATAGGCGAAAGTCTGCGAACAAAACTGACGGAAACAAATACATGGGTGCGGAAATTAAAAAACCGGGTAGTGGAAGGAGCAATGGAAAGGGCACTGGAAGGAGCAATGGAAAGGCAAGTAGCTCGAGAAAACCAGCAGGCCCGTCGTGGGAAATAAAGATGGAAAGCACCATGAAGAGGGTGATGCAGGATTTGAAGAGGGAGATAATGGAAGAACTACCAGAGATATGCGCGAAGGTGAATTGGCCGATATATTTCTCAACGACAAAGTTCACCCTGTATTTAATTATTATTGACATGACAAAATTTATATTCTTGTTGCAGGATGTTGTGAAATTACTAAACAAATCAGGTGTTAAGTACAAGGCATACAAGGAACCAATATATATGTCAGATCAGTACGATTATTACGAAGGCTGCGAAGTACCTGAACGGAAAGAATTTGTTTACGACAAAAATAGTGACACCCGGAGTGTGTCAGTACGTAACGAAGATGGTGACAAGGTTAGTTTTACAACAAATAATTGAGACTAACATGCTTCCACTATTTTGAATATACAATCTAGTCCTAACAATATAGAATCTGTGTAATACTTTGGATATTTGACCTGCGTCATGTTCATCTATGTTTCCTTTGCGTAGGTGTCCAAAGAGGCCCATAAAGAAGAGGATTACATCACACCTGCAAGGACCAAGTGTGACTTTCTAGGGGATGGCACGCCAGACAATCCTTGGCAACCGGCTGAAGATTTTAAGGAGGCCTCTTCATCGGAGGTGCCATCAAATATATTTGAACCTGCGCTCAAAAATATGAACAAAGAGGACGAACATAAAGACGCTGCATCAGAAGGTTCAAAAAGCGTCAATAGTGCAACCGGGAAGAATGAAGATGTAAATGGAAAGAGGAAGCGAAAGCTCCCTCTTAAACTGCAGTATCCTTATATCGTTGAGAATCGAACGAAACGTCAACCTCGGAAAAAACCAACTCCCGCAAAAGGTACGCAATGGTAATTTTTTTGTTAACTTTTTGATTAGTAATCTCATACTAACCACAATGCATTTTGTTTGTACAGCTACTCCGTCAACCAATGATGTCGAAATTCCGCAAGACTCTACTGCGTTAACAGCGGAACACATTGCAGCAGCACAGCTTTTTGTTCAACTCTGTTGCAAGACTGAGGAAAATGGGAAAAAATGTGTCTACAAAAATGATATTGGCGTCACATTGACATCACAGAGGCTTAAAGTGGTTCTAGACCATAAATGGTGTACAGATGATGTAAGTACATAGCTGATGACTCAAGTATGCACATACTTTTGATGTTTGAATTATGCACATGTATGTTTACGTGTTCGCTACACCAAACATTTGTTTTTCAGGTTATCGATGCTTACATTGGAGATTTGTCTCTTCGTGTTGGGGATGATCGGTACTTATGTGCAGCGTGGAGGTCATCATTCCTGCTAGAACAACATCGCAAAGGCCAGAAAACTAAAAAAAGTAAGAAGAACGATGATCACTTAGCTATAAGAACTGGAACCATTCAACGAGTGGTGGACGAATATTTTAGGCGGCAGAAGGTAAAGTATTCCATCAATATGACGAACTTTAGTACGAATACTAATTTACATTGCAATGACAATTTTTTCCTGTCACACAGGCATATTTTCCAGTTAACATAATGAACAATCACTGGATTACCGTGATCATGCACATACCGAAGGAAGAATTCCAAGTTCTTGACTCATTATTTCCATTAAGTGTGACAATAGACACTGTCAGGGCTCTGGTACTGTTTCTTGTACTACATATTGTCTTCAAATTTAATGCGCACTCAAACATCTAATTATCTATATTTGTGTAGAGAGAACAAATATCTGCTGACATCCTAGAGTACAACAATTCTACATCTGGATTTTTCCCTGATGTGATAACTTGGGATATAAAATCATACAATATGCCGCAGCAAAAAGATGGGTCAGTACATGCAAACTACAAATAAATACATATTACAATACTATTGCTGAACTAGGTCAATGTAATCAATTATTGTTGCAGCAATTCATGTGGCTTATTTGTTCTTCAATGCATGGAACATTGGGATGGAGATAAATGGACTAAAGAAATATCACAGGTACTGGTTTGTACATGCTGAAAAAAAACCTTTGTTCCATGCTACATAAAATTAATAACCCATGCCTATTGTTTGCAGGAGATGATAGACGGATCAAGGAACCTCATTAACGCACAGATAGTTTTAGCAACTTCAAATCTCTTAGAGACGGTGAAAACAAAGGTTGTCCGGATCTCCAAGAGATTTACAAAGTAGATAAACCAGCAGTGAGCATAGGTTGGGTTTTAGTCCCGTAGAAGGTTTCCCAGCTTGTGTGAATCTCCTGTAATTCTATATGTATGACAGTTAAGTACGATTGGCAACTACTGTGCTTGTGTGATTTTAAGTATTCATCTATCTATTGTGTACATCAATTCCTTCTTGTTCAAACTACGCTGTCACTTACCTGCCTGTCAGGGTTATTTGCAGCACCCTTAAGCTATATTTACCTCGAGATCTTATGGTGTCGGTCACATATTAAAATCACCATGGTTTTACATTGAAGTGTGCGTGTAGGACTGGATCAGTCGTGTACTTTACGTTTCTTTAAACAACAGCATGAACACAATTACTCTCCGCTGTCTTGTGAGCCAGTTATCACCTTGCCGCGATGTGTTTCGACTTGCTAAAACTCTGCTACAAGGTTCATCTTCTAAATCTCATCTCTTGTAATCCTTATGTGCTGTGTAAACCAAGCCCTTGTACCAACAATTCGTATGGAGAAAATTACAAAAACCCACCACAACTGCGCGCGGCTAGGGTTTCAAAAAAACGCCACCTTTCAAAACGACCCGGCCGGCCCGTGCGTTGGATCGATCTATTCTTTCTCTCCCCTTCTCCCGTCCGCCTCAGCCGCCGCCGTCGCACGTCCGCCGCCGCGCGAACGCCGCCGCCGACATGCCGTCCTGGAACGACGGAGAGAGCAGCAGCCAAGACAGTCTGCTCTCTGAGTTCGCCAATGGGGCCGATCTGAGCCCAATGTCTCGGGTACGTGTGGAGCTACGGTTAGGGTTTGGTTAAATTTGGGAATTTGCTTGATTTAAACCATTTGATTCGAATTCTTTGCATTTTATCTTGTCATTAAGGTCCCAGAGACCATGTATGACCCGGATTACGCCGGTGTTCATGCTGGGCCGGAGCGCTGCCACCACCACTTGCCGTGCCACAAGTATGTGGCATTCGACGGGACGAACACGGGCCGGAGGTTCTTGGGCTGTGGATGCAAGGTACGAACATCCTTCTGCATTTAGAAATCCTTGTGCACTGAACAAATCTTGTGACAGTTCTTGTGTTGTGGATGGATGTACCAATAGAAAACCTTGTGTCATATTTAGCACCACAGTTTTCAGCCACATTGTTTCATCAACACTTGTACTAAATTATGGAATAAAAATAATTTTCAGGACAATATTTGTGAGACAGTATTTTGGGTGGATCAGGAGTGGCCACAATCTCTGAAACGTGCATTGCTCCAGTTGTGGCATTCATTTGAGGAGGAGAAGGAAACCAGAATCTCTGGTAATGTAGAGTATGCTACTGCCAATTACCAGCTAGTGCTTGAGAAGAGGGAGCTGGAAAAGAAAAACCTTGAACTGCATAAACAGCTTGGTAGCCTGAGTACTGAGCAAGAAGGAATGGTTGCAAAATCTGCTGCTGAACTTGAGAAGGTTATGAGGGAGAAGGCAGAGCTGCAGATTGCCACTCTAAAGGAGGACAAGAAGAAGCTCGAGTATTACGTTGCAGATCTCTTCAATATTAGAGACAGAAACCAGAAGAAGATGAAGGCCATACAAGAGATTTCTGCAAGTTGGGAGTGAAGCATGCCACTATGTTGATGTAATAAATGTACTACATGTTCTATCTCTGAGATTTGTGTAACTGAACCAAGTACACTTTAGTAAAGAAAACTAAAAAAAACCATGTCACCATTACAACTCCAGGTTCATATAGCATAATGATTAATGACTACATATCGGCATGCCAACTCAAGCTTCATAATATCGTGCGAAGTTCATCCTTTAAAACGCCCCCTTTCAAAATAAGTCATTCATCTTCCTGACCTACAAACATATGCGCAACATGCCTGCAATTCACAAAACCAGATGATAAAGTAAATAACTATAATATACAAAGATGCATAAATAATTGATCGCAAACAAAAATTAATACTCACCTAGGATTCAGCTCACATTTCAAGCTACGTTTGGTGTGTCCACCCTTTTTGCATCTGCTACATCGAATCCCCCTACCCCGCTCGTCATACGATAATGGCCTTCCATTCTTTGTCACGGGTCCTTCTCCATCATCTCTACGCTTTCGTTTCTTAGGCGCACCTCGAGCAGCAACTTGAGCAGGATCACCCAATTCATTAACATTAGTATTCAGCGAGTTTGTGGGACGGTTGGGTACATTATCATACTCCATCTTCTTTGAAATAATGTCAGCATAAAATGCCTTGGTCCGCTCGAATAACACTGGATCTTTGTATGCAACTTGCAATGCTTCAGCTTGTAACACATTCAGCTCCGTAAATCTTTGTCGCTCCTCCGCTACGGGAAAACCCCAACCATATAGATCGCTCGTGCGCCTCGCTGGCAAGCCACCCCTAGCTTGTTTAGAGAATCGGAGCAGAACTAAACAACCCGGTATTTCATCCAAATCCAGCACATCAAGTACATGGAGAATATGCTTGCAAGGAAGTCCCCTCCGGATCATCCTTCGACAGCTGCACTCTACAAATTTATCCGAGTTGGCCGGTTTATAATCAACATAAAACTTTGCATGCTTTCTCTTTTTCCAAGCAACAACAAACTGCATCTCACCTTCTGTTCCCTTGTACTGATCTATAACCTCAATGCCTTCTATTTTATATATCTCTTGCTGCAATATATAAAAGTTTGCCGGAGTGAATACCTTTGCAGCAGCTCTCTCAATTCTCCTCAAATTGGTTACTGGTACAGGTGATGTCTGTGAACTGATGCAGTCATCTTTTGCCTCCGTCTCTCGAATGCGCACTATAGCATTCTCGTAGTGCAAAATCAAATCCACTAGTGTCATACCGTAGTCTAGGTGTAGGTGAAGACATGAGTTAAGACTTTCACTTCGCTGATTGCTTTTCATACCAAGCCAGAACCCCTCAGATAGGTACGCCGCTGCCCATAATCTCCTCTTCTTGTACATTCTTTTCAGCCAAGTTTGTGTTTTCTCCGTCTGCCATTTCTGGATAAATGTGTGCCATCTTTCCTCGAATATATCCGGTGTGGTCGTGTAATACAACAGAGCCCGAAACTCACTCAACGACTTGAAACTTAGGTGCCGAGCCATGTTCTTTTCAATGTGCCATGAACAAATACGGTGCGACTGCTCCGGAAACACACTTCGAATAGCTCTAATCATCGCACTATCGGCATCGGTGATTATTGACTTGGGTTTCTGCTGCAACATAGCTTTCAAAAAAGTCTTCAGTAGCCAGACATATGTGCGTTCCTTCTCATCTGATAAGATGGCACACGCAAAAACTGTCGTCCTCCGGTGATTGTTAATTCCAACAAACGGAACAAATGGCATACCATATCGGTTCATCTTATATGTGCTGTCAAACACGAGAACGTCTCCATAATCATTATAATCCTGCCTGGACTGAGCATCACACCAGAACAAGCTTTTCAAACGACCTTTACTATCAACGTCGTACTCAAAAAAAAAATCAGCACACTTCTTCCTCCGGTTCTCCATCATGGCAATGGCTGAGGTAGCATCACCACCTGCAAGTAACTTTCTCTTCTCCCTGCAGCACATGTTGTACAAGTCCTTCCTCGTAAACCCAACAGTGGTGTACCGACCATACTTGCTGAGGAAGGTATCCATGATCACATGCTTCCTAACCCCAGCTGCTGCCAATGCTAATATCTCCGCTTTCTGGAAATCTTTTATCCTCCGATGTGACCATAAAAATGGGCTCTCGGTCGGTTCTGCACACTTATGACTATGCTTGTAAACAAATTTTGCAACTCGCCAAAGCCCCGTACCTCTATCAAGCTTCACATCCAACTCAGCTTTACAATTGCAACGTGACAAAGGTCTCAACCTACGGGTGCGGTTGTCCATAGTCAGAAACTTGCTGTTACGTTTTCCTTCCCGTGAACACACAAAACGCCTTCTGCGAACTATTTTGTTAGCACCCTTACTCTTTTTGAACTTGAACTTTCTTACACTGAATCCCTCTTGTCGAGCATATCCATTATAAAAAGTATAAGCAGCTGCCTCAGACACAAATGTCATCTCCATTACCTCCCAGTAAAACTTTCTCTTTTCTTCTGTATCACTCTCATCTTCATCCTCTGATCCATTCTTTTTCTTACCAACTGATTTCACCTGCATGCACAATTTTATAACATTCAAAACATAAATATTTTTTAACGCAATGTCCGCGATTCATAAAACTAATAAATTCAAAATACTTACATGTCTTCTTCTAACAGGTTCTTCTATAGTCTCCAAGTCTGAATCACCATAATAGTCGTAAGAAGAATTATCGCCAACTAATACCTGAGCAAACAAGAAATATTAACGATCATGTCACGATGACATAAAATGCATTGTTCAATTATTAAATTTTAATTAAACATACATATGACCTAATCAAAAAAAATGCATACCTCGTCAACAAAACCTGAGTCCAATCTCTCGTCATCAGTTGGCTCGTCCAGAACATCACTCTGAATCTAATGCATTTTAAACCATGTGAACATCAATTCCATATTTTTATGCAATCGGAAATTTAGTACTACAAACTCACATTATCAGTGTCAACATCTTCTTCTAGCTCTACATTATCATCTTCTAGATCAACACCATCTGCATCCATCTATTAACAAAAAAGCACTATCAGTATTTAACAAATTACATACAACTGCTAAATATAACTAGTATTTCCGTTTCACTCACACTTTCGTCGACATCATCGTCTCCAGATGTTTGTTCATCTTCAGGAGGTGCATTATCGTTGCCAGACGAAATATTGAATTCCTCTTCATCTGTATTTCCGCTCTCGTACTCCATTGAACTTGCACTCAAATCTGAAACGTCCATCGCCTGTCCAAAGTAACAACCAAATAAGTACATCTGAAAAAAGGAGCTCCAAACCCAAACCCTAACATCAACCAAATAATGAACATGCAATTATTTTTTACAATCAATTAACTACCACGAACCAACAATGTAGCAGCAAGAACAACCCGCCTGCGATCCTTGCCCAGCCTCCTCGTCGCCGGATCCGCCTCCCGCCTCCCGCCTCCACGATACACGGCTCCGCCGGCTCACCTCTCGGAACGAAACCGCCCTGCGCTAGGCCTTGCCGTCCCAGCGTCGTCGTCCCTGCCGTCTCCCTCCCGATGGACACAACCTTCGAAACCCTAACGACGACCAGCAATGGCGCAAACGAACGAAATTAAACCGCCCAGCGCTACCCCTTGCCGTCCCAACGTCGTCGTCACTGCCGTCTCCCTGCCGATCGCCGAACCTTCCAAACCCTAAGGACCACCAGCAATGGCGAACACGCAAGGTTTCCAAATATTTCCCCGTAACCACCGCCTATCGCACGGCATCTAATCCACGTGATCGACGTACTTTACGGGTCGATCTCTGATTCTAATGCCGTGGGGCCGCCGGAAACCGTCATCACCAAGGATACGTACCAAATCTACGTGGCAAACCGATCATCTATGTGGATAATGACGTGGAGTATAATTATACGACACTAATACGGCCCCACCTGCTCGAACGGGTATCCCATCTGAACGTCGTTCGCCAGGGGGGGGGGACACCGGAGCACACCCCTTAGAATACATCTTTAATCGACCAATGTTGCTGTCATAATCAAATCCAAGCATCTAGAGTCCAAAGTCATGTCCGTGCCCAATGGCTGCTGACATCCGTGGACCTAATAATGTGGGACATGGAAAGAGACGTTGATGGTGATGATGATATGGCTAAGCCAGCTGAGACTTAATAATTTGCGGATCAAGTGACTGCGTATGCTGACTTGGCCACATAGCCTGCGGTTTGGCCACGGTTAGTCAAACGACTTGTTTTAACAGATAAGAAGGTGGTCGCTCAGGGAGGAAGCTTGTCTTGATGTACCCTTTTTCCCAGTCACATTGGTATCAGACAAAATGTCAACTACACTAAAATACTTTAACAGGATCGATGTACCGACAAGATATACAGACAACGAGTTGGAACGACTTTGACGCTCACTATCTACTCTTGGCTTCTCAAAGCACCATTATAGCCGGTAGGAGTTGACTTTGTTGTACTAGTGCTTAAGAACCAAAACACGCAAGGCATTTTTTCCACGGGCAGGGTTATATATGGTCAACACACTAGTAGAAAACATGGTTTTCGTCCAATGCCCCTGAAAGCTATAGTCCCGGTTTAAAAACGAACCAGAACTAATGGACGCGTTAGTCTCGGTTTGAACGGCGTGGGGCGACGCCACCCTCTAGTCTCGGTTCGCTAGGGACCTTTAGTCCCGGTTTATTTGGGTGTTTAGTCTCGGTTGGTAATTCCACCAGTGGCAGGCCATACATTGACGCACCAATGCACAACAACTAATTTTGTCACATAGGCTAGCATGTTTTTCTTGTAATAACTCATATGCGTACGTAGCTCACCAAATTCCTATGGTATCAAATGTAAGAAACAAAGGAAACTCGTCAATCTCCGCGAGAAATGCGGATTGCTACAACAACATTGGCGGCTCCACGGGTCGATGTTTCGATGACACACCAGTGCCACCAGTTCAGCTACGTTTTCAAGCTGCAGCTCGCAGCTCGCGTACGTGCAATGTGCGAACCCCACCAACCAATACAACTGTGAAGATTATCCCGGCCGACGTGGCGCCATGCTTTGTTCCTGATAAGATCCATGTAGTGGACGGATGTCCAATTTGTTTGGATTAGCTTAATCAGGTGTAGCAGTGATCTGCCATAAAGCGCATCATTGCGACGGCATTATGGATTGTAATCCAAGCAAAGCTGCTCTCAAGTCCCAACATGGTTGTGCATGGAGTGCATAGAAGGATAAGAAAGCGTTGTTAGCAGCAGATGGAATGTTGATATCTTTTTCTCGCAAGCTTTTTGTACACTAGCTTGGCTGTGGATGAGACACGACGGGACTATTATATCAGCCAACCTCTGTTTACCTACACGTACACGGTCCTCTCCGTGACGATAAATAATACAGTGGCCAGATATGTGTGGTCAGTTAAAGGCTGTTTTATTAGTTGGTGCCAAAGATTCGAGCATGTGTTAGCTACCACGTAATGGCGGTGAGTCAGCAGGTCCGGAGGATCGCATCACGTGCATGCGCACCCATGCATGCATTTGCATGTGCAAGCGAGGCAAGGTGGTACACGTAGTCGTGGTTCTCGACGACGCGATGCCGCCCGACGACGTGTTCACTTAACTTTCACGTGGGCAGACATGCACTACACGAGTAAAAGGTGTCGTGGGCATGTGAAAAGTGGGCGGAGACCAACGTACAACGGCTCGGGACACGTCGCAACTCCATGGCTGTCGCTGGGCACTTGTGGATCGACCGACAGGGGTAGGGCTCTGGCTACGATCTGCACGTTGATGGGTTCGCGTGATCGGCGTGGGCGAACTGCTCCCCGGATGGAGACAAGTGCATGGTGCATGGCATAAAAACCCACCGCAACGCCTCGCCGAACGGCGATCGGGTACCCGCATGCAAGCAGTATTTCCTAAACGGGCCTCAAAATAAAAATGGAGGCGTGCCGCGTCTAGTGGTGTTTTCCGATGTCTTGCGTCTTGCGCGGTCTAATTTCATGTCCAGCACTCAGGCTGTCCCCGATTCAAGGGCACATCCTGAACACGCCAGACCCGAGCGGCGGGAGAGGTGGCGCAAGACGTGCCACGCTTTTCATAGGTAGAAATGGAGATGCGACAACTTTTCTTTAATGGAGCTATGGTTTTCAAGGCGGAGGCAGCTGATATGTTCCGTCAGAGCTAAGTCAGTACCCACGCATCGCCACCGTGCCTTCTCCACACGGCGGTGTTAATGCCCTTTCCCTCTCTTCTGCCTCCATTTCCGACTCTTTTCCGCCTATAAATCACGGCCGCCGGCGGGAGAAGGAGGACCCGCCACGGCGACGCTGGCGGGAGCGGCTGGGCGGACTGGCCGACTGTCAAAGCCCGCACCCAACCCATGGGGGGAGGGGCTAGCGAGAGCGCCAGCAGAACATGCGCGTTCGGCAGGACCCACCTGGCAACGACTCGGCTCGTTGTCCATGCCTCGTCTCCCGCCTCGCAGTTTTTCCATTATCGGCGGCACACGAGCATGCTCTCTTCGCATAAATGGCACGCGGCAGCATTAATGCGGTGCCACGCGCATTGACCCGTGTGCCTTCCGCCTACTTCTACCCTCTCTATCTCTCCGCGCTGTTTCCACACCAACCTCTCCCGTCACACTCGCGGGCTCGAGGCCCGAGGCATAGGGGAGCAGTCACGCGCTGCATCCGCCCCGATGCATTCCCAACGAAAATTTGGGCCGCGTTTATGTTCTAGTAGACAACCCAATCAATTTGCGTCAGGCCACTAGGCTAGAATACAGTACAAACCTTTTATTTGACTACGAGAACACAACCGTCGAGATGCCCTTATCCTGATCTGCAGTGTAGGTAACAGCATGCAGATCTGCAATCTGCAGATTTTCTGCTATGTTGATGTTCCAATCTAGTCCGTGGCAGAAGAGAGGATGAAGGAGAGAGACGAAGATGGTGATGGATCGACACAGCGGCGTATGACAACGTCACTCACGCGGCAGCGCTCATCACGAGATGTATGGCGGGCCCTCCTCGGTCATCTCGAACCACTTCTCGAAGACCCGACACGTCGTGACGTGTTCTCCCCTCCGGAGCCACTATGCCGCACATCGCCCGCCCCTGTTGCACCAAGTGGTGAACGTCTGGTCCCCTTTGATGATCTCCGTGCCTTCTCTTTGTTTTGGCATGTAATGTTCAGTGTTATCCGGCCTGGTAATTCTCGGTTCCTTATACCAGCCACTCAGTCCCGTATGCCATTTTCTTCCAGGTCACTCTCGGTTAAGGATGGCAATTTTACTCACGGGTATGTTTACCCGTGAATACCATACCCGTATGGACAGAGTACGAGTACACTTTATGCTCATGGGTAGTACCTATATACTACCTGTTAAATCATGGTAGAACACGGGTATACCCTCGTACCCGCGGGTATACACATACAATGAATTTATTGTAAATTTCCTACGTGACACGTCTAATTTTATTGACTTATGAGCTAGAATATGAGAATGTGATTATTATATTTTATTAATTGTTATGTACTCAACTACCTATTATTGTGTCCTTGATCTAAAAACCTATTATTGTGTTGATATAATTCATTTTTTTAATCAAATTTGTTATCAATAATTTAAAATTGTGAGTGATTTGTGCACAATTAATATGAAAAAATACGAAACTATGTCTAGGAGGAACTAAACACGTTTTGATATAGTAGAAGCGGGATTTAGCGTGACAATTCCGAAATTCGTCCTTAACAGAAATCGAACTCCGGTCGTTGGGGTGCGCCACTGGAACCCCAACCACTAGGCTAAGCCCACGTCGTCGTGCACAATTAATATGAATCGGAGGGAGTGTATCATACTCCCCATTGTGAGTTTGTGACTAATCTAACAAATACCAGCATGTCTCTGCACCAAAATGATAACTTGGTCACTAAGGTTTAGGCTTACTTTGATCCTGTCGTGGCTTTCACAAAATGGACGTCAAGAATGTGAGCAATGCACTTTAGCCACGTACTCCTGTATGCTAATGCAAAAGGAGATGAAAATAGCAGATAGGGGAGGTGGGATGTGTGTCGTCCGTTAGAAGATTGGACAGGTGCAAGGTTAGATAGGATCAGCCCAAGGTTTGACCGGTTCCTTTCTTCCACATAGGCCGTAGCCGATAAAGATCACCACCTACACCTAGCCAGCGGCTTTATGCCTTGGGGTTTGTTGGCCATCACATGAACCTGCTCAACTTGGCACGGCAATGTGTACGTGCAAGGCGAATAAATCCCTTGTTTACTGACTTGGAATAGAAACCGGTGCACTAGCCTAACCCAACCGTGGATCGGGTGGTTTGCTTCCGCCGCGGGATCCTGAGTCTGCAGCACGTGTGCATGGCTTGTATGTGGGGGTTAAGCTTTGCTATCCCAAATGAAGTACAGTGATGACCAGATTCTGCCTTATCCTCCACGATCTGTCCTAAATATCATCTGGTCCATGCATGCAAACTCATAAGAAAGAAACACGCACAAGTGTGCAAGTCCTACCTGTTCAGATAGATTTCTCTGCGATTCTTGGACTATACGGTGCCCAAATTGAAAGACATCTTTTTGTTATGAAGGTTTCGCGCTGTCAATAGGTTTGCCACTACCATTCCTACCTGCAATTTGCAAAAAGGATGAATATATGATTATATATTCAGTGAAGAACTGTAGTCTGTAGCCTCAAGCTTTTCACGCAAATCTAGTTGTTTTATTGGAGCCGTTTGTTTCACGAGTTGAGATATGCGTGTTGTCTAATGAGAAAGGCACAAAACACGCGAAGAACACACACTCCGATTTGTGCGCGGAGAGAAACATGTGGTAAAGTAATCGAAGCACGTCAACATGTCTGGGTTACGTACTGTCCACATAATTAATTAATCAGCGATGCTGTTAAAATCAAATCAGAGAGTGTGAAGTCCAATCCGTGCCCAATGGCTGCTGAGATTCGTGGACCCAATAATATGGAGCGTGGACACAGGCGATGATACACTGGTGATGATATGTCTGGCTAAGCTAGTATGCTTAATTTGTGGATCAAGTAACAGCGACATGCTGACAGGGCCGCACTGTTTGGCCACGCTAAGTGTAGCATAGTTGCATTAACGGATAAGAAGATGGTCGCCCACTGGGGAAGATAGGTACGGCCTGCTCTGCGTGTTTCAGCCGCATGAGATGAAATGGACACAAAGAACGTCAACTACGTTAAAAAAACATACTTGCCGGGACGAATCAACGACAGGATCGGGATATTCAGATATGTAATCAAGAGTTGCAACACTCGCGCGCGTGTTCGTGCTTCTGATCGAGGCAGGGTAAGGCTCAATAGGGCAATCCACAACGCCGAATTTGTCCCGAACAAATAGAGTTTTAACACTCGCGCGCGTGTACGTGCTTCTGAGGCATGTTTTCCTTGCCACTCTGTATAAAGTGTATACCTCACCAAATTCAATTTGTCCCGACCAAAAATGCAGACGTGCTCTGCTAGCTGCGTGTAATGCAAGATGCCAAGATGCAGATGATGACCGTTACAAGGGGAGTTAATTTGGGTAAGCCTGCTGACAATGTGACGCTGCACCATCTGATGAGCATCTCTATCCTTGGAAATTCAGTTGGCGATGTGCTGCCGTTGAGGCTGCTGAATGCTCGCATGTGACAAGCGAATCCTACCTACCAGCAGATAGGTAAGAACATCGTCCACGCCAACGTGGCGCACCTGGTCTGCTCTCTGCTCCGGATAAGATCCATGGCGCTGAAAGCTTTCGGTGTGTTTAGAGCATCCCCACTCGTTGGCGCTCCCCACGTTCAAATCCGGCGAAATTTTCATCCGGATTGGAGGAAGATTTGGCGCGGGGAGTAGTAGTTTCCCAGCCGCGTGCCCAGGCGAAGTCGACGAGGCGAATTTAAAAAACGGAAACTTGACAAACTACGGCTAAAAACGGGTGAATATAGACTAAATTTAATTATATTTATTACATAACGGGCGGAGTTCATACATAGAGGCCGAATTCGACTATATTTCGAATTCGGCTAGGGAATTCAAATGCTAATTCTAAAACACGGCGCTCTACATGCCCAAATGGCGGTAGAACACCGTGTAGTCGCCGCCGTCGTCGTCGGAGCCGTCGTCGTTGACCTTGCCGCGGCCTGGCCGCTCGTCGCCACCGGGGATGGCTTGTACATATCGTCGGAGGAGGACTCGAGGTCGACGACGGTGACAGCGACGCCAGGAGGTGTCGCAGACGGCGGTAGCGCGCGGCATCGTCGTTGGTGGTTGTAGCGGCGCGGGCGGCGCGCGTGCCGTCCGCGGCACGCCGCCGCCCGCCTCCGGCGCTCCCGGCCGCGCTGCCGATCCAGTGCGGCGTCGTCGCGCGCTTCTCCTCCTCCATGTCCTTCGCGACCGGCGATCGCCTCCGCCATCGCGGCATCCTCCGCGCGCTTAGCCTCCTCCTCGGCGAGCTGGATTGCGGCGGCCTCTTCGTCCTCTTCCGGCCGCTCGGCGCGGGAAGACGGGGCGCCGGGCGTGTCCTCGGCGGCGGAGACGCCGCTCCTTCTTGACGCGCACCGGCGTCGAAGGCGACGTCGTCTCCTCCCTCTTCACCGGCGCCAAGGATGATCTCGGCGCCGATCCGGATGACGACGAGCTAGTAGCCATGCGCCGTGGCTGCCAGACGTTTCCCCGGCGGCGGCTCGCCGATGCCCTCGATGGAGGGGGCATCGTGAGCACCGGGAAGTTGCCGCCCTGGATGTGCTCGAGGACGGCCTCGAGATTCCGCCGCGCGCTCCACCAACGTCGGCGGCCCGCGGAGTTGTTGCGCGGAGGCGGAGGCGGCGGGCCGTCGTACGAGGCGAGCTCCCGTTCCCACCGGCGCAGGAAGTACGAGTTCCACGCCGTGTAGTTGTCGGGGTGGTGGCGTGGCTCGGCGCGCTCCTCATCCGTCAACGTCATCCGCGCCTCCTCGATCTCGACGTCGAGGAGGTGGCCCCGAGGCGGCGGCGGGATTGGTACGCCGCCACGACTCAGCCGCCACCCACCGCCGGGAGGCCTCTGGCGGGCAGGGGTACCCGCCGGTGGAGGAGGTGCCCTCCCACGCGTGGAGCGAGCGGCGGGGAATCCGTTGTTGGCTGCGCCGTCGGAGAACGCCATCGTCGGAGAGTAGAGGGAGAGTGGACGGAGAGTGGAGGGAGAGTGGATCACGTGGCGAGCCGAGCGGCGTATATAGGTGCGGCTGGCGCGGGGGATTAATGCCGCGTGGAGTGCGACGCGTCCGCGGCGAGCTGACCGGCGGCAGCCTTTAGTGCGCGATACGTGCGCGCGAAGACGACGACATTAACTCGCCGCGTGGACGGCGAATGCAGACCGGCGGCAGACGCGGCGGAAGACGATGCGATGAGGACGACGATCGGTTTCTCTCGCCGACAAGTTGGGGCCACCAGACGCGCGGGAAGTTTCCTCGGTTTTTCCCGCGCTGTTTCGTCCGAGTCCCGAGCGCTCCGGGGGCCGGGGATGGCGTGGGATCGCCGGATGAATTTAGGCCCAATTCCGGACGAAAGAGGGGGCGCGACCGGGCCGAATTACGCCGTCCGGATGGAAAAAGGCTCGCCGGGGCCTCGTCGGGGGACGAGTGGAGATGCTCTTCTATCCATTTGTCGTGCTAGGGCATCTCCAACGGGCGACCCAAACGGACGCCCCCGTGTTTGGGCCGTTTGCGTGGCCGAGCGGACGCGGACAGCGGCCGCGTCCGCGTGTCCGTTTGGGTGCTGCGCCCAACGCGCGGACGCACCGCATAATCGGACAAATACGAAAAGAAACGAAACATGGAAATTTTAAACAATATTTCATAAACATATGCCCTATTTTGGGCAAAATTTATACATAGCCCTATTTTGGGCAAATAACTGACAAAAGAAGCCTCTATATGGGCTTTTAAATTTAAACTAAAAACCCTCTATTAGGGTTTGGTCGGCGGCGGTGGCCGCCGGTGCGCCGCCTAGCCCCTGTGGGCAAAGTCGCGTCGTCGTCGACGACGCCCCGGCGGCGAGGCACCGTTGTGGCTCGACCGCGTCGGGACTCCGGCCGGAGACCAGGCCTCCTCCCGGCCGAGGGGGTCCGGAGCGACCAGGTGCGGCGGCGCACGAGCGCCCTCCCCGAGGCGTTGCGCCTCTCCCGGCGCGGCGGCCTCTGGCGGCGCCGCTCCTCCGCGCGACACCTCGCCTCCTGCCGCCTGCTCCTCGCGGCGCTCCTCGTCGCGCGGCGCTGGCCTCCTCCCGCCGCGCCGCTTCGTCCTCGTCCCGTCGCGCCCGGCGGGGCGTAGAGCTCCCGAGCCGCTTCCTCTCGCCCGCGCCGCTTCCTCCATCTCGGAGGTACGGATGGCATCTCGGAGGTGCGGCCGTTGGCCTCCTCCTCCGCCGCCGAGATGAGCTTGGCGGCGCGGATGTCCGGTCCTCCTCCGAGGACTCGGGCGGCTCGAGCAGAGCGGCGGCGGTTGCGGCAATGCCGCGCGCCGCGAGCGCCGATGGGCCGCGTGGAGGCCGACGGCTGCGCTCGCCTCGTCGTCGTGGGCTCCGGAGCGAAACCGCGTCGGGGCATGCGCGGCGGTTTCGCTGCGGGAGTGGAGTGGGGACGGAGTGGAGTTCCGGATCCCCTCCGCCCCATTTAATACCCTCCCGGTCACCGCCGTGTGGGCCCAAAGGAGACGAGGCGACGGACGCCCGGACGCGAGAGCGCGTGCCATCGCGGCCACGCAAACCTAGCCAAGATTTGGGCCGGGTTTGCGTTGTTCCGACGCCGCGCCGTCCGCTTTGCGGTGCGTCCCCGCGTTGCGCCAGGATTTTGTCCGGATCGACCCATCCGGACGCGCGGGCGCGGGATGGGTAGCCCGATTGGAGATGCCCTTACTCCATAATGAACATCATTACGAGCGCATCATAGATTGTAATCCAAGCAAAGCTGCCGGCCGGCGCTCTCAAGTCTCAGTCTCACGAGATCGACCCGTACACTCTAATCCACCTGCTTTTAGCTAGACCCAAAAGGAAAAGGTCACGGTATGCGATAATTTAGTCTGGTTAACCAAAGCATTGTTGGCTTAGCTGCAGATGGAATGTTGACGGCACACCTTTTTCTTCCAAGCTCAACTGTAGGTAGCTTTGTGGGTGGCTGAGACACGACTGGACTATTTTATCGGCCAATCTCTGTTGAACCACGTTCACGTACGTCGTTCTCACCACAAGGATAAAATACTGCCCTAACCGGACGGTCAGTTGACAGTTTAATTGGTTTTTTTTTAGGGTTAACAGTTTAGTTAGTGGTGGGTACAGCGGAAGCCCAAGATTCGAGGAGGGATTAGCCACCACGTAATGGCGACAGCCGCGCCACGGAGGTGAGTCTGCAGACTAGCGAGGGGATAAAGCGACGGTCGTACGAGATACGTGCAGCGGACAAAGGATCGCATCAGATGAGAGGCGGCACACGTAGCCGTGGTTCTCGACGACGCGATGCCGGGCGTCGACGTGTTCACTGCGCGCGGTGGCCGGACATGCACTGCACGGGAGGATAAGGCGCCGTGTGCACGTGAGAAAAGTAGGACACGTCGAGGCAGCTCGTGTTAGGGTGGGCGGGTGCATTTCATCATATCACTAGATTTAGATGTGCGCCTTGGCGCACGACCCCGTAAAATTTGTGTTGGTTTATAGTTTTTTAGGTTTTACAAAACAAAGCCAGTAGAATGAAAATAGGACAAAACACACTAAATCACCAAATGTACCACATGCTTATGTACAATCTTTCGCATTGGTAAACAATTGGGAAAATACTATTATGCATCTATAAGGATCAATGATAAATCGTCCAAAAACAAGCAGACCTATAAAATGCAGAGAAATATATTACACATAGTGAAGTAGCGGTATAAGTTCAGAGAAAAATACATTGCTTCTCCATGTGTAAGGTTTACATATATACTCCAGTAGTTCTTGTCCACTAAACAATTGGGAGTACATGAGAAGCTTAGGTTACTTCCTTCACTTTGATATATAGAACGTGAACAAAGCTCAGTAGCATAAACCGTAAGAATCCGAAGAGTTCTCACAACAAGACCCCAGAGGCAAGGAACACACTTGAAGAGCTAGGGCACAAGCTCTCTTGCATCAGTGGATAGTGACCTGATGGGTAAACACAAAAATCAAGGAATAAGATTTCATTTAAAAAGCATACAAAAACAAATTTTCTAATTTCATTGTACAATAAAATATAATATACTTTAGCAGCAACTTCATGACTGAAGCAAGATGTAAGTAGATGATGCCAACAAAGGTATAATATACTTCAGTAGTGTGACAACAACGTCAGGTACGACTACATGATGCCAACAGAAACTAAGAAATATTGCTTAACTCATGCAACTGCAAAATCTAGTTCGTTCTGAATCCTATTGCCAGTGCAAATCAACTAAGCAAGCATCGTTATGAAGCCAATTGCCAGTGAGATATCAACTAAGCAAGTATGAACCTGACATAAATGAAGCATAGCATAAATCATGCTGAATATGAAGTACCCAGCATAGCATGTATATCAAACCATAGAGACCTACATCTAAGTGTCAAAAGTAGGGAAATATATTGCATATAGGTACATATACATGGTCCTAAGATAACAATAATCGAACACAGGGTAGACACCCATTTGGGTTCACAGCAGAGCTGTTCATTATTTACATATAATAATACAAAGCATCAAACAAGAGCAACACGATGATAACAGAGGTCACTACCCAAAACGGAACATCGGAAGCAGCTAGTACAGAAGGCGGTCAGGTTCTTTGTAATATACAGATACTTTCTCATAGGACTAAAATAAGTAAGGTAAGGCTAGTAAGAGTAGATCCACCAAGCATTGAAAATAAGTAGCTAATATACATAGTTTGGAGCAGACATGGTATACACAGTAGGGCAAAGGTAGAATACTATATGAACAAAAACAGAGTGTCTAATTAGATGTCTTGGCTCACTTGAGCAAAATCCCACAACATGGTGTTTGTGGAGAACAAGAAGTTGGTGACTTGGGGTCGACTATGTCTTGGATCTCCATGTGTTCAACACCAATTTGTATATGCTATGCACTACTATCGGTCCTAGAAAAACTGCAATACCAAATAATCATCAGTTAAGCAGCCAAGGAGAAAAAATTAAATAAAATTCCAAATATTTTATTTAGCAAGGAGGCAGATGTCAGAACTACGGTGGGCTCTACATACATGACAATGACACTAATATTTTTTGGTAAAAGCAAAACTCAGGAGATATATAAGGTTGTACTTGGTACATACTACATAGATACAAATCAACATGGATCTCCAGATAGAGTTTCAATCTGGAACCGCTAAGTGTTGGCCTCTCATAGTTGTTCCTCTAAGTCTACACTGCAATCTTCAAATCATCTCTTGCACATGTGAGAGCGAACCTCTCTGATAAAGCATACAAAATAATAGCGAACTGTGACATCAGTATACAAATGAAAACAGGGATTAACCAACGGATAACCAGCGGATCATGCAACGCAGGAAGACATAAGTTACAAAATGATACTTGCATTAGAATTCAGGAACTTATTCAAGGTAGATGATGAACTGGTCCAACTTTCAAAGTTGGAGTGAAAACATTACTGTAAACATTCAAGGAGGAGCCTGGTATCAAGAAGGGAAAAAAGACACAAAGGGAAAATTCCAAATAAAGAAACAGTTTGTAAACCTTAAGAGGTTTCTGATTGCACTGTAAGGATGAAAGACCAAACATAACTAACTTTTAATACTTATTACTAACAAAGAGCCATCATGATGATAAAATACCGAAGTTGAACCTGTAATTGGTAAGTACCGCAAAGTCATTTATATTTCCTCAATTGTTTCTGTACAAAGTACTGATAGGCTAATTATTTCCGTATGATTGTTTGTTGCATTGTTTATTCACCTTAAAGCCGTAGGTGTTATTATTATTTACTTCTGTTGGCTGTACATGAAAGGCTCAAAAACATTCTTGTTTCTGGAACATGGGTATGTTGACAGTCTTACTTATTCAGATATTCAGGTAAGAGCATGTCAGAAATAGCATATAAGTGGGCCACATAATAGTTGGATCTACACACATGCAGGGTGTACACCGACACATATACAACCGAAGGTTCAAGCTAGGACCATAGGATGTACTTTTCTTTAAAAGGAACGAACATTTGCAGAAAAGCAAATAATTTGTGGAAATCTTGCTGGGTACTCTTGTAGTAGGATGGACCGCATAGGACTAATAGTTATAATTTGACAATGAAAGAACTTCCACCTCTGTACGGGCCTCTAATAACAAATCTGGACACCATGGAAATAAGTCTACACGTAGATAAAGTGGCATACACAGATTAAGAACTTACTTTGATATGCACCATTCCCTTTCTTTTTCATCAAAAGATGGATCCCGAGCCTATGAACTCATCTTCCTCCATTCAACAATATCCCGAGGCTATGGAAGTAAGTAGTAACAATATATATAATAATCGGGTCAGTGCACATAGTATTTAATCGGGACACATTTAATATAATTTGAAGATTTTACATAACCAAGATTTGAAACATCATGATATCTTCATTTACTATGGTCTATGTAACCAGAATACTTACTGAAAGCAAACATGTGGTACAAAGCGAATACTTCAGTCTCTATAAATCATCAGTGAGGGTACATGTGAAAAATGTAAACCTTCTCTTAGTATACACACCATTGAAAAGAAACTTTTAAAAATCTTCGTTTCAATTCATGTTTATTTGAAGGGGAGGCTAAAGGATTTCCCGATAATAGAGCTTTCCAAGCACTGAATTGCATAGTCACTTATATAACTACAGCATGTCAAATTACTATTACCTTAGACTTTGCTGATAGATGTCGTTGTAATCAAGAGGAAGAGCAAGCGCACCTCGAGCATATGCAGACAAATTGACTCCAAGTAACCAATTATGTTTCCATTTTCA
This sequence comes from Lolium multiflorum, assembly GCA_030979885.1. Taxonomy (NCBI): domain Eukaryota; kingdom Viridiplantae; phylum Streptophyta; class Magnoliopsida; order Poales; family Poaceae; genus Lolium; species Lolium multiflorum. Next base: position 80,973,791 of record CM061749.1, read on the forward strand.
TAATTTATTTAGTTTAACCATGGGTTAAATCCGGATATCTAAAAATATTGTAAGATAAAACATAAATGTATACGATTTAGCTACATAAACTAAGCTAATGTGTACAGTTTTTTGTTTAGACAAAATATTCAAATCTAAAGCTAACGGATGCAGGATCTACCAGAATCCGGTGAGAAGCATCTAGCCTATGATCAAATATTTATTCAAAACAGTGAGCTCAATGTAAGAACACTGAAAACTCAAAGCAGGGAAGACAACTAATACCAGCACGAAGTGATTCATCACATTCAATCATGAACCTTTGGCTGGTTGGGGACAGTCTATAAATAATCAAACTCCCACAAATGGAATGAGAAGTTGGTTCACGTAAATGAAAATGCAACCATCCTTGTTGAGGCTCCAAGACACAAACCCCTGTAAAAGTTCATTTTATCTGTTTTCGACGCTTCTAATTTACTGTGGTTTTGTCTAACTTCCTCCACATACTTCCGTTCACTGCAGCGAATGGCAAAGAAAAATGGGAAGACAGGGGAATTGGGAACGATCTAGGGCATCGTCGAGCATAGACCAAAAAATTTCCAAGGCAAAGAAACATAAGTTGTCTACAGAAGAAAGAATGGCAACAAATAGGCCTTACAACTACACATTGTATAAGGAAGGACGTGTTTTGGCCCATCGAAATCTATTCAGTCTAATCCGCAAGATTTTATGAGATGGGGTCATACGTTCTCTCTAAAAAAACCTGAGATCATATGTATTATAAAGAAAATAATCTTCTGCACATGCAGTAATATATAGCAAGCTATAAATATATCATTTCGTAAGTATATCACTTTAAGGATTGGCACCAAGGACATTAAACATAATGTTAGGAAAGTGAGACAAAACCTCAATGACTATTTGGACACTATAAAATACTCCCTCCGGTCCTAAATATAAGCCATATAGTTTTTGGCACGGAAATTAAGAAACACACATTTAGGAAAAATTACACCATGTTTGGCTCGGATTAACCATAGGCAATTAACGTGAGCTAATAGAGGACTTTGCATAAGCGAAGGAAACATAATCAAATCACTAAAAATATTTTCCATACAAGTAGGGCAACATAGTAAACCTTATATTCTGAAATTTTTCTCAAAACACTATATGGCTTATATTTAGGAACGGAGGGAGTAGATAATAAGTACCGTTCATATAAAAGTATCTAGAGATCAGAATCGATACCTCCATAGGTAGATAATAACATAATTTGGTTGAAATAATGCCAGAAAATTCAGATATTTAAGTTGAACTAACTAAACATACTCAAGTCTGATATGCAGCTGATCCAACATCCATAGCACACTTTCTAGGTTACTGATGATCCTCGAGGAGCTCCAACCAGAAGAATCCTCAATATTAACCTGCATAGGCAGGAATGAAATTCCTGCAGTTGTGTCAACTGAAATCATGTCAATAGCCAGGTAATGTGTTTTTTAAGTCGTGAATTTACTGGAAGTCTGGAATTAAGATTTAGTTTGTTACTTCCATTTGATTATTTGATGAAAATATGATTATCTCACCCAGTCATGTTCTTATTGCTTAATGTTTTGATCTATAATGCTCTTACCATGCATATAAACTTTGCAGACAGTTGTAGGGTGGATCTTCTTGAGCTGAAAAATCTAGCACACAAGGAAAAAAGGTTCTGCAGAAACTTAAATCAGGTCAAGCCTGCCACAAGAAAAACAGGAAACCAAATGTTGGAAGTCTGAAACAAATCCACTGGTTCCAAATTTAAACCAACCAAAGGCAACTACAAAGTAAGTACATGAACCTAAATCCAAACATGCTGCCTGTCCAACGTAACAACCCGGGAACCAAAGTTACCTGGCGTTAATCAATGGTGTACAACCTATCATCAGAAAATGGCACCTTGGAGTTGGGATCAAGGAGGCAAGCAGGCCAGCCAGATCATTATTCATATATCCAGGATACCTCAACGTGGTTGTGCTTGCAGATATAATAGTGGAGACCAAAGAGTTTTTTTGTCCAAAGTATGATTTAAACTAACGTCGGAGGACCATTCTATTGGGAGTTGTATTGTCAAGAACAACCACACAGTCAGCATATAGTTCGAGACGCTTCCGATTTAAAAGGAAGTTGTATGGTTGGACAATAATGTCACTCATTTTCAACTGATTTGGAAAGACACAAATATGTCTGGACAAGCTTCTTACTTCACCGATCATTTAGGACGCCTAGCACATAAGAACCACACCTAAACAATGTTGGCAAGTGACTTCACATCAGTGGTTTCTCTATCTTCTTTTGCCAAAAATAATTTTGAAATATGACAAGATTACTTAGCATATCTGCTATAGAATATATAATAAATAAGATAATTTTCCAATTCGAAACAGGGTTGCAAATTTCCCTATTTATGGTCAACAGGGGTTGAAAGAATACCTTGGGGACAAATTCAAAGTGCCAGCCAGCAAAGACATATTTTTTGCAGCACTCCACATTATTGTAAGACAACCATGACCTGAAATGAAACTGAAGGGCAACTGTTAAGAATAAGGAATCAGATACAAAAGCATCCAAATTCCACCCTATATTCAAATAAAGAGCAAGAAAAAATAGCAAATAGAAAACTAATACATTTGCACTCTACAAGATGGATGTTCATACAAATAACAACAACTGTATTGCTGAAGAGCACTGGTAAGAACAAGGAATCAGAGACAAAAGCATGCAGATGCCATCCTATATTCAAATAAATAGCAAATAGAAAACTAATACATTTGCACAGTACATGTTGGCTGTTCATACATTCATGGTTCAGATCGATATACACCAGTAGACCTGCATGGACATTACAAAGCTAACATACCTGAGCTCATTACAGGTAAATTGCAGTAATATATTTGACCTCTGAGCACAAGATGCATATTATACATTGAATCCATTTTCAGAGAACGAAGGTGTCACATATAATCGGTAAATTTCCTCTCTTTAGAACAACACCGTTTTATCTTTCACCTAGAGCTATTGGGTGCAGTTGGACAGTGACGTGTATGAAAAAAATGGGCATTTCCAAGATGAATAATGGGTATTGTAAAGAGTATGAAAGAAGGTGATAAAACGTCAAAGAAAAGGTAGAGCAGCAAACCTTGCAGTAGTCAATTTCCAAATACAGTGATTGAAGATTACACTTAACCAAATCTTCGCCCCAAGCAATTTGAAAACTGAGAAATTGAGCAGTATTCGAGCAGATCTGTACAGTAGCCACATAAAAACTGTTAGATTTCTCAACCGATTTAAAGCATAGAACTATGAGCAAAAACAATTGGTAAGAGAAAGAAGGAAAGAGGTGGTATCCTGTACAACAGCAGGGACATAACCAGATGCGATGTGCAGCTTAACTAAAAAATGAGGTTACCGGGAATATATAGAGAGAGGGAGAGAAAGAAACCGTCCTTTGGTGCGAGCAGGGGGCGGAGGCAGGAGCTCCGATGGCCGTTCCCAGCGATGAACCGCCCTGCCGTCGGCCAGATCGACAGCGAGGAGGAGCATCCCGGCCAGGAAATCGCCCACAGCCGCGAAATCTCATAGGAACCACTACTCCCGGGTCGCCACAGCCACGTGTATTTCGACCTACCACCTCATGCGCATCAGAGATGAGGGGATGAGGATGAACTCACCGGCGACGGTCAGAGAGCTCACCGGGCGGGTCGAGGCCGCAGATGGCAGCGCAAGGGGGGAGGCAGGGAGCGGACGCCAGCCTCAACACGAATGAGGAGAGCGGGAGGGGATGCGTCGTGGATGAGGAGAGGCGCGAAGGCGGCGGCTGGGAGAGAGAGGAGGAGGAGAGGCGTTGGAGAGGAGGAGCTTGGCGCACGATTGGTGGCTAGGTTTTTTCAGTGTGGACCACGGATGGAAAGGTCGAAAGTACCCCTGTCTATGCCCGCGCCCGCGCGGAGAAGATATTTTGGATGGCCGGCGCGAGGCGAGCGCGACCCAGAAAATGACCCACAGCGACTGACGCGCGGGCCCGACCGACCGTAGGACCCAAACGCAGTCAGATGCGGGTAGATGTTGGGCATCGCATGTGTTTCGCTAGGGCCAAGAATCGACGGGGTAAAATTGCGCGTGTGCTCTGCGCCAACCAGAAGGCACGCTGCTGCCCAGAAACGAACGGCTGAGATCGATTTTCGGCCAGCCTCTGTAAAAATCGGACGGTGCACATTCTTAGGTCGCTGTAAGACCCCCATGGGGGGCAGCTATTATACCTTTAGATATTTTTCAGTGCAAAAGATAACATTCTAAAAAATATGGGTCGCAAAAAAATATGGGTCGCATATACATGGGATTATCTTGGTTGCCCACCCTAACAAAATTTTCTTGATCCGCCACTGGTGCCGTGTTCAGTTGACACGGGCTGGCTGTGTCGCTGGTTACTGTGGCTGCTTTACCGGTCCGACCGGGGTGTAGAAGGGTTTTGGGGGAAGCCTCACACGTATAATGACGTGGGGTTCCGGTGTTTATATAATAGGCCAGAGGCCTAGGGTTAGGTTACAATTACAATACAGTCCTACTATAAATACAATATGTGCAATCTAACACCCCCCGAGTCCAGCGGGAGGTTCTCGGACGTTGAGACTGGACCGAAAGTCGAGGAAGAGCGACTCTGTAATCCCTTCGTCATGACATCCGCGAACGGTGGGAGGACGGAACATGCGAACACGGACCTCTCCCAAGGACACCTTCTCGCGGACGAAGTGGATGTCTATCTCGATGTGCTTGGTACGTTTATGTTGCACCGGATTCGAGGACATGTAGATGGCGGAGACGTTGTCACGAGACAACCGTGGCGAGCTCAGGCGATGAAGTTCCTGGAGCACCGGCGGAGCCAACAAAGACTAGGCGACGGCGTGGCGACACAGACTCACCGAGGAATGTGACACGGTGGTGTCGCTTGGAGGACCAAGAGATGAGACTATCACCGAAGTAGACGCAGTGACGGAGGTGGACGGCGCGAGTCCGGACAAGCCCGGTCGGTGTCGGAGTAGGCCCAGGCGGTCGACGAGAGGCATGGAGTGGAGACCAAACTGGGTACGAACATACCGCAGAACACGTTTCACGATAGCCAAGTGAGACGTGCGCGGAGCATGCATGTGAAGGCAGCCTGTGAACAGCGTAGGAGAGATCGGGGCGCGTCGTGTGAGATGCGAAGGCCGCCCACGATGCTCCTGTAGTCGGTGGCGTCGGGAAGAAGCTCGCCGTCTCGGCGAGAGCCGAGGACGTGTCGATCGGTGTAGGTGAGGGGTGGCAGACATGCCACCGATGTAGAATATCCGAGCATACTTTGCAGAAAGAGACCAGAGGATCGGGACCTTCATACCAGGAAGTAGTGGAGGTCCCCGAGATCAGTCATGGCAAACTCGCTATGGAGACGCGCAAGGAGCCCCTCAAGAAGGCTCGTCGACGAGGCGGTGACGATGATATCGTCCACATAGAGCAAGTATGCCGTGTCTGCCGCAGAGTGGAGGACGAACAGAGACGTGTCCGTGGCGGAAGCAACAAATCCCGAGTGGCGATGTAGGAGGCGAACCGGTGGTACCAGCGAGGGGCCTGCTTCAAGCCGTACAGGGACTTGTGGAGGCGACGACGTGGTAGGGCGAGAGGCATCAACAAACCCAGGGGGCTGCTGACAGTAGACCACCTCATCCAAGGAGCCATGCAGGAACGCATTCTTCACATCAAGCTGCCGGATGGGCCAGGAGCTGGAGACAGCAATGTGAAGAACAAGACGGATCGTAGCAGGCTTGACGACAGGGCTGAACGTCTCCTCGTAGTCGATGCCGGGGCGCGAGAGTACCCACGAACGACCCATCGGGCCTTGTTGCGCGCAAGAGTGCCATCCGAGTGGAACTTCTGACGAAAGATCCACGCCGTGACGACGTTGGCCCGCGGAGGGCGAGGAACGAGGGACCAAGTGTCGTTGTTGACGAGAGCCTGGTACTCAGCAGTCATGGCAGCACGCCACTGAGGATCCGGCATTGCCTGGCGAAAGGTGGTGGGGATGACGTCAGGGACGGAGTCCATGGCGGAGAGGTTGAGCCTGTCCACGGGACGCACTTGGCGGCCGGAGCGCGTGCGGCGAGGGTTGGAGGCCGTCGAGGCAGCATCGGAAGCCGGGGCAGGGTCCGGTTGAACCGGCTGGCCGGCGTGACGGCACAGGGCCCGGCTGGCCGGCTGGGGGACCGGCTGCTCGACGCGCGAGCGGCGGGTCCGGACCGGCAGCGGGCGTGACCGCACAGGGCCCGGTCGGCCGCTGCCACCGGCCGCTGGCGAGGCCAGCGAGGCGAGCGCTGCGCCGGGCGGCGCACGGGCCGGGCATGGGCGCGTGGTGGCACGGGCGTGCCGAAGAGGTCGTCGAGTCTGCACGGCATAGGAGGCGCAGCGCGGATGACGAAGCTGCATGCTGAAAAGGAAACACCGTCTCATCGAAGACAACATGTCGTGAGACAATAATTCTCCCAGTGACAGGGTTAAGGCAGCGGTAACCGCGATGGTTGGAGGGATACCCAAGAAAGACACATGCCATGGAACGTGCACTGAGCTTGTGTGGGGCGGTGGAAGCGATGTTAGGATAACAAAGGCAACCGAAAACTCGAAGATCGGTGTAGGAGGGAGGACGACCATGGAGGCGTGTATAGGGAACTTGGGATTGTATGGCTGTACTAGGACGGCGATTAAGCAAGTATGTGGCAGTAGCCAGAGCCTCGGCCCAGAAAGGGGCTGGGATGTGAGCCTGGAACATAAGGGTGCGCATAGTATCATTAATGGTACGAATTGCACGCTCGGCTTTACCGTTCTGCTGTGAGGTGTATGGGCATGACAACCGTAAGGCGGTGCCATGGGTGGTGAGGAGAGTATCAACAGTCTTGTTGAGGAACTCGGTACCGTTATCTGTCTGGAGAGAGCGAATAGTGACGCCAAACTGCGTGCGCGCATAAGCGAAAAAGGTTTCGAGAGTGCGGGCAGTACAAGACTTGTTGCGAAGTGGAAAAGACCAATAAAAGTGAGAGTAGTCGTCGACAATGACAAGGTAATATCGAAAACCAGAGGTACTTATAATTGAAGTTGTCCACAAATCACAATGTATCAAATCGAAGATGGCACTAGACGCGGTAGTAGACTGACGAAACGGTAAACAGACGTGCTTGCCGAGTTGACATGCATGACACACCCGAGGACAACTAAATTTATTACACTTGATAAAATCTAGATGCTGAAGAGCCGACATGGCATCATGCCCAGGATGGCCAAGACGCTGGTGCCATAGCTCGGCGGTGGCGGTGACGACCAAAGCGGTGGAGGGGGAATGGCGAAAACTGCTCCTCCCGGGAAAGGTGTAGAGATGTCCGTCACTATTGCAACGAAGAATCACGCGACGGGTCTTCAGGTCCTTCACAGAGAAACCAAAGGCGTCAAACTCAATGGAACACATATTATCGCGGGTAAACTTGCGAACCGAAAGCAAATTGCGAATAATGTGCGGTACTAGGAGTACATGGTTGAGTCGAAAGACATGACCAGAAGGTGTGCGAAAGGAGGTGAAACCAGAAGAGGTAATGGGAATGGTGGTGCCATCCCCGACGGTGACGAAGTGAGGAGTGCGAAGGTGGGAGGAACGAGTGAGGTTACCATCGTCGTTGGTCATGTGTGAGGACGCGCCTGAGTCCATGACCCAACCACCTTGCTGAAGCGCGAGGTTGTTGAGGGCGGCGATGAGAGCCGAGCTGTCCCATGTAGTCGCTGAGGTCGACGGCGCGGTGGCGGTGGCGGTGTAGGCCTGGGGCCGAGGGCCCGGATGCCTGTCCAGGAGGGGCGCGCCACCGGCCACGGGGAGAAACAGACCACGGGCGGTCGGGCCGCGCGGCGGGCGGGGTGCCCTGGGTGGCGCTCCACCCCGGCGTCCGCCGCGGCCCTTTCGCCCGGCCGCTTGCCTTTCCGCGCCGCACCAGGCGGGACCGTCACCGCCGCCGGGGGCATGAAGAGGCGGGCCGCGGGCCTGGGCGACGAGGCGCGTGTTGGCGGAGGGGCGCCGCGCCTCGCGCATCTCCTCCATCGGAGCATGGCCCTGGTGCGGAGGAAGGTGGGCAGCGGGTCGCATAGAGATGACCGTGGCGCGGAGGCGGCGAGGCCGAGGCGCGCGGGTGTTGAGGACGAGGGCGCGGTCGCTCACGGGAGAGTCGTTGTCGGAGAGCGCATCGGCGAGGTGCTTCGGCGGCGACAGTACTCGTGGATGGAGAGAGATCCCTGCACAAGCTGGCGAAAGTCATTGTCAAGGTAGATGGCTTTGTTCGCCTTGTTCGCGGTGAAGAGGTCGCGTGCCGCGAGCCACAGCTGACGCGCGGTCTGATTCCCCGCAAGGATCATGTCCGCGATGTCTTCGTCGATGGCGGCGTGGAGGTGGTTGAGGACGGTGTAGTCGGCGGTGGCCCACTCGGCGTTGGTGGGGGCGGCGGCGACGGTGCCGTCGACGTGGCCGAGGTAGCCGGAGCGGCCCAGGGAGGCGCGCATGTAGATGCACCACTTGGAGTAGTTGCCGGCGGCGAAGGAGAGGATCACGGGGCCAGCGTGACGCGGAGCGCCGGCGGGCACGAGGGCGGCGGCCGATGCGGCCGCGGGAGCAGAGGAGGTCCCGTCGGTGATGGCGGTGAGCTCCATGGCAGCGGAAGGTGGGGTGGGCTAGGGGCGGCGGCGGCCCGACCTAGGACGGCGGCGGCCTAAGAGGCGGCGGCGGCTAGGGTTTGGGAAGGGGCGGCGGCTAGGGTAGGATCGAGATTAGTCTGATACCATGTAGAAGGGTTTTGGGGGAAGCCTTACACGTATAATGACGTGGGGTTTCGGTGTTTATATAATAGGCCAGAGGCCTAGGGTTAGGTTACAATTATAATACAGTCCTACTGTCAATCTAACACGGGGCCTCCTAGGATCTACTTGTGGGTGGATGCAATATTCATCGGACCCTATCCTGTCGTGGTGTCACGGCTGTGGCGTCGGGCGTGGGCGACCTGCTCCCCGGATGGACACACATGAAACAGCCGCCGATCGGTGATCGCTGTTCCAACGCCTATGTCAAACTTCATGCAATATCCAATTATTTCAAAAGACAGATTTGATGGAAAGAGTTAGACAATTCACCTATATAGTTTAAAACATCCCCTCACGTGTGACAATAGACATAGACAAGAGGAGGATAATATTAATTTATATAGAATAAATTGTGAAAACCAAGACTCGAACTTAAGATCCTAGCTCTAATACCATATCAAGCTTCCACTACTAGAAAACAGCATATTAGTGGCGCACCACTTTTAACTATCAGTGGCGCACCACTAGTGCGCCACTACTATCACGCCACTGCTAACTTGTTAGCAGTAGCGCACTAGTGGTGCGCCACTACTAGGGGACATATCAGTGGCGCACTAGTAGGTGCGTCATTGCTAAACTATGAAGGGTGCGCCACTGCAGACATGAAGGGTGCGCCACTGCAAAATATGTAGGCTGCGCCACTGTAGACATGAAGGGTGCGCCACTGCTGCTGAATAAAATAGAAAATAAAAAAAAGGCCCCACGGGCCTGGGTGTGCCAGGCAGTGATGGTGTAGGTGGTGCGTCTGCGTTGACCGGTTTACAGATGACTACTTCTATTTTATTACAAATTAGACTAGTTACAATCTAATAAAACCAAAGTTTCGAATCTTTACAGTCAGCACCCTAAAAGAAAATAAAAAAGCAATCAAATCCTCGCAGCTCCTCCGACGGACTCGACGGCGGCGGCCATGCTTCCCGGCGAGGCGGTTGGCGGCGTGGACGTAGAGGAGCTCGTGGTCGCGGACGCAGCGAAGCGCGGTGACGAGGATGCGCGGGAGGCGGCGTCTTCGTCGTCTCCGAGGCGCTCAACACCAGACGCCGCCCCTAGCTCGCCTGCAGGACGCTCCATCCCTCGCGCTGTCACCGCGGCGGCGGCGCGGCTGTCTTGCTCGCCGGAGCGCGCGTGCGTCGATTCACCTCCGCCGCAACACCGCCGCCCCGATGCAGGCTCCTCCGATTTGTGGGGAGAGGACGACTCGAATCGAGGATTCGTGGGGAGAGGACGAGAGGGGCGAGAGGATTCGTGGCGAGAGGACGAGAGGGATCTGCGTGGGCGAGAGGAATCGAGATTCGTGGGGAGACGATGTGCTCCGGACAGCCAGGGTGATGATATGAGGCAGGCGGCGGGCGACGGTGACCAAGGGCTCGTGCGGAGAGTCGTCGCGGCCGGGCTCGACAGCGACGGCGTCAGGGCCGCGCGGCGTCGGCGCCGCCTCGAGCACCGGCGCCACGGCCGGAAAACACCGCGGGAGGACGACGTGGCGGCCAGTAAGGTCCGACCCGGAACGGATGATGGGGCGTCCTCCGACACGTCGTCGGCGGACGCGGGCCGCCGGATCTTGCTCCCGCCCTGCCTCTCGCACGGCGCCGTCTCGGTCATCGGCCGCCGCCGGGAGTTGGAGGACGCCGTCGCCAAGCCCCTTCCTCTTTCTCCGCCGACTGCAGGGCCGAGGTGCGGGCGGCGAGGAGGATTCGCGGGCGCCCACGGCGGCTCGAGGGTGGCGGAGGCGTGCAGGGACCGGATGCACGAAGGAGGCCCTGGCGGCCAGCTTCGCCAGGGTGTGCGTGGGTGAAGAGATAGGGATGCTCTGCTGCGCTGCGTGGGTGAAGAGATAGGGATCTGCGTGGGTGGGTGGGGTTGAGCGGTGCGTGTGGGTGGGGTTGGACAGTCCAGGGCTCGAGGCATGTGCCGTGCAAATGATGAAGTTTTGGGCATGCACAGTGGCGCAGCACATAGTGCGCTATTGCTATTTGCAGCATAGTGGCGCAGCACATATATGTGCGCTATTGCTATTGAAATAGCAATAGCGCACCAATATGTGGTGCGCCACTGCTAATCTGAGAACCATCTGTAACATAGTTTAAAAATTAGTAGTGGCCCATCACTATACTAGTGCGCCACTGGTATTTAGCTAGCAGTGGAGCACCACTTTTTGGTGCGCCACTGCTATATAGCAGTGGCGCACCTGTGTAGTGGTGCGCCACTGCTAGCAATCTTACGGCTAGGCCTTTTCCTAGTAGTGTTCATGCACTAACCAACTATTTCAAAAACCCATCCGATGGAAAAAAGTTAGCCAATCCACTTATACAGTTTAACAACGTACCTTTATTTTTACTACAATACCAAACAGAGTTTGAAACGGTTTTACCGTTATCAGGGCATCTCCAACGACCCAACGCTAAGAGGTCAAAATAAGTGGTTGTTTAGATAAAAACCCTAGCCTGGAGGTTCGACGCAAACTAATCGGTGTGTAAATTTGGGCCGCGAATGCGTTGGCACGGACATCAAGCAAGTGCACGCGCGTCCTCCCTACTAGACCTCGGGACCACCCATCATGGACAACAAACCACCTCGCCCATTCGCATCTCTTCCCTCCCCTTTACAACCCTAGAGCTTCGTCGTTGTCAGCCCTGCTGCTCTCCATTGCCGGTACATTTTTGTTCGACCCGCACATCGCTGGAGGATACTTTTGGTGGTTGCGTCGGGTGCCCTTGCAGGCCTCACCGTAGCACCTGCACAACCGTCATCTCGGTGGGAACCGACCATTGGTCACAATGCCCACGAGTCCTGGCCGTCATATCCTAGATCATTTTTGGTCGTTTGCTTGAAAATATTAGGCCATTGACCCATAATACTTGCCCCCACAGATGAACATCAGGGAGTCGATCGACTTCTTTGTCAAAGACGTCCTCGACAACTCTTTAGAAGACGAGTTGGCCGCCTCTTCAGGGCTCATGGTTGATGCGGCCTTCATCATCCACAAGCACATTGAGATGTAGAGGCCGGTGCAAAAAAGGCTCGACGAGGCCTCACAAAGCCAATAGATTGCACAATCGGGAGGGTGGCCACCACCGGTTGTATTGGGAATACTTCCACCCCGCCAAGCCGGTCTTCACAGAGGTCATGTTCTGGCGGTAGTATAGGATGTCAAGAGACTTGTTCTTTCTATTCTACGTGGTTTGAGAGACTACGACCCCCTACTTCGTATGCAAGCCTGATGCCACTGGTAAGCTAGGTTTCACCTCTTACCATAAGTGTTTAACAAGTGCCCGTACACTTTGCGTTAGTAGTGTTAAAAAGTGTTCTAACAAAACCGCTATAATCGTATTTATTGAAGTAGTAACAAATTGGCAGATCCGCACCGTTCCAAAAAAAACTCATATATAGTATCTTATAGGGAATAACGCTCTCATCGCCGGAAGACCCTCAATGATCTCAACGAGGCTGATGTGCTTGCGTCTATTAGGGACAACAGAGCTCTTTCAAAAACTTATGCATAATCCGGTTAATTCTCTAGGTGGCCATCTGCTATCATGGCACGGTGTCATGATGCCGAGAGAGGACGATGTCGAGCGAAACACATTGTATCACAAGCGAGACTACATTTGCACTATACTAACCTTGGCGTTACTCGCAGAATGGAAGAGAACAGACAAATCCATATAAATTGGTGTCTATGCGCAAGTGATTTAACGGCCGAGCAACTTCAAATCACAATTATTGGTAGGGTTAATGGAAGGACAAAAGAGCCTGCCAAACGGATGGAAGAGTGGAGGAACACGTATGCATATTGAACGTTTAGGCATTCCAATGCCGTACTATTTTGGCGCGGAGTAACGCTGGTGCTGGTACTGCTCTGCCCCGCCGAGGTCGGCACTACCGTCGGCGTCGTCGTGTTCTTCCGACGAGGGCCATGGCAGTGGGGAGCACGTACACCGAGCACGCTGCACGTCAGACTCAGATGCGCCAATTATGCGGAGACAGGCGAGTCCCCGTTGCCCGGTGCCGTGGCGTCCGTCGGCTTGTGCAGTTGTGGGTGTCCCCGGCCGGGAGCTAGACGATGCACCCAGGTGGTGGCCAGACACAGCGAGGATGTCCATGCATGGGAGCTGCTGGTTGCTCGCAATAATCCATGTCCTTTTATCGGTACGAAGGTTGAATGAACCTGGAATGGACTGCGAAGGTTAGAATCTGAATTCAATGCACTGCATAGATTGGTGACTGTAGGATCTCGCATGCTTTGTTTCCTCACAACATCTTATCTGCTTCGTTCATTCAGTCTGAAAGAAAAATTATTGGACATGGCTAGGGAGCACCCGGATGCTCCTTTGTCCACCCAAGCACTCTCCCTAAAAATAGAATGTTTAGCACAATACATGCATTTAATGTCATGTGATTTTTTAAAAAAGTTATAACTTTTAAACCATTTGTTGAAATTATGATCCGTTTTCATCGGACCTCTTACGACAAGATCTTCGAATATACATAGGAATATAAATATTGCAGATCTATAATTCCACTAATAGTTGTTGCTTGAGAATGATGGAGGATATGTTAATGAACAAACTCCACAACCAAGCAGCAACAGATCTATGGAACTCTCAGTTTATTAATAAAATAGGAATGGCAAATCAATTCACAATGAGATGGTTCATGTCATTGATGACATTACCACATGCAAAACAGGGTACTGCATTCTTGTGGATGAATTGATTATGAATCGAGATACAACAGTCAGTGATATGGCAACCAGATACTTACTCGTGTTAAAAGTTAAAAAAAAATGCTCTTCAGGTTTGTACCTTTTCACATGAACATACTGGTACTCACTACCAAGGTCTCCCTGGATTAAATTAGTACAATTGTACAAGAACATACCATTGATGCCTTGGCAACATTGTGTGCACTGACTGATGAAGGCAAGGGAGAGTAGGAGAAAGTGGCACCAATATGGGGGAAGGCACTGAGACCGGCCAGATAAGGTATTGCTGGCCGCAACTACGATGTCCACCTAGGATCTTCACCTGGAGTATATTTGCACATGAAAGCTTTGCTAGGCCAAGTTGTAGTCTTGCAAGTGACAATGGCTGGTTTACAAATTTTCACGGGGTTGGTGACTTTTTTATTCAAAATGTTCTAACTGAAAACGACGGACACATGTAGACTTTGGCTAACTGTGCCCAGGTTTATATTACGTAATAATAGGAATTTATTTGTTGTAGTAATATAACATCAATTATTAACCTGGTTGGAAAAAACTACTATTAATAACATCAATTGACAATCACAGAGTAGCATGGCGTACACTTTGAGTGGGAAATTGACAATTCAAGCCTTGTGGTTTACAGTACAATGACTACGGTTCTAATATAATACCAATCAAATTTCAAGATTCAGGAAAAGACAACGACAGATATCATCAGAACACGGCAGTATAGTTCAGAATATGAAAATAAAGAGTCACCTTCAAGGTTTGGAGTGGAGGAGGCGGCCGATCATGCCTTGGAGGAGCTGGACGCGGTTGAGCTGGGTGAACGGAAGGTGTAGCGGAGGTGACGGCGTGGGGCCCTGCCCAAATCCTGGTCGAGCTCGGTGGACGGAATTAGGTGCAGTGTAGGCGACGGCGTGGGGCCCTGCCCAAATCCCGTTGGGCAAAACGTGGTCTGCGGGGTGCCCTGGGATGCGGTTGCCGGCGTGCTGTGCGTCTAGGGTAGTATGTTGACGACGACGCGTGGTCGGCGTGCTGTGCGGCCAGGGCAGTGCGTCGGCGGCGTGTGCAGCTCTGCCTCGGCGGTGATGCGGCGGCAGCCTCGGCGGGGAATTCGCCTCGTGCGGGACTGCGGGAGGAGTGCGACGACGCCGAACGATGCGGTTATTTCCGCGAGAGACAGGTTTTTCTTTTTGAGATCGGGCGTGGGATTAGTCGCGTCTAACTATGTTTTAGGCGTAATCTGAACCGGTGATATAGATGAATAGATGGCTGGGATGATTTGGATCTGCCGCTCTCGCTCTTTTAATAGTAGTGTAGATTGGAGATTTGGGAAAATTATTTAACTTTTTTTTTTAGGCGAACCATTTAACTTCTGGCTGGGTGTCCATGCTACGGCCCAATATTCACCATTGCCACGGATACCAAATCAGGCCGTCTTAACAGTGTAGCCCAGCGTTTTAACGTGGGCTTGCAGTTCGCAGCCCACTAGGGTGGTTTCATACTTTCTTGGCCTGCTCAAAAACAGGCCGATTCTACATGCCGACCAGGTCAGAATTTACCGCACACCTCACAACTCCGCACGCGGTATGAGCAAGCCTGGTTGATCCATTTTTATTTATTTTTTCTGCTTTCTGTTTTCTATTTTTTTTTCTTTTTTAAAATTTTGAAAATATTTAAATTTTAAAAGTTTAATTTAAGAAATTGCTAATTTAACAAGAAAACAAATAAACATTTTTAATTAAGAATGTTAAAATAAAATATGTTCAAATTTAATTTTTTGAAAAATATACAAATTAAAAAATGTACATCTTTGAAAAATATTCAAAATTGAAAAATGTTTAATTTTTAAAATAATGTTTAGATTTTAACAATATTTACTTCTAAAATATCTTTAATATTTAAAAAATGTTCAAGTTTGAAAATCTGTTGAACTTAAAAATCGTTCATATTTGAAAACTGTTCAATTTTTGAAAAAATAATTGAATAAATTTTCGTATTTTTAAAATATTCCGTGAAAATACTTTTTTTGGAAAAAACGGATTATGGAAAGTAAAAAAAAGAAACAACAGAAAAAGGAAAAACGGGAATTACCTTCTAGTGGGCCGTGGCCCATCTAGCCACCCAGCTACACATGGGTGTGCGGTGCGAACCCTGCACCGACCAGGTCGGCAAATAGGAGCGCCCCAAAAATACACCCAATAAAAAGGTACTCCTTCCAATTTAAATTACTTGACGCGTGTACACTTGTACTACACATATTGTCTAAAAAATACTAATACTAAACATAGTATGTGGTTGTGTCAATTAATTTGGGCTATCAGGATTACTCTTTTTCTTTGTTTTGTATAATAAGTTGTTATCTTTTTATATAGCTTCTATTAATTTATAAAGTGTAATGTCCCAGGTTTAGAGACGATCGAGGGGTTGATTTTAGAAAGGGATGTGCATTGCATAGCAAATTCTGAGAAAATTTCGCGCTTTTAAACAAAAACTGCATCGAAGGGGGGCAAGTTCCTCTCTCGACACCTTACAGGGTTAGGGTTTCGAGAGTGCGATAAACTTGCATCTCACCTAAATAGTTTAAGGTTTTGAGAAGAGAGGGGAGAGTTTGTATTACAAAGTTAAGTTGCATGATTGAATTCAACTCAAAGTTGAATTTGAATTTCAAATTCAAACATAAAACAAATATCTCATAATTAAATTGTAAGGAAATTCACTAAGTAAATAATTAAAATAAAAATTATAAATAATGCACATAATAAATAAAGCTCATTGGAGAAAACCTTGAGCTTTATTGATCATCACACAATTTACATTGTCTTTACAATATTCATAATTAAAAATAAATAATAATACAACACATTACAAGAATTGCTTTGATAGAAGAAGAAAAGGAAAATTACAAGTAAATAAAACATATCCTAAACTACAATGTGATCTTTAACTTGGTGATCTTCATGTCCATTTGATCATCATCTTGATCCCTGCACACAAACAAAGCAGACATAGTAATATGCCAAGTGGCAATGCCACTTGGCAGATTAGCAAAGAAATGGAATTGGAGAGGATATGCACATGGATCTGCCGAGCTGATCCATCTCACAGCCCAAGTCCCAAGCACCAGGTACACACACACACTAGCTGCTCACACAGCTAGTGTGCATGCACAACAGCAACTCACACAGTCAGTGAGTCACCAAGTATTGCCAGGCAGTGTTGTCGACCAGAGAAGAAGAGGCCAACCATATAAAAAACCCTCCAACAGTAAACCCTAACCATTGCATCGACAGCAGCCTCACAGGGTAAGTCTCAAGAACAGCAAGAACACAAGAACAGAACAGAGAACAACACCATTGTTCCACTAGTTCCACCACACGAAACAGATCAAGCATCATCAGCTAGCCAGGAGGAGCAGGGCAAGCATAAATAGCATCCAGAAGCAAAACCTCTACACCAACCCCATTTCTAGGAGCTGGAGTGAGGTATACCTTTAGATCATGAGCAAGCAAAGTTTTGCTCATACAAATCCCTCATGTGCATGAGTCACAGAAACAAAAGAAGGGTAGAACCCTGTTTGTGTCATCATCTGGCTGTAAAGCCATTTGGTGCAAGCAAATATGGGTAAAGACATTAGGAAATCACCCTATGGGAACAGCAGTTATGCAAATCAGTGCATAACTGAAGAAATCCAGCAAGAATGAAGTCACAGACCATCCTAGCCCACACACTTAGCACCTACAGCTACCTGTGCCATCAGACATGATAGACTATCATGTGTCTATCTAGATTTATCAACAGGCCCCTCAGATGTGGGTCTAGTTTCTTGCTGATAAATGTTGGCCGGGGCTTGTCCCCAGGACCAATATCAACCTCTTCTAGTTCGTCCGCTGATGTAAACCCATAACCCAGCTTTCCATCGTTGGCCAGATCGATGTTGCATACCGGCAAAGCGTATGTTGAGGACAATGCTGGCCGATCGCTGAAATCGGCCTCCTTTTCCATTGTGATGCTCAATGAGGGCCCACAACTTCTCGGCCTCTTATTGTGGTGACGTGGCTCGACGGAAGCATGCTCACCACGTCTTGGGACATGAATCTCTGACGAGATCCTGAACACCGAGTTTGTATCACCGACGCCGCATCGGCATCGCCGATGTGCATCGGCGCTGTTTGGGGCGCCATACTCTTTGGCGGCGCGCCTTCGTCTCATCGTTTTTGGATTTTCGCGCCGATCGGGCCGCGCTCTTCTCAACGTGTGGTGCGTGCCTCGGCTTCTTCCGGTTTCGCACCGCCGCACTCTACGTTTTTGAGAATGGCTGAGTCCATCAGGCACCACCTTGGTCGGTGATACCTATCTTCTTCATCCGACTCCTCGAAGTCTTCTTCTTGAGATGACTCGTTTGTTCTGATGTGGGAGAGGTCCTATACGCTCGAACACCGAAACTTCGTTCGTCCTTCTCCTTTGCCGTGTGCATTCTGGCGTTCTCGATTGTTGGCAATCGGCTCATTCCCAGTCCCAGCAATGTTTGAAGAAGGGACAGTCAGTGCTTGTCCACGTTGTCTTGCTCCTTTGACCTCCCTCGGCGCGACGTTCGTACCCGTCGTCGTTCTGTCTCCGACGATACCTCCTGTTTGCATCGGACCGACGATATCCTTCATCGTCGTCGTCGTAGCGGCGACGTCGGTCGTCTGTTCATATTTGCCGAGGAGATGCACGGATAATGGGCGTGGATACCGTATGTTTCTCACCTCCTCCTCGGTCGGGTATCGTCTATCGTCGTCTTGGGGCCGGTCACGTGGAACGGCCTCCTCTTTATCTTTGCCACGAGAGTGGCTGCTCTCTGCTTTGTCCGCGCCATGGCGAATCACGAACCCTGCCATATTGACATCGAAAGAGAACCCTGGTTCTCTTATGGAGTGGCTGAGATCTACCGTGCGACGCCATGCGACAGACACGTGTTTCCTCCGAGCTTGATGTTGCGAGAACGGGTTGTCTCGGAGCCGATGAGTTCGGCTTTACGATGGCCTTCGCTCATCGTATTTCTTCTTGTGCTCCGCAGGAGATCCTTGTATGTGATCTGCTCCTCTGCCATCTCGTATGTCGGTGTTGACGTGGATGTTGCGAAGAGGTCCCACCGGCGTGCAGAATGTGTTACCCTCCAAAACCCCCGACGGGCTTTGGTTAAGCAACACGAAGTGCCGGGAGGCTCCTAGGGCCGCTTAGTGGATCCCGACACCTCGCGTCGTCCGCAAATCTTCGGCGCGCGTCCCGGTGCACTGGCGTGCCACGACCTAGACCTGGTCGAAGGTGTTAGTGATTCGATTGTTCCCTGCATGGTAGACACGTGCACATTAAATACGAGCCTTATCGGCTCTGTTTCCTGTGGATCGGCTCAAAGAGCCGATCGCCCCATGGTCCTTGATGGATTAGCAATGGCATGGGGATCCTGCTTGATCAGGACAAAGCTAAACGATCCACGACAGTTTAGGGTTTTCACCGCATAATCGGAACGTCCTACGTGCGATCGCGCCTAGCAGCTAC
Organism: Lolium multiflorum; assembly: GCA_030979885.1. Taxonomy (NCBI): domain Eukaryota; kingdom Viridiplantae; phylum Streptophyta; class Magnoliopsida; order Poales; family Poaceae; genus Lolium; species Lolium multiflorum. Next base: position 80,992,977 of record CM061749.1, read on the forward strand.
GAGAGACGATGCAAACTACCCCTACGAGAGGCCTAAAAACCAACATAACGTTGATCCCCGGAACATCCCCCGCAGGGACGGTAAACAGCATCTAACGCACCACCGGATCCTCCGACCCCAGCATAAGGCCTAACTATGCGGATATTAAACTAATCCCTGCAGATGCAGGAGCAACTATAACGGATCGGATCTACTAAGCATGATCAAGCAAGATGCTGCCCTTACGTCTAGATCGACGTAGGGCAGCAAGGTGTCTAGGGACGGCATTGCCACGCCGATATGCACGTGAAAGCACCAATGCAAGCCCCTAAACACCTAAGGATAAATAGTACCGCTCGCCATCAACAAGGCTTCAGCATGAGCAGTACAAGGATAACGAATAAACTTACGCTGCCTAGATCGCTAGATGCGATCTAGGCAGCATGGTGCTTACCCGGGAGAAACCCTCGAAGAGAAGGGGTGGCGATGCGCCGTATTTTGTGTTTGTTTGAACGATGATTGTCCTCCTTTTCCGATAACCCTAGATACATATTTATAGTCCAAGGGACTTTCTAATTGAGGCGTGCACCTAACCGTGCACGGGCCAGACTCTATCTCTTAATTCTAAATGCGATCTACTAATTTACAGATACACGGGCAACTTAGCCCGAACTTTCAGCGCAAGGCCGCTTCAAAGATGCTTTCACGTGTACGTTCTTCAAGCCCATCTTCACTTACGGCCCATCACCCGATTTGGCCAAAATCAGGTGATAACAGACTCGGCTCGTTGTCCATGCCTCGTCTCCCGCCTCGCAGTTTTTTTCATTATCGGCGGCACACGAGCATGCTCTCGTCGCATAAATGGCACGCGGCGGCATTAATGCGGTGCCACGCGCACTGACCCGTGTGCCTTCCGCTTACTTCTACCCTCTCTATCTCTCCGCGCTGTTTCCACACCCACCTCTCCCATCACACTCGCGGGCTCGCAGCCCGAGGCATAGGGGAGCGGTCACGCGCTGCATCCGCCCCGATGCATTCCCAACGAAAATTTGGGCCGCGTTTATGTTCTAGTAGACAACCCAATCAATTTGCGTCAGGCCACTAGGCTAGAATACAGTACAAACCTTTTGTTTGACTACGAGAACACAACCGTCGAGATGCCCTTATCTTGATCTGCAGTGTAGGTAACAGCATGCAGATCTGCAATCTGCAAATTTTCTGCTATGTTGATGTTCCAATCTAGTCCGTGGCAGAAGAGAGGATGAAGGAGAGAGACGATGACGGTGATGGATCGACGCAGCGGCGTATGACAACGTCACTCACGCGACAGCGCTCATCACGAGATGTATGGCGGGCCCTCCTCGGTCATCTCGAACCACTTCTCGAAGACCCGACACATCGTGACGTGTTCTCCCCTCCGGAGCCACTATGCCGCACATCGCCCGCCCCTGTTGCACCTAGTGGTGAACGTCTGCTCCCCTTTGATGATCTCTGTGCCTTCTCTTTGTTTTGGCATATAATGTTCAGTGTTATCCGGCCTGGTAATTCTCGGTTCCTTATACCAGCCACTCAGTCCCGTATGCCATTTTCTTCCAGGTCACTCTCGGTTAAGGATGGCAATTTTACTCACGGGTATGTTTACCCGTGAATACCATACCCGTATGGACAGAGTACGAGTACACTTTATGCTCGTGGGTAGTACCCATATACTACCTGTTAAATCATGGTAGAACACGGGTATAGCCTCGTACCCGCGGGTATACACATACAATGAATTTATTGTAAATTTCCTACGTGACATGTCTAATTTTATTGACTTATGAGTTAGAATATGAGAAATGTGATTGTTATATTTTGTTAATTGTTATGTACTCAACTACCTATTATTGTGTCCTTTATCTAAAAACCTATTATTGTGTTGATATAATTAATTTTTTTAATCAAATTTGTTATCAATAATTTAAAATTGTGAGTGATTTGTGCACAATTAATATGAAAAAATACGAAACTATGTCTAGGAGGAACTAAACACGTTTTGATATAGTAGAAGCGGGATTTAGCGTGACAATTCCGAAATTCGTCCTTAACAGAAATCGAACTCCGGTCATTGGGGTGCGCCACTGCAACCCCAACCACTAGGCTAAGCCCACGTCGTCGTGCACAATTAATATGAATCAGAGGGAGTGTATCATACTCCCCATTGTGAGTTTGTGACTAGTCTAACAAATACCAGCATGTCTCTGCACCAAAATGATAACTTGGTCATTAAGGTTTAGGCTTACTTTTGACCCTGTCGTGGCTTTCACAAAATGGACGTCAAGAATGTGAGCAATGCACTTTAGCCATGTACTCCTATATGCTAATGCAAAAGGAGATGAAACTAGCAGATAGGGGAGGTGGGATGTGTGTCGTCCGTTGGAAGATTTGGCCAGGTGCAAGTTTAGATAGGAGCCCAAGGTTTGACCGGTTCCTTTCTTCCCCGTAGGCCGTAGCCGATAAAGATCACCACCTACACCTAGCCAGCGGCTTTATGCCTTGGGGTTTGTTGGCCATCACATGGTCCTGCTCAACTTGGCACGGCAATGTGTACGTGCAAGGCAAACAAATCCCTTGTTTACTGACTTGGAATAGATACCGGTGCACTAGCCTAGACCAACCGTGGATCGGGTGGTTTGTTTCCGCCGCGGGATCCTGAGTCTGTAGCACGTGTGCATGGCTTGTATGTGGGGGTTAAGCTTAGCTATCCCAAATGAAGTACAGTGATGACCAGATTCTGCCTTATCCTCCACGATCTGGCCTAAATATCATCTGGTCCATGCATGCAAACTCATAAGAAAGAAACACGCACAAGTGTGCAAGTCCTACCTGTTCAGATAGGTTTCTCTGCGATTCTTCGACTGTACGGTGCCCAAATTGAAAGCCATCTTTTTATTATGAAGGTTTCGCTGTCAATAGGCTTGCCACTACCATTCCTACCTGCAATTTGCAAAAAGGATGAATATATGATTATATATTCAGTGGAAGAACTGTAAACTCCAGCTTTTCACGCAAATCTAGTTATTACTAGGAAGCGTGGGCGCGGCGACACGCCGCGCCTGTGGTGTTAACCAAATCTGCGTCAGTGGTTAAATTATCTATTTTAGTTTAGATTGTGATTCTGATAGGTGTAGATTGTTTCATCTGAAGAATAACAGTGGAAGATAGTGCGGTAGAGCACCCTTGTAAGGATATTGATGTAGTAAAGTAGTACTCTACTACCATTATATATCATTGTCTTGAGATCATATTTATATGGAAAGCACAATTTATCACGCTGCGCACATTTATAGAGGTTTGTGTGACAAAACATAGATAGGCATTCTGGTATGTATGTGCCTGAGTAGTTTCGCGGTGGTAAGGCTTTGCTAGGTGGATAATTGGTAGCACGCTGTGAGGTTGATCAAGTCTGACATTGCAGCTCATATAGGAGTACTGCACAGTGAAAAGAAATACAAAATTACTTATATTTTTACATAAAACCTAGAACAGACTTGGTAAGTGCTTAGTAGTTATGTGAAACTTGCCAGAAGGAAATTTATACAAATCCAACATACACTACTGCTGCACAACATAAGGAAGTGTAACTCGATATATCAATCTCTGGACTTAGTTCTAGATAAGTCTCGCTCTCTTTCTTACAAAGTTCAGAATGTATCACATGAAGCGATGCCAACTATTAGTGAAAGAGATTTAAAAAAAACTATCTAAACGACTACATCATACCTGAGCCGCCAAAGGAGATTGTCTAACAATCAGCTAGTAGACAAAGCTCTAGCTTGAAATGAATAGAATTGCTAGCATGCACACAAACTTCTAGATTGTGGCTCTGTCATTTGAGAAACCAGTACTGCATGAACCTGAACAGTAATATCAACAAATGCTCACTTCTTCCATCTTATTTTCAAGAAGGAAACATCAGGTATAGTATAAAAATAGATGCCACTACCAAAATACTTCATCAATGCTCAGTTCTTCTATAAGGTGCCATCTGGTGCAATCAAGTGTACTTTATAATTTTGAAGTTAAAAAAAGGAATTTTGGTATATTCTCTCAATACCCACATCCAAAACATGCTTAAACCAACAACATTCTCTGACATTCTGGATGATTCCGAATGGATACATAACCTGTTAACAAAATTGAAGCCTGAAGAGCATGCGTGACTCAGGATTTGTGGAACTGATTATAACCCAGCCCTACTTGAAGCAATCACCATAGGATTGAGTCGTCCAATGCATGCCTCGCCTACAACCGACACAATCATAATCACACCATATATAGTATTGGTTTGTTATAAGCCTCGCACCCAAGATAAACTGGATAAGGAATGCAACAACGGACTCTTGGCCATAGAGCACCAAATTTACCTTCAGTAATATAAGATGACATCAAGGGTTTGAGGTTCTAGGTAGCAACGGTGCCGCAGACCTATAGTTCAGAAGCAAAGAGGCAGACCACATGCGTCAGGATCACCAAGAACATAGAATGCTTGAGCCGGTTTACTACAGCGCCCAACCTTGACACCAAAGGTGCACTGCTCGCAGCTTCCACGTATTATCCATGACACTCTCCTTATAGTTACTGCATGGGCGGTGGTGGAGGCGGCAGTGTGAGCTCTGGATCGAGCTACGGCCATATTAGGAACCGGGTATTAATATTGGAATTTGCACTAACTGCTCATTTTAGATGGGACCAGGTATTAATATTGGAATTTGCACTAACTGCTCTTTTTAGATGGGACGCAAGATATAAATAACAGCTCAAGATAAAAGGCTAACATGGATGCATAAAGACATGGTAAATGTTGCACAATTGTCCATTTAGTAAAAGAAGATAAGAATTACTCAAGAACGTGCACCGTACCTTAGATTTTGGAGTTACAGAGTCATATTTTTTTCTTCGTTTGAACAAACGGCATGCCATAATAGCTTCAGATTCTCCCTTGTAGATATAAAAAAGAAGAATGTACATTGAACCTATAAAAAGAACATGTGCCTGAACTAAGACGTGCTCAGAGCTTCATCTTCAATTTGTTATATAGCAGAAAGTAAGGTCTTGGCTTCATCCTGAAGTAAATGAAGTCAGCAGCACAAACACAATACAATATCTTTGGTTCACTTATTTCAGATTTGCACCGCTAAGCTGAACAAATAAAAGATAAGCCAATATTCGAAACATCAAGAATGGAACATCTTGTTACCCAGTTGATGAGTGTAAGTTGGGAATTGCGATAAGGCAATTTTATGATAATAATTGTTATGGACTGGTTGCTAAAGCTTTCCAAATTCAGAATGGGACACTTTAGGATAAGCATCACTGTGAAAACTTGTAACTACGAATATTAACTTGTACTGAAAAGGGAAGCACATGTCCTCCCATTTTTCTGAACTTCAGAAGATGTGAAGTGCACAAATAAGCTAGATGTCTTCTTATCAGCGGATAGAATAGAGACTATTGTCTGCTAACCAAAACTTGCATGGATAGAAATAAATGCTTGGATGCACATAATGAAAAACCCTTGAGAGGAAGATGAGTGAGTATGTACATTATGGGAGTCGACACAGTGGTCATAGTACTCGAAACTGCATGGCATAGCAATGTTGCACTGTAAATATCAGCAAGTTCCGGCTCCCGAAGAACATTCGCTGGCTCTGGACACCTGAAATCGTTAACCAGACATTTCAGTTTACTCGCTGAACCCTGCATAAGGATTGCTAACATTAAAATCATCTCCATTTATTAACTGAACCATCCCTATAATCCAAAAGCATGCGTAAACCTGAACTATATGTGATACACATGTTGCAAAAAATTGACTCATGATTCTTTAAACCATTTTTTCCAGACGGCCAAGAAAAACGCAAAGGTCACACATAAAGGAAAATTAGTAGAATCAAAACTGGATGAAGCTACCATAAACATTGATGACATTAACGAATTATAAACCATTAAACCTTCAGCAAAAATTTCTAATCAGTTATTTTTTGTTCTTTTGCCGATTACATACAACATATCCTCATTATTTGTTGTGAAAATCAGAGCATTTTACTTACCTTTTCTATTAACCATGTTCAAGAGAGTAAACTAAGGTCACCATGTTCTATCAAGTAACCCAAATGGTCATCAAAGGGGCTAATCTCTTGCTCAAATAAAAATTTATGGATAAAAATCATTTAGCAAAGTAGGAAGAACTAACGAATCCAATCTATACTCAATATGAGTCCGTGTAAAGCTAGCATATTAGAAAATTAAAACACAATCTATCATTCTGTACTCACCAAGTCTTGTTGACACTCATTCTGCAATTTTCATCAAGGCAGAGAACTTGAAGAACTCAATGGGACAGTGCACAGACAATTACAGCCAGCCTCTTTCATTGACGATGGCAAACTCCCATCTGTTCGTTCATGGAAGTGATCTCCCATCTCATGTAAATGTTCTTGACGTCAAATAGGGCCAGCTAAAACGCACAAAAAATAAAGAATTAGTTATCTTCAGATTTGCTATTCCTAAATTATGATAATGAATAAGCCTATTTTCTCAGGAATCACGTCTAATATTCTGGAAGTGATGCTCTATGCCATGGTTGAAACACAACAATCAGATGAACAATATCACACACAGAGGTAAAGGCAATAATCAAACAGGAGATAGCTGAGGAGAATAGGGAGGACTGAAAGAGGACAGCAAGGCGAGACAAAAGAAAAAGGACTCCAGCGCCCCTCGACCGCGCGTTCACCAGCCGGGATCCTGCGCCTACCTTCGATGAAGCAGCACCACCAGAATTCCTCTCCACGGCGCTGCCTCCACTCTCGAGGAGGCCACCGACCCTGCCAGCAATAAGAGATGAAACAGCGGAACTTCCCCCGCCGCCTCCACCATAGATGAGGCTGCTGCCACTGCCGGCAGCTCCGCGGCTGCCTCCCGCGACCGTGGTCGGCCCCACAGCCCATGGGGGAAAGGCCACGCGCACGGGTGGCCGGCTGGCCAGCGAGCAGTGCGGAGCTCGCGCGGCATCCCGTGCCAGGCAACGGAGCATCACGCACATGGACCGGCCAGCGCGTAGGGCGGAGCTCACGCGCCCGTGCTAGACGGCGGAGTGCGACGCATTTGGAGCGGCCAGCACCGTTGAAGTAGCCATGGAAAAATCTAGGTAGAGAAAAGCTCTCAGGGAAGATCGATGCAGGTGGAGATTAGGAAGAGTCTGGGAGAGGCACGCGTGTTATTAGGTGGTGGGGCTATAGCACCGCTTTGACCAAATTAAAGTAGGAAGAAGAGGAAACCGGAAACAGATTGGCACAATACACAGCATAAATCGATCGCTGCCGGTAACCGGTCGCCGAACCCTCCGAAAATAAAGCAAAGAAAATTAATGGTAGAAGGCAAAATAAAATGACAGACCACGTGTCGCTCAAGGAAAGAACCCAACCGATGAAAAATTACGTATCTACAGTGCTCTATTGAATACAAAGAGCTCTAAACTGATCATCTTTTATATAGTGTATAATATCGGAGCCGTTTGTTTTACGAGTTGCGATATGCGTGTTGTCTAATGAGAAAGGCAAAAGAAAAGCTAAGAACACACATCCCGGTTTGCGCGCGGAGAGGAACATGTGGTAAAGTAATCGGAGCACGTACATGTCTGGGTTACGTACTGACCGCATAGTTAATTAATCAACGATGCTGTTATATTGTGATCCAAATTCATATACTCCCTCCGATTCATATATATTAATTGACTTTAATATGGATGTATCTAGAACTAAAATGTGTCTAGATACATTCATATTAGAGTCAATTAATATGAACCGGAGTATTACTAAAGGGATGCTAACTTCTGACGAGCGGAGCGAGGCCCGTCACCGGTAGGCTTGGGCCGAATCGTTGCCACCGCTTATAAATACATCTTGTAAGCCGCCGGCTAGGGTTTATCAGAATATAAGATAACCCACGGCGTTTGTAAACACTCCCCGATATAGTGAATTTTTGCTGGCTGATGCCCGTGATTTTTTTCCCTGAAAGGGGTTTTCCACGTTAAATCTTGTGCCCCCTGCGTGTGTTCTTGTTTCGTTCTTCGTTATTTGGTTGTCGCGTTTATAACAGATGCTTTGAAAATCAAATAGAGAGTGTGATCGAAGTCCAGTCCGTGCCCAATGGCTGCTGAGATTCGTGGACCCAATAATATGGAGCGTGGACACATGCGATGGTAGTGGTGATAATATGTCTGGCTAAGCTAGTATGCTTACTTTGTTGATCATATACAGCGACATGCTGACACGGCCGCACTGTTTGGCCACGCTAGGTGTAGCCTAGTTGCATTAACGGATAAGAAGATGGTCGCCCACTGGCCACTGGGGTATGGCCTGCTCTGCGTGTTTCAGTCGCATGAGATAAAATGGACACAAAGAACGTCAACTACGCTAAAAAAAAACATACTTGCAGGGACGCATCAACGACAGGATCGGGATATCCAGATAGTTAATCAAGTGTTGTAACACTCGCGTGCGTGTACTCCCTCCGTCCACAAATAAGTGTACATCTACGTTTTTTGATAAGTCAAATTTTATTACATTTGACCACTTTTTTAGGAAATAGTAGCAGCATTTATGACTCTAGATTAGTATCACTAGATCCACCTTGAAATGTAGTTTCATAATATAGTAATCTAATGTCACATATACGTATAATTTTTGATAATAAGTTGGTCAAAATTAAACAAATTTGACTTATCCAAAAACCTAGATGTACACTTATTTGTGGACGGAGGGAGTACATGCTTTTGATCGAGGCAGGGGTAAGGCTCAATAGGGCAATCCACGACGACGAATTTGTCCCGACTCCCGACCAAATAGAGTTGTAACACTCGCGCGCGTGTACGTGCTTCTGAGGCATGTTTTCCTTGCCACTCTGTATAAAGTGTATACCTCACCAAATTCCATTTGTCCCGACCAAAAATGCAGACGTGCTCTGCTAGCTGCGTGTAATGCAAGATGCCAAGATGCAGATGATGACCGTTACAAGGAGAGTTAATTTGGGTAAGCCTGCTGACAATGTGACACTACACCATCTGATCATCATCCTATCCTTGGAAGTTTCAGTTTGCGATCTGATGCCGTTCAGGCTGCTGAATGCTCGCATGTGACAAGCGAATCCTACCTACCAAACACATGGGTAAGTAAGAACATCGTCCCCGCCAACGTGGCGCACCTGGTCTGCTCCGGATAAGATCCATGGCGCTGAAAGCGTTCGGTGTGTTTATATCTACCTGGTCAGTTCGCGCTACTCCATAAAGAACATCATTACGAGCGCATCACGGATTGTAATCCAAGCAAAGCTGCCGGCCGGCGCTCTCAAGTCTCAGTCTCACGAGATCGACCCGTACACTCTAATCCACCTGCTTTTAGCTAGACCCAAAAGGAAAAGGTCACTGTATGCGATAATTTAGTCTGGTTAACCACAGCATTGTTGGCTTACAGATGACTAGGAAAAAAGGCAAGATATCCAAACGCATTCAGCGAAAGGCCGCCAAAATTTTGTATTCATGGCCGGGAAAATTCAACACATATCAACACAGTGCAACAGAACGCAAGAAAATAATATGAACTCATGACATGGCATCCAAATACAGTGCAACCGAAGTTCATGCAAAATATCCAGTTAAACAAGAGATATTTGTTTCCATACAAATATATTAAAAAGGGAAAATAAAAACACCCAAACCCACCTACAACTCTCACGATAATATACGAGACAAGTGAAGGGTGGCGAGACATCCATGGGTTGGGAGACAACTAATCAATCATGTTGCCACGATTAGTTGCGTGAAGTGCTTTTCATGCCAATTGTCGATGTTCATTTATGTCACAATGTTGCTTTTAGATAGCTATTGACAACCCAGAATATATTTTCATAAAACTAAAACCTTTTGTCGTGGATAACCCGTTTTAGTGGAAAATGTTATTTTTGAAATACTCCATGGTGGAATACTACATATGAAGAGATTGACATTTTATTGGGAATGTAGTATTGTAAGAACTAGATAATACCCCGCGCGTTGCTGCGGAAATTATAGAATTAAATATATTGAGAATAAAATAAAAAAAATATGAAAATTCATCTCGGATTACAATAAGCATCATCATTGGCTTTACAGAAAGTTTATTCTCGAGGTGAGACAAACACACAACTCACGAGACCTGCTTATCATGACAAATAAAGAAAACATTGTCCAACTTGGCAGCTTAATACAACTAAGGCGAGAAAAACTTGAGCATCTCCATTGTTGTTGAGCATATGAAGTGGATTTACTGCATGCACTATATGCTATAAAACCGGGAGAACATCTAGTCTGCTTGGTGAACAACGGTAATCTAAAAATGATAATTAAAACTGAATTAGAAATTAGCGATACCTAAATCAAATAAGAATGGAATTTTCATACTAATTTGAACACCAAATGCAGAAATGAGCCAAATATTATAAAAACTTACTAAAGTGATACTAAGCATGGAACAAATATCTTCCTCTCCTGAAACACGGCAAAAGAGAGACACATAGAAATATAACCACGGTTCATGTGCCAGATTCAGGGCAAAATCATATAATCATCCTCAGAGTCCAGAAGGTGCATTTGAGCTCCCTTGGATTTCACGGATGTAAGCATGTTACTACATAGATAATAATGTTCTTTTATTATCTGAAGATCTTAAGAAACTTAAGTTGGTAAAATAAAAACATTGGAAATGAAGTGGGAGTAACATAGAAGGAACAAAAATGTTTACGCCTAGTTTTTGGGCGTGTAAAATAATTTTAGCATCAAAAGGAACAAACATATCTCGCTACAAACAATTGTTTTTTTTAGAAAAACTATTTCTGAAACGCTACAAACATTTACACACCTATTCACAACCATTGTTTTGAACGAAGAATAACAAACAAACATACTGCATCGGTATGCCTCACACTAACCCTCTTACTTTGATCTCAATGAATTGTGCCCTTTCTTACTACAACAAAGCATCCCTGAAGAAATACATCCCAAACTAAACTATACGTGGAAGCTAAAAAAAGGGAAGAAAATGAAAGTTCGATTCAGATCATTTTTGTTGACTATGGATTATATAAATTGGTCTTTTTCTGAAGGGAAAGATGCTACTTTACACAGGCAGAACTTCAGCAGGCGGGTAGAATTTGAGGAAACGGCCTCCTGTAGAAAACATGGATTGCGACGAACTAACGAACAAAAATTGGAGAACCTGTAGTTCCTAGTGACGGACTCCTCCTGCATCTAACCAGCCAACGCCCAAATAATTCAAGCCCACGGCAGCTTCGGCAAGCATGAAACCACTGAAGATACAAATCAAATCTCCTTTCCAGATCAGTCCCTATAACGGGCCAAAGCTCAAGCATTGTTCCTGTATAGAGATGAATAGAGATCAGAAAGTCAATTTGGCATGGGAAATACCGAAAGAGGGATCAATACATTAAGCCAGCCACTGGCTCCTGAGATGAGAAAGTTCTGCTGCTTTAGGAGCAGACGTAACAGAGGCGTAAACCAAGCTGATGAGTGATGAGGCAAATAATTGAGAGGATGATTTGTGGGTTGAGAACGCAGAGAGTCGTGGATGCGTGGCGCCATTGCCCGTGGTGGAAATATATATAGGCAAGCAATTAAGATGTGACGGCTACTCGCCTGCCCTAATCATTTCGAACGTTTCGTTTCTGCCAAAATTTCTAGGAACGGTAGAGAGAACGCTATGGTGGATATTGATTGAGAGGTGAAGGTCGAGGCTTGTGTTAGTCAGTGGATCCAGATGCCTCCGGTGGAGAAGAGAAACAGTTAGGCTACAGACTAACAGAACGTTAGGATGGAGAACAATTATTTGATGTTTAAAATATAAAATGAAATAACGTGAGATATAGGTTAGGGGTGGGCCTGCTGAGGTGGCATAGCTGCATGTTGAGAGAAATAGGTTAGTGGGGATGAACTACTTAGTTATATAGGATGCGCCTTCTATTTAGATATTTGAGTTGGGAACTATTATCATTCATAGGTCAGAGACAGGACACCTTCGAAACTATAAGTATAGAATAGTGGGCCCACATCATGCCTCAGACTAAGAAATATCTTGCATATGTAACCCTTTGATACAATTTTCCAGAAATATAATACACCGTTGGTCTTGTCTAACATATTTAGTGTTTATAGATGATCAAATGAATTTTGAGTTAAATGATAGGATCATTATATAAATACATGTTCAGTAAGTATCATAGATCTTGAGACAAAATATTGTAACACATAGGTGTCTTCAGAAAAAAGTATTGCTTCAACCAAATTGCTATCTAAATATTAAGAATTACCTTTCTTATGTGATGTTTCATGATCATCCAAAATACATGCAAGAATGAATGTGTGATAAAGCCTTGTCGGCGTACGGTTCATAGTAGTACACTAATGTGAGTATCACAGTATTATTAGATTAATTTGATGTTGTAATAAACATGCGTATAAATATAGTTATTTCTAGTGTCTCGCACTAATGCATAGGAAATACACATAGGTGACAAATTTCTTTCTTGTTTTACTACTCAGACTCTCGCTTTTTGTATTTAACGTGATTCAATCTAAGTAGGGAATATTGCTTGGTCGATTGGATTTACATATATACCAAGATGAAAACACATATGCATGGTTGGAAATATTACAAGTAACAAGACATTCTATATCTATCATAAATTGATGTATAAAAGCCTCGATAGTGTATAAAACATGTTGAATATGTTGGTTTCCATAATATTTTACTAATCACATGGTAACACTAGAATTTGTGAAGATGCCAATCAACTCCTCTAGTAGAGCAAGATGTTTGGTAATTATGGTCGTGAGCCTGATTTTTTTGCAGGAATAGAAATGATTCATCATGTCCCGTTTCCCGATAATTTGGTATTATTACGCACGTGGTGCCTTGAAAAATAAAAAAGGAGGAAATTGCCTCCCTCGCGACTCCATTGAATATAAATCCATTAATTTCTAACCAAATATTTGGAATTGTTAGTGTATTACTACTTGGGCAAATACGAGTATAAGTTCATTTAAAAGAGCGAGCAAATCCTGGAAAGTCAACGCTTCGATCATACAATGTGTTAGAAATACCGTATGGTAGAGACGACACTATGTACTTCTGAAGCCCAACTTATATCTTGCAACACTCTTTCAGCCACACCGATTTCATCTAAGGTTAGAGCGTCTAAACTGAGTTTTACCGAATGATGTAGACGTGGGATAAGCGGGATACATAGATTTGACTTCATTTGACTATTTTTATTTTTTATTTTTTATATATCCAAATTTAATTATCCCACTTATTCCACTTATGTGTCTATAATTTTACCAGTTGTGGGTCGGACAACTATTACTGCCAGATTGGTAGCCTCTCGAGGCCCGCACGAAGGGGGATCCTATACATTGCTCCGCATGCATCTCTCTCTTATTGGTCCAGCCCACGTAACTCTGCTCGCTCGAGATTTTTCTATATTTCAATTTTATTCTCTGAAAAACATCATATTTGGAAAACTTTAGGGTTTTTGGTCAAAATTAGAAATGTTCAAATTCGACAAAACTTCAAATTCAAAAAAGTTCAAAGCTGAATTTGTTCAAATTTTAAAAATAAAAAAAATTTAAAAAGCCAAAATCTAAAAAATGTTCAAACTTAGAATATTTGAAAACTGAAAAATGCTCAAATTTTGAAAAGGCTAAAAAACTCAAATTTTACAAATATTTCAAAATTTAAAATGTTCAAAAACTAAAAATATTTAGAAACTAACTTGCAAAAATGAAATACCAGCAGAACAAGAAGAAAACGAAAAAAACGTAGAAAACCAAAAGAAGATAGGATGAAAACCAAAAATTCCACTAAAAAGCTAAAAACCGGAAGCATGCCAGCCCCCGGTGATGAGTCGGGCCCAGTATAAATATGCCTCAAGCAGCCCGATCATCAAGCCGCATTAGGCGGTGAATAGGAATTGCCAGCTCGGAGGCCGCGCAATTGGGAGGTGCTATATGCCGACCTGATCGGCGCGGACCAGGCGTCGGACACCCCAAGCAAAGCTGCCGGCCGGCGCTCTCAAGTCTCAGTCTCACGAGATCGACCCGTACACTCTAATCCCCCTGCTTTTAGCTAGACCCAAAAGGAAAAGGTCACTGTATGCGATAATTTAGTCTAGTTAACCAAAGCATTGTTGGCTTAGCTGCAGATGGAATGTTGACGGCACACCTTTTTCTTCCGAGCTCAACTGTAGGTACCTTTGTGGGTGGCTGAGACATCGACTGGACTATTTTATCGGCCAATCTCTGTTCAACCACGTTCACGTCGCTCTCACCACGAGGATAAAATACTGCCCTAAGCGGACGGTCAGTTGACAGTTTAATTGGTTGTTTTTGGAGGGTTAACAGTTTAGTTAGTGGTGGTACAGCGGAAGCCCAAGATTCGAGGAGGGATTAGCCACCACGTAATGGCGACAGCCGCGCCACGGAGGTGAGTCTGCAGACTAGCGAGGGGATAAAGCAACGGCCGTACGATACGTGCAGCGGACTAGGGATCGCATCACATGTGCACGCATGCGTGAGCGAGGCGAGGGGGCACACGTAGCCCTGCTTCTCGACGACGTGTGCTAGGCGCGGTGGCCGGATGGACATGCACCGAGGGAAAGGCGCCCCCTGGCACGTGAAAAAAGGGAGGGAGGAGATGGACGTACCACGTAGCTGTGCATCGGCCAAAAAAAATTGCTATTGCTTCTGCGTGTGTCAACGTGCGGGTGAGACGGCCTGGCCGTCGCTGGTCACTGTGGCTGCTTTGGATGGACCGATCAGGGCCTCCCTAGTCCCTACCGGCGTATGGAGCTATATGGTCTACTACTGGGTGGGTCATGGGTAAAGTAGACAATCATTCCATTTGTGAAACAGATTATAATCTCTAAATTGTCTACAGTAGGTTTAATCGAACGAATTTGTTGGGTGTAAGGTTATGTTATTTGTTGCTGGCCTGGCTGAACGATCTGCTGGGCTATACGGAAAACGCGTAACAAAACTTGCTTCGAGAAAAAAAAATTAAAAATCTTTTTTGAAGCAAGAGGCAAAAGCTTTGCCTTTTATATTGATATAGAAGGAGCAAACATGACATGGCCTAGGCCGAAACAGAAACAAAAAAGAAAGGGCACCGCCAAAACCTAAGAGGATATTATCGCTAGATGTTTTGCGCCAGCCGCGATCCAGTTTACGGCCTCGTCCTTTATTTTCTGCATTAGCGCCATAGGCGTGGAAGCCTTGTTGTTGAAGACCCTAGCGTTTCACTCCTTCCAGATCTCCCACCCGATCAGGATGATTGCGGTCTGGAGTCCTTTGTGAGAAGTCGACGGAGAAGCGGCGATGGCATGCCAGTACTGGAGGACAGTGTCCCTACCACTGCCCAGGTCGTTTAGCAGCAAGGGGCAATGGAGCCAGGAAGCGGTCTGCTGCCAGATTCTTTTGGAGTAGCGGCATTCGAAGAGGATGTGCCTGGCGGTCTCCGGTTGGCATCTGCAAAGCTGACAGTTTGGCTGATGCGGCCAACCTCGGATGGCGAGGCGGTCCGAGGTCCACAGCCGGTTTTGAACCGCAAGCCAAGCGAAGAAGCGACATTTAGGCGGCGCCCACGCCTTCCAGACAATCTGCTTGAAGGAGCAAGACGTGGCCCCCTGGAACTGAGCTTTGTAAGCCGACCCAGCAGAATAGATACCATCTGCAGTGAGGGTCCAGGAGATCGCGTCCGGTGTCCCAAGAAGGAGGGCAACGTTCTGCAGCATGCACCAAAGGGTGATGAACTGTGTCATGTGCTCGACGGTGAAGGAGGTTACAACAACATCCGAGATCCATCTGTTATTGGCCAGAGCGTCATGGACAGTGTGTTTTTTTCCTTTTGGAAACCTCAAAGATAAGCGGGGCGACGAGCTTTGGCGGCCTGCCGTCCAGCCAGGAGGAATGCCAGAAAGAAGCTTTGTGCCCATCTCCCAAAGTGACCCTGGTGGCCGCACTGAAGAGACTTCGGTCCGTCTCGTTGTTTGGAGTCTGTAACCCAACCCAGGGCTTGTCGGGAGTTAGTCCACTCGAACCAAAGCCAACGCAGCCAAAGGGCCCGAGCAAACTTCTCGAGGTCGAGGATACCGAGCCACCCAGATCTTTGGGTCGGCAGACCTTAGCCCAGCACACCTTGCTCTTCTGTGCTCTTCCCACCACTAACCGAGCTACTACAGGCCCACAACATGCCACAGCTGATCTTATCAAAGGACTTCATGGTGGCCTTGTCGAGTTTTAGGGCGGTGAGGAGGTAAATATGCATGGAGGTTAAGACGGACTTCACAAGAGCCATGCAACCCGCTCTGTTGAGGAACTTTGCTTTCCAGGGGTTGAGGCGAGACAGCGCCTTGTCCACGTAGGACTGGAGGTGAATGCGACGCAAGCGACCAAGCGTGATGGGTAAGCCCAAGTACTTGATGGGAAAGGAGGCCCGAACTGCAGGGAAACCGGCAAGGGCGTTCTCAATGTCAATCTCGTCACAACGGATGGTAGCCACGGAGCTCTTAAGCACATTTAAACTTATTTGTTAATCTGTGATTTTTATGAAATATTGGACATGTTTACACTCTGCAACTGATGCTTCGCAACTGCAACAAGGAGCAGATGCTCTTCTCAACCTTGCCATGGGTATGCTGCGAGAAGGAATGATGTTGCTGGTAACACAAGTGGGGTGTCTCGTCTGGCTGATCAATCGGATGGGGACATGGAAGTTGATGACGATCGAGATGACTTGGGCGTGTGAGGTTCTTTGCATCGTGGACGATTCGTTTGCAAAAAATCGGCGGATCCTGATGATCTGGCCTGTGATAAACTACTAGTCTAGTTTCTGTATATATTCCACCGGTTGCTATAAAAGAACTTCTGGTTTCTTTCGGTAGCTTGCGGTGTCATCCAGATAGTTTTTGTGGTAGTTTCTGGCTAGATTTTGTTCGTAGTCTCCTCGATGTTTGCTGTACGTATGGGAAAAGCCTTTGACTATGTTTTCGTTATTGGTGGGTAATGAAAATCAATCCCATGAGGATCGCTTGGAAAAAAAAGGTTACGTTATTTGTCGGGACCTTGAAGGTTTGGTTCTCTCTATTACCGGACCTTCCAGCAACAATTAATAATACTATGTAGCTTAACCAGATTATCTACGATTTTTCCATGTTGTTCTATTAATTCACCATTCCCTCTCCATTCCTCAATATTCTTCGATGTTGAGCACTCCAAGGCTCCCATTATTTACGGGCGGCAAACCTTTTCCCAATTAACCTTACATTGTGCCCCCATGGTATTATCCCTAGCCAACCAACGAAATGCTATTTCCGGTTTATTAATGTTGTTGATGGTTCCGGTGTGCACATGGAGAGGTGTTAAATGGTAAATCGGCTGGGAGGTGGTCACCAATTCGACAAGGGAGGTATGGCCATCGATAGTAATGTAATTTGTGTTGAAAGAGAGGAGTTTCTTGGTCTCTTTATCCTCAAGGTGTTGAAAAATGAACCCTCTAAAGACTCCAAACCGAAAAAGGAAGGACTAAATATCTTATAGGCACTGGTGGAAAAATGGCCTTCGGTCGCGGTGCGCAACTGCCATTAGTCGCGGTTGCGCAACCGCGACCTATTATTCGCGACTAAAGGTCCCCCCCTTTAGTCGCGGTTCTTTACGAACCGCGACTAAAGGCCCGTCCACGTGGGCGGCAAGCGAGCGGAGGACCTTTAGTCGCGGTTCCGCCAACCGCGACTAAAGGCCGCCGCAGGTTTAGGTTTTAGCCCCCCTAACCTGGTTCCCCTAACCCCTGGTTACTTTTTAAGTTGTATTGTTTTATTTCTTTTGTGTTTTATTTTAATTTTGAAGGAGTTTCACATATTCTACGGTATACATGCATGTGAATGTACAATTTCAAACAAATTTGAAATTAGAACCAAAAAGAATTCAAGAGGAATATACAATATATATTCAATATCGGATGACCATATACAATTTTGAACAAGTTTCCATACATATATTTAGTGCATATAAAGTTCTACGTCCTCTACATAGTGTTCTCCTCTAGGATCGATGACTTGGTTCGCCAACCATCCAGCTAGTTCCTCTTGAAGTGGTCGGAAGCGAGCTTCGGAGTAAGCGTCGCCGGAGGTTATTCCTCCTGGTGTTGTTCTCAGACGGCTGCCGCTCAGTGGTGTATCTCCGGATCCTCTCACAAACATAGTATCCACATAGATTGGTCCCCGGTGGCTGAATGTCCCCGGTCGCAGCCTTTGCCATTTTAAAATGTAGCTCTTTTTTGAATTCACCGACCTTTTGATCTACGAACCGTCTCCAAACCCTACGAGGCAAGGAAAATTAAATGAACAAGAGAGTTATTAATTAGTTACTTGATATTAGGAAATGATGAATGTAATAGGCCGATCGATATAGAGCGCAAACGAATGAAAGTAGTTACTTTTGCATCATTTTTCTCATGTTGCCCAAAGCTTCGTATCCATATTCAGAGAGTCGTGGACGAGAACTGTGGAGTTCTGAATTTGAATTACTAGCAGAATCCAGTGGAACCTGCGGACACGATACATGCACAGTCATGCATAACTCATCGATTAGCCACATACCATGCATGGAGTAAACAAAAGAGAATGTGCTCAAGAGAAACACTCACCCAAAATGGTAAGGAAATATAATATCACTTTTGAGTTCCTGTTTTGTAAGAAACATCCACAGTCATCCTCCACGTCTCTGGGGTGGTGTTGTAACACATATGAATTAACGATTTGTGGGTCAATGAACCCAACATCATGGGTGTGCCTTATTCGCATTTCCCGCTTCTTCATTCTGCATAATAGCGTACACAACAAGATAGTTAGGACAATATATATATTTATAGTGCAGGCAATGAACGAGATGGGGTAGAAATTAATAAATCACTTAGAACATAGCAACTGATGATAGATTTGTCGAGCTCGCGCAGATTGAACAGCTGGAACAATTCACTCCGATGAATTGTTATATAGTAATGTTTGAAGTGATGCTCATGTCTAACTTCCGCATAAATATATTCTCTGGCGTTTTAAGTTTTATGTAAGCCTTGTACCAATTTAGCAGACCTTTCATTTGTCGAGGTAGATCCTCTTCCTGCGCAGGCTCGACGAGAGGACCATCCTTCACATATCCAAATACTACGTCCTTCATTGCCACGTCATCAAGGCCTAATGCTACACGAAGAGTCGACCTAAGTCTGCGCTTGTTCTTTGGCTTTCGCTACGTCAATCCCTGTGCGCCGCAGCTGCTATGACATCGGGGCTTCGTCCTCCGGACCTGCGGCTTTCACTATGAGCGGGGGGATCGACTGTTTACTTTGTTCCCCGAGCTGGGCAACTTGTTGTTTCCCCTTTCTAAT
Organism: Lolium multiflorum; assembly: GCA_030979885.1. Lineage (NCBI taxonomy): Eukaryota > Viridiplantae > Streptophyta > Magnoliopsida > Poales > Poaceae > Lolium > Lolium multiflorum. The sequence goes on from CM061749.1 coordinate 81,012,485, forward strand.
TTTTTCCGGCCTCCTCCAAGGCTTTCTTCTCCGCTTCTCCGCCTCCTCCTGCTTCCTCCGGAACGTGAGTGCTTGCGCACGAAGTTCACGTTCATAGTCGTCGGGGAGATTCTTCGCGGCTTGGGACGGTGTGTTCAAAAATGTCTTAGCCCACTTATTTTGCTCATCAGAAAATACGGCTTGGGCTCGCCCTCTATTTTCTTCTTGCAGCTCGCCTTCCATTTCTCTAAATCAGCAGCCGCGCCCGCCTCGACTTCTCGGCACTACATTCCCAAGACCTCTTGGGGAGAGGCTTAAGTGATGGCTCCGTATCTTTGTGGTTGCAGTACGTAAGGGTCCGGTTAATAACCCAGAGTCGCTTCTTCGCCGGAGGTGGATTGGGGCGGCGTCGATCCCGCCGGACGAGGAGGGGCGGCGTCTGCTACCCGCCGAGGTGGGGGGCGGCGTCGGCTTACCCGCCGGAGGTGTAGGTGAGCCACCACCACCACCACCGCGCCGCCACCACCACCGGAGGGGGTGGACTTGTTTGCCTTGGCGCCTCGCCTGGAAACTTGATAAACTTCTTCTCACAGAATGAACTGGCGCTTGACATCTCCAAGTCTTGTCGCCCCTTCAGGTGTAGCAATGTCAATGTCCAGTCCTCAAACCCTTGGACTATCTCCTCCACCGTGACACGAGCATAGCCATCCGGAATGGGGTTGTTGTGGTGGAGTGCTCCAGGTGGTAAAGCACTGCCGGTGGCTACCTTCATGGACATGTTCCCGATAGGATAATACAGATGACATGCTTTCATCTCCTTTATATCGTCCACGGGGTAGCGAGAGGCTCGGTGCAGTAACTCGACCACCAGATGCTCCGGTGCAGTAATTTCGATCGTCGGTGCACCAGCCGGTGAGGCCTCCGTGGAAGCCACGCCGCTTCTTCTCTGCTGGCTTCCGAGATCCATTGGATGATCTTCATGCTGCGCCCGAGCTGCATCTCTTTCGGCTACTAGTACACTCACGGTTTTCTTCATCACATCCATTTCCGTTACCAGCTTCGCCACAACATCTGCATCCCGATCCATCTTCTCTTACGGCTTCTGAACCGTACGGGTCATCGTTCTGGGGAACCCTACTTTCCACGGAATGTCCCGGCATGCCTCGTACACGTCCTCCGTGTTCAGGATTCCCGAGGGCTTTTGTCGTCGTTCTCTCTGTTGAACTTGATCCTCCCCTCTTGAGCATCCCTCATTGCCTCAATAAGCTTTTGGGTGGGTTTAATTATTTTGCCCTGATAAACACACTCCCCTGTCTCCGGGTTCAGCGATCCCCCATGCCCGTACCACCAGCTTTTGGCCCTTGGGTCCCATCCCTCCGTACCTGGACGGATTCCTCGCCCTCAGCTCGTTCTCCATCTTCTCCCACCTAGGCTGCCAAAAGCGATACCCTCCTGGCCCCATAATATGATTGTACTCCTTCTTGGCCGCATTCTTCTTATTTTTTCGACATTTCAAGGAACTGCTCCGATTTCTTTTGCTTCACAAATTCTGGCCAATCATGTTGCAGTTTCTCATATTGTCCTTTGAAATCCGGAGTCTTGCCCTTCTTGACAAAGTCATGGGCTAGATTTTGCTTGTATTTCCGGAATGCGTCGGCCATCTTAGAAAGAGCGAACTGTTTGACTAGCTTGCACCTCTCCTTGTTTTCCTGAATCTTGTTACCCGCCTCATCGTATCTGCGGTATTCCGGAGGTAGAACGAAATGTTCTATAAGCTTCTTGAAGCAATCTTTTTTGTTCTCTTATCGACGAAAGTGAAACCAAGACGTGCCTTCTTTGGCTCATTCCACTCCTGGACGGTGATCGAGACGTTCTCTCTAACAACGGCTCCGCATTGGCTGATAAACTTGGTGGCGTTCTTGTTGGGCTCCAGCGGCCTGCCGGTTGCTTCGTCGACAACCTCGATGGTGCATGTTTCATTTGGTTTCATCGTCTTGGTTGCGCCACGCTTTGACGACGACGTACTCGATTTTTTCGACGATCCGCCGAGGGCTAAAATAAGAAAGAGAGTCGCGCGTTAGTACACACATATTTATTCAAATCGGTTAGTTTGTATCACCAGAGGCTCAATGTATATATATACCTCGCCGGAGGTGGTTGCTACTTCCAATTGAAGATCATCGTTTACCGACGTTTCTTCGGCATCATCTTGCTGACGGCGCCCTTCATCTTCACCGTCAAGGTTCAGATAAGAAGAGATATCATCTTCTTCTTGTCCGGTCGGCACATATGGAATATCGCCTTTTATGATGCCGAATATATGGTCTTCAACGTCCAGATCATAGTTGTCCAGAATCGGGTCAGCTCTATCGTCCGCCATATGTTAGTCCTGAAAACATGTAGTCAAAACAAATTAATTATAGTGCAGAAGGGGGCGGTGGCGGTGGCGAAAGGGCGGTGCCAAAAGGAGGGGGCCGGCGAGCTGGAAGGGGTACGGGAGAGGGTGTCGCGGAAGAGCGCGAGAGAGGGCGGTAGACGACGGCGTCACGGAGAGGGAGGCGAGGACAACACACACATAACCCGGCCTAGTGCGTGTGTGTGGCGCGCGCCCCCGGCCTAGTGCGTGTGTGTGGCGCGCGCCTCCGTCTCCCCCTAGATCTGGTACATTTTATTAAGTCAAGATTTTAAGTCAAAATTATTAAGTCAAAAAAAGTCAAAATTTTAAGTCAAAATTGTTAAGTTTTAATTTTATTAAGTCAAGATTTTAGTTAATTAAGTAAATTTGTTGTTTGAAGTGTTACTAAGTTCTTCACATATAATACACGTTTAAAATTTTATTAAGTCAAGATTTTAGTTAATTAAGTAATTAAGTAAATTTTGTTTTTTGAAGTGTTACTAAGTTCTTCACATATAATACACGTTTAAAATTTAATTAAGTTACAATTTTAATTATAAAAACTTAGTTACGATTTAAAAAAACAAAAAAAAACCAAAAACTTCTCTCAATCTGCCGAGCGGGCGCACCGCGCGGCGCGGCGCCGCGGCAAGCCGGCGTGTTCGGCGAGGGAGACGCCGAGAGGGCGGCGCAGGAGACTCGCGGGCAAGGGAGGGCGGCGCGGCGGTCATCTCTGTCGATATGCGCGGCGGCGGGCGCGCGCGGCGCAGTGCGGTCGGAGGAAGCGCGCCGCGGACGGAAGGGCACATACGGCAGCGTGTTCGGCGACGGACGACGACGGCGGCGACGGACAACGGCGGCGACGGACAACGGCGGCGAGGCGAGAGGGATCGATCTCGCGCGCGCACCGACGGTTCGAGGAGAAGAAGAAGAACGGCGCGGCCGTTCGCGCCCGCCAATATATAGGACCCCCTTTTAGTCGCGGTTGGGGTGGCCAACCGCGACTAGGTACCTTTAGTCGGTTGCCACACCCCAACCGCGACTAAAGGGTATTTTCACGGGTTTTCGTTTCCGGAAAATACCCTTTAGTCGCGGTTGGGGTGGCCAACCGCGACTAAAGGTATTTTCAAATTACTTTTCTTTTTCAAAATGTTAAAAGTACATATAATATATCAATAAATTCAGAAAAATAAAACTAATTCATTTCAAAATCTGAAAAATACAAATAATATATCAAAAAGTAAAGAAAAATAAAACTAGTTCATTTAAAAATCTTAAAAATACATATAATATATCAATAAATTCAGAAAAATAAAACTAATTCAATTCAAAATCTTAAAAATACCAATAATATATCAAAAAATTCGAAAAATAAAGCTAATTCAATTCAAAATCTTAAAAATACATATAATATATCAAAAAATTCAGAAAAATAAACTAATTCAATTAAAAATCTTAAAAATACAAATATTATATCAATAAATTCAGAAAAATAAAACTAATTCATTTAAAAATCTTAAAATTCAAATAATATATCAAAAAATTCGGAAAAACTAAATTTAAAAATCTTCCGCCTCCCTCTTCCCACCAGTTCTTCCCGCCGCCTCTCTTCTCGTTGGCCCCTTCCCGCCTCTTTCTTTCCGCCGACCCCCTCTTCCCGCCATTTCTTCCCTGTCTTCCCGCCTCTTTCTTCCCGCCACTTTCTTCCCGCCACTTTCTTCCCGCCACTTTCTTCCCGCCTCCTGTCTTCCCGCTCCCATTTTCCCCGCCATTTCTCACTACATATATGTAGCCCGGCTTGGCCAGCATTATCACATCTCTACAATCTCTCATCACTCTCTCATGGCTTCCACCGCACCCACTCTAACCTACCAGCAGGTGGAGGAGCTTTGCGCCTCGAACTACCCTTGCCCACCGGGCTACCGCATCCGCCGGCTGGAGCCTAGCGCGGCGGCGTGCCGGTCCCTCCCGTCCCTCAGGCGCCGGCGCGGCCATCACGAACCACTACTACCTCGACCTCACGCCGGAGCAGCGGATGAATCCCCGCCGGCATCCCGATAACCAGCATACTTGGGACGCCTTCTTCATCAATCGGCGTGAGAGGGCGCTCGCAGGTATGAGGAGGACGGTCTGCCTCCTGGAAACTTCCACGAGGCCGGGCGGCTATGGTGGTACGGCCGGACTCTGCAGAGCGTCATGGACTACATCACGGCCGGCGATATGCCCCGCCTGCGCTACCCTCAGTTCGAGCCACGAGCGCCCGACGACAGCGATGACGGCAGCGACGACGACGCGGCAACTTAGAAGGCGACGACTACCAGTACAACGGCGGCGGATATGAAGACTACGAGTATGCATATTATACGCCTAGGCAGGAGTATGACTAAATCACTCCAAATTTCCTGTATGCAGGAGTATGACTTAGTCACTCCAAATTTCATGTATGCAGGAGTATGACTTAGTCACTCCAAATTTCATGTATCATCAGTGCTATCTCGAGTCAATTGAATCATTCGAAAATGGACACCAAACACATCACGGGTAATATAATACACATGATTCATTCAACAAAGTTTGGTACAATAATAAATTATTACACATCATTTCTTCCCTTGTGTCCCTGCTTGCTTACGATTGTGCCGTATCCATGGAGCATCCTCATCATTTAACTTAATGCTTGGGTCGGTGTTCACTTTGAAGGGCGGAATTTCAGCAAACATATTATAATCTTCTGACATGTCTGTCTTGTCCTCTCCCACGATGTTTCTTTTCCCTGAAAGAACAATGTGGCGCTTTGGATCATCGCATGATGTACTGATCGTTTTCTTATCTTTCCGTTTCCTCGGTTTGCTACTCATGTCCTTCACATAGAAAACCTGAGCGACATCTTTCGCTAGGACGAATGGTTCGTCAAGGTAACCAAGATTGTTGAAATCCACCATTGTCATTCCGTATTGCTGGTCCACCTTTACCCCACCTCCTGTTAGCTTGAACCATTTGCACCGGAACAAAGGGACCCTAAAGGAGGGTCCATAGTCAAGTTCCCATATCTCCTCTATGTAACCATAATATGTGACCTTTTGCCCATTCTCGGTTGCTGCATCAAAGCGGACACCACTGTTTTGGTTGGTGCTCTTGCTATCTTGGGCGATCGTGTAAAATGTATTCCCATTTATCTCGTACCCTTGGAAAGTCGTTATAGTCGAAGATGGTGTCTTGGCCAACATGTACAGCTGATCTACAACCTTATTGTCACTCATTAAATGTTTTCTCAACCAACCGCCGAAAGTCTCCATGTGGGCCTTCCTAATCCAGGATTCAGGCTTCCCCGGGTTGTCCGAGCGTAAAATATTCTTGTGTTTCTCAAAGTACGGAGCCACCAAGCTGGAATTGGTCAGAACTGTGTGGTGTGCTTCAGTCAGAGAATGGCCGTCCATACATATCATTGATTTCCTTCCGATCGTGCCTTTTCCACTTAGTCTCCCCTCGTGCCGCGATTGAGGAAGACCAATCGGCTTAAGGTCGGGAACAAAGTCAACACAAAACTCAATTACCTCCTCATTTCCATAGCCCTTGGCGATGCTTCCTTCTGGCCTAGCACGGTTACGAACATATTTCTTTAATACTCCCATGAACCTCTCGAAGGGGAACATATTGTGTAGAAATACAGGACCGAGAATGGAAATCTCATCGACTAGGTGAACCAGGAGGTGCGTCATAATATTGAAGAAGGATGGCGGGAACACCAACTCGAAACTGACAAGACATTGGACCACATCGTTCTGTAACCGTGGTAGAACTTCTGGATTGATTACCTTCTGAGAGATTGCATTGAGGAATGCACATAGCTTCACAATGGCTACTCGAACATTTTCCGGCAGGAGCCCCCTCAAAGCAATCGGAAGCAATTGCGTCATAATCACGTGGCAGTCGTGAGACTTCAGGTTTTGGAACTTTTTCTCCGCCATGTTTATTATTCCCTTTATATTGGACGAGAATCCCGACGGGACCTTCATACTGCTCAGGCATTCAAAAAAGATGACCTTCTCTTCTTTGGTAGCGTAGCTGGCACGACCTTGAAACCGTTCCGGATACAGGTCATCAGGGTCTTTCAAACTTTGTTTCCCCCGTGCTTCCTTTGTATCATTTGACTTCCCATACACGCCCAAGAAGCTTAGGATGTTCACGCAAATATTCTTCGTAACGTGCATCACGTCGATTGCAGAGCGGACTTCTAGGACTTTCCAATATTCTAGCTCCCAGAATATAGATTTCTTCTTCCACATGGCTACGTGCCCGTCAGCTCCCTTCGGAACTGCTTGTCCGCCAGGACCCTTTCCAAAGATGACTTTCAAATCCTTGACCATATCAAATACCCTAGCACCAGTGTGTTCCGCAGGCTTCGGCCGGTGATCTGCCTTGCCGTTGTAATGCTTGCTTGCCTTTCTTTCTGGATGACCTTTCGGAAGAAATCGACGATGCCCAAGGTACACGTTCTTCTTACAATTTGGCAAATGTACACTTTGAGTCTCATGTAAGCAGTGCGTGCATGCATTGTATCTCTTATTTGACAGTCCCGAAAGGTTACTAAGAGCAGGCCAATCGTTGATGGTTACGAAAAGCAACGCTCGTAGGTCAAATTCCTCTTCTTTGTGCTCATCCCACACACGGACACCAGGTCTGCCCCACAGCTGTAAAAGCTCATCAACTAATGGCCTTAGGTACACATCGATGTCGTTGCCGGGTTGCTTCGGACCTTGGATGAGCACTGGCATCATAATGAACTTCCGCTTCATGCACAACCAAGGAGGAAGGTTGTAGATGCATAGAGTCACGGGCCAGGTGCTATGGCTGGAGCTCTGCTCGCCAAAAGGATTCATGCCATCCGTACTTAGACCAAATCTTATGTTCCTTGCGTCAGCTGCAAAATCTTTGAACTCTCTGTCGATCTTTCTCCATTGCGTTCCATCTGCGGGGTGTCTCAACTCCCCGTCCGACTTACGGTCCTCTTTGTGCCATCGCAACAACTTGGCATGCTCTTTGTTCCTGAACAGACGTTTCAACCGTGGTATTATAGGAGCATACCACATCACCTTGGCGGGAACCTTCTTCCTGGGTTTCTGGCCCTCAACATCGTCACCAGGGTCATCGCCTCTGATCTTATAACGCAATGCAGTGCATACCGGGCATTCATTCAAATTCTCGTATTCACCGCGGTAGAGGATGCAGTCGTTGATGCATGCATGTATCTTCGGAACCTCTAAACCTAGAGGGCATACAACCTTCTTTGCTTCGTACGCATCAGCGGGCAACTCGTTATTCTTTGGAAACATATTCTTCAACATTTTCAGCAAGTCTTCAAATGCCGAGTCAGCTACACCTGCTGTGCCTTCCATTTCAGCAAATCCAGTGTGCAGCCCAGCTTTTTCAGACCATCATCGCATCCGGTAGCGCCTTCCTGTGATCCTCTAACATGCGATCCAAATTCTCCCTCTCTTTTCAGTTTCGCAGCGACTCCGTGCATCAGCAATGGTCCGACCAAGATCATCAACGGGATCATCACGTGCCTCTTCTTCACCTTCCCCTTCACCTTCCCCTTCACCTTCGCATCCTCCATGAAAGTATCACCGAAATGAGCAAGATAGCTTTCATCGATGAAATCATCCCCTTCTTCATCTTCTTCCATTATAACCCCTCTTTCTCCATGCTTGGTCCAACAATTATAGCTTGGCATGAAACCGTGCCGAAGCAGGTGCATGTGAACATCTCTTGAGGAAGAGTAACCCTTCTGATTCTTACATTTAACACATGGACAGATAACAAAACCCCCCTGCTTGTTCGCATTAGCCACTACGAGGAAATCATTCAAACCCGTACTGAACTCGGGAGAGTCGGTTACCGTACATCCATTGCCGATTCATCCGCATTATTATAATATAAAATATATAATTAACCATCATGCATTTGTTAAACTAACTAGCTACAAACAATATTAATTAAACAATGAACTACACACACATGCACATTTTATCAACGACACATCAAAGGTTCAAGTTGCTAACCGCGATCGAGGAGGAAAAAATAAATGAGAAAGCTCAAGTGTGGCTCCAACACTTCATATCATGTTTGTTTCATGCTCTTGGGGCATTTCATCAAACACCTTATGTGCATAAGAGGAACCAAAAGCAAACCTAACACCCACTTGTGAAGCTTGTGAAGAAAATGGCACCAAAAGTGTTGTCTGTGGGTGGGTATATATAGGGGGGCTTTTAGTGCGTTGGAAGCAATCCGCGACTAAAGGTTTCGGGCACTTAGTCGCTGGTCTGCCAACCGCGGCTAAAGCCCCCCCCACGTAACGGTGGCCACCGAGCGCCCGGGCCCAGCCTTGGTCGCCTCCCGAACCGCGACTAAAGGTACCATTAGTCGCGGTTCCTTTACCTTCGCGACTTATGGGGCTCACCGGAAGCCTGTTTTTCTAGTAGTGAGGGAATAATGCTCTCATTGCCGGAAGGCCCTCAAGGATCTCATCAAGGTTGATGTGCCTGCATCTATTAGGGAATAGAGACAACAGAGCTCTTTCAAAAACTTATGCATAATCTGGTTAATTCGCTAGGTGGCCATCTGCTATCATAGCACAGTGTGATAATGCCAAGAGAGGACGATGTCAATCGAAAAGCATTGTATGCCAAGCGAGATTACGCTTGTAATGTACTAACCTTGGCGTTACTCGCAGAATGCCAAGAGAACAGACGAATCCATATATATAGATTGAGATCTATGCGCAAGTGATTTAACGGCCGAGCAGCTTCAAATCACAATTATTGGTAGGGTTAATCGAAGGACAAAAGAGCCTGACAAACGGATGGAAGAGTGGAGGAACACGTATGGCATTGAACGTTTAGGCATTCCAATGCCGTACTATTTTGGCGCAGAGTAACGCTGGTGCGGGTACTGATCTGCCCCGCCGAGGTCGGCACTACCGTCGGCGTCGTCGTTTTCTTCCGACGAGGGCCATGGCAGTGGGGAGCACGTACACCGAGCGCGTCAGACTCAGATGCACCAAATATGCGGAGACAGGTTAGTCCCCCATGTTCCCAGCTTCTGCTCGGTGCCATGGCGCCCGTCGGCTTGTGGAGTCGTGTGGCTGTTCCCGGCCGGGAGCTGGACGATGCACCCAGGTGGCCAGGTGGTGGCCAGACAGCGAGGATGTCCATGCATGGGTGCTGCCGGTTGCTCGCAATAATCCATGTCCTTTTCTCGGTACGAAGGTTGAGTGAACCTGGAATGGACTGCGAAGGTTAGAATCTGAATTCAATGCACTGCATAGATTGGTGACTGTAGGAGCCCGCATGCTTCGTTTCCTCACAACATCTTATCTGCTTCGTTCATTCAGTCAGAAAGAAAAATTATTAAACTTTTTTTACGCGAACTATTTAACTTCTGGTTGGGCGTCCATGTAGCCCAATATTCACAATTGCCACGGATACCAAATCAGGCCGTCTTAACAGTGTAGCCCAGGGCTTTAACGTGGGCTTGAAGTTTACAGCCCACTAGGGTGGTTTCATACTTTCTTGGCCTACTACAGAACAGGACGATTTTATATACCGACCAGGTCCGAATTTACCACGCGCCGCACAATCCCGAACGCGGTATGAGCAAACCCGGTTGATCCATTTTGATTTCCTTTTTCTGTTTTATGTTTTCAGGTTTCTGTTTTCTATTTTTTTCCTTTTTTACAGATTTTTAAAATATTTAAATTTTAAAAAGTTTATTTTAATAAATTATTAAATTTAATAAAAAAATTAAATTCAATAAATATTTTAATTTAAAATGTTAAAATAAAGTATGTTTGAATTTAATTTTTGAAAAATATTCAAATTTAAAAACGTATAAATTTGAAAAATATTCAAAACTGAAAAATGTTTTGTTTTTTAAATAATTTTCAGATTTTAAGAATATTTACTTCTAAAATATCTTTAATATTTCAAAAATGTTTAAATTTGAAAATTGTTTGAATTTAAAAATCATTCAAATTTGAAAATTGTTAAATTTTTCAAAAATTATTTTAAATAAATTTTCGTATTTTAAAAATATTCTGCGAAAATATATTTTTTTCAAACGGATTATGAAAAATGAAACAAAAAAAAAGAAAAACGAGAATTACCTCCTAGTGGGTCGTGGCCCATCTAGCCACCCAGCTACACAGGAGTGTGCGGTGTGAACCCCGCGCCAACCAAGTCGGTAAACAGGAGTGCCCCAAAAACACACCCAATAAAAAAAATACTCCTTCCAATTTAAATTACTTGACGCCTCGTGTACACTTGTACTATTGTCTAAAAAATACTAATACTAAACATAGTATGTGGTTGTGTCAATTGATTTGGGTTGTCAGGATTACTCTTTTTCTTTGTTTTGTATAAAAAGTTGTTATCTTTTTATATATTGATACGTCTCCTACGTATTTATAATTTCTGATGTTTCATGCTAGTTTTATGACAATACCTACATGTTTTGTTCACACTTTATATCATTTTTATGCATTTTCCGAACTAACCTATTAACAAGATGCCGAAGTGCCTCCGTTTTGCTGTTTTTGGTTCCAATCCTACACGGAAATATTCTCGAATTGGACGAAACAAAAGCCATACTTCCTATTTTCCACTAAGCTTCCAGAGAGCTAGAGAGGGACCAAAGGGGAGCCCCTGGGCCCCACTCCACATGGCGGCGCGACCAAGGGGGCGCCCCATGGTGTGGGACCCGGGACCCCTCCGAGGCCGCCCTTCCGCCTATATATTCTCTCCGCCTCGAAAATCCTAAAACGAAGCCACGATACGGAAAAGTTACGCCGCCATCGCGAAGTCAAGTTCGGGGACAGTCTCGTTCTCGCACGCGCCGGACGGGAATTGCCCCGGAATCCATCTCCATCGACATCACCGCCATCTTCATCGTCGTTGTCGTCTCCCATGATGAGGAGAGTAGTTCTCCCTAGGCGAGGGCTCTACCTAGAGCTATGTGGTTAATCTCTCTCCCATGTACTTCAATACAATGATCTCATGAGCCGCCTTACATGATTGAGATCCATATGATGAGCTTTGTAATCTAGATGTCGTTATGCTATTCAAGTGGATTTTACTTATGTGATCTCCGGAGACTCCTTGTCCCACGTGTGTAAAGGTAACAGTGTGTGCACCGTGTGGGTCTCTTAGGCTATATTTCACAGAATACTTGTTCACTGAGTTATGATTTGAGTTGGATGTCTCTATGAAATTGTGGTGTGTTAGTACCTCCTATGAATGCTCAAAGTGACAGCGTGGGGTGTTTATTAGTACTTGGGAATACATCTTTAAGGTTTGCTTTTGCATCCCTACACGGTGAATTAGTGTTCGTTATCCACCCAGAGTAATTCAGAATAGCATAGTGAAGTGCTTATATTTATATTCAATTATGATTGCAATGTTGAGAGTGTCCACTAGTGAAAGTATGATCCCTAGGCCTTGTTTCTAAGCATTGAAACACCGTTTCCAACAAGTTATGTTACATATTTGCTTGCTGCCAATTGTTACTTACAATCATCCATATCACTTGCGTTTTGCTATCTCTTCGCCGAACTAGTGCACCTATATATCTGACAAGTGTATTAGGTGTGTTGGGGACACAAGAGACTTCTTGTATCTTAATTGCAGGGTTGCTTGAGAGGAATATCTTTGACCTCTACCTCCCTGAATTCGATAAACCTTGGGTGATTCACTTAAGAGAAACTTACTGCTGTTCTACAAACCTCTGCTCTTGGAGGCCCAACACTGTCTACAGGAATAGAAGCGTGAGTAGACATCATATATCTTCTATTAATTTATAAAGTCGGTTCAATAATATAAGGAACTTTTTGATTCTATGATTTATATTTTGAGACCTTTGAACATAATTTTTGAATCCGAGAATGTACGTTTTTTACCCCGGTGGATATTATTTTTGAACCTCATTAATATTTGTCCAGTCCATCATGAACACTTTATTTGAAACACCGACAATTTATTTTATAATCATGCACATTATTTCACAACATTAAAATTTGCGGGCGACAAAAGATTCTATATCGAGCAAGCTATGCTCCCCTTGGTGCTACTCGCAGAATTCCAAGAGGACTGGCTATGCATCATAGATAGACGGGACCGCGTGCAGCTGACAACTCAGCTTCTTATCAGTCGAGCAATTCCATATCACAATTCCCGGTACGGATTGACGGATAGAGTCAAAAGCCTGCCAAACGGATGGAGTCATGGAGGAGGAACGTATGCATTCTTAGGGCATCTCCAACCGGGCGACCCAAACGGACGCGCTGGGCCATCCGTTTTGGGCCGTTTGCGTGGCCGAGCGGACGCTCGGACGTCGTCCCGCGTCCGCGCGTCCGTTTGGGTCGCGCGCTGCGCCCAACGCGCGGGATTTGGGTCGTGTTGCCCTATGGTATGTTTTTCTTGTAAATTCACTAGAAAAACGCAAAAACATATTATATAAAACATATAAAATAGTTCAAATGCTCAAAATGTATTACACATTACATAGTCCATGTAATCAAGGATAAAGTATTATTCAAATAAAATGAAAAACGATACAAATGCTCTAGGCTTCAGGATTTCCTCCATCATTGTTGTTTGCAGCATTGTTGCCTACATGCTGCCACATGTGCTCGACCAAATCAGCCTGAAGCTGGTTGTGTACAGCTAGATCTCGAATTTCATGGTGCGCATGAAGAATGTCATGGAATGATGCCGGAGCACCTTGAGGAGTAACCAACTCTCCTTGGCCTTCCCAGTCATTATCAAAGAGTGAATCATCCCGCTCTACCTCAACAATTGATGGCGTGTAACTCACACGTTCGTTGGGAACCCCAAGAGGAAGGTATGATGCGCACAGTAGCAAGTTTTCCCTCAAAGAAACCAAGGTTTAATCGAACCAGAGGAGCCAAGAAGCACGTTGAAGGTTGATGGTCGCGAAATGTGATGCGGCGCAACACCAGGGATTCCGGCGCCAACGCGGAACCCGCACAACACAACCAAAGTACTTTGCCCCAACGAACAAATGAGGTTGTCAATCTCACCGCTTTTGTAAAGGATTAAACGTATCGAGTGGAAGATGTTTGCAAAGAAAACAATAAACACAATTGCAGTAGATTGTATGCTATGTAAAGAATAGGACCGGGGTCCACAGTTCACTAAAGGTGTCTCTCCCATAAGATAAAGCATGTTGGGTGAACAAATTACGGGCAATTGACAAATAGAGAAAGGCATAACAATGCATATACATGACATGGTAAATATAGTGAGATTTAATTGGGCATTACGACAAAGTACATAGACCGCCATCCAACCGCATCTATGCCTAAAAAGTCCACCTTCGGGTTATCATCCGAACCCTTCAGATTAAGTTGCAAAGCAAAACCAATTGCATTAAGTATGGTGCGTAATGTAATCAACAACTACATCCTTAGACATAGCATCAATGTTTTATCCCTAGTGGCAACAACACATCACAACCTTAGAACTTTTCACTGTCCCTGTCCCAGTCAATGAAGGCATGAACCCACTATCGAGCATAAATACTCCCTCTTGGAGTTAAGAGCAAAAACTTGGCCAGAGCTCTACTAATAACGGAGAGCATGCAAGATCTTAAACAACACATAAACAATAGATTGATAATCACCATAACATAGTATTCTCTATCCATCGGATCCCGACAAACACAACATATAGTATTACATATAGATGATCTTGATCATGTTAGGCAGCTCACAAGATCCAACAATGAAGCACAATGAGGAGAAGACGACCATCTAGCTACTGCTATGGACCCATAGTCCAGGGGTGAACTACTCACTCATCACTCCGAGGCGACCATGGCGGTGTAGAGTCCTCCGGGAGATGAATCTCCCTCCGGCAGGGTGCCGAGGCGATCTCCGAATCCCCCGAGATGGGACGCGCGGCGCGGCGTCTCGCAAGGTTTTCCATCGTGGCCTCTTCGGGGGTCTCGCGACGGAGGCTTTAAGTAGGCGAAAGGGTAGGTCAAGAGGCGGCGCGGGGGCCCACACCACAGCCGGCGCGGCCAGGGCCCGCCGCGCCGCCCTATGGTGTGGCCACCTCGTGGCCCCACTTCGACTCCCCTTCGGTCTTGGAAGCTTCGTGCAAAAATAGAACCCTGGGAGGTGATTTCGTCCAATTCGAGAATATTTCTTTACTAGGATTTCGAAACCAAAAACAGCAGAAAACAGCAACTGGCTCTTCGCATCTTGTTAATAGGTTAGTTCCAAAATGCATAAATATGACATATAATGTGCATAAAACATGTAGGTATCATCAATAAAGTAGCATGGAACATAAGAAATTATCGATACGTTGGAGACGTATCAGCATCCCCAAGCTTAGTTCTGCTCGTCCCGAGCAGGTAAAACGATAACAAAGATAATTTCTGAAGTGACATGCCATCATAATCTTGATCATACTATTTGTAAACATATGTAATGAATGCAGCGATCAAAACAAAGGTAATGACATGAGTAAACAAGTGAATCATATAGCAAAGACTTTTCATGAATAGTACTTCAAGACAAGCATCAATAAGTCTTGCATAAGAGTTAACTCATAAAGCAATAAATCAAAGTAAAGGTGTTGAAGCAACACAAAAGAAGATTAAGTTTCGGTTGCTTTCAACTTATAACATGTATATCTCATGGATATTGTCAACATAAAGTAATATAATAAGTGCAATATGCAAGTATGTAGGAATCAATGCACAGTTCACACAAGTGTTTGCTTCTTAAGGTGGAGGGAGATAGGTAAACCGACTCAACAATAAAAGTAAAAGAATGGTCCTTCAAAGAGGAAAGCATCGATTGCTGTATTTGTGCTAGAGCTTTTATTTTGAAAACATGAAACAATTTTGTCAACGGTAGTAATAAAGCATATGAGTTATGTAAATTATATCTTACAAGTTGCAAGCCTCATGCATAGTATACTAATAGTGCCCGCACCTTGTCCTACTTAGCTTGGACTACCGGATCTTTGCATGCCATGTTTCAACCAAGTGTCACAAAGGGGTACCTCCATGCCGCCTGTACAAAGGTCCAAGGAGAATGCTCGCATTTCGGATTTCTCGCTTTTGATTATTCTCAACTTAGACATCCATACCGGGACAACATGGACAACAGATAATGGACTCCTCTTAAATGCATAAGCATGTAGCAAAGTTATTATTCTCATATGAGATTGAGGATATATGTCCAAAACTGAAACTTCCACCATGATTCATGGCTTTAGTTAGCGGCCCAATGTTCTTCTCTAACAATTTTGCATGCTCCAACCACTAAAATGATAGATCCTTCAGACAAGACGGACATGCATAGCAACTCACATGATATTCAACAATAGTTGATGGCGTTCCCCAGAAGCATGGTTATCGCACAACAAGCAACTTAATAAAATATAAAGTGCATAAGTACATATTCAATACTACGATAGTTTTTAAGGCTATTTTGTCCCATGAGCTATATATTGCAAAGGTGAATGATGGAATTTTAAAGGTAGCACTCAAGCAATTTACTTTGGAATGGCGGAGAAATACCATGTAGTAGGTAGGTATGGTGGACACAAATGGCATAGTAGTTGGCTCAAGGATTTTGGATGCATGAGAAGTATTCCCTCTCGATACAAGGTTTAGGCTAGCAAGGTTATTTGAAGCAAACTCAAGGATGAACAGGTGCAGCAAAACTCACATAAAAGACATATTGTAAATATTATAAGACTCTACACCGTCTTCCTTGTTGTTCAAAACTCAATACTAGATATTATCTAGACCTTAGAGAAACCAAATATGCAAATCAAATTTTAGAAAGCTCTATGTATTTCTTCATTAATGGGTGCAAAGCATATGATGCAAGAGCTTAAACATGAGCACAACAATTGCCAAGTATCACATTATCCAAGACATTTTAGAATTACTACATGTAGCATTTTCCAATTCCAACCATATAACAATTTAACGAAGAAGAAACTTCGCCTTGAACATTATGAGTAAAGCCTAAGGACACATGTGTCCATATGCAACAGCGAGCGTGTCTCTCTCCCACAAAGTGAATGCTAGGATCCATCTTATTCAAACAAAAACAAAAACAAAAACAAACCGACGCTCCAAGTAAAGAACACAAGATGTGACTGAATAAAAATATAGTTTCAGGGGAGGAACCTGATGATGTTGTCGATGAAGAAGGGGATGCCTTGGGCATCCCCAAGCTTAGACGCTTGAGTCTTATTAAAATATGCAGGGGTGAACCACGGGGCATCCCCAAGCTTAGAGCTTTCACTCCTCTTATCATACCCTCTCTTGACCCTTGAAAACTTCCTTCACACCAAACTTCAAGCAAACTCATTAGAGGGTTAGTGCATCATTAATAATTCACTCATTCAGAGGTGACACAATCATTATTTTCACTTCTGGACATTGCATAATGCTACTGGACATTAGTGGATCAAAGAAATAAATCCAACATAGCAAAAGAGGCAATGCGAAATAAAAGGCAGAATCTGTCAAAAACAGAACAGTCCGTAAAGACGAATTTAAAACTGGCACTAGACTTGCTCAAATGGAAAAACTCAAAACTAATGAAAGTTGCGTACATATCTGAGGATCACGCTCGTAAATTGGCAGATTTTTTCGAATTTTCTACAGAAAACTGTGCCCAGATTCGTGACAGACAGCAATGCTGTTTCTGCGCAGCGATCCCAAATATAACATCAACTTTGACATAGAAACTTTACTTGGCACAAAAACATGATAAGGAGAGGTTGCTACAGTAGTAAACAACTTCCAAGACTCAACAAAACAAAAATTGCTGTAGTAAAATAAACACATGGGTTATCTCCCAAGAAGTGCTTTCTTTATAGCCATTAAGATGGGCTCAGCAATTTTAATGATATCTCGCAAGAAATAAGAGTTGAAGCAAAAGAGAGCTTCAAGAAGCAAATTCAAAACACATTTAAGCCTAACCGACTTCCTATGAAAAGGAATCTTGTACACAAATAAATTCATGAAGAACAAAGTGACAAGCATAGAAAGATAAAACACGAGTAATTTCAAGATTCTCAACATAAAGAGGGGAAACTTAATATTATTAAGATGCATATAACCATGTTTCCCTCTCTCATAATAACTTTCAGTAGCATCATGAGCAAACTCAACAATATAACTATCACATAAAGCATTCTTATCATGAGTCTCATGCATAAAATTATTACTCTCCACATAAGCATAATCAATTTTATTAGTTGTAGTGGGAGCAAATTCAATAAAATAGCTATCATAATTATTCTCATCACCATAATCATCATATATAGGAGGCATATTCTCCTCAATGCTTGGGGGATTAAAATATCATGCTCATCAAAGCCAGCTTCCCCAAGCTTAGAATCTTCCATAGCATTAGCAACAATAGTGTTCAAAGCATTCATATTAATATGTTCCATGGGTTTTTTAATTTCCGCATCAAACCATCCATGTCTTAAATCAGGAAATAGAATAAGAAGCTCATTGTTGTCCATTATGCCTAACTAGTGAAAATAAAAACAAGTACAGGACTAGACATGATATCAAAATAAATTAAATGCAAGTAACTAATTTTTTTGTGTTTTTGATATAGAGAGCAAGACAATAAATAAAGTAAAACTAGCAACTAATTTTTTTGTGTTTTGTTTAGGTGCAGCAAACAAAGTAGTAAATAAAATAAACCAAGACAAAAACAAAGTAAAGAGATTGAGAAGTGGAGACTCCCTTGCAGCGTGTCTTGATCTCCCCGGCAACGGCGCCAGAAAAAGAGCTTGATGGCGTGTAACTCACACGTTCGTTGGGAACCCCGGCAACGTTTGTTGGATTTCTGAAACCAAAAACAGCAGAAAACAGCAACTGGCTCTTCGGCATCTTGTTAATAGGTTAGTTCCAGAAAATGCATAAATATGACATATAATGTGCATAAAACATGTAGGTATCATCAATAAAGTAGCATGGAACATAAGAAATTTTCGATACGTTGGAGACGTATCAACAATCATGTTATGCATGATTACACAAGCGGTCATCACCTCCCATAGAGTTTGCACATCCCAGGCTCTGGCAGGGTGTCTGACGATAGCCCAACGAGCTTGGAGGATGCCAAACGCCCGCTCGACATCTTTCCGGGCTGCCTCCTGCTCTTTGGCAAACCTTGCCTCCTGCTCTGAGGTGGGGTTTCGGATTGTCTTCACGAGTGTAGCCCAAGATGGATAGATACCATCAGCAAGGTAGTACCCCTTGGTGTAGTGGTGAAGTTCTTGAAGTAGTATTCGTCGTCGCTGTCCACCATGATCTGAAAAGGGACACATTTTAGTTCGAGCATTTCAACGAACACCTCGCAGGCGGAGGCGATCCAAATGCTTCCGTAGGGACCTGCAGGCATGGCCGTCTCAGCCGACTTGCGGTCTGGAAACACGGGCAGGAGAGCTCACCTCCGGCGGAAACGGCGCAGCTGCGAACGGCGGGAGGTGTCGCGACGGTGAGAGGACAACAGCGCCGGCGGCGCGTCCTCCGACTCTGCTACGACGCGGCGAAAGCAGCGCGGGGCCTCGACCTATGCTTCCGCCCCGCTTGCCGGCGTCTCGACGACGATGGCCGGCGTCGACGCGCTCCCAAATCGCCGGTCCGTGGGTGGCGGCGGAGCGGTGGGGAGATGTGTGCGACGGGCTTGTGTTTTGGGAGGCAGACAGGCGGGCCAGGGGCGGACAAGGGAGGACGCGAGCAACCAGCCTTTCGCGTCCGCGGCCACGCAAACTCGTCCAAGATTTGGGCCGGGTTTGGGTCGTCCCGGACGCCGCGGCCATCCGTTTTAGGGATGGGTCCGCGCGCTGGGCCGCGGTTTTGTCCGTTTCGACCCATCCGGACGCGCGGACGCGGGATGGGTCGCCCGGTTGGAGATGCCCTTACGTACTCCCGTCACCTCGTCCGCATCGTCGTTCTCTTCCGATAGTGGGCTGCATGCACGCACCAATTGGTAATTGCGCACCCCACCTGCTTCTTTTTTTCCGCAACACCTCATCATCTTTTTTAGGGGGACAACACCTCATCATCTGCTCCTTCAGTCGAAAAGCAAATCATTTGGTCTAAAAAAGCAAATATTTTTTTTGACAAAAAAGAAAAAGCAAATCATTTTGAAAAAAAAAACATTTAACGACCGGTTGGGTACCCACGCTACAACCCAATATTCGTCAATGCAGGCGGATAACAAATCACAGCCTTCCCAAAATTGTTTCGCGGCAAAAATCCTGACCCCGCACGGACAAGCCCAAGATTTCAAGGACTGCATTGCGCGACCTCCGAGCTGGCAATTCCTATTCCCCGCCTAATGCGGCCCCGATGATCGGGCCGCTTGAGGCATATTTATACTGGCCCCGGCCCATCACCGGGGGCTGGCATGCTTCCGGTTTTTGGATTTTCAGTGGAATTTTTGGTTTTCACCTGTCTTCTTTCGGTTTTCTGCTGTTTTTTCGTTTTTTTCCAGTTCTGCTGTATTTCGTTTTTGCAAGTTTTTACTTTTTACCATTTTATAATTTTGAAATATTTTTAAAATTTGAGTTTTTTATCTTTTTGAAATTTTGAGCATTTTTTAGTTTTGAAATATTTTAAGTTTGAACATTTTTTAGATTTAGGATTTTCATTATTTTTTTATTTTAAAAATTTGAACAATTTCATCTTTGAATTTTTTTGAATTTGAACTTTTGTTGAATTTGAAAATTTTCTAATTGACCAAAAAACCGGAAGTTTTCCAAATATGATGTTTTTCAGAGAATAAAATTTAAAAATAGAAATAATCTGGAGCATCCGGTGGCCTAATGAGAGAACGATGCAGGCGGAGCATCCGGTCGCTCCCAAGCGATGTATAGGATCCCCCTTCGAGCTGGCCTCAAGAGGCTACCAATCTGGAAGCAATGGCTGTCCGACACACGACTGGTAAAATTATGGACACATAAGTGGAATAAGTGGGATAATTAAATTTCGATATATAAAAAGGAAAAACCAAAATAGTCAAATGAAGTCAAATCTATGTATCCCACTTATCCCACGTCTACATCATTCGGTAAAACTGAGTTTAGACGCTCTAACAAGTAACAAGAGTGTTGCAAGATATGAGTTGGGCTTCAGAAGTACATGGTGTCGTTTCTACCATACGGTATTTCTAACACATTGTATGATCGAAGCTGACTTTCCAGGATTTGCTCCCCTTTTAAATGAACTTATACTCGTATTTGCCCAATTAGTAATACACTGACAATTCCAAATATTTCGTTAGAAATTAATGGATTTATATTCACTGGAGTGGCGAGGGAGGCAAAGTCCTGCTTTATTTATTTATTTTGCAAGGCACCATGTGCAGAATAATACCATATGATCCAGAAACGGGACATGATGAATCATTTCTATTCCTGCTGCAAACAAATCAGGCTCACGACCATAATTACCAAACATCTTGGTGGGCATCTTCACAACTTCTAGTGTTACCATGTGATTAGTAAAATATTATGGAAACCAACATATTCAACATGTTTTATACACTGTCGAAGCTTTTATACATCAATTTATGATAATTATAGAATGCCTTGTTTTTTGTAATATTTCCAACCATGTTTCTATGTTTTCATCTTCGTATATATGCAAATCCAATCGATCGAGCAATCTTCCCTACTTAGATTTTAGAGCTATTCAAAATAAATACTTTCATCGTAAATTGAACAAATATTAAAAATGAGAATGATGAAATATTACCAATAAAAATTGAAAAAAGAAGTTCTTAGCTTTTAAATAATTAAAAGAATATAAAATTGAAATCAAAGAAAATAAATATTTTCTTGAATAAACTCCTTAATAAAAATCACAAAGGATTATTTTAATAAATCTTAAGGAGTATTTATAAATTGTGCTTATTCGCTACCTCACATTAAATAATTAAGCATCGGGAAGGGGGCACAACCCTAAAAATCGAAAGCATGCATATTTGAATCTTTAACCATTGCCCATATCGACAATGATGCTATCTTTCAAACAGAGGACCAGATCCAAACAATCCAACTCATACTGCTGTCAGGGCAAGTGATACGTCCAAAACGTATCTACTTTCCCGAACACTTTTGCTATTGTTTTGCCTCTAATTTGTGTATTTTCGATACAACTAACACGGACTAACGCTGTTTTCAGCAGAATTGCCCCGGTGTCTCGTTTTTGTGCGTAAATTCAACTTTCAGAAAATCCCCGGAATTAATGTTGAAGGGCTTATTTTCCCCTAAAACTCACGAGCCGAAGACCAGGAGGGGCCACGAGGCGCCAACCCCATAAGGAGGCGCCCCCGGGCCGCGCCGCCCTATGGTGGCGACGCCTGGGCGGCCCCGACGCCCCTTTCGACTACTTAAGGGTTTCGACCTAAAAACGCACGGGGTTCGACCATATTCCGAAGACATCCGTAACACCGCCGCCATCGCGAAACTGTCTCGGGACCAGAAACTCCGTTCCGCACCCGCCGGACGGGGAATTGGAGGAGATCATCGCCATCATCACCACCGACGCCTCTCCATCGACCAGCCATGTTTCCCCCATCCATGTGTGAGTAATTCCCCGCTGTAGGCTGAAGGGGATGGTAGGGATTGGATGAGATTGATCATGTAATAGTCATAAGATTGTTAGGGCATAGTGCCTAGTATCCGTAGATGGTACTTCTATGATATTGTTGCAACTTGTTATGCTTAATGCTTGTCACTAGGGCCGAGTGCCATGATCTCAGATTTGAACATGTTATTTGTTTCATGATGATATTCATTGTTTTATGATCTTACCTGCAAGTTGTATACACATATTGCCCCCGAACCCGAGGCCCCAAAGTGACAGAAATTGGGACAACCGGAGGGGAAGGCGGTGATATGAGGATCACATGTGTTCACAGAGTGTTAATGCTTTGCTCCGGTGCTCTATTAAAAGGAGTACCTTAATTTCCAGATTCCCTAGAGGCCCGCTGCCACCGGCTGGTAGGACAAAAGATGTTGTGCAAGTTTCTCATTGCGAGCACGTACGACTAAATATGGAACACATGCCTATTGATGATTAGTACTTGGATACCGTTTTATTATTATCTGCAAATGCCCTATCTTGATTGTTACATGAGTTCTCTCATCCATGCAACGCCCGTTCATCCATCCCTGTGCCTACGGTATTTTAATCCTGCTGTTTACTATAATCACTACTGCTGTCTTTGTTACTCTCCTGCTGATATTTCACTCATCTATCGCTTAAAACTGTAACGATAAACTCTTGCGAGCAAGTCTATTTCCAGTGCAGCTGAATTGACAACTCCGCGTTAAGGCTTACAAATATTCTTTGGCTCCCCTTGTGTCGAATCAATAAATTGGGTTTTACTTCCCTCGAAGACTGTTGCGATCCCCTATACTTGTGGGTCATCAAGACTATTTTCTCGCGCCGTTGCCGGGGAGCATAGCTTTATTTGCAAGTTCACTTGGATTGATATTGTTCGCTGCAAATTCTCCATCATGGGTAAACCTCGCGATACTAAGGTCGCCATATTACCATGCACTACAAGAAAAGGCACAACTCTGAGTACCTCTGCTGCTCTTGATTCACCATCTGTGATAAGTCAACTTGTTTCACCACCACAAACTTCACGTGTTGGTATTTCTGCTGAATCTGAAAATTCCTGATAATTTTGATGATGCTTCTACTGTGCTTGATAATGCTGGTTCATTAGGTCCTTTTCTAGATGCTACAATTGCTAGATCTAGACAAATTGAAAATACTGAAACTCCTAATGAAAATACTGTTACACCTGTTAATTCACCTGAGATTGATGATCATGATGAAGATTATGTGGAACTTGATGATGATTTTATTGATAAATGCAATGCTACTACTAGTACAAGTAGCCTTAAAAATCTTATTGCACAACATGCTGTTAGATATAAACTGTCTCCTGATCCTAAATTTGCCACATCTCCTATAAACATTAAGGATAAAGATTATGACTTTTCTCTTGATTTATCTCATATATCTATTGTAGAGAAAACACCCTTTGTGGTACTGAAAAAGAGAGTGCTGTAGAACATATGAATGAGCTTTCTACTTTAAGTAGCTTGTTTTCTGATGATGTTAAGATGCGTACTTATTTTTTTGCTAAAATTTTCCCTTTCTCATTAAAGGATGATGCTAAGATTTGGTATAATAATTTGCCTCCTGATTCTATTAATAGTCCAAGTTGTTTGCTTGATGTTTTCTTTCGAAAATACTTTCCCGCTAGTGCTCAACATATGGCTCTGCAGAGAATTTATAGTTTTGATCAAGAAGATGGAGAGAAATTGCCTGAGGCTTGGGCAAGATTTTGCTCTCTTATTAGAGCTCGGCCTGGACATGATTTGGAAAAGCATGATTTACTTGATATATTTTATAGTGGACTAACCATTGAGTCTAGGGCATACCTGGATAGTTGTGCTGATTGTGTTTTCAGGAAAAGAACTCCGGACGAAGCTGAAGAATTATTGGCTAAGATAAGCAAGAATCATGATGATTGGTCTACACCTGAACCAACTCCGACACCAATATTGAAGAAGAGGGGTATGATTGAATTAAATGATGAAGATATGAGGGAAGCCAAGAAATCTCTTATGGAGAAGGGTATTAAATCTGAAGATGTGAAGAATTTGCCTCCTATAGAAGACCTATGTAAGATAATTCCCCCTTCATCCACAATTGAGGTACATTCTCTTCAACGCTTTGATAGAGGAGATATTCCATATTCAAAACCTCCTGATCAATGTTTAGATGAATTTGATAATTATATTGTTAAGCAAAATAATTTTAATATGAGAGTAGAGAATCATCTAATGGAAAATTCTCAAGCTATTAGTAAATTGCATGATATTGTGGAGAGAACCTCTAATGATGTTAAGATGCTTGTTAAACATTTTAATATGATTCAAACTCAAATTGATCAACTTACTAAAGTGCAAAATGACTTGTTAAAAAATAATCATGAAGAGAAACAAGTTTATGAAGTAACAACTAGAGGCGGTGTTTCTACCCAGGATCCTCTATATCCTGAAGGGCATCCCAAAAGAGTTGAACAAGATTCTCAACAAACTAAAGAAACTAGTGCTCCTTCTAAGAAAAAGAAAAAGAAACATAAAACTGTTGTAGAATCCTCTGAACCTGTTAATGATCCTAATAGTATTTCTATTTCTGATGCTGAAACCGAAAGTGGTAATGAACATGATAAAGATAATGATAAGAACGATACTTCTGATAAAGAAGAGGTTGAAGATGAACCTGAAAAGCATGCTAAAAATAAAAAGTACACTAAAGAAGATTTTATTGCTAAGAAACATGGTAGTGAAAGAGAACCTTGGGTTCAAAAGCAAATGCCTTTTCCTGCTAAGAAATTAAAATCAACGATCTGCCTGGAGATGTAGTCTCTCAGATTCTTGTCAGGCTTCCTCCCCATCCAACCTGCTTACTAGCTGCATCAGGCACCAAGAAAGCATGGAGGCAATGTATGGGAAGCAATTATTTCAGAAAGCTAACTGTGTCACACAACGGAGGAAACCCGTTGCTAGGGTTTTTCACCAACAACTCCGAGGACAATCGATTCATCACAGAGCATGATCTTCACCCGGCCATCTTGAAGATGCTGGCAATCCCGTCTCAAGTGAACGGTCCCAAAATCTATGTCCTGGGATGCCGCGATGGTATGGTGCTACTCCATTCTAATGTATCCAGTGGGTATATATCAGTCTGGGATCCAATTAGGCAAGTTCTCACAGCGATACCAGAACCACCATTGTGGCGCAATCACACAATTGAAAGCAGCGGCTCAATTCTCTGTTCGAGAAACAACTTTGAACCGTTTACACATAGTGGCAAGTTCTCGGTTGTTTGGATAACAACTAAACGTTACGATGCACAGGCTCATATCTACTCACCAGATTCAAAAGAATGGGAGTTTCTAGCTCGATCAACTCCGATGCTGTCAGAGATTGACCGTAGACCGGCAACTCTCATAGGGGGTATTTTGTACTGGCCAACGAAGTCTAGATATATCATTGAGCTTGACCATGCAAAGAAGGCTCTGAAATATATTCAGTGCCCTCATGAGACGCATGATATATTCATGCTTAACATTCACATCTTCAAGGGACATAATGGAGATGTTGCCCTTGCTGTTATAAGAGACTTCACCCTACAAACATGGGCCAGTACAAGATCATCAACAGGCGATCACGAGTCATGGACATGTCATATAAATTTTGAATTGGATACTTTTTTTGGCCTTGACACATCATTTCCATACAATTGGAAACATGCAGTAAGGTTACTCTGCGTATTTGAGGACAAAAATGAGCTGGTTGTACGGGCAAAGGAGGGAGTATTCCAATTAGATATGAGCAACTGGCAGTGGAGAAAGTACAATTCTGCTAGACGTTGGTGCACTTTACATCCCTACTCAGTTAGACCGGGTTAGTCATTCATATGTAACCTTTGCATTCATTTACATATGACTTTTGCTGATCAATTTGTTCATTTCCTGACAGTAACCGACCTGATCCAGAGTGCAACATCAAGGACACGAAAAAGAACGCGCTGTCAGGAACCCATCTAATTCAAAGTTCAACATCCATAAGAGAAAAGGAAGTCGCATATGAAGGAGCAAGGCTTGTTTGGGCAAGAAGTGATAGCCCAGCTTTTGTTTGGTCTGATGTCTTTTAGTTTTCGTTCTGGTGGAAATGTCGCTGCACCATTTGTTTGTACTGCAGCTCCATAGTGCTAGCTGCTAGTACGTTGGCGCTGTCCTACGTCTGCTTGTTTTGGGGGCATAAATATGCCACGAAACCTTTGTTTTATGTGATCAAACGGTCATTTCTGCATGTATATGTTCGGGTTCTGATGAAACCTTTTTTGTGATCTGTACATATATTTGAGTCAGTCTGTGTTTTGTTTTATGATGGGCAGGAGTATTTGTTTTACTACACCATTGTTTATCCGAATTGTATTACTCACTCTATTCAAAAAGTTAGCGGCTCACCTTTTTCCTTCAAGATACGGATGTATCTACACACTAAAAACATATATAGATGAAACATCTTCAGACAAAGTTTAGTCACTTATGTATGGACGGGGGTAGTATTATTTATGTTGTGCTCCCAAACAAGCAGACATCGGACAGCGCCTGTTTAAAGTTCATATGTGTAATCTTATTCCCTTTGGAAGTTAAGCATTAAACTCTACTAGTACAACCGTGGTGGTCTTGTGATGTAGTACTCTTTTGATGCATTTGTGATGTAGTAGTACAGTACTTTTTTTTGAACTGGTATAGTACTATCTAAGAAGAGTACTCCCTCCGATTCACATTCATTTTACACCAATAAATATGGATCGGAGCGAGGGAGTAAATTAAACATGGCATCTCGTGCATGAAGCTTGACAGATCGATCAGGTTGGCTAGAATGGCAATACAATGCTCCTCATTAGGCAAATGCATGCCATGTACGATAGTATACATCCAATAAAGAAGTCTATACTGACATAAAAAAGACTACATTGGGGATGAGAGTCAATTGGGGAATCTACAATACATAAAATCTTGCTCGTAGCTGATTTTGGCTAAGAGGGTTTTACTCACATTACACGTGCCACTTTCCTTGTCTGCAAAACAAGTTCCAATAAAGGAAGAGGAAAGAAGAGGACATTGTGGGCGAGATTGAACACCTTTTTATGTGTTAAGCTGAGGCCTTGTTTAGCTGAGGATTTCGACTTAGGCCTAACAGCTCAGCACACCCAGAAATAAATTTCCTTGCGCGCACCACTGTCAGCAAAAATAACAAAATTGGCACGCAAGATTAAGAACGAAGTGAATTTAAGTAACTTGGTTAGCTTTTCAAGCAATATATTCAGAGAAAGAGCACACATGTCCGGCAAATAATCGTAAGAGAAGAACAATAAATCTAAGGCATTCCACTTCATATGCAGAAGGGACGCGACAGCGCATGGATTCATACCTTGAGTCGACTCTGGCTCGTAGAAGGGCGGTCGCGCCTCGAGGATGCCGGCGACGTCTCCACCTCGATCTCACATATGACTGCTTCTCGGTGGGCGGTGCGCCACGCCATGTAGAAGATCTATCAAAAGAGGAGAGCCCGATGACGCTACCGACGCCTCAACCTTGATAGCACCGGCTTGTTGCTCCGCACCGAGATGCGCCACGTGCAAGATTTAGCGGATGCGCCAATTTTAGAGATATGTCATGATCGTTGTAACAAATTTCAACATGATGATGATTTGATCCTGCACTCGGCCTTGAACATAAGTACTAGTACAGTCTCACAATTTTTTTTATCATTATACTTTGCGAGATTTAGCGGATGCGCCAAATTCAGAGATAGATCATGATCATGGTAACACAATTTTCAATGTAATGATGATTTGATGTTGCACTAGACCTTGAACATAAGTACTAGTACGGTCTCACAATTTTGTATCATTATACTTTGCAAGTTTTAGCGGATGCGCCTATTTTCAGAGGATCATGGTAACAAATTTTCAACGTGATGATGATTTGATGTTGCACTCGACCTTGAACAGAAGTACTACTACTGTCTTACAATTTCTTTATCATTATACTTTGCAAGATTTAGCAGATGCGCCAAATTCAGAGATAGATCATGATCATGGTAACAAATTTTCAACGTGATGATGATTTGATGTTGCACTCGAACTTGAATAGAAGTACTAGTACAATCTCACAATTTTTTTTATCATTATACTTTGCGAGATTTAGCGGATGCGCCAAATTCAGAGATAGATCGTGATCATGGTAACACACTTTTCAATGTAATGATGATTTGATGTTGCACTCGACCTTGAACATAAGTACTAGTACGGTCTCACAATTTTGTATCATTATACTTTGCAAGTTTTAGCGGATGCGCCCATTTTCAGAGGTAGATCATGATCATGGTAACAAATTTTCAACGTGATGATGATTAATGTTGCACTCGAACTTGAACAGAAGTACTAGTATGGTCTCACAATTTTTATTACTCGTATAATTATACTTTGAAAGATATAGCGGATGCGCCAATTTCAGAGATAGATCATGATCATGGTAACAAATTTTTAACGTGATGATGATTTGATGTTGCACTCGGCCTAGAATAGAAGTACTAGTACGGTCTCACAATTTTTTTATCATTATACTTTGATATAGCGGATACGCTAATTTCAGAGATAGATCATGACCATGGTAGTGACCAATATTCAAGATGATGATGATTTGATTTTGCACTCGGCCTTGAACAGAGGTACTAGTACGGTCTCACAATTTTTTATCATTATACTTGGACCTTAGCGAAATTCAAAATCTCATAGCGGCAAAACTTCCCGCCTACAAAATACAAAAATTTCGTACGCTTCCAAATTCCCATTCTACCCCTGTGGAGATGACAGCAAAGTCGGTTGGTGGGGGTCGCCCGTCATTTTTTGATCACCACCTCCCTAGCCCGGAAACCCTCCCAAAAAAAATTCATTTCCCTCAGACCACACCGGAACTTCCCAAGTCCCTCTCTCCCACCTCCACGACCACCGCACCGGAACATCCCCGCCGGACTTCCCTGGCCTACCCGAGCCCTCGCGATCCTCGTCATCCGGCTGCCTGCCGGAGCCGCTTCATCGACGCCGTCATCAACCGGACCGGATCATCCCCGCCGAACCTCGAAACCATATGCTCATCCAGCAGTCTACCGCAGTCGCTTCAGCTGCGGTATCGTCCACCCCACCGGAGCCGCTTCGCCGGATCCGTCGTCCACCGCATCGTATCTTGCTCACCGACACCTGTGCATGAACCGGATCCGCTTCACCGGCCGTGCATGATCTAAACTCTTCTACTGTCGCTTTTCTATTGCTTTCCTGCAAGTTCTTGTTTAATCTTGGGGAACTGTTTGTGCTAACGACGCGCCGTTACGTTTTTGCAGATGAGATGAGTAACCATGAAGTGTAATGGCCGTCTCTCCAACCCCAAGTAGCACATGTAGCGTACTTCATCACCGGATCTATCAACCCCAGGAAGATCTGCTGTGACTCCCACAGAGTGCTTCTCCTAATGTAAGTCCCTTGTTTTAGCGCCATGTTCTGGGTTCAGATGCTTGTTTGTCTGAAGCTCTTTTAGTTCATTCCTAGCTATGACCGTAACACGTTGCTATTTTCTACTTCATTGCTAACTTTAAGCGATTGAACATTTTGGTTTGCATTCCCTGCTCTGTAGATGTAGCCATCATAACTTCTATCTTGCTCAGTCGTTGTTACAAAAATTATACTGTAGGTATTATAGTAACATCCGTTATTATTTAGTTCATGGCCAATTTTAAGTAATTGCACATGTTGGTTCGCATTCCCTGCTCTATAGCTTTTGGCATCGTAACTTCTATATTTGGTTTACATTCCCTGCTCTGTAGATCTAGCCATCATAACTTTATCTTGCTCAGTCGTTGTTACAAAAATTATGGCCTGCTACTATGCTCATGTCTAACTTCCGCATAAATATATTCTCTGGCGTTTTTAAGTTTTATGTAAGCCTTGTACCAATTTAGCAGACCTTTCATTTGTCGAGGTAGATCCTCTTCCTGCGCAGGCTCGACGAGAGGACCATCCTTCACATATCCAAATACTACGTCCTTCATTGCCACGTCATCAAGGCCTAATGCTACACGAAGAGTCAGACCTAAGTCTGCCGCTTGTTCTTTGGCTTTCGCTACAGTCAATCCCTGTGCTGCCGCAGCTGCTATGACATCAGGGGCTTCGTCCGGACCTGCGGCTTTCACTATGAGCGGGGGATCGACTGTTTACTTTGTTCCCCGAGCTGGGCAACTTGTTGTTTCCCCCTTTCTAATTTTTTCTGGGCCTCCTCCAAGGCTTTCTTCTCCTGCTTCTCCGCCTCCTCCTGCTTCCTCCGGAACGTGAGTGCTTGCGCACGAAGTTCACGTTCATAGTCGTCAGGGAGATTCTTCGCGGCTTGGGACGGTGTGTTCAAAAATGTCTTAGCCCACTTATTTTGCTCATCAGAAAATACTGGCTTGGGCTCGCCCTCTATTTTCTTCTTGCAGCTCGCCTTCCATTTCTCTAAATCAGCAGCCGCGCCCGCCTCGACTTCCTCGGCACTACATTCCCAAGACCTCTTGGGGAGAGGCTTAAGTGATGGCTCCGGTATCTTTGTGGTTGCAGGTACGTAAGGGTCCGGGTTAATAACCCAGGACTGCTTCTGCTTCTTCGCCGGAGGTGGATTGGGGGGCGGCGTCTGATCACCCGCCGGACGAGGACCGGGGGGCGGCTTACCCGCCGGAGGTGAATTGGGGGGCGGCGTCGGCTTACCCGCCGGAGGTGTAGGTGAGCCACCACCACCACCACCGCCGCCGCCACCACCACCGGAGGGGGTGGACTTGTTTGCCTTGGCGCCTCGCCTGGAAACTTGATAAACTTCTTCTGCCACAGAATGAACTGGCGCTTGACATCTCCAAGTCTTGTCGCCCCTTCAGGTGTAGCAATGTCAATGTCCAGGTCCTCAAACCCTTGGACTATCTCCTCCACCGTGACACGAGCATAGCCATCTGGAATGGGGTTGTGTGGTGGAGTGCTCCAGGTGGTAAAGCACTGCCGGTGGCTACCTTCATGGACATGTTCCCGATAGGATAATACAGATGACATGCTTTCATCTCCTTTATATCTCCACGGGGTAGCGAGGAGGCTCCGGTGCAGTAATTCGACCACCGATGCTCCGGTGCAGTAATTTCGATCGTCGGTGCACCAGCCGGTGAGGCCTCCGTGGAAGCCACGCTGCTTCTTCTCTGCTGGCTTCCGAGATCCATTGGATGATCTTCATGCTGCGCCCGAGCTGCATCTCTTTCGGCTACTAGTACACTCACGGTTTTCTTCATCACATCCATTTCCGTTACCAGCTTCGCCACAACATCTGCATCCCGATCCATCTTTCTCTTACGGCTTCTGTAACCGTACGGGTCATCGTTCTGGGGAACCCTACTTTCCACGGAATGTCCCCGGGCATGCCTCGTACACGTCCTCCGTGTTCAGGATTCCCGAGGGCTTTTGTCAGGGCGTCGTTCTCTCTGTTGAACTTGATCCTCCCCTCTTGAGCATCCCTCATTGCCTCAATAAGCTTTTGGGTGGGTTTAATTATTTTGCCCTGATAAACACACTCCCCTGTCTCCGGGTTCAGCGATCCCCCATGCCCGTACCACCAGCTTTTGGCCCTTGGGTCCCATCCCTCCGTACCTGGACGGATTCCTCGCGCCCTCAGCTCGTTCTCCATCTTCTCCCACCTAGGCTGCCAAAAGCGATACCCTCCTGGCCCCATAATATGATTGTACTCCTTCTTGGCCGCATTCTTCTTATTTTTTTCGACATTTCAAGGAACTGCTCCGATTTCTTTTGCTTCACAAATTCTGGCCAATCATGTTGCAGTTTCTCATATTGTCCTTTGAAATCCGGAGTCTTGCCCTTCTTGACAAAGTCATGGGCTAGATTTTGCTTGTATTTCCGGAATGCGTCGGCCATCTTAGAAAGAGCGAACTGTTTGACTAGCTTGCACCTCTCCTTGTTTTCTGAATCTTGTTACCCGCCTCATCGTATCTGCGGTATTCGGAGGTAGAACGAAATGTTCTATAAGCTTCTTGAAGCAATCTTTTTTTGTTCTCTTATCGACGAAAGTGAAACCAAGACGTGCCTTCTTTGGCTCATTCCACTCCTGGACGGTGATCGAGACGTTCTCTCTAACAACGGCTCCGCATTGGCTGATAAACTTGGTGGCGTTCTTGCTGGGCTCCAGCGGCCTGCCGGTTGCTTCGTCGACAACCTCGATGGTGCATGTTTCATTTGGTTTCATCGTCTTGGTTGCGCCACGCTTTGACGACGACGTACTCGATTTTTTCGACGATCCGGCCGAGGGCTAAAATAAGAAAGAGAGTCGCGCGCGTTAGTACACACATATTTATTCAAATCAGTTAGTTTGTATCACCAGAGGCTCAATGTATATATATACCTCGGCGCCGGAGGTGGTTGCTACTTCCAATTGAAGATCATCGTTTATCGACGTTTCTTCGGCATCATCTTGCTGACGGCGCCCTTCATCTTCACCGTCAAGGTTCAGATAAGAAGAGATATCATCTTCTTCTTGTCCGGTCGGCACATATGGAATATCGCCTTTTATGATGCCGAATATATGGTCTTCAACGTCCAGATCATAGTTGTCCAGAATCGGGTCAGCTCTATCGTCCGCCATATGTTAGTCCTGAAAACATGTAGTCAAAACAAATTAATTATAGTGCAGAAGGGGGGCGGTGGCGGTGGCGAAAGGGCGGTGCCAAAAGGAGGGGGCCGGCGAGCTGGAAGGGGTACGGGAGAGGGTGTCGCGGAAGAGCGCGAGAGAGGGCGGTAGACGACGGCGTCACGGAGAGGGAGGCGAGGACAACACACACATAACCCGGCCTAGTGCGTGTGTGTGGCGCGCGCCCCCGGCCTAGTGCGTGTGTGTGGCGCGCGCCTCCGTCTCCCCCTAGATCTGGTACATTTTATTAAGTCAAGATTTTAAGTCAAAATTATTAAGTCAAAAAAAGTCAAAATTTTAAGTCAAAATTGTTAAGTTTTAATTTTATTAAGTCAAGATTTTAGTTAATTAAGTAAATTTGTTGTTTGAAGTGTTACTAAGTTCTTCACATATAATACACGTTTAAAATTTTATTAAGTCAAGATTTTAGTTAATTAAGTAATTAAGTAAATTTTGTTTTTTGAAGTGTTACTAAGTTCTTCACATATAATACACGTTTAAAATTTAATTAAGTTACAATTTTAATTATAAAAACTTAGTTACGATTTAAAAAACAAAAAAAACCAAAAACTTCTCTCAACTGCCGAGCGGGCGCACCTCGCGTGCGCGGCAAGGGCGCCGGCGGCAAGCCGGCGTGTTCGGCGAGGGAGACGGTCGGGAGAGGGCGGCAATGGGCGAGGAGACTCGGGGCGGGCGAGGGCGGCGCGCGGCATCATCTCGTCGCGCGGCGGCGGCGGCGCGGCAGCGGCGGCGCCCGGGAGGAAGCAGCGCGCGCGGACGGGAAGGGCACATACAGGGGACGGACGACGGCGGCGGACAACGGCGACGGACAACGGCGGCGAGGCTCGAGGAGGCCGGATCGACGCGCGCACTCGACGGTTCGAGGAGAAGAAGAAGAACTGGCGCGGCCGTTCGCGCCCGCCAAAGATATAGGACCTCCCTTTAGTCGCGGTTGGGGTGGCCAACCGCGACTAAAGGTTTTTGTCGCAGTTGGCCACCCCAACCGCGACTAAAGGGTATTTTCGCCGGGTTTTCGTTTCCCGCAAATACCCTTTAGTCGCGGTTGGGGTGGCCAACCGCGACTAAAGGTATTTTCAAATTACTTTTCTTTTTCAAAATGTTAAAAGTACATATAATATATCAATAAATTCAGAAAAATAAAACTAATTCATTTCAAAATCTGAAAAATACAAATAATATATCAAAAAGTAAAGAAAAATAAAACTAGTTCATTTAAAAATCTTAAAAATACATATAATATATCAATAAATTCAGAAAAATAAAACTAATTCAATTCAAAATCTTAAAAATACCAATAATATATCAAAAAATTCAGAAAAATAAAGCTAATTCAATTCAAAATCTTAAAAATACATATAATATATCAAAAAATTCAGAAAAATAAAACTAATTCAATTAAAAATCTTAAAAATACAAATATTATATCAATAAATTCAGAAAAATAAAACTAATTCATTTAAAAATCTTAAAAATTCAAATAATATATCAAAAAATTCAGAAAAATAAAACTAATTCATTTAAAAATCTTTCCGCCTCCCTCTTCCCACCAGTTCTTCCCGCCGCCTCTGTCTTCTCGTTGGCCCCCTCTTCCCGCCTCTTTCTTTCCGCCGACCCCCTCTTCCCGCCATTTCTTCCCTGTCTTCCCGCCTCTTTCTTCCCGCCACTTTCTTCCCGCCACTTTCTTCCCGCCACTTCTTTCCGCCTCCCGTTTTCCCGCTCCCATTTTCCCGCCATTTCTCACTACATATATGTAGCCCGGCTTGGCCAGCATTATCACATCTCTACAATCTCTCATCACTCTCTCATGGCTTCCACCGCACCCACTCTAACCTACCAGCAGGTGGAGGAGCTTTGCGCCTCGAACTACCCTTGCCCACCGGGCTACCGCATCCCCGCCGGCTGGAGCCTAAGCGCCGGCGGCGTGCCGGTCCCTCCCGTCCCTCGGGTACTGCGCGCGGCGGCCATCACGAACCACTACTACCTCGACCTCACGCCGGAGCAGCGGATGAATCCCCGCTGGCATCCCGATAACCGCATACTTGGGACGCCTTCTTCATCAATCGGCGTGAGAGGGCGCTCGCCAGGGATGAGGAGGACGGTCTGCCTCCTGGGAACTTCCACGAGGCCGGCCGTCGGCTATGGTGGTACGGCCGGACTCTGCAGAGCGTCATGGACTACATCACGGCCGGCGATATGCCCCGCCGCGCTACCCTCGCCGAGCCACGAGCGCCGCCGACGACGCCGACGACAAGAATAGCGACGACGACGCCGCAACTTAGAAGGCGACGACTACCAGTACAACGGCGGCGGATATGAAGACTACGAGTATGCATATTATACGCCTAGGCAGGAGTATGACTAAATCACTCCAAATTTGTATGCAGGAGTATGACTTAGTCACTCCAAATTTCATGTATGCAGGAGTATGACTTAGTCACTCCAAATTTCATGTATCATCAGTGCTATCTCGAGTCAATTGAATCATTCGAAAATGGACACCAAACACATCACGGGTAATATAATACACATGATTCATTCAACAAAGTTTGGTACAATAATAAATTATTACACATCATTTCTTCCCTTGTGTCCCTGCTTGCTTACGATTGTGCCGTATCCATGGAGCATCCTCATCATTTAACTTAATGCTTGGGTCGGTGTTCACTTTGAAGGGCGGAATTTCAGCAAACATATTATAATCTTCTGACATGTCTGTCTTGTCCTCCACTCCCACGATGTTTCTTTTCCCTGAAAGAACAATGTGGCGCTTTGGATCATCGCATGATGTACTGATCGTTTTCTTATCTTTCCGTTTCCTCGGTTTGCTACTCATGTCCTTCACATAGAAAACCTGAGCGACATCTTTCGCTAGGACGAATGGTTCGTCAAGGTAACCAAGATTGTTGAAATCCACCATTGTCATTCCGTATTGCTGGTCCACCTTTACCCCACCTCCTGTTAGCTTGAACCATTTGCACCGGAACAAAGGGACCCTAAAGGAGGGTCCATAGTCAAGTTCCCATATCTCCTCTATGTAACCATAATATGTGACCTTTTGCCCATTCTCGGTTGCTGCATCAAAGCGGACACCACTGTTTTGGTTGGTGCTCTTTTTATCTTGGGCGATCGTGTAAAATGTATTCCCATTTATCTCGTACCCTTGGAAAGTCGTTATAGTCGAAGATGGTGTCTTGGCCAACATGTACAACTGATCTACAACCTTATTGTCACTCATTAAATGTTTTCTCAACCAACTGCCGAAAGTCTCCATGTGGGCCTTCCTAATCCAGGATTCAGGCTTCCCCGGGTTGTCCGAGCGTAAAATATTCTTGTGTTTCTCAAAGTACGGAGCCACCAAGCTGGAATTGGTCAGAACTGTGTGGTGTGCTTCAGTCAGAGAATGGCCGTCCATACATATCATTGATTTCCTTCCGATCGTGCCTTTTCCACTTAGTCTCCCCTCGTGCCGCGATTGAGGAAGACCAATCGGCTTAAGGTCGGGAACAAAGTCAACACAAAACTCAATTACCTCCTCATTTCCATAGCCCTTGGCGATGCTTCCTTCTGGCCTAGCACGGTTACGAACATATTTCTTTAATACTCCCATGAACCTCTCGAAGGGGAACATATTGTGTAGAAATACAGGACCGAGAATGGAAATCTCATCGACTAGGTGAACCAGGAGGTGCGTCATAATATTGAAGAAGGATGGCGGGAACACCAACTCGAAACTGACAAGACATTGGACCACATCGTTCTGTAACCGTGGTAGAACTTCTGGATTGATTACCTTCTGAGAGATTGCATTGAGGAATGCACATAGCTTCACAATGGCTACTCGAACATTTTCCGGCAGGAGCCCCCTCAAAGCAATCGGAAGCAATTGCGTCATAATCACGTGGCAGTCGTGAGACTTCAGGTTTTGGAACTTTTTCTCCGCCATGTTTATTATTCCCTTTATATTTGACGAGAATCCAGACGGGACCTTCATACTGCTCAGGCATTCAAAAAGATGACCTTCTCTTCTTTGGTCGAGCGTAGCTGGCACGACCTTGAAACCGTTCCGACATGGTCATCAGGGTCTTTCAAACTTTGCTGGTCCTGCCGTGCTTCCTTTGTATCATTTGACTTCCCATACACGCCCAAGAAGCTTAGGATGTTCACGCAAATATTCTTCGTAACGTGCATCACGTCGATTGCAGAGCGGACTTCTAGGACTTTCCAATATTCTAGCTCCCAGAATATAGATTTCTTCTTCCACATGGCTACGTGCCCGTCAGCTCCCTTCGGAACTGATTGTCCGCCAGGACCCTTTCCAAAGATGACTTTCAAATCCTTGACCATATCAAATACCTCAGCACCAGTGTGTTCCGCAGGCTTCGGCCGGTGATCTGCCTTGCCGTTGTAATGCTTGCCTTTCTTTCTTACTGGATGACCTTTCGGAAGAAATCGACGATGCCCAAGGTACACGTTCTTCTTACAATTTGGCAAATGTACACTTTGAGTCTCATGTAAGCAGTGCGTGCATGCATTGTATCCCTTATTTGACAGTCCCGAAAGGTTACTAAGAGCAGGCCAATCGTTGATGGTTACGAAAAGCAACGCTCGTAGGTCAAATTCCTCTTCTTTGTGCTCATCCCACACACGGACACCAGGTCTGCCCCACAGCTGTAAAAGCTCATCAACTAATGGCCTTAGGTACACATCGATGTCGTTGCCGGGTTGCTTCGGACCTTGGATGAGCACTGGCATCATAATGAACTTCCGCTTCATGCACAACCAAGGAGGAAGGTTGTAGATGCATAGAGTCACGGGCCAGGTGCTATGGCTGGAGCTCTGCTCGCCAAAAGGATTCATGCCATCCGTACTTAGACCAAATCTTATGTTCCTTGCGTCAGCTGCAAAATCTTTGAACTCTCTGTCGATCTTTCTCCATTGCGTTCCATCTGCGGGGTGTCTCAACTCCCCGTCCGACTTACGGTCCTCTTTGTGCCATCGCAACAACTTGGCATGCTCTTTGTTCCTGAACAGACGTTTCAACCGTGGTATTATAGGAGCATACCACATCACCTTGGCGGGAACCTTCTTCCTGGGTTTCGGCCCTCAACATCGTCACCAGGGTCATCGCCTCTGATCTTATAACGCAATGCAGTGCATACCGGGCATTCATTCAAATTCTCGTATTCACCGCGGTAGAGGATGCAGTCGTTGATGCATGCATGTATCTTCGAACCTCTAAACCTAGAGGGCAGACAACCTTCTTTGCTTCGTACGTACTGGCGGGCAACTCGTTATTCTTTGGAAACATATTCTTCAACATTTTCAGCAAGTCTTCAAATGCCGAGTCAGCTACACCTGCCTGTGCCTTCCATTTCAGCAAATCCAGTGTGCAGCCCAGCTTTTTCAGACCATCATCGCATCCGGGGTACAGCGCCTTCCTGTGATCCTCTAACATGCGATCCAAATTCTCCCTCTCTTTTTCAGTTTCGCAGCGACTCCGTGCATCAGCAATGGTCCGACCAAGATCATCAACGGGATCATCACGTGCCTCTTCTTCACCTTCCCCTTCACCTTCCCCTTCACCTTCAGCATCCTCCATGAAAGTATCACCGAAATGAGCAAGATAGCTTTCATCGATGAAATCATCCCCTTCTTCATCTTCTTCCATTATAACCCCTCTTTCTCCATGCTTGGTCCAACAATTATAGCTTGGCATGAAACCGTGCCGAAGCAGGTGCATGTGAACATCTCTTGAGGAAGAGTAACCCTTCTGATTCTTACATTTAACACATGGACAGATAACAAAACCCCCCTGCTTGTTCGCATTAGCCACTACGAGGAAATCATTCAAACCCGTACTGAACTCGCCGGAGAGTCGGTTACCGTACATCCATTGTCGATTCATCTGCATTATTATAATATAAAATATATAATTAACCATCATGCATTTGTTAAACTAACTAGCTACAAACAATATTAATTAAACAATGAACTACACACACATGCACATTTTATCAACGACACATCAAAGGTTCAAGTTGCTAACCGCGATCGAGGAGGAAAAATAAATGAGAAAGCTCAAGTGTGGCTCCAACACTTCATATCATGTTTGTTTCATGCTCTTGGGGCATTTCATCAAACACCTTATGTGCATAAGAGGAACCAAAAGCAAACCTAACACCCACTTGTGAAGCTTGTGAAGAAAATGGCACCAAATGGCTAAGTGTTGGCTGCTGGGTGGGTATATATAGGGGGGGGGCTTTAGCCGGTTGGCCAGCCAACCGCGACTAAAGGCCTTCGGGCACCTTTAGTCGCGTTGGCCGGCCAACCGCGGCTAAAGCCCCCCACGTGCAACGGCTGGCCACCGAGCGCCCGGCAGGCCTTTGGTCGCGGTTGCCTCCCGAACCGCGACTAAAGGTATTCGCGGTTCCTTTACCTTCGCGACTTGGGCCACCAAGCCTTTTCTAGTAGTAGGGAATAATGCTCTCATTGCCGGAAGGCCCTCAAGGATCTCATCAAGGTTGATGTGCCTGCATCTATTAGGGAATAGAGACAACAGAGCTCTTTCAAAAACTTATGCATAATCTGGTTAATTCGCTAGGTGGCCATCTGCTATCATAGCACAGTGTGATAATGCCAAGAGAGGACGATGTCAATCGAAAAGCATTGTATGCCAAGCGAGATTACGCTTGTAATGTACTAACCTTGGCGTTACTCGCAGAATGCCAAGAGAACAGACGAATCCATATATATAGATTGAGATCTATGCGCAAGTGATTTAACGGCCGAGCAGCTTCAAATCACAATTATTGGTAGGGTTAATCGAAGGACAAAAGAGCCTGACAAACGGATGGAAGAGTGGAGGAACACGTATGGCATTGAACGTTTAGGCATTCCAATGCCGTACTATTTTGGCGCAGAGTAACGCTGGTGCGGGTACTGATCTGCCCCGCCGAGGTCGGCACTACCGTCGGCGTCGTCGTTTTCTTCCGACGAGGGCCATGGCAGTGGGGAGCACGTACACCGAGCGCGTCAGACTCAGATGCACCAAATATGCGGAGACAGGTTAGTCCCCCATGTTCCCAGCTTCTGCTCGGTGCCATGGCGCCCGTCGGCTTGTGGAGTCGTGTGGCTGTTCCCGGCCGGGAGCTGGACGATGCACCCAGGTGGCCAGGTGGTGGCCAGACAGCGAGGATGTCCATGCATGGGTGCTGCCGGTTGCTCGCAATAATCCATGTCCTTTTCTCGGTACGAAGGTTGAGTGAACCTGGAATGGACTGCGAAGGTTAGAATCTGAATTCAATGCACTGCATAGATTGGTGACTGTAGGAGCCCGCATGCTTCGTTTCCTCACAACATCTTATCTGCTTCGTTCATTCAGTCAGAAAGAAAAATTATTAAACTTTTTTTACGCGAACTATTTAACTTCTGGTTGGGCGTCCATGTAGCCCAATATTCACAATTGCCACGGATACCAAATCAGGCCGTCTTAACAGTGTAGCCCAGGGCTTTAACGTGGGCTTGAAGTTTACAGCCCACTAGGGTGGTTTCATACTTTCTTGGCCTACTACAGAACAGGACGATTTTATATACCGACCAGGTCCGAATTTACCACGCGCCGCACAATCCCGAACGCGGTATGAGCAAACCCGGTTGATCCATTTTGATTTCCTTTTTCTGTTTTATGTTTTCAGGTTTCTGTTTTCTATTTTTTTCCTTTTTTACAGATTTTTAAAATATTTAAATTTTAAAAAGTTTATTTTAATAAATTATTAAATTTAATAAAAAAATTAAATTCAATAAATATTTTAATTTAAAATGTTAAAATAAAGTATGTTTGAATTTAATTTTTGAAAAATATTCAAATTTAAAAACGTATAAATTTGAAAAATATTCAAAACTGAAAAATGTTTTGTTTTTTAAATAATTTTCAGATTTTAAGAATATTTACTTCTAAAATATCTTTAATATTTCAAAAATGTTTAAATTTGAAAATTGTTTGAATTTAAAAATCATTCAAATTTGAAAATTGTTAAATTTTTCAAAAATTATTTTAAATAAATTTTCGTATTTTAAAAATATTCTGCGAAAATATATTTTTTTCAAACGGATTATGAAAAATGGAACAAAAAAAGAAAAACGAGAATTACCTCCTAGTGGGTCGTGGCCCATCTAGCCACCCTACACAGGAGTGTGCGGTGTGAACCCCGCGCCAACCAAGTCGGTGAAAGGAGTGCCCAAAAACACACCCAATAAAAAATACTCCTTCCAATTTAAATTACTTGACGCCTCGTGTACACTTGTACTATTGTCTAAAAAATACTAATACTAAACATAGTATGTGGTTGTGTCAATTGATTTGGGTTGTCAGATTACTCTTTTTCTTTGTTTTGTATAAAAAGTTGTTATCTTTTTATATATTGATACGTCTCCTACGTATTTATAATTTCGATGTTTCATGCTAGTTTTATGACAATACCTACATGTTTTGTTCACACTTTATATCATTTTTATGCATTTTCTAACTAACCTATTAACAAGATGCCGGTGCGTCTGTCTTTTGGTTCCAAATCCTACACAGAAATATTCTCTAATTGGACGAAACAAAAGCCATACTTCCTATTTTCCACTAAGCTTCCAGAGAGCTAGAGAGGGACCAAAGGAGCCCCTGGGGCCCCACTCCACATGGCGGCGCGACCATGGGGCGCCCTATGGTGTGGGACCCTCGGGACCCCTCCGAGGCTGCCCTTCCGCCT
This sequence comes from Lolium multiflorum, assembly GCA_030979885.1. Taxonomy (NCBI): domain Eukaryota; kingdom Viridiplantae; phylum Streptophyta; class Magnoliopsida; order Poales; family Poaceae; genus Lolium; species Lolium multiflorum. The sequence continues at coordinate 81,054,084 of CM061749.1, forward strand.
ATATTCTCTCCGCCTCGAAAATCCTAAAAACAAGCCACGATACGGAAAAGTTACGCCGCCATCGCGAAGTCAAGTTCGGGGACAAGTCTCGTTTCGCACGCCGCCGGACGGGAATTGCCCCCGGAATCCATCTCCATCGACATCACCGCCATCTTCATCGTCGTTGTTGTCTCCCATGATGAGGAGGAGTAGTTCTCCCGAGGCCGAGGCTCTACCGTAGCTATGTGGTTAATCTCTCCCATGTACTTCAATACAATGATCTCATGAGCTGCCTTACATGATTGAGATCCATATGATGAGCTTTGTAATCTAGATGTCGTTATGCTATTCAAGTGGATTTTACTTATGTGATCTCCGGAGACTCCTTGTCCCACGTGTGTAAAGGTGACAGTGTGTGCACCGTGTGGGTCTCTTAGGCTATATTTCACAGAATACTTGTTCACTGAGTTATGATTTGAGTTGGATGTCTCTATGAAATTGTGGTGTGTTAGTACCTCCTATGAATGCTCAAAGTGACAGCGTGGGGTGTTTATTAGTACTTGGGAATACATCTTTAAGGTTTGCTTTTGCAGCCCTACACGGTGAATTAGTGTTCGTTATCCAGCCAGAGAGTAATTCAGAATAGCATAGTGAAGTGCTTATATTTATATTCAATTATGATTGCAATGTTGAGAGTGTCCACTAGTGAAAGTATGATCCCTAGGCCTTGTTTCTAAGCATTGAAACACCGTTTCCAACAAGTTATGTTACATATTTGCTTGCTGCGCAATTGTTACTTACAATCATCCATATCACTTGCGTTTTGCTATCTCTTCGCCGAACTAGTGCACCTATATATCTCGACAAGTGTATTAGGTGTGTTGGGGACACAAGAGACTTCTTGTATCTTAATTGCATGGTTGCTTGAGAGGAATATCTTTGACCTCTACCTCCCGAATTCGATAAACCTTGGGTGATTCACTTAAGAGAAACTTACTCTGTTCTACAAACCTCTCGCTCTGGAGGCCCAACACTGTCTACAGAATAGAAGCGTGAGTAGACATCATATATCTTCTATTAATTTATAAAGTCGGTTCAATAATATAAGGAACTTTTTGATTCTATGATTTATATTTTGAGACCTTTGAACATAATTTTTGAATCCGAGAATGTACGTTTTTTACCCCGGTGGATATTATTTTTGAACCTCATTAATATTTGTCCAGTCCATCATGAACACTTTATTTGAAACACCGACAATTTATTTTATAATCATGCACATTATTTCACAACATTAAAATTTGCGGGCGACAAAAGATTCTATATCGAGCAAGCTATGCTCCCCTTGGTGCTACTCGCAGAATTCCAAGAGGACTGGCTATGCATCATAGATAGACGGGACCGCGTGCAGCTGACAACTCAGCTTCTTATCAGTCGAGCAATTCCATATCACAATTCCCGGTACGGATTGACGGATAGAGTCAAAAGCCTGCCAAACGGATGGAGTCATGGAGGAGGAACGTATGCATTCTTAGGGCATCTCCATCGGCGACCCAAACGGACGCACGGGCCATCCGTTTTGGGCCGTTTGCGTGGCCGAGCGGACGCTCGGACGTCGTCCCGCGTCCGCGCGTCCGTTTGGGTCGCGCGCTGCGCCCAACGCGCGGGATTTGGGTCGCGTTGCCCTATGGTATGTTTTTCTTGTAAATTCACTAGAAAAACGCAAAAACATATTATATAAAATATATAAAATAGTTCAAATGCTCAAAATGTATTACACATTACATAGTCCATGTAATCAAGGATAAAGTATTATTCAAATAAAATGAAAAAACGATACAAATGCTCTAGGCTTCAGGATTTCCTTCATCATTGTTGTTTGCAGCATTGTTGCCTACATGCTGCCACATGTGCTCGACCAAATCAGCCTGAAGCTGGTTGTGTACAGCTAGATCTCGAATTTCATGGTGCGCATGAAGAATGTCCTGGAATGATGCCGGAGCACCTTGAGGAGTAACCAACTCTCCTTGGCCTTCCCAGTCATTATCAAAGAGTGAATCATCCCGCTCTACCTCAACAATTGATGGCGTGTAACTCACACGTCGTTGGGAACCCCAAGAGGAAGGTATGATGCGCACAGTAGCAAGTTTTCCCTCGAAAGAAACCAAGGTTTAATCGAACCAGGAGGAGCCAAGAAGCACGTTGAAGGTTGATGGTCGCGAAATGTGATGCGGCGCAACACTGGCGCCAACGTGGAAACTGCACAACACAACCAAAGTACTTTGCCCCAACGAAACAGTGAGGTTGTCAATCTCACCTTGCTGTAACAAAGGATTAAACGTATCGAGTGGAAGATGTTTGCAAAGAAAACAATAAACACAATTGCAGAGATTGTATGCTATGTAAAGAATAGGACCGGGGTCCACAGTTCACTAAAGGTGTCTCTCCCATAAGATAAAGCATGTTGGGTGAACAAATTACAGTCGGGCAATTGACAAATAGAGAAAGGCATAACAATGCATATACATGACATGGTAAATATAGTGAGATTTAATTGGGCATTACGACAAAGTACATAGACCGCCATCCAACCGCATCTATGCCTAAAAAGTCCACCTTCAGGTTATCATCCGAACCCCTTCAGTATTAAGTTGCAAAGCAACAGACAATTGCATTAAGTATGGTGCGTAATGTAATCAACAACTACATCCTTAGACATAGCATCAATGTTTTATCCCTAGTGGCAACAACACATCACAACCTTAGAACTTTCTGTCACTGTCCCATGTGTCAATGAAGGCATGAACCCACTATCGAGCATAAATACTCCCTCTTGGAGTTAAGAGCAAAAACTTGGCCAGAGCCTCTACTAATAACGGAGAGCATGCAAGATCTTAAACAACACATAAACAATAGATTGATAATCACCATAACATAGTATTCTCTATCCATCGGATCCCGACAAACACAACATATAGTATTACATATAGATGATCTTGATCATGTTAGGCAGCTCACAAGATCCAACAATGAAGCACAATGAGGAGAAGACGACCATCTAGCTACGCTATGGACCCATAGTCCAGGGGTGAACTACTCACTCATCACTCCCGAGGCGACCATGGCGGTGTAGAGTCCTCCGGAGATGAATCCCTCTCTCCGGCAGTGCCGAGGCGATCTCCGAATCCCGAGATGGGATTCGCGGCGGCGGCGTCTCGCAAGGTTTTCCGTATCGTGGCTCCTGATCGGGGCTCGCGACGGAGGCTTTAAGGCGAAAGGGTAGGTCAAGAGGCGGCGCGGGGCCCACACCACAGCCGGCGCGGCCAGGGCCCGGGCGCGCCCCTATGGTGTGGCCACCTCGTGGCCCCACTTCGACTCCCTCTTCCTCTCCTGGAAGCTTCGTGCAAAAATAGAACCCCGGGAGGTGATTTCGTCCAACCCGAGAATATTTCTTTACTAGGATTTCTGAAACCAAAAACAGCAGAAACAAGAATCGGCTCTTCATCTTGTTAATAGGTTAGTTCCGTAAAATGCATAAATATGACATATAATGTGCATAAAACATGTAGGTATCATCAATAAAGTAGCATGGAACATAAGAAATTATCGATACGTTGGAGACGTATCAGCATCCCCAAGCTTAGTTCTGCTCGTCCCGAGCAGGTAAAACGATAACAAAGATAATTTCTGAAGTGACATGCCATCATAATCTTGATCATACTATTTGTAAACATATGTAATGAATGCAGCGATCAAAACAAAGGTAATGACATGAGTAAACAAGTGAATCATATAGCAAAGACTTTTCATGAATAGTACTTCAAGACAAGCATCAATAAGTCTTGCATAAGAGTTAACTCATAAAGCAATAAATCAAAGTAAAGGTGTTGAAGCAACACAAAAGAAGATTAAGTTTCAGTGGTTGCTTTCAACTTATAACATGTATATCTCATGGATATTGTCAACATAAAGTAATATAATAAGTGCAATATGCAAGTATGTAGGAATCAATGCACATTCACACAAGTGTTTGCTTCTTAAGGTGGAGGGAGATAGGTAAACCGACTCAACAATAAAAGTAAAAGAATGGTCCTTCAAAGAGGAAAGCATCGATTGCTGTATTTGTGCTAGAGCTTTTATTTTGAAAACATGAAACAATTTTGTCAACGGTAGTAATAAAGCATATGAGTTATGTAAATTATATCTTACAAGTTGCAAGCCTCATGCATAGTATACTAATAGTGCCCGCACCTTGTCCTACTTAGCTTGGACTACCGGATCTTTGCATGCCATGTTTCAACCAAGTGTCACAAAGGTACCTCCATGCCGCCCGTACAAAGGTCCAAGGAGAATGCTCGCATTTCGGATTTCTCGCTTTTGATTATTCTCAACTTAGACATCCATACCGGGACAACATGGACAACAGATAATGGACTCCTCTTAAATGCATAAGCATGTAGCAAAGTTATTATTCTCATATGAGATTGAGGATATATGTCCAAAACTGAAACTTCCACCATGATTCATGGCTTTAGTTAGCGGCCCAATGTTCTTCTCTAACAATTTTGCATGCTCCAACCACTAAAATGATAGATCCTTCAGACAAGACGACATGCATAGCAACTCACATGATATTCAACAATAGTTGATGGCGTTCCCCAGAAGCATGGTTATCGCACAACAAGCAACTTAATAAAATATAAAGTGCATAAGTACATATTCAATACTACGATAGTTTTTAAGGCTATTTTGTCCCATGAGCTATATATTGCAAAGGTGAATGATGGAATTTTAAAGGTAGCACTCAAGCAATTTACTTTGGAATGGCGGAGAAATACCATGTAGTAGGTAGGTATGGTGGACACAAATGGCATAGTAGTTGGCTCAAGGATTTTGGATGCATGAGAAGTATTCCCTCTCGATACAAGGTTTAGGCTAGCAAGGTTATTTGAAGCAAACTCAAGGATGAACAGGTGCAGCAAAACTCACATAAAAGACATATTGTAAATATTATAAGACTCTACACCGTCTTCCTTGTTGTTCAAAACTCAATACTAGATATTATCTAGACCTTAGAGAAACCAAATATGCAAATCAAATTTTAGAAAGCTCTATGTATTTCTTCATTAATGGGTGCAAAGCATATGATGCAAGAGCTTAAACATGAGCACAACAATTGCCAAGTATCACATTATCCAAGACATTTTAGAATTACTACATGTAGCATTTTCCAATTCCAACCATATAACAATTTAACGAAGAAGAAACTTCGCCTTGAACATTATGAGTAAAGCCTAAGGACACATGTGTCCATATGCAACAGCGGAGCGTGTCTCTCTCCCACAAAGTGAATGCTAGGATCCATCTTATTCAAACAAAAACAAAAACAAAACAAACCGACGCTCCAAGTAAAGAACACAAGATGTGACTGAATAAAAATATAGTTTCAGGGGAGGAACCCGATGATGTTGTCGATGAAGAAGGGGATGCCTTGGGCATCCCCAAGCTTAGACGCTGAGTCTTATTAAAATATGCAGGGGTGAACCACGGGGCATCCCCAAGCTTAGAGCTTTCACTCCTCTTGATCATAGTATATCATACTCCTCTCTTGACCCTTGAAAACTTCCTTCACACCAAACTTCAAGCAAACTCATTAGAGGGTTAGTGCATCATTAATAATTCACTCATTCAGAGGTGACACAATCATTATTTTCACTTCTGGACATTGCATAATGCTACTGGACATTAGTGGATCAAAGAAATAAATCCAACATAGCAAAAGAGGCAATGCGAAATAAAAGGCAGAATCTGTCAAAAACAGAACAGTCCGTAAAGACGAATTTAAAACTGGCACTAGACTTGCTCAAATGGAAAAACTCAAAACTAATGAAAGTTGCGTACATATCTGAGGATCACGCTCGTAAATTGGCAGATTTTTTCGAATTTTCTACAGAAAACTGTGCCCAGATTCGTGACAGACAGCAATGCTGTTTCTGCGCAGCGATCCCAAATATAACATCAACTTTGACATAGAAACTTTACTTGGCACAAAAACATGATAAGGAGAGGTTGCTACAGTAGTAAACAACTTCCAAGACTCAACAAAACAAAAATTGCTGTAGTAAAATAAACACATGGGTTATCTCCCAAGAAGTGCTTTCTTTATAGCCATTAAGATGGGCTCAGTAATTTCAATGATATCTCGCAAGAAATAAGAGTTGAAGCAAAAGAGAGCTTCAAGAAGCAAATTCAAAACACATTTAAGCCTAACCGACTTCCTATGAAAAGGAATCTTGTACACAAATAAATTCATGAAGAACAAAGTGACAAGCATAGAAAGATAAAACACGAGTAATTTCAAGATTCTCAACATAAAGAGGGGAAACTTAATATTATTAAGATGCATATAACCATGTTTCCTCTCTCATAATAACTTTCAGTAGCATCATGAGCAAACTCAACAATATAACTATCACATAAAGCATTCTTATCATGAGTCTCATGCATAAAATTATTACTCTCCACATAAGCATAATCAATTTTATTAGTTGTAGTGGGAGCAAATTCAATAAAATAGCTATCATAATTATTCTCATCACCATAATCATCATATATAGGAGGCATATTCTCCTCAATGCTTGGGGGATTAAAAATATCATGCTCATCAAAGCCAGCTTCCCCAAGCTTAGAATCTTCCATAGCATTAGCAACAATAGTGTTCAAAGCATTCATATTAATATGTTCCATGGGTTTTTTAATTTCGCATCAAACCATCCATGTCTTAAATCAGGAAATAGAATAAGAAGCTCATTGTTGTCCATTATGCCTAACTAGTGAAAATAAAAACAAGTACAGGACTAGACATGATATCAAAATAAATTAAATGCAAGTAACTAATTTTTTTGTGTTTTTGATATAGAGAGCAAGACAGAAATAAAGTAAAACTAGCAACTAATTTTTTTGTGTTTTGTTTAGGTGCAGCAAACAAAGTAGTAAATAAAATAAACCAAGACAAAAACAAAGTAAAGAGATTGAGAAGTGGAGACTCCCCTTGCAGCGTGTCTTGATCTCCCGGCAACGGCGCCAGAAAAAGAGCTTGATGGCGTGTAACTCACACGTTCGTTGGGAACCCCAACGTTTGTTGGATTTCAAACCAAAACAGCAGAAAACAGCAATCGGCTCTTCGGCATCTTGTTAATAGGTTAGTTCCGTAAAATGCATAAATATGACATATAATGTGCATAAAACATGTAGGTATCATCAATAAAGTAGCATGGAACATAAGAAATTTTCGATACGTTGGAGACCTCAACAATCATGTTATGCATGATTACACAAGCGGTCATCACCTCCCATAGAGTTTGCACATCCCAGGCTCTGGCAGGGTGTCTGACGATAGCCCAACGAGCTTGGAGGATGCCAAACGCCCGCTCGACATCTTTCCGGGCTGCCTCCTGCTCTTTGGCAAACCTTGCCTCCTGCTCTGAGGTGGGGTTTCGGATTGTCTTCACGAGTGTAGCCCAAGATGGATAGATACCATCAGCAAGGTAGTACCCCTTGGTGTAGTGGTGAAGTTCTTGAAGTAGTATTCGTCGTCGCTGTCCACCATGATCTGAAAAGGGACACATTTTAGTTCGAGCATTTCAACGAACACCTCGCAGGCGGAGGCGATCCAAATGCTTCCGTAGGGACCTGCAGGCATGGCCGTCTCAGCCGACTTGCGGTCTGGAAACACGGGCAGGAGAGCTCACCTCCGGCGGAAACGGCGCAGCTGCGAACGGCGGGAGGTGTCGCGACGGTGAGAGGACAACAGCGCCGGCGGCGGCGTCCTCCGACTCTGCTACGACGCGGCGAAAGCAGCGCGGGGCCTCGACCTATGCTTCCGCCCCGCTTGCCGGCGTCTCGACGACGATGGCCGGCGTCGACGCGCTCCCAAATCGCCGGTCCGTGGGTGGCGGCGGAGCGGTGGGGAGATGTGTGCGACGGGCTTGTGTTTTGGGAGGCAGACAGGCGGGCCAGGGGCGGACAAGGGAGGACGCGAGCGACCAGCCTTTCGCGTCCGCGGCCACGCAAACTCGTCCAAGATTTGGGCCGGGTTTGGGTCGTCCCGGACGCCCGGCCATCCTTTTAGGGATGGGTCCGCGCGCTGGGCCGCGGTTTTGTCCGTTTCGACCCATCCGGACGCGCGGACGCGGGATGGGTCGCCCGGTTGGAGATGCCCTTACGTACTCCCGTCACCTCGTCCGCATCGTCGTTCTCTTCCGATAGTGGGCTGCATGCACGCACCAATTGGTAATTGCAGACCCCACCGCTTCGTTTTTTTCCGCAACACCTCATCATCTTTTTTTTAGGGGGACAACACCTCATCATCTGCTCCTTCAGTCGAAAAGCAAATCATTTGGTCTAAAAAAAGCAAATATTTTTTTTGACAAAAGAAAAAGCAAATCATTTTGAAAAAAAAACATTTAACGACCGGTTGGGTACCCACGCTACAACCCAATATTCGTCAATGCAGGGATAACAAATCACAGCCTTCCCAAAATTGTTTCGCGGCAAAAATCCTGACCCCGCACGGACAAGCCCAAGATTTCAAGGACTGCATTGCGCGACCTCCGAGCTGGCAATTCCTATTCCCCGCCTAATGCGGCCCCGATGATCGGGCCGCTTGAGGCATATTTATACTGGCCCCGGCCCATCACCGGGGGCTGGCATGCTTCCGGTTTTTGGATTTTCAGTGGAATTTTTGGTTTTCACCTGTCTTCTTTCGGTTTTCTGCTGTTTTTTCGTTTTTTTCCAGTTCTGCTGTATTTCGTTTTTGCAAGTTTTTACTTTTTACCATTTTATAATTTTGAAATATTTTTAAAATTTGAGTTTTTTATCTTTTTGAAATTTTGAGCATTTTTTAGTTTTGAAATATTTTAAGTTTGAACATTTTTTAGATTTAGGATTTTCATTATTTTTTTATTTTAAAAATTTGAACAATTTCATCTTTGAATTTTTTTGAATTTGAACTTTTGTTGAATTTGAAAATTTTCTAATTGACCAAAAAACCGGAAGTTTTCCAAATATGATGTTTTTCAGAGAATAAAATTTAAAAATAGAAATAATCTGGAGCATCCGGTGGCCTAATGAGAGAACGATGCAGGCGGAGCATCCGGTCGCTCCCAAGCGATGTATAGGATCCCCCTTCGAGCTGGCCTCAAGAGGCTACCAATCTGGAAGCAATGGCTGTCCGACACACGACTGGTAAAATTATGGACACATAAGTGGAATAAGTGGGATAATTAAATTTCGATATATAAAAAGGAAAAACCAAAATAGTCAAATGAAGTCAAATCTATGTATCCCACTTATCCCACGTCTACATCATTCGGTAAAACTGAGTTTAGACGCTCTAACAAGTAACAAGAGTGTTGCAAGATATGAGTTGGGCTTCAGAAGTACATGGTGTCGTTTCTACCATACGGTATTTCTAACACATTGTATGATCGAAGCTGACTTTCCAGGATTTGCTCCCCTTTTAAATGAACTTATACTCGTATTTGCCCAATTAGTAATACACTGACAATTCCAAATATTTCGTTAGAAATTAATGGATTTATATTCACTGGAGTGGCGAGGGAGGCAAAGTCCTGCTTTATTTATTTATTTTGCAAGGCACCATGTGCAGAATAATACCATATGATCCAGAAACGGGACATGATGAATCATTTCTATTCCTGCTGCAAACAAATCAGGCTCACGACCATAATTACCAAACATCTTGGTGGGCATCTTCACAACTTCTAGTGTTACCATGTGATTAGTAAAATATTATGGAAACCAACATATTCAACATGTTTTATACACTGTCGAAGCTTTTATACATCAATTTATGATAATTATAGAATGCCTTGTTTTTTGTAATATTTCCAACCATGTTTCTATGTTTTCATCTTCGTATATATGCAAATCCAATCGATCGAGCAATCTTCCCTACTTAGATTTTAGAGCTATTCAAAATAAATACTTTCATCGTAAATTGAACAAATATTAAAAATGAGAATGATGAAATATTACCAATAAAAATTGAAAAAAGAAGTTCTTAGCTTTTAAATAATTAAAAGAATATAAAATTGAAATCAAAGAAAATAAATATTTTCTTGAATAAACTCCTTAATAAAAATCACAAAGGATTATTTTAATAAATCTTAAGGAGTATTTATAAATTGTGCTTATTCGCTACCTCACATTAAATAATTAAGCATCGGGAAGGGGGAACAACCCTAAAAATCGAAAGCATGCATATTTGAATCTTTAACCATTGCCCATATCGGACAATGATGCTATCTTTCAGAAACAGAGGACCAGGGCAGTCCAAACAATCCAACCGCACTACCTGTAGCCACAGCAAGTGATACGTCAAAACGTATCTACTTTCCCGAACACTTTTGCTATTGTTTTGCCTCTAATTTGTGTATTTTGGATACAACTAACACGGACTAACGCTGTTTTCAGCAGAATTGCCCCGGTGTCTCGTTTTTGTGCAGAAATTCAACTTTCAGAAAATCCCGGAATTAATGTTGAAGGGCTTATTTTCCCGAAAACTCACGGAGCCAGACCAATGAGGGGCCACGAGGCGCCAACCCCATAAGGAGGCGCGGTGGGCCCCCGGGCGCGCGCCCTATGGTGGCGACGCCTCGGGCGGCCCCAGACGCCCCCCTTTCGACTACTTAAGGGTTTCGACCTAAAAACGCACGGGGGGTTCGACCATATTCCAGAAGACATCCAGAACACCGCCGCCATCGCGAAACTTCGTCTCGACCCAAACTCCGTTCGGCACTCACGGACGGGAATTGGAGGAGATCATCGCCATCATCACCACCGACGCCTCTCCATCGACCAGCCATGTTTCCATCCATGTGTGAGTAATTCCCCCGCTGTAGGCTGAAGGGGATGGTAGGGATTGGATGAGATTGATCATGTAATAGTCATAAGATTGTTAGGGCATAGTGCCTAGTATCCGTAGATGGTACTTCTATGATATTGTTGCAACTTGTTATGCTTAATGCTTGTCACTAGGGGCCGAGTGCCATGATCTCAGATTTGAACATGTTATTTGTTTCATGATGATATTCATTGTTTTATGATCTTACCTGCAAGTTGTATACACATATTGCCGTCCGGAACCCGAGGCCCCAAAGTGACAGAAATTGGGACAACCGGAGGGGAAGGCGGTGATATGAGGATCACATGTGTTCACAGAGTGTTAATGCTTTGCTCCGGTGCTCTATTAAAAGGAGTACCTTAATTTCCAGTAGATTCCCTAGAGGCCCGGCTGCCACCGACTGGTAGGACAAAAGATGTTGTGCAAGTTTCTCATTGCGAGCACGTACGACTAAATATGGAACACATGCCTATTGATGATTAGTACTTGGATACCGTTTTATTATTATCTGCAAATGCCCTATCTTGATTGTTACATGAGTTCTCTCATCCATGCAACGCCCGTTCATCCATCCCCGTGCCTACGGTATTTTAATCCTGTGTTTACTATAATCACTACGCTGTCTTTGTTACTCTCCCGCTGATATTTCACTATCGCATCGCTATAAAACCGTTGTTACGATAAACTCTTGCGAGCAAGTCTTTTTCCAGTTGAATTGACAACTCCGCGTTAAGGCTTACAAATATTCTTTGGCTCCCCTTGTGTCGAATCAATAAATTGGGTTTTACTTCCTCGAAGACTGTTGCGATCCCCTATACTTGTGGGTCATCAAGACTATTTTCCGGCGCCGTTGCCGGGGAGCATAGCTTTATTTGCAAGTTCACTTGGATTGATATTGTTCGCTGCAAATTCTCCATCATGGGTAAACCTCGCGATACTAAGGTCGCCATATTACCATGCACTACAAGAAAAGGTACAACTCTGAGTACCTCTGCTGCTCTTGATTCACCATCTGTGATAAGTCAACTTGTTTCACCACCACAAACTTCACGTGTTGGTATTTCTGCTGAATCTGAAAATTCCTCTGATAATTTTGATGATGCTTCTACTGTGCTTGATAATGCTGGTTCATTAGGTCCTTTTCTAGATGCTACAATTGCTAGATCTAGACAAATTGAAAATACTGAAACTCCTAATGAAAATACTGTTACACCTGTTAATTCACCTGAGATTGATGATCATGATGAAGATTATGTGGAACTTGATGATGATTTTATTGATAAATGCAATGCTACTACTAGTACAAGTAGCCTTAAAAATCTTATTGCACAACATGCTGTTAGATATAAACTGTCTCCCGATCCTAAATTTGCCACGTCTCCTATAAACATTAAGGATAAAGATTATGACTTTTCTCTTGATTTATCTCATATATCTATTGTAGAGAAAACACCCTTTGGTGGTACTGAAAAAGAGAGTGCTGTAGAACATATGAATGAGCTTTCTACTTTAAGTAGCTTGTTTTCTGATGATGTTAAGATGCGTACTTATTTTGTTGCTAAAATTTTCCCTTTCTCATTAAAGGATGATGCTAAGATTTGGTATAATAATTTGCCTCCTGATTCTATTAATAGTCCAAGTTGTTTGCTTGATGTTTTCTTTCGAAAATACTTTCCCGCTAGTGCTCAACATATGGCTCTGCAGAGAATTTATAGTTTTGATCAAGAAGATGGAGAGAAATTGCCCGAGGCTTGGGCAAGATTTTGCTCTCTTATTAGAGCTCGGCCTGGACATGATTTGGAAAAGCATGATTTACTTGATATATTTTATAGTGGACTAACCATTGAGTCTAGGGCATACCTGGATAGTTGTGCTGATTGTGTTTTCAGGAAAAGAACTCCGGACGAAGCTGAAGAATTATTGGCTAAGATAAGCAAGAATCATGATGATTGGTCTACACCTGAACCAACTCCGACACCAATATTGAAGAAGAGGGGTATGATTGAATTAAATGATGAAGATATGAGGGAAGCCAAGAAATCTCTTATGGAGAAGGGTATTAAATCTGAAGATGTGAAGAATTTGCCTCCTATAGAAGACCTATGTAAGATAATTCCCCCTTCATCCACAATTGAGGTACATTCTCTTCAACGCTTTGATAGAGGAGATATTCCATATTCAAAACCTCCTGATCAATGTTTAGATGAATTTGATAATTATATTGTTAAGCAAAATAATTTTAATATGAGAGTAGAGAATCATCTAATGGAAAATTCTCAAGCTATTAGTAAATTGCATGATATTGTGGAGAGAACCTCTAATGATGTTAAGATGCTTGTTAAACATTTTAATATGATTCAAACTCAAATTGATCAACTTACTAAAGTGCAAAATGACTTGTTAAAAAATAATCATGAAGAGAAACAAGTTTATGAAGTAACAACTAGAGGCGGTGTTTCTACCCAGGATCCTCTATATCCTGAAGGGCATCCCAAAAGAGTTGAACAAGATTCTCAACAAACTAAAGAAACTAGTGCTCCTTCTAAGAAAAAGAAAAAGAAACATAAAACTGTTGTAGAATCCTCTGAACCCGTTAATGATCCTAATAGTATTTCTATTTCTGATGCTGAAACTGAAAGTGGTAATGAACATGATAAAGATAATGATAAGAACGATACTCTGATAAAGAAGAGGTTGAAGATGAACCTGAAAAGCATGCTAAAAATAAAAAGTACACTAAAGAAGATTTTATTGCTAAGAAACATGGTAGTGAAAGAGAACCTTGGGTTCAAAAGCAAATGCCTTTTCCTGCTAAGAAATTAAAATCAACGATCTGCCCGGAGATGTAGTCTCTCAGATTCTTGTCAGGCTTCCTCCCCATCCAACCTGCTTACTAGCTGCATCAGGCACCAAGAAAGCATGGAGGCAATGTATGGGAAGCAATTATTTCAGAAAGCTAACTGTGTCACACAACGGAGGAAACCCGTTGCTAGGGTTTTTCACCAACAACTCCGAGGACAATCGATTCATCACAGAGCATGATCTTCACCCGGCCATCTTGAAGATGCTGGCAATCCCGTCTCAAGTGAACGGTCCCAAAATCTATGTCCTGGGATGCCGCGATGGTATGGTGCTACTCCATTCTAATGTATCCAGAGGGTATATATCAGTCTGGGATCCAATTAGGCAAGTTCTCACAACGATACCAGAACCACCATTGTGGCGCAATCACACAATTGAAAGCAGCGGCTCAATTCTCTGTTCGAGAAACAACTTTGAACCGTTTACACATAGTGGCAAGTTCTCGGTTGTTTGGATAACAACTAAACGTTACGATGCACAGGCTCATATCTACTCACCAGATTCAAAAGAATGGGAGTTTCTAGCTCGATCAACTCCGATGCTGTCAGAGATTGACCGTAGACCGGCAACTCTCATAGGGGGTATTTTGTACTGGCCAACGAAGTCTAGATATATCATTGAGCTTGACCATGCAAAGAAGGCTCTGAAATATATTCAGTGCCCTCATGAGACGCATGATATATTCATGCTTAACATTCACATCTTCAAGGGACATAATGGAGATGTTGCCCTTGCTGTTATAAGAGACTTCACCCTACAAACATGGGCCAGTACAAGATCATCAACAGGCGATCACGAGTCATGGACATGTCATATAAATTTTGAATTGGATACTTTTTTTGGCCTTGACACATCATTTCCATACAATTGGAAACATGCAGTAAGGTTACTCTGCGTATTTGAGGACAAAAATGAGCTGGTTGTACGGGCAAAGGAGGGAGTATTCCAATTAGATATGAGCAACTGGCAGTGGAGAAAGTACAATTCTGCTAGACGTTGGTGCACTTTACATCCCTACTCAGTTAGACCGGGTTAGTCATTCATATGTAACCTTTGCATTCATTTACATATGACTTTTGCTGATCAATTTGTTCATTTCCTGACAGTAACCGACCTGATCCAGAGTGCAACATCAAGGACACGAAAAAGAACGCGCTGTCAGGAACCCATCTAATTCAAAGTTCAACATCCATAAGAGAAAAGGAAGTCGCATATGAAGGAGCAAGGCTTGTTTGGGCAAGAAGTGATAGCCCAGCTTTTGTTTGGTCTGATGTCTTTTAGTTTTCGTTCTGGTGGAAATGTCGCTGCACCATTTGTTTGTACTGCAGCTCCATAGTGCTAGCTGCTAGTACGTTGGCGCTGTCCTACGTCTGCTTGTTTTGGGGGCATAAATATGCCACGAAACCTTTGTTTTATGTGATCAAACGGTCATTTCTGCATGTATATGTTCGGGTTCTGATGAAACCTTTTTTGTGATCTGTACATATATTTGAGTCAGTCTGTGTTTTGTTTTATGATGGGCAGGAGTATTTGTTTTACTACACCATTGTTTATCCGAATTGTATTACTCACTCTATTCAAAAAGTTAGCGGCTCACCTTTTTCCTTCAAGATACGGATGTATCTACACACTAAAAACATATATAGATGAAACATCTTCAGACAAAGTTTAGTCACTTATGTATGGACGGGGGTAGTATTATTTATGTTGTGCTCCCAAACAAGCAGACATCGGACAGCGCCTGTTTAAAGTTCATATGTGTAATCTTATTCCCTTTGGAAGTTAAGCATTAAACTCTACTAGTACAACCGTGGTGGTCTTGTGATGTAGTACTCTTTTGATGCATTTGTGATGTAGTAGTACAATACTTTTTTTTGAACTGGTATAGTACTATCTAAGAAGAGTACTCCCTCCGATTCACATTCATTTTACACCAATAAATATGGATCGGAGCGAGGGAGTAAATTAAACATGGCATCTCGTGCATGAAGCTTGACAGATCGATCAGGTTGGCTAGAATGGCAATACAATGCTCCTCATTAGGCAAATGCATGCCATGTACGATAGTATACATCCAGTAAAGAAGTCTATACTGACATAAAAAAGACTACATTGGGGATGAGAGTCAATTGGGGAATCTACAATACATAAAATCTTGCTCGTAGCTGATTTTGGCTAAGAGGGTTTTACTCACATTACACGTGCCACTTTCCTTGTCTGCAAAACAAGTTCCAATAAAGGAAGAGGAAAGAAGAGGACATTGTGGGCGAGATTGAACACCTTTTTATGTGTTAAGCTGAGGCCTTGTTTAGCTGAGGATTTCGACTTAGGCCTAACAGCTCAGCACACCCAGAAATAAATTTCCTTGCGCGCACCACTGTCAGCAAAAATAACAAAATTGGCACGCAAGATTAAGAACGAAGTGAATTTAAGTAACTTGGTTAGCTTTTCAAGCAATATATTCAGAGAAAGAGCACACATGTCCGGCAAATAATCGTAAGAGAAGAACAATAAATCTAAGGCATTCCACTTCATATGCAGAAGGGACGCGACAGCGCATGGATTCATACCTTGAGTCGACTCTGGCTCGTAGAAGGGCGGTCGCGCCTCGAGGATGCCGGCGACGTCTCCACCTCGATCTCACATATGACTGCTTCTCGGTGGGCGGTGCGCCACGCCATGTAGAAGATCTATCAAAAGAGGAGAGCCCGATGACGCTACCGACGCCTCAACCTTGATAGCACCGGCTTGTTGCTCCGCACCGAGATGCGCCACGTGCAAGATTTAGCGGATGCGCCAATTTTAGAGATATGTCATGATCGTTGTAACAAATTTCAACATGATGATGATTTGATCCTGCACTCGGCCTTGAACATAAGTACTAGTACAGTCTCACAATTTTTTTTATCATTATACTTTGCGAGATTTAGCGGATGCGCCAAATTCAGAGATAGATCATGATCATGGTAACACAATTTTCAATGTAATGATGATTTGATGTTGCACTAGACCTTGAACATAAGTACTAGTACGGTCTCACAATTTTGTATCATTATACTTTGCAAGTTTTAGCGGATGCGCCTATTTTCAGAGGATCATGGTAACAAATTTTCAACGTGATGATGATTTGATGTTGCACTCGACCTTGAACAGAAGTACTACTACTGTCTTACAATTTCTTTATCATTATACTTTGCAAGATTTAGCAGATGCGCCAAATTCAGAGATAGATCATGATCATGGTAACAAATTTTCAACGTGATGATGATTTGATGTTGCACTCGAACTTGAATAGAAGTACTAGTACAATCTCACAATTTTTTTTATCATTATACTTTGCGAGATTTAGCGGATGCGCCAAATTCAGAGATAGATCGTGATCATGGTAACACACTTTTCAATGTAATGATGATTTGATGTTGCACTCGACCTTGAACATAAGTACTAGTACGGTCTCACAATTTTGTATCATTATACTTTGCAAGTTTTAGCGGATGCGCCCATTTTCAGAGGTAGATCATGATCATGGTAACAAATTTTCAACGTGATGATGATTTAATGTTGCACTCGAACTTGAACAGAAGTACTAGTATGGTCTCACAATTTTTATTACTCGTATAATTATACTTTGAAAGATATAGCGGATGCGCCAATTTCAGAGATAGATCATGATCATGGTAACAAATTTTTAACGTGATGATGATTTGATGTTGCACTCGGCCTAGAATAGAAGTACTAGTACGGTCTCACAATTTTTTTATCATTATACTTTGATATAGCGGATACGCTAATTTCAGAGATAGATCATGACCATGGTAGTGACCAATATTCAAGATGATGATGATTTGATTTTGCACTCGGCCTTGAACAGAGGTACTAGTACGGTCTCACAATTTTTTATCATTATACTTGGACCTTAGCGAAATTCAAAATCTCATAGCGGCAAAACTTCCCGCCTACAAAATACAAAAATTTCGTACGCTTCCAAATTCCCATTCTACCCCCGTGGAGATGACAGCAAAGTCGGTTGGTGGGGGGTCTGCCCGTCATTTTTTGGATCACCACCTCCCTAGCCCGGAAACCCTCCCAAAAAAATTCATTTCCCTCAGACCACCCACCGGAACTTCCCAAGTCCCTCTCTCCCACCTCCACGACCACCGCACCGGAACATCCCCGCCGGACTTCCCTGGCCTACCCGAGCCCTCGCGATCCTCGTCATCCGGCTGCCTGCCGGAGCCGCTTCATCGACGCCGTCATCAACCGGACCGGATCATCCCCGCCGAACCTCGAAACCATATGCTCATCCAGCAGTCTACCGCAGTCGCTTCAGCTGCGGTATCGTCCACCCCACCGGAGCCGTCAGGATCCGTCGTCCACCGCATCGTATCTTGCTCACCGACACCGCTGTGCATGAACCGGATCTGCTTCACCGGCGCCGTGCATGATCTAAACTCTTCTACTGTCGCTTTTCTATTGCTTGCCTGCAAGTTCTTGTTTAATCTTGGGGGAACCTGTTTGTGCTAACGACGCGCCGTTACGTTTTTGCAGATGAGATGAGTAACCATGAAGTGTAATGGCCGTCTCCAACCCCAAGTAGCACATGTAGCGTACTTCATCACCGGATCTATCAACCCCAGGAAGATCTGCTGTGACTCCCACAGAGTGCTTCTCCTAATGTAAGTCCCTTGTTTTAGCGCCATGTTCTGGGTTCAGATGCTTGTTTGTCTGAAGCTCTTTTAGTTCATTCCTAGCTATGACCGTAACACGTTGCTATTTTCTACTTCATTGCTAACTTTAAGCGATTGAACATTTTGGTTTGCATTCCCTGCTCTGTAGATGTAGCCATCATAACTTCTATCTTGCTCAGTCGTTGTTACAAAAATTATACTGTAGGTATTATAGTAACATCCTGCTATTATTTAGTTCATGGCCAATTTTAAGTAATTGCACATGTTGGTTCGCATTCCCTGCTCTATAGCTTTTGGCATCGTAACTTCTATATTTGGTTTACATTCCCTGCTCTGTAGATCTAGCCATCATAACTTTATCTTGCTCAGTCGTTGTTACAAAAATTATGGCCTGCTACTATGTTGTTTGTGCCAATTTTTTACTCCATGAACATGTTGGCTTGCATTCCCTGTACTACAGGTGATGCCATTGTTTTGTATCTAGTTCATTGTAAGCTAACAAAGTAAGGACTTAGTTTGGCATGCTATCACTCTGCTATCTAGCCTGTAGTACAAATAAACTTGTCATACTACTAGATAATAATTTTGCGTGCTATCTTGTTCTTCAAAAGCTGCATTATTGACTTGTTTCTCTGACTTGGCATGACGCTCACATATGGAAAGCTGAACATATTGGTTTGCATTCCCTCTTATACAAGTTCACAGGTGATCCCACTATATTCTGTATCTGGTCCATCCTAAGCTCCAGCATTAACTATCCTCCATGTGTTGCTCATTACAAGTTTATATCCCGAAACATCTTGATTTGCATCCCCTTCACTATAAGTTCAGGAGTATTATTTAGTTCACGGCCAAAATGAAGTAATTGCACTTGGCACATGTTGGTTCACATTCCCTCCTCTTTAGCTTTTGCCATCGTAACTTCTATTTTTGGTTTACATTCCCTGCTCTGTAGATGTAGCCATCATAACTTCATCTTGCTCAGTCGTTGTTACAAAATTTATAGCCTGCTACTATGTTGTTCATGCCAATTTTGTACTCCCTGAACATGTTGGTTTGCATGGGACTCGACAGTAGTAAGTCTGCTGTTTCATTCTAACATGCTCTGTTATATTGGCTGTTGGTATGCGGCATGCACTCTTTGTTTGCTTATTGTGCGCATTACAATGATCTTGTTATAACGACGAAATGATGAGTTCCAAATTCTTTGCCAAACAATATTGTAGTGTCTTTGCCTTTCCATTGTTGCGTCTTAACTTGTAATGTCTTTGTTTCAGATATAGGTGCTGCATGGACAACTTAAAAGATTGCCGGATCGCTTCATTGTATTGCTAGGTTTAATTACCATTCAATTTCTCTGGGTTCTGTAATATTTTTTTCAATGCCTTGCAGCTGATGTAATATTTAGTTAGTTTTTATAGTTCTTTCGCGCATTTTTTCTTTGGTGCTTGTGGTAAGTGAGGCTATCCGACAGAAATCAATGCTGCGTAAATATTCTCAGTATCTAAATCACGAATTCCCATCCCTTAAACGGCCCAATTAAGCGAAATCACATATGTGCCTGCCCGCAAAATCCTAAAGCGCATATTATGCCGGCATATAAACAGCAACTAAACGGGCTGGCCCACTTACTTCTTGGGCCAGCCCATTTGATTTACGGTGGACCCCACACACTAATTGGGCTGGCCCACTTGCTTTAAGGTGGACCCACCAACTACCGGGCCGGCCCACTAATTAGTTGGGCCAGCCCATTTGCTTTTTGGTGGACCCCACATAATAAATGGGCCCCTTTAAGAGGAAAGTGGGACCCACTGTGTTTTTGGCCCGCCCACTATCTTGTTGGGCCGCCCACTTGCTATATGGTGGACCCCACATACTAGTTGGGCCGGCCCTTTAACAGTGGGACCCACATGTGTTTTTGGCCCGGCCCACTATCTTGTTGGGCCGGCCCACTTGCTATATGGTGGTCCCACATACTAAATGGGCCGGCCCTTTAAGAGGAAAGTGGGACCCACCCGTGTTTTTGGCCCGGCCCACTATCTTGTTGGGCCGGCCCACCTGCTATATGGTGGACCCCACATACTAATTGGGCGCCCTTTAACAGGGACCCACCCGTGTTTTTTGGCCCGCCCACTATTTGCCCCACTTGCTATATGGTGGACCCCACATACTAAATGGGCCTTTAACAGAAAGTGGGACCCACCTGTGTTTTGGCCCGCCCACTATTTTGTTGGGCCACCACTTGCCGTATGGTGGACCCCACAAACGAAATGGGCCGACCCTTTAACCGGAAAGGGACCCACTGTTTTTGGCCCGCCCACTAGCTTGTTGGGCCGCCCACTTGCTATACCGGACCCCACACACTAAATGGGCCGGCCCTTTAACAGAAAGTGGGACCCACTGTGTTTTTGGCCCGGTCCACTTGCTTGGGTCGCCGCTTGTCAGAAGGGACCCACATGTTAAATGGGCCGGCCCATTTAAGTTTTGACCCGTCAACCTTAGAGGTTAGGCCCGGCCCACGTAACTAATGGACCAGCCCACCTATATAGTTGACCGGTCAAACTATGTCATCCGGCCCGGCCCGCTTAAGACGTGGCAGGCCCTCGTGTGGGCCTACCATCTACCACGGGAGCTTGGTTAACGCCGTTAACTCGCTAATCTGCCGCACGTGTCGCTTGCATGACGTCGGCACAACGGCTCCCGAAACACTTCCGCAACGGTCCGATTTTCCATGGGAAGGGCGCCCAAGCGCGACGGACCGAAAAATCGTCGTTGGACTTTGCCTGACGCAGTTTCCACAACAGAACCCATATCGTCGGGTTAGGCCCATAGGCGACGAAAAATACCCCTTAGCGGACGATTTTGAGACGTTGTCTATCAGAACTTTTCTTGTAGTGTACGGCAGCTTGATGTGAAGAATGCGTTCCTGCATGGCTCCTTGGATGAGGTGGTCTACTGTCAGCAGCCCCCTGGGTTTGTTGATGCCTCTCGCCCTGACCACGTCTGTCGCCTCCACAAGTCCCTGTACGGCTTGAAGCAGGCCCCTCGCGCCTGGTACCACCGGTTCGCCTCCTACATCGCCACTCTGGGATTTGTTGCTTCCGCCACGGACACGTCTCTGTTTGTCCTCCACTCTGCGGCAGACACGGCATACTTACTGCTCTATGTGGACGATATCATCGTCACCGCCTCGTCGACGAGCTTTCTTGAGGGGCTCCTTGCGCGTCTCCATAGCGAGTTCGCCATGACTGATCTCGGGGACCTCCACTACTTCCTGGGTATGAAGGTCAGCCGATCCTCGGCTGGTCTCTTTCTGTCACAGCGACAGTATGCTCTGGATATTCTACAGCGGGCTGGCATGTCTGACTGTCACCCCTCACCTACACCGGTCGACACGTCCTCGAAGCTCTCTGCTTCCGACGGCGAGCTTCTTCCCGACGCCACCGACTACAGGAGCATCGTGGGCGGCCTTCAGTATCTCACACTGACGCGCCCCGATCTCTCCTACGCTGTTCAGCAGGCCTGCCTTCACATGCATGCTCCGCGCACGTCTCACTTGGCTCTCGTGAAACGTGTTCTGCGGTATGTTCGGGGTACACTGGAGTTTGGTCTCCAGCTCCATGCCTCCTCGTCGACCGCCCTTGTGGCCTACTCCGACGCCGACTGGGCCGGCTGTCCGGACTCGCGCCGCTCCACCTCCGGTTACTGCGTCTACTTCGGTGATAGTCTCATCTCTTGGTCCTCCAAGCGACAGACCACCGTGTCCCGTTCCTCTGCAGAGGCTGAGTACCGCGCCGTCGCCCACGCCGTCGCCGAGTGCTGTTGGCTCCGCCAGCTGCTCCAGGAACTTCATCGCCCCCTGAGCTCTGCCACGGTTGTCTACTGTGACAACGTCTCCGCCATCTACATGTCCTCGAATCCGGTGCAACATAAACGTACCAAGCACATCGAGATAGACATCCACTTCGTCCGCGAGAAGGTGTCCTTGGGAGAGGTCCGTGTTCTGCATGTTCCGTCCTCCCACCAGTTCGCGGATGTCATGACGAAGGGATTACCGAGTCAGCTCTTCCTCGACTTTCGGTCCAGTCTCAACGTCCGAGAACCTCCCGCTGGGACTGCGGGGGGGTGTTAGATTGCACATATTGTATTTACAGTAGGACTGTATTGTAATTGTAACCTAACCCTAGGCCTCTGGCCTATTATATAAACACCGGAACCCCACGTCATTATACGTGTGAGGCTTCCCCCAAAACCCTTCTACATGGTATCAGACTAATCTCGGTCCTACGCCGAGCCGCCGCACGCCTTCCAAACCCTAGCCGCCGCCCGCACGACCAGCTAGCCCGTTTGACCCTCGGCGTATCCTTGCCGTCGGCGTAGCGAAGTCTACGCCGAGGGCAACCCTCGTCATATATTTGGATTTAGGCGTAGACAGGGCTACGTCGACGGCCACCCTCGGCGTAGGCCATTTTTCAAATTTGTCTAATTTTGCAAAAATCATAACTAATTCATATGATGTCAGAAAAATGTGTGTAAGGTATCAAAATGTTCAGAAAAACATCCTCTATCCGTTTATGTCAAAATCATGCATATTTAAATCATGTACAGTACCATGTTAACATAGTAACAATTCAAACACTTTCTTATATGTCCTCGGGTTCCCGTTTTGGCCAGATGGCAATTTAAACGAAGTCAGAAAATCCCGCGGAGCCGCATGACGTTATTTTATGTGTCCTAGTAACCACTCCAAAAGATGGAATTGGGATACGACAGTTATTTTGAAAAACCCTTCACGAATAGGGCTATCAAGTCCTAGTTCTATGGCTTTTAAGGGAAATAAGTAGGAAACGCCTGTGACACCACATAGTTTGTCGGAACGAGGCCATATTTGGCACGTGCGTGGTCCCTGGGATGGGAAGCAAGGCCCCGAAAGCGGATTTCTAATCCGACCCATGGGCGATGGTTTTTCAATTTTCGGGGTGCCAAAACGGTTTTTTTTGTGAAGCAGCTACATGGGACGTATTTTTGTATTGCGCGAGACCTCCGCGTAGTGGTAGGACACCGACTTCGCACCACATATCACATGCCATATGTGCGCGCTAGCTATCTGGGAATCCCTGCGGCTTCCTGCGGTGTCCCGCCGTATCCGCCGAAAAGTGACCGGATTTGAACTAGGTGTACACTTTCCGTCGCTCAATAAATTCCGAGAAAAATGTTTTTATGTCTATGATATATCACTTTATGTGCTAAATGTTTTTTCTGTTTAGCGTGATGGTGAACAGGTGCACCAGCGCGCCCGGTACGGCCATACAACATCTCAGTGGGAGCCCGTTTTGGCAATTTTGGCAATTTAAACGAAGTCAGAAAATCCCGCGGAGCCGCATGACATCATTTTATGTGTCCTGGTAACCACTCCAAAAGTCGGAATTAGAATACGGCAATTATTATGGAAAACTCTTCACAAACAGGGCTATCACGTCCGGAGTTCAACGACTTTTTGGGCAAATGAGTAGGAAACGGCCTGTGACACCGCATAGTTTGTCGGAACGAGGCCATATTTGGCACGTGTGTGGTCCCTGGGAAGGAAGGCATGGCCCCGGGAGCGGATTTCCAATCCGACCCATGGGCGATGGTTTTTTCATTTTCGGGGTGCCAAAACGAGTTTTTTTGTGAAGCAGCTACATGGGGCGTATTTTAGTATTGCGCGAGACCTCCGCGTAGTGGTAGGACACCGCCTTCGCACCACATATCACATGCCATATGTGCGCGCTAGCTATCTGGAAATCCCTGCGGCTTCCTGCGGTGTCCCGCCGAATCCGCTGGAAACTGACCGGATTTGAACTAGGGGTACACTTTCCGTCGCTCAATAAATTCCGCGAAAAATGTTTTTAGATCTATAACACATCACTTTATGTGCTAATTTTTTTCCGTTTAGCATGTTGGCGAACGGTGCACCAGCGTGCCCGGTACGGCCATTTCGCATCTCCCGAGGGGGCCGTTTTGGCCAGATGGCAAACTGGACGTCATATTTGGATTCCTCTAATTTTTAGGTTCAAATGATGATATGGATGTTATATTTAGATTCCTCTCATTTTTCTGATCGATTTAGACATATTATTTGTGGAATTTCGATTTTTCGATTTAAAGATATTAATTATTCCATATTAAATAGAAAAAACCAAAAAATAAAATCATTTTATTGTTATTTGAATTCAATATTATTATTCATTATTACTTATATATTCATTATTGTTTGCTTAAGTAATTGTTTGGAATTAAAAATTAAAGAGTTGTGACATCACGGTCCAAGGGTTAATAGGGTTGATAGGCTATTATTATTAGCAAGGTGTCAATTTTTTAATGAAAACTCATCGAATGGAACCAAGAAATTAAGCGTGTTGAGGTTGAAGTAGTGTGAGGATGGGTGACCGACTGGAAAGTTTAACCATGATTGTAATTTGACCTAGGATTAAGCGTACTTAGATTTAAAAGTGTATGGGTGAAAGATAAGCAAGTAAAAAAAGAGAAAAAAATGTTGTAAAAAAATTAAAATTTTAAAAATTTTAAAACTCTATGCCCGTCGGCATATAAAAAAAATTCGAATTTTTTTTTTGATTTTTTTGGAAAAAGGAAATTTAAATTTTAAAAATTTGTATGCCGACGGTTTTGCCGTCGCCGTAGCGTGCTACGCCGAGGGCCGCGCTATGCCAACTACAATATTGTCTCTGCCGATGGAGGTAGTCGCCGAGGGGATATGCCGAGGGCTTCCCTCGGTGTAGCCTACGCCGCTGAGGGCCAAAATAAGCTACGCCGAGGGTTCCCGGCCCTCGTCATACCGGCCCATTCCTGTAGTGTTCTTTGGATGGACCGATCGGGGCCTCCCTACCGGCGTATGGAGCTATATGGTCTACTACTGGGTGGGTCATGGGTAAAGTATACAATCATTCTATTTGTGAAACACATTATAATCTCTAAAATGTCTAGGTTTAATCGAACGAATTTGTTGGGTGTAAGGTTATGTTATTTGTTGCTGGCCTGGCTGAACGATCTGCTGGGCTATACGGAAAACACGTAAGAAAACTTGCTTCGAGAAAAAATTCCTTAAAAATCTTGTTGAACTTATTTGTTAATCTGTGATTTTTATGAAATATTGGGCAGGTTTACACTCTGCAGCTGATGCTTCGTAACTGCAACAAGGAGCAGATGCTCTTCTCAACCTTGCCATGGGTATGCTGCCAGAAGGAATGATGTTGCTGGTATTTTAACACAAGTGGGGTGCCTCGTCTGGCTGATCAATCGGATGGGGAGATGGAAGTTGATGACGATCCAGATGACTTGGGCGTGTTAGGTTCTTTGCATCGTGGACGATTCGTTTGCAAAAAATCGGCGGATCCTAATGATCTGGCCTGTGATAAACTGCAAGTCTAGTTTCTGTATATATTCCACCGGTTGCTATAAAAGAACTTCTGGTTTCTTTCGGTAGCTTGCGGTGTCATCCAGATAGTTTTTGTGGTAGTTTCTGGCTAGCTTTTGTTCGTAGTCTCCTCGATGTTTGCTGTACATATGGCAAAAACCTTTGACTCTGTTTTCGTTATCGGTGGGTAATGAAAATCGATCCCATGAGGATCGCTTGGAAAAAAAGGTTACGTTATTTGTCGGGACCTTGAAGGTTTGGTTCTCTCTATTACCAGACCTTCCAGCAACAATTAATAATACTATGTAGCTTAACCAGATTATCTACGATTTTTCCATGTTGTTCTATTAATTCACCATTCCCTCTGTTCCTCAATATTCTTCGATGTTGAGCACTCCAAGGCTCCCATTATTTACGGGCGGCAAACCTTTTCCCAATTAACCATACATTGTGCCCCCATGGTATTATCCCTAGCCAACCAACGAAATGCTATTTCTGGTTTATTAATGTTGTTGATGGTTCCGGGGTGCACATGGAGAGGTGTTAAATGGTAAATCGGCTGGGAGGTGGTCACCAATTCGACAAGGGAGGTATGGCCATCGATAGTAATGTAATTTGTGTTGAAAGAGAGGAGTTTCTTGGTCTCTTTATCCTCAAGGTGTTGAAAAATGAACCCTCTAAAGACTCCAAACCGAAAAAGGAAGGACTAAATATCTTATAGGCACCGTGGAAAAATGGCCTTCTGTCGCGGTGCGCAATCGCCATTAGTCGCGCTGCGCAACCGCGACCTATTATTCGCGATCAAACTCCTCCCTTAGTCGCGGTTCTTACGAACCGCGACTAAAGGCCCGTCCACGTGGGCGGCAGGCGAGCGCCAGGGCGGAGGACCTTTAGTCGCGTTCTCTCGCCAACCGCGACTAAAGGCCGCCGCAGGTTTAGGGTTTTAGCCCCCCCTAACCTGGTTCCCCTAACCTGGTTACTTTTTAAGTTGTATTGTTTTATTTCTTTTGTGTTTTATTTTAATTTTGAAGGAGTTTCACATATTCTACGGTATACATGCATGTGAATGTACAATTTCAAACAAATTTGAAATTAGAACCAAAAAGAATTCAAGAGGAATATACAATATATATTCAATATCGGATGACCATATACAATTTTGAACAAGTTTCCATACATATATTTAGTGCATATAAAGTTCTACGTCCTCTACATAGTGTTCTCCTCTAGGATCGATGACTTGGTTCGCCAACCATCCAGCTAGTTCCTCTTGAAGTGGTCGGAAGCGAGCTTCTGGAGTAAGCGTCGTCCGGAGGTTATTCCTCCTGGTGTTGTTCTCAGACGGCTGCCGCTCAGTGGTGTATCTCCGGATCCTCTCACAAACATAGTATCCACATAGATTGGTCCCCGGTGGCTGAATGTCCCCGGTCGCAGCCTTTGCCATTTTAAAATGTAGCTCTTTTTTGAATTCACCGACCTTTTGATCTACGAACCGTCTCCAAACCCTACGAGGCAAGGAAAATTAAATGAACAAGAGAGTTATTAATTAGTTACTTGATATTAGGAAATGATGAATGTAATAGGCCGATCGATATAGAGCGCAAACGAATGAAAGTAGTTACTTTTGCATCATTTTTCTCATGTTGCCCCAAAGCTTCGTATCCATATTCAGAGAGTCGTGGACGATAACTGTGGAGTTCTGAATTTGAATTACTAGCAGAATCCAGTGGAACCTGCGGACACGATACATGCACAGTCATGCATAACTCATCGATTAGCCACATACCATGCATGGAGTAAACAAAAGAGAATGTGCTCAAGACAGAAACACTCACCCAAAATGG
The DNA here is from genome assembly GCA_030979885.1 of Lolium multiflorum. NCBI lineage: Eukaryota > Viridiplantae > Streptophyta > Magnoliopsida > Poales > Poaceae > Lolium > Lolium multiflorum. Next base: position 81,081,798 of record CM061749.1, read on the forward strand.
TAAGGAAATATAATATCACTTTTGAGTTCCTGTTTTGTAAGAAACATCCACAGGTCATCCTCCACGTCTCTGGGGTGGTGTTGTAACACATATGAATTAACGATTTGTGGGTCAATGAACCCAACATCATGGGTGTGCCTTATTCGCATTTCCCGCTTCTTCATTCTGCATAATAGCGTACACAACAAGATAGTTAGGACAATATATATATTTATAGTGCAGGCAATGAACGAGATGGGGTAGAAATTAATAAATCACTTACAGAACATAGCAACTGATGATAGATTTGTCGAGCTCGCGCAGATTGAACAGCTGGAACAATTCACTCCGATGAATTGTTATATAGTAATGTTTGAAGTGATGCTCATGTCTAACTTCCGCATAAATATATTCTCTGGCGTTTTTAAGTTTTATGTAAGCCTTGTACCAATTTAGCAGACCTTTCATTTGTCGAGGTAGATCCTCTTCCTGCGCAGGCTCGACGAGAGGACCATCCTTCACATATCCAAATACTACGTCCTTCATTGCCACGTCATCAAGGCCTAATGCTACACGAAGAGTCAGACCTAAGTCTGCCGCTTGTTCTTTGGCTTTCGCTACAGTCAATCCCTGTGCTGCCGCAGCTGCTATGACATCAGGGGCTTCGTCCTCCGGACCTGCGGCTTTCACTATGAGCGGGGGGATCGACTGTTTACTTTGTTCCCCGAGCTGGGCAACTTGTTGTTTCCCCCTTTCTAATTTTTTCTCGGCCTCCTCCAAGGCTTTCTTCTCCTGCTTCTCCGCCTCCTCCTGCTTCCTCCGAACGTGAGTGCTTGCGCACGAAGTTCACGTTCATAGTCGTCAGGGAGATTCTTCGCGGCTTGGGACGGTGTGTTCAAAAATGTCTTAGCCCACTTATTTTGCTCATCAGAAAATACTGGCTCGCCCTCTATTTTCTTCTTGCAGCTCGCCTTCCATTTCTCTAAATCAGCAGCCGCGCCCGCCTCGACTTCCTCGGCACTACATTCCCAAGACCTCTTGGGGAGAGGCTTAAGTGATGGCTCCGGTATCTTTGTGGTTGCAGGTACGTAAGGGTCCGGGTTAATAACCCAGGACTGCTTCTGCTTCTTCGCCGGAGGTGGATTGGGGCGGCGTCTGATCACCCGCGGACGAGGACTGGGGGCGGGTCTGCTTACCCGCCGGAGGTGAATTGGGGGGCGGCGTCGGCTTACCCGCCGGAGGTGTAGGTGAGCCACCACCACCACCACCGCCGCCGCCACCACCACCGGAGGGGGTGGACTTGTTTGCCTTGGCGCCTCGCCTGGAAACTTGATAAACTTCTTCTGCCACAGAATGAACTGGCGCTTGACATCTCCAAGTCTTGTCGCCCCTTCAGGTGTAGCAATGTCAATGTCCAGGTCCTCAAACCCTTGGACTATCTCCTCCACCGTGACACGAGCATAGCCATCTGGAATGGGGTTGTTGTGGTGGAGTGCTCCAGGTGGTAAAGCACTGCCGGTGGCTACCTTCATGGACATGTTCCCGATAGGATAATACAGATGACATGCTTTCATCTCCTTTATATCGTCCACGGGGTAGCGAGGAGGCTCCGGTGCAGTAATTCGACCACCAGATGCTCCGGTGCAGTAATTTCGATCGTCGGTGCACCAGCCGGTGAGGCCTCCGTGGAAGCCACGCTGCTTCTTCTCTGCTGGCTTCCGAGATCCATTGGATGATCTTCATGCTGCGCCCGAGCTGCATCTCTTTCGGCTACTAGTACACTCACGGTTTTCTTCATCACATCCATTTCCGTTACCAGCTTCGCCACAACATCTGCATCCCGATCCATCTTTCTCTTACGGCTTCTGTAACCGTACGGGTCATCGTTCTGGGGGAACCCTACTTTCCACGGAATGTCCCCGGGCATGCCTCGTACACGTCCTCCGTGTTCAGGATTCCCGAGGGCTTTTGTCAGCGTCGTTCTCTCTGTTGAACTTGATCCTCCCCTCTTGAGCATCCCTCATTGCCTCAATAAGCTTTTGGGTGGGTTTAATTATTTTGCCCCGATAAACACACTCCCCTGTCTCCGGGTTCAGCGATCCCCCATGCCCGTACCACCAGCTTTTGGCCCTTGGGTCCCATCCCTCCGTACCTGGACGGATTCCTCGCGCCCTCAGCTCGTTCTCCATCTTCTCCCACCTAGGCTGCCAAAAGCGATACCCTCCTGGCCCCATAATATGATTGTACTCCTTCTTGGCCGCATTCTTCTTATTTTTTTCGACATTTCAAGGAACTGCTCCGATTTCTTTTGCTTCACAAATTCTGGCCAATCATGTTGCAGTTTCTCATATTGTCCTTTGAAATCCGGAGTCTTGCCCTTCTTGACAAAGTCATGGGCTAGATTTTGCTTGTATTTCCGGAATGCGTCGGCCATCTTAGAAAGAGCGAACTGTTTGACTAGCTTGCACCTCTCCTTGTTTTCCTGAATCTTGTTACCCGCCTCATCGTATCTGCGGTATTCCGGAGGTAGAACGAAATGTTCTATAAGCTTCTTGAAGCAATCTTTTTTTGTTCTCTTATCGACGAAAGTGAAACCAAGACGTGCCTTCTTTGGCTCATTCCACTCCTGGACGGTGATCGAGACGTTCTCTCTAACAACGGCTCCGCATTGGCTGATAAACTTGGTGGCGTTCTTGCTGGGCTCCAGCGGCCTGCCGGTTGCTTCGTCGACAACCTCGATGGTGCATGTTTCATTTGGTTTCATCGTCTTGGTTGCGCCACGCTTGACGACGACGTACTCGATTTTTTCGACGATCCGGCCGAGGGCTAAAATAAGAAAGAGAGTCGCGCGCGTTAGTACACACATATTTATTCAAATCAGTTAGTTTGTATCACCAGAGGCTCAATGTATATATATACCTCGGCGCCGGAGGTGGTTGCTACTTCCAATTGAAGATCATCGTTTATCGACGTTTCTTCGGCATCATCTTGCTGACGGCGCCCTTCATCTTCACCGTCAAGGTTCAGATAAGAAGAGATATCATCTTCTTCTTGTCCGGTCGGCACATATGGAATATCGCCTTTTATGATGCCGAATATATGGTCTTCAACGTCCAGATCATAGTTGTCCATAATCGGGTCAGCTCTATCGTCCGCCATATGTTAGTCCTGAAAACATGTAGTCAAAACAAATTAATTATAGTGCAGAAGGGGGGCGGTGGCGGTGGCGAAAGGGCGGTGCCAAAAGGAGGGGGCCGGCGAGCTGGAAGGGGTACGGGAGAGGGTGTCGCGGAAGAGCGCGAGAGAGGGCGGTAGACGACGGCGTCACGGAGAGGGAGGCGAGGACAACACACACATAACCCGGCCTAGTGCGTGTGTGTGGCGCGCGCCCCCGGCCTAGTGCGTGTGTGTGGCGCGCGCCTCCGTCTCCCCCTAGATCTGGTACATTTTATTAAGTCAAGATTTTAAGTCAAAATTATTAAGTCAAAAAAAGTCAAAATTTTAAGTCAAAATTGTTAAGTTTTAATTTTATTAAGTCAAGATTTTAGTTAATTAAGTAAATTTGTTGTTTGAAGTGTTACTAAGTTCTTCACATATAATACACGTTTAAAATTTTATTAAGTCAAGATTTTAGTTAATTAAGTAATTAAGTAAATTTTGTTTTTTGAAGTGTTACTAAGTTCTTCACATATAATACACGTTTAAAATTTAATTAAGTTACAATTTTAATTATAAAAACTTAGTTACGATTTAAAAAAAACAAAAAAACCAAAAAACTTCTCTCAATGCCGAGCGGGCGCACCCCGCGTGCGCGGCAGGGCGCGGCGGCAAGCCGCGTGTTCGGCGAGGAGACGGGAGAGGGCGGCAATGGCGAGGGAGACTCGCGGGGCGCGGGGCGAGGGAGGCGCGCGGCGGTCATCTCGTCGATATGCGCGGCGGCGGCGGGGCGCGCGGCAGCGGCGCGGCCGGGGGAGGAAGGCGCGCGCGGACGGGAAGGGCACATACGGCGGCGTGTTCGGCGACGGACGACGACGGCGGCGACGGACAACGGCGGCGACGGACAACGGCGGCGAGCGTCTGAGGAGGCCGGGATCGATCTCGCGCGCGCAGCCTGACGGTTCGAGGAGAAGAAGAAGAACTGGCGCGGCCGTTCGCGACCCGCGATATAGGGTACCCTTTAGTCGCGGTTGGCCACACCAACCGCGACTAAAGGGTATTTTCGCCGGGTTTTCGTTTCCCGCGGAAAAATACCCTTTAGTCGCGGTTGGGGTGGCCAACCGCGACTAAAGGTATTTTCAAATTACTTTTCTTTTTCAAAATGTTAAAAGTACATATAATATATCAATAAATTCAGAAAAATAAAACTAATTCATTTCAAAATCTGAAAAATACAAATAATATATCAAAAAGTAAAGAAAAATAAAACTAGTTCATTTAAAAATCTTAAAAATACATATAATATATCAATAAATTCAGAAAAATAAAACTAATTCAATTCAAAATCTTAAAAATACCAATAATATATCAAAAAATTCAGAAAAATAAAGCTAATTCAATTCAAAATCTTAAAAATACATATAATATATCAAAAAATTCAGAAAAATAAAACTAATTCAATTAAAAATCTTAAAAATACAAATATTATATCAATAAATTCAGAAAAATAAAACTAATTCATTTAAAAATCTTAAAAATTCAAATAATATATCAAAAAATTCAGAAAAATAAAACTAATTCATTTAAAAATCTTTCCGCCTCCCTCTTCCCACCAGTTCTTCCGGCCGCCTCTGTCTTCTCGTTGGCCCCCTCTTCCCGCCTCTTTCTTTCCGCCGACCCCCTCTTCCCGCCTCGTCTTCCCGCCATTTCTTTCCCGTCTCCCCCGCCTCTTTCTTCCCGCCACTTTCTTCCCGCCACTTTCTTCCCGCCTCCTGTCTTCCCGCTCCCATTTCCCCGCCATTTCTCACTACATATATGTAGCCCGGCTTGGCCAGCATTATCACATCTCTACAATCTCTCATCACTCTCTCATGGCTTCCACCGCACCCACTCTAACCTACCAGCAGAGGAGCTTTGCGCCTCGAACTACCCTTGCCCACCGGGCTACCGCATCCCCGCCGGCTGGAGCCTAAGCGCGGCGTGCCGGTCCCTCCCGTCCCTCAGGGACCGCGCGGGCGGCCATCACGAACCACTACTACCTCGACCTCACGCCGGAGCAGCGGATGAATCCCCGCGGCATCCCGATAACCAGCATACTTGGGACGCCTTCTTCATCAATCGGTGAGAGGGCGCTCGCTGGGGGAGGAGGACTCTGCCTCCCGGAAACTTCCACGAGGCCGACCGTCGGCTATGGTGGTACGGCCGGACTCTGCAGAGCGTCATGGACTACATCACGGCCGGCGATATGCCCCGCCGCGCTACCCTCGTTCGAGCCACGAGCGCCGCCCGACGACAGCGACGACAGCAGCGACGACGACGCGCAACTTAGAAGGCGACGACTACCAGTACAACGGCGGCGGATATGAAGACTACGAGTATGCATATTATACGCCTAGGCAGGAGTATGACTAAATCACTCCAAATTTCATGTATGCAGGAGTATGACTTAGTCACTCCAAATTTCATGTATGCAGGAGTATGACTTAGTCACTCCAAATTTCATGTATCATCAGTGCTATCTCGAGTCAATTGAATCATTCGAAAATGGACACCAAACACATCACGGGTAATATAATACACATGATTCATTCAACAAAGTTTGGTACAATAATAAATTATTACACATCATTTCTTCCCTTGTGTCCCTGCTTGCTTACGATTGTGCCGTATCCATGGAGCATCCTCATCATTTAACTTAATGCTTGGGTCGGTGTTCACTTTGAAGGGCGGAATTTCAGCAAACATATTATAATCTTCTGACATGTCTGTCTTGTCCTCCACTCCCACGATGTTTCTTTTCCCCGAAAGAACAATGTGGCGCTTTGGATCATCGCATGATGTACTGATCGTTTTCTTATCTTTCCGTTTCCTCGGTTTGCTACTCATGTCCTTCACATAGAAAACCTGAGCGACATCTTTCGCTAGGACGAATGGTTCGTCAAGGTAACCAAGATTGTTGAAATCCACCATTGTCATTCCGTATTGCTGGTCCACCTTTACCCCACCTCCTGTTAGCTTGAACCATTTGCACCGGAACAAAGGGACCCTAAAGGAGGGTCCATAGTCAAGTTCCCATATCTCCTCTATGTAACCATAATATGTGACCTTTTGCCCATTCTCGGTTGCTGCATCAAAGCGGACACCACTGTTTTGGTTGGTGCTCTTTTTATCTTGGGCGATCGTGTAAAATGTATTCCCATTTATCTCGTACCCTTGGAAAGTCGTTATAGTCGAAGATGGTGTCTTGGCCAACATGTACAACTGATCTACAACCTTATTGTCACTCATTAAATGTTTTCTCAACCAACTCGCCGAAAGTCTCCATGTGGGCCTTCCTAATCCAGGATTCAGGCCTGGGTTGTCCGAGCGTAAAATATTCTTGTGTTTCTCAAAGTACGGAGCCACCAAGCTGGAATTGGTCAGAACTGTGTGGTGTGCTTCAGTCAGAGAATGGCCGTCCATACATATCATTGATTTCCTTCCGATCGTGCCTTTTCCACTTAGTCTCCCCTCGTGCCGCGATTGAGGAAGACCAATCGGCTTAAGGTCAGGAACAAAGTCAACACAAAACTCAATTACCTCCTCATTTCCATAGCCCTTGGCGATGCTTCCTTCTGGCCTAGCACGGTTACGAACATATTTCTTTAATACTCCCATGAACCTCTCGAAGGGGAACATATTGTGTAGAAATACAGGACCGAGAATGGAAATCTCATCGACTAGGTGAACCAGGAGGTGCGTCATAATATTGAAGAAGGATGGCGGGAACACCAACTCGAAACCGACAAGACATTGGACCACATCGTTCTGTAACCGTGGTAGAACTTCTGGATTGATTACCTTCTGAGAGATTGCATTGAGGAATGCACATAGCTTCACAATGGCTACTCGAACATTTTCCGGCAGGAGCCCCCTCAAAGCAATCGGAAGCAATTGCGTCATAATCACGTGGCAGTCGTGAGACTTCAGGTTTTGGAACTTTTTCTCCGCCATGTTTATTATTCCCTTTATATTGGACGAGAATCCAGACGGGACCTTCATACTGCTCAGGCATTCAAAAAAGATGACCTTCTCTTCTTTGGTCGAGCGTAGCTGGCACGACCTTGAAACCGTTCCGGTCATCAGGGTCTTTCAAACTTTGCTGGTCCTGCCGTGCTTCCTTTGTATCATTTGACTTCCCATACACGCCCAAGAAGCTTAGGATGTTCACGCAAATATTCTTCGTAACGTGCATCACGTCGATTGCAGAGCGGACTTCTAGGACTTTCCAATATTCTAGCTCCCAGAATATAGATTTCTTCTTCCACATGGCTACGTGCCCGTCAGCTCCCTTCGGAACTGATTGTCCGCCAGGACCCTTTCCAAAGATGACTTTCAAATCCTTGACCATATCAAATACCTCAGCACCAGTGGTTCCGCAGGCTTCGGCCGGTGATCTGCCTTGCCGTTGTAATGCTTGCCTTTCTTTCTTACTGGATGACCTTTCGGAAGAAATCGACGATGCCCAAGGTACACATTCTTCTTACAATTTGGCAAATGTACACTTTGAGTCTCATGTAAGCAGTGATGCATTGTATCCCTTATTTGACAGTCCCGAAAGGTTACTAAGAGCAGGCCAATCGTTGATGGTTACGAAAAGCAACGCTCGTAGGTCAAATTCCTCTTCTTTGTGCTCATCCCACACACGGACACCAGGTCTGCCCCACAGCTGTAAAAGCTCATCAACTAATGGCCTTAGGTACACATCGATGTCGTTGTCGGGTTGCTTGGATGAGCACTGGCATCATAATGAACTTCCGCTTCATGCACAACCAAGGAGGAAGGTTGTAGATGCATAGAGTCACGGGCCAGGTGCTATGGCTGGAGCTCTGCTCGCCAAAAGGATTCATGCCATCCGTACTTAGACCAAATCTTATGTTCCTTGCGTCAGCTGCAAAATCTTTGAACTCTCTGTCGATCTTTCTCCATTGCGTTCCATCCGGGGTGTCTCAACTCCCCGTCCGACTTACGGTCCTCTTTGTGCCATCGCAACAACTTGGCATGCTCTTTGTTCCCGAGTACGTTTCAACCGTGGTATTATAGGAGCATACCACATCACCTTGGGGAACCTTCTTCCTGGGTTTCGACCCTCAACATCGTCACCAGGGTCATCGCCTCGATCTTATAACGCAATGCAGGCATACCGGCATTCATTCAAATTCTCGTATTCACCGCGGTAGAGGATGCAGTCGTTGATGCATGCATGTATCTTCGAACCTCTAAACCTAGAGGGCATACAACCTTCTTTGTACGTACTGGCGGGCAACTCGTTATTCTTTGGAAACATATTCTTCAACATTTTCAGCAAGTCTTCAAATGCCGAGTCACTACACCTGCTGTGCCTTCCATTTCAAAAATCCAGTAGCACCAGCTTTTTCGACCATCATCATCCGTACAGCGCCTTCCCGTGATCCTCTAACATGCGATCCAAATTCTCCCTCTCTTTTTCAGTTTCGCAGCTCCGTGCATCAGCAATGGTCCGACCAAGATCATCAACGGGATCATCACGTGCCTCTTCTTCACCTTCCCCTTCACCTTCCCCTTCACCTTCAGCATCCTCCATGAAAGTATCACCGAAATGAGCAAGATAGCTTTCATCGATGAAATCATCCCCTTCTTCATCTTCTTCCATTATAACCCCTCTTTCTCCATGCTTGGTCCAACAATTATAGCTTGGCATGAAACCGTGCCGAAGCAGGTGCATCTCTTGAGGAAGAGTAACCCTTCTGATTCTTACATTTAACACATGGACAGATAACAAAACCCCCCTGCTTGTTCGCATTAGCCACTACGAGGAAATCATTCAAACCCGTACTGAACTCGCCGGAGAGTCGGTTACCGTACATCCATTGTCGATTCATCTGCATTATTATAATATAAAATATATAATTAACCATCATGCATTTGTTAAACTAACTAGCTACAAACAATATTAATTAAACAATGAACTACACACACATGCACATTTTATCAACGACACATCAAAGGTTCAAGTTGCTAACCGCGATCGAGGAGGAAAAAATAAATGAGAAAGCTCAAGTGTGGCTCCAACACTTCATATCATGTTTGTTTCATGCTCTTGGGGCATTTCATCAAACACCTTATGTGCATAAGAGGAACCAAAAGCAAACCTAACACCCACTTGTGAAGCTTGTGAAAAATGGCACCAAATGGCTAAGTGTTGGCTGTTGGGTATATAGGGTGTTAGTGCCGCGGCTTGTGCCAACCGCGACTAAAGGCCTTCTGGCACCTTTAGTCGCGCTGGCGGCAACCGCGCCAAAGCCCCACGTGCAACCAGCGAGCGCCCGGCCCTGCCTTGGTCGCGGGCCTCCCCGAACCGCGACTAAAGGTACCATTAGTCGCTGCCTTTACCTTCGCGACTTAATCACCGGAAGCCTGTTTTTCTAGTAGTGAGGGAATAATGCTCTCATTGCCGGAAGGCCCTCAAGGATCTCATCAAGGTTGATGTGCCTGCATCTATTAGGGAATAGAGACAACAGAGCTCTTTCAAAAACTTATGCATAATCTGGTTAATTCGCTAGGTGGCCATCTGCTATCATAGCACAGTGTGATAATGCCAAGAGAGGACGATGTCAATCGAAAAGCATTGTATGCCAAGCGAGATTACGCTTGTAATGTACTAACCTTGGCGTTACTCGCAGAATGCCAAGAGAACAGACGAATCCATATATATAGATTGAGATCTATGCGCAAGTGATTTAACGGCCGAGCAGCTTCAAATCACAATTATTGGTAGGGTTAATCGAAGGACAAAAGAGCCTGACAAACGGATGGAAGAGTGGAGGAACACGTATGGCATTGAACGTTTAGGCATTCCAATGCCGTACTATTTTGGCGCAGAGTAACGCTGGTGCGGGTACTGATCTGCCCCGCCGAGGTCGGCACTACCGTCGGCGTCGTCGTTTTCTTCCGACGAGGGCCATGGCAGTGGGGAGCACGTACACCGAGCGCGTCAGACTCAGATGCACCAAATATGCGGAGACAGGTTAGTCCCCCATGTTCCCAGCTTCTGCTCGGTGCCATGGCGCCCGTCGGCTTGTGGAGTCGTGTGGCTGTTCCCGGCCGGGAGCTGGACGATGCACCCAGGTGGCCAGGTGGTGGCCAGACAGCGAGGATGTCCATGCATGGGTGCTGCCGGTTGCTCGCAATAATCCATGTCCTTTTCTCGGTACGAAGGTTGAGTGAACCTGGAATGGACTGCGAAGGTTAGAATCTGAATTCAATGCACTGCATAGATTGGTGACTGTAGGAGCCCGCATGCTTCGTTTCCTCACAACATCTTATCTGCTTCGTTCATTCAGTCAGAAAGAAAAATTATTAAACTTTTTTTACGCGAACTATTTAACTTCTGGTTGGGCGTCCATGTAGCCCAATATTCACAATTGCCACGGATACCAAATCAGGCCGTCTTAACAGTGTAGCCCAGGGCTTTAACGTGGGCTTGAAGTTTACAGCCCACTAGGGTGGTTTCATACTTTCTTGGCCTACTACAGAACAGGACGATTTTATATACCGACCAGGTCCGAATTTACCACGCGCCGCACAATCCCGAACGCGGTATGAGCAAACCCGGTTGATCCATTTTGATTTCCTTTTTCTGTTTTATGTTTTCAGGTTTCTGTTTTCTATTTTTTTCCTTTTTTACAGATTTTTAAAATATTTAAATTTTAAAAAGTTTATTTTAATAAATTATTAAATTTAATAAAAAAATTAAATTCAATAAATATTTTAATTTAAAATGTTAAAATAAAGTATGTTTGAATTTAATTTTTGAAAAATATTCAAATTTAAAAACGTATAAATTTGAAAAATATTCAAAACTGAAAAATGTTTTGTTTTTTAAATAATTTTCAGATTTTAAGAATATTTACTTCTAAAATATCTTTAATATTTCAAAAATGTTTAAATTTGAAAATTGTTTGAATTTAAAAATCATTCAAATTTGAAAATTGTTAAATTTTTCAAAAATTATTTTAAATAAATTTTCGTATTTTAAAAATATTCTGCGAAAATATATTTTTTTCAAACGGATTATGAAAAATGGAACAAAAAAAGAAAAACGAGAATTACCTCCTAGTGGGTCGTGGCCCATCTAGCCACCCAGCTACACAGAGTGTGCGGTGTGAACCCGCGCCAACCAAGTCGGAACAGAGTGCCCCAAAAGCACACCCAATAAAAAAAATACTCCTTCCAATTTAAATTACTTGACGCCTCGTGTACACTTGTACTATTGTCTAAAAAATACTAATACTAAACATAGTATGTGGTTGTGTCAATTGATTTGGGTTGTCAGGATTACTCTTTTTCTTTGTTTTGTATAAAAAGTTGTTATCTTTTTATATATTGATACGTCTCCTACGTATTTATAATTTCTGATGTTTCATGCTAGTTTTATGACAATACCTACATGTTTTGTTCACACTTTATATCATTTTTATGCATTTTCCGGAACTAACCTATTAACAAGATGCCGAAGCGCAGTCTGCTGTTTTTGGTTCCAGAAATCCTACACAGGAAATATTCTCGGAATTGGACGAAACAAAAGCCATACTTCCTATTTTCCACGGAAGCTTCCAGAGAGCTAGAGAGGGACCAAAGGGGAGCCCTGGGGGCCCCACTCCACATGGCGGCGCGACCAAGGGGGGGGGCGCCCCCTATGGTGTGGGACCCTCGGGACCCCTCCGAGGCTGCCCTTCCGCCTATATATTCTCTCCGCCTCGAAAATCCTAAAAACAGAAGCCACGATACGGGAAAAGTTACGCCGCCATCGCGAAGTCAAGTTCGGGGGACAGAGTCTCGTTCCGCACGCCGCCGGACGGGAATTGCCCCTAATCCATCTCCATCGACATCACCGCCATCTTCATCGTCGTTGTTGTCTCCCATGATGAGGAGGAGTAGTTCTCCCCGAGGCTGAGGGCTCTACCGGTAGCTATGTGGTTAATCTCTCTCCCATGTACTTCAATACAATGATCTCATGAGCTGCCTTACATGATTGAGATCCATATGATGAGCTTTGTAATCTAGATGTCGTTATGCTATTCAAGTGGATTTTACTTATGTGATCTCCGGAGACTCCTTGTCCCACGTGTGTAAAGGTGACAGTGTGTGCACCGTGTGGGTCTCTTAGGCTATATTTCACAGAATACTTGTTCACTGAGTTATGATTTGAGTTGGATGTCTCTATGAAATTGTGGTGTGTTAGTACCTCCTATGAATGCTCAGAGTGATAACATGGGGTGTTTATTAGTACTTGGGAATACATCTTTAAGGTTTGCCTTTGCAGCCCTACACGGTGAATTAGTGTTCGTTATCCAGCCAGAGTAATTCAGAATAGCATAGTGAAGTGCTTATATTTATATTCAATTATGATTGCAATGTTGAGAGTGTCCACTAGTGAAAGTATGATCCCTAGGCCTTGTTTCTAAGCATTGAAACACCGTTTCCAACAAGTTATGTTACATATTTGCTTGCTGCGCAATTGTTACTTACAATCATCCATATCACTTGCGTTTTGCTATCTCTTCGCCGAACTAGTGCACCTATATATCTGACAAGTGTATTAGGTGTGTTGGGGACACAAGAGACTTCTTGTATCTTAATTGCAGGGTTGCTTGAGAGGAATATCTTTGACCTCTACCTCCCTGAATTCGATAAACCTTGGGTGATTCACTTAAGAGAAACTTACTGCTGTTCTACAAACCTCTCGGAGGCCCAACACGTCTACAGAATAGAAGCGTGAGTAGACATCATATATCTTCTATTAATTTATAAAGTCGGTTCAATAATATAAGGAACTTTTTGATTCTATGATTTATATTTTGAGACCTTTGAACATAATTTTTGAATCCGAGAATGTACGTTTTTTAACCCGGTGGATATTATTTTTGAACCTCATTAATATTTGTCCAGTCCATCATGAACACTTTATTTGAAACACCGACAATTTATTTTATAATCATGCACATTATTTCACAACATTAAAATTTGCGGGCGACAAAAGATTCTATATCGAGCAAGCTATGCTCCCCTTGGTGCTACTCGCAGAATTCCAAGAGGACTGGCTATGCATCATAGATAGACGGGACCGCGTGCAGCTGACAACTCAGCTTCTTATCAGTCGAGCAATTCCATATCACAATTCCCGGTACGGATTGACGGATAGAGTCAAAAGCCTGCGCAAACGGATGGAGTCATGGAGGAGGAACGTATGCATTCTTAGGGCATCTCCAACCGGCGACCCAAACGGACGCGTGGGCCGTCCGTTTTGGGCCGTTTGCGTGGCCGAGCGGACGCGCGGACGTCGCCCCGCGTCCGCGCGTCCGTTTGGGTCGCGCGCTGCGCCCAACGCGCGGGATTTGGGTCGCGTTGCCCTATGGTATGTTTTTCTTGTAAATTCACTAGAAAAACGCAAAAACATATTATATAAAATATATAAAATAGTTCAAATGCTCAAAATGTATTACACATTACATAGTCCATGTAATCAAGGATAAAGTATTATTCAAATAAAATGAAAAAACGATACAAATGCTCTAGGCTTCAGGATTTCCTTCATCATTGTTGTTTGCAGCATTGTTGCCTACATGCTGCCACATGTGCTCGACCAAATCAGCCTGAAGCTGGTTGTGTACAGCTAGATCTCGAATTTCATGGTGCGCATGAAGAATGTCCTGGAATGATGCCGGAGCACCTTGAGGAGTAACCAACTCTCCTTGGCCTTCCCAGTCATTATCAAAGAGTGAATCATCCCGCTCTACCTCAACAATTGATGGCGTGTAACTCACACGTTCGTTGGGAACCCCAAGAGGAAGGTATGATGCGCACAGTAGCAAGTTTTCCCTCAGAAAGAAACCAAGGTTTAATCGAACCAGGAGGAGCCAAGAAGCACGTTGAAGGTTGATGGTCGCGAAATGTGATGCGGCGCAACACCAGGGATTCCGGCGCCAACGCGGAACCTGCACAACACAACCAAAGTACTTTGCCCCAACGAAACAGTGAGGTTGTCAATCTCACCGGCTTGCTGTAACAAAGGATTAAACGTATCGAGTGGAAGATGTTTGCAAAGAAAACAGTAAAACACAATTGCAGTAGATTGTATGCTATGTAAAGAATAGGACCGGGGTCCACAGTTCACTAGAGGTGTCTCTCCCATAAGATAAAGCATGTTGGGTGAACAAATTACAGTCGGGCAATTGACAAATAGAGAAAGGCATAACAATGCATATACATGACATGGTAAATATAGTGAGATTTAATTGGGCATTACGACAAAGTACATAGACCGCCATCCAACTGCATCTATGCCTAAAAAGTCCACCTTCAGGTTATCATCCGAACCCTTCCAGTATTAAGTTGCAAAGCAACAGCAATTGCATTAAGTATGGTGCGTAATGTAATCAACAACTACATCCTTAGACATAGCATCAATGTTTTATCCCTAGTGGCAACAACACATCACAACCTTAGAACTTTCTGTCACTGTCCCTGTCAATGAAGGCATGAACCCACTATCGAGCATAAATACTCCCTCTTGGAGTTAAGAGCAAAAACTTGGCCAGAGCCTCTACTAATAACGGAGAGCATGCAAGATCTTAAACAACACATAAACAATAGATTGATAATCACCATAACATAGTATTCTCTATCCATCGGATCCCGACAAACACAACATATAGTATTACATATAGATGATCTTGATCATGTTAGGCAGCTCACAAGATCCAACAATGAAGCACAATGAGGAGAAGACGACCATCTAGCTACTGCTATGGACCCATAGTCCAGGGGTGAACTACTCACTCATCACTCCGGAGGCGACCATGGCGGTGTAGAGTCCTCCGGGAGATGAATCTCCTCTCCGGCAGGTGCCGGAGGCGATCTCCCGAATCCCCGAGATGGGATTCGCGGCGGCGGCGTCTCGAAGGTTTTCCGTATCGTGGCTCTCACCGGGGGTTTCGCGACGGAGGCTTTAAGTAGGCGAAAGGGTAGGTCAAGAGGCGGCGCGAGGCCCACACCACAGGCCGCGGCCAGGGCCCTGGGCCGCGCCGCCCTATGGTGTGGCCACCTCGTGGCCCCACTTCGACTCCCTTCGGTCTTCTGGAAGCTTCGTGCAAAAATAGAACCCTGGGAGGTGATTTCGTCCAATTCCGAGAATATTTCTTTACTAGGATTTCTGAAACCAAAAACAGCAGAAAACAGCAACTGGCTCTTCGGCATCTTGTTAATAGGTTAGTTCCAGAAAATGCATAAATATGACATATAATGTGCATAAAACATGTAGGTATCATCAATAAAGTAGCATGGAACATAAGAAATTATCGATACGTTGGAGACGTATCAGCATCCCCAAGCTTAGTTCTGCTCGTCCCGAGCAGGTAAAACGATAACAAAGATAATTTCAAGTGACATGCCATCATAATCTTGATCATACTATTTGTAAACATATGTAATGAATGCAGCGATCAAAACAAAGGTAATGACATGAGTAAACAAGTGAATCATATAGCAAAGACTTTTCATGAATAGTACTTCAAGACAAGCATCAATAAGTCTTGCATAAGAGTTAACTCATAAAGCAATAAATCAAAGTAAAGGTGTTGAAGCAACACAAAGGAAGATTAAGTTTCAGCGGTTGCTTTCAACTTATAACATGTATATCTCATGGATATTGTCAACATAAAGTAATATAATAAGTGCAATATGCAAGTATGTAGGAATCAATGCACAGTTCACACAAGTGTTTGCTTCTTAAGGTGGAGGGAGATAGGTAAACTGACTCAACAATAAAAGTAAAAGAATGGTCCTTCAAAGAGGAAAGCATCGATTGCTGTATTTGTGCTAGAGCTTTTATTTTGAAAACATGAAACAATTTTGTCAACGGTAGTAATAAAGCATATGAGTTATGTAAATTATATCTTACAAGTTGCAAGCCTCATGCATAGTATACTAATAGTGCCCGCACCTTGTCCTACTTAGCTTGGACTACCGGATCTTTGCATGCCATGTTTCAACCAAGTGTCACAAAGGGGTACCTCCATGCCGCCTGTACAAAGGTCCAAGGAGAATGCTCGCATTTCGGATTTCTCGCTTTTGATTATTCTCAACTTAGACATCCATACCGGGACAACATGGACAACAGATAATGGACTCCTCTTAAATGCATAAGCATGTAGCAAAGTTATTATTCTCATATGAGATTGAGGATATATGTCCAAAATGAAACTTCCACCATGATTCATGGCTTTAGTTAGCGGCCCAATGTTCTTCTCTAACAATTTTGCATGCTCCAACCACTAAAATGATAGATCCTTCGGACAAGACGGACATGCATAGCAACTCACATGATATTCAACAATAGTTGATGGCGTTCCCCTAAGCATGGTTATCGCACAACAAGCAACTTAATAAAATATAAAGTGCATAAGTACATATTCAATACTACGATAGTTTTTAAGGCTATTTTGTCCCATGAGCTATATATTGCAAAGGTGAATGATGGAATTTTAAAGGTAGCACTCAAGCAATTTACTTTGGAATGGCGGAGAAATACCATGTAGTAGGTAGGTATGGTGGACACAAATGGCATAGTAGTTGGCTCAAGGATTTTGGATGCATGAGAAGTATTCCTCTCGATACAAGGTTTAGGCTAGCAAGGTTATTTGAAGCAAACTCAAGGATGAACAGGTGCAGCAAAACTCACATAAAAGACATATTGTAAATATTATAAGACTCTACACCGTCTTCCTTGTTGTTCAAAACTCAATACTAGATATTATCTAGACCTTAGAGAAACCAAATATGCAAATCAAATTTTAGAAAGCTCTATGTATTTCTTCATTAATGGGTGCAAAGCATATGATGCAAGAGCTTAAACATGAGCACAACAATTGCCAAGTATCACATTATCCAAGACATTTTAGAATTACTACATGTAGCATTTTCCAATTCCAACCATATAACAATTTAACGAAGAAGAAACTTCGCCTTGAACATTATGAGTAAAGCCTAAGGACACATGTGTCCATATGCAACAGCGGAGCGTGTCTCTCTCCCACAAAGTGAATGCTAGGATCCATCTTATTCAAACAAAAACAAAAACAAAAACAAACCGACGCTCCAAGTAAAGAACACAAGATGTGACCGAATAAAAATATAGTTTCAGGGGAGGAACCCGATGATGTTGTCGATGAAGAAGGGGATGCCTTGGGCATCCCCAAGCTTAGACGCTTGAGTCTTATTAAAATATGCAGGGGTGAACCACGGGGCATCCCCAAGCTTAGAGCTTTCACTCCTCTTGATCATAGTATATCATACTCCTCTCTTGACCCTTGAAAACTTCCTTCACACCAAACTTCAAGCAAACTCATTAGAGGGTTAGTGCATCATTAATAATTCACTCATTCAGAGGTGACACAATCATTATTTTCACTTCTGGACATTGCATAATGCTACTGGACATTAGTGGATCAAAGAAATAAATCCAACATAGCAAAAGAGGCAATGCGAAATAAAAGGCAGAATCTGTCAAAAACAGAACAGTCCGTAAAGACGAATTTAAAACTGGCACTAGACTTGCTCAAATGGAAAAACTCAAAACTAATGAAAGTTGCGTACATATCTGAGGATCACGCTCGTAAATTGGCAGATTTTTTCGAATTTTATACAGAGAACTGTGCCCAGATTCGTGACAGACAGCAATGCTGTTTCTGCGCAGCGATCCCAAATATAACATCAACTTTGACATAGAAACTTTACTTGGCACAAAAACATGATAAGGAGAGGTTGCTACAGTAGTAAACAACTTCCAAGACTCAACAAAACAAAAATTGCTGTAGTAAAATAAACACATGGGTTATCTCCCAAGAAGTGCTTTCTTTATAGCCATTAAGATGGGCTCAAGTAATTTGATGCTCTCGCAAGAAATAAGAGTTGAAGCAAAAGAGAGCTTCAAGAAGCAAATTCAAAACACATTTAAGCCTAACCGACTTCCTATAAAAAGGAATCTTGTACACAAATAAATTCATGAAGAACAAAGTGACAAGCATAGATAAAACACGAGTAATTTCAAGATTCTCAACATAAAGAGGGAAACTTAATATTATTAAGATGCATATAACCATGTTTCCTCTCTCATAATAACTTTCAGTAGCATCATGAGCAAACTCAACAATATAACTATCACATAAAGCATTCTTATCATGAGTCTCATGCATAAAATTATTACTCTCCACATAAGCATAATCAATTTTATTAGTTGTAGTGGGAGCAAATTCAATAAAATAGCTATCATAATTATTCTCATCACCATAATCATCATATATAGGAGGCATATTCTCCTCAATGCTTGGGGGATTAAAAATATCATGCTCATCAAAGCCAGCTTCCCCAAGCTTAGAATCTTCCATAGCATTAGCAACAATAGTGTTCAAAGCATTCATATTAATATGTTCCATGGGTTTTTTAATTTTCGCATCAAACCATCCATGTCTTAAATCAGGAAATAGAATAAGAAGCTCATTGTTGTCCATTATGCCTAACTAGTGAAAATAAAAACAAGTACAGGACTAGACATGATATCAAAATAAATTAAATGCAAGTAACTAATTTTTTTGTGTTTTTGATATAGAGAGCAAGACAAGAAATAAAGTAAAACTAGCAACTAATTTTTTTGTGTTTTGTTTAGGTGCAGCAAACAAAGTAGTAAATAAAATAAAGCAAGACAAAAACAAAGTAAAGAGATTGAGAAGTGGAGACTCCCCTTGCAGCGTGTCTTGATCTCCCCGGCAACGGCGCCAGAAAAAGAGCTTGATGGCGTGTAACTCACACGTTCGTTGGGAACCCCAAGAGGAAGGTATGATGCGCACAGTAGCAAGTTTTCCCTCAGAAAGAAACCAAGGTTTAATCGAACCAGGAGGAGCCAAGAAGCACGTTGAAGGTTGATGGTCGCGAAATGTGATGCGGCGCAACACTAGGGATTCCGGCGCCAACGCGGAACCTGCACAACACAACCAAAGTACTTTGCCCCAACGAAACAATGAGGTTGTCAATCTCACCGGCTTGCTGTAACAAAGGATTAAACGTATCGAGTGGAAGATGTTTGCAAAGAAAACAGTAAAACACAATTGCAGTAGATTGTATGCTATGTAAAGAATAGGACCGGGGTCCACAGTCACTAGAGGTGTCTCTCCCATAAGATAAAGCATGTTGGGTGAACAAATTACAATCGGGCAATTGACAAATAGAGAAAGGCATAACAATGCATATACATGACATGGTAAATATAGTGAGATTTAATTGGGCATTACGACAAAGTACATAGACCGCCATCCAACTGCATCTATGCCTAAAAAGTCCACCTTCAGGTTATCATCCGAACCCCTTCCAGTATTAAGTTGCAAAGCAACAGCCAATTGCATTAAGTATGGTGCGTAATGTAATCAACAACTACATCCTTAGACATAGCATCAATGTTTTATCCCTAGTGGCAACAACACATCACAACCTTAGAACTTTCTGACACTGTCCCAGGTGTCAATGAAGGCATGAACCCACTATCGAGCATAAATACTCCCTCTTGGAGTTAAGAGCAAAAACTTGGCCAGAGCCTCTACTAATAACGGAGAGCATGCAAGATCTTAAACAACACATAAACAATAGATTGATAATCACCATAACATAGTATTCTCTATCCATCGGATCCCGACAAACACAACATATAGTATTACATATAGATGATCTTGATCATGTTAGGCAGCTCACAAGATCCAACAATGAAGCACAATGAGGAGAAGACGACCATCTAGCTACTGCTATGGACCCATAGTCCAGGGTGAACTACTCACTCATCACTCCGGAGGCGACCATGGCGGTGTAGAGTCCTCCGGGAGATGAACTCCGGCAGGGTGCCGAGGCGATCTCCTGAATCCCCGAGATGGGATTCACGGCGGCGTTCTCGAAGGTTTTCCGTATCGTGGCTCTCATCGGGGGTTTCGCGACGGAGGCTTTAAGTAGGCGAAAGGGTAGGTCAAGAGGCGGCGCGAGGGGCCCACACCACAGGCCGGCGCGGCCAGGGCCTGGGCCGCGCCGCCCTATGGTGTGGCCACCTCGTGGCCCCACTTCGACTCCCCTTCGGTCTTCTGGAAGCTTCGTGCAAAAATAGAACCCTGGGAGGTGATTTCGTCCAATTCCGAGAATATTTCTTTACTAGGATTTCTGAAACCAAAACAGCAGAAACAACAATGGCTCTTCGGCATCTTGTTAATAGGTTAGTTCCGAAAATGCATAAATATGACATATAATGTGCATAAAACATGTAGGTATCATCAATAAAGTAGCATGGAACATAAGAAATTATCGATACGTTGGAGACGTATCAACAATCATGTTATGCATGATTACACAAGCGGTCATCACCTCCCATAGAGTTTGCACATCCCAGGCTCTGGCAGGGTGTCTGACGATAGCCCAACGAGCTTGGAGGATGCCAAACGCCCGCTCGACATCTTTCCGGGCTGCCTCCTGCTCTTTGGCAAACCTTGCCTCCTGCTCTGAGGTGGGGTTTCGGATTGTCTTCACGAGTGTAGCCCAAGATGGATAGATACCATCAGCAAGGTAGTACCCCTTGGTGTAGTGGTGAAGTTCTTGAAGTAGTATTCGTCGTCGCTGTCCACCATGATCTGAAAAGGGACACATTTTAGTTCGAGCATTTCAACGAACACCTCGCAGGCGGAGGCGATCCAAATGCTTCCGTAGGGACCTGCAGGCATGGCCGTCTCAGCCGACTTGCGGTCTGGAAACACGGGCAGGAGAGCTCACCTCCGGCGGAAACGGCGCAGCTGCGAACGGCGGGAGGTGTCGCGACGGTGAGAGGACAACAGCGCCGGCGGCGGCGTCCTCCGACTCTGCTACGACGCGGCGAAAGCAGCGCGGGGCCTCGACCTATGCTTCCGCCCCGCTTGCCGGCGTCTCGACGACGATGGCCGGCGTCGACGCGCTCCCAAATCGCCGGTCCGTGGGTGGCGGCGGAGCGGTGGGGAGATGTGTGCGACGGGCTTGTGTTTTGGGAGGCAGACAGGCGGGCCAGGGGCGGACAAGGGAGGACGCGAGCAACCAGCCTTTCGCGTCCGCGGCCACGCAAACTCGTCCAAGATTTGGGCCGGGTTTGGGTCGTCCCGGACGCCCGGCCATCCGTTTTAGGGATGGGTCCGCGCGCTGGGCCGCGGTTTTGTCCGTTTCGACCCATCCGGACGCGCGGACGCGGGATGGGTCGCCCGGTTGGAGATGCCCTTACGTACTCCCGTCACCTCGTCCGCATCGTCGTTCTCTTCCGATAGTGGGCTGCATGCACTGCACCAATTGGTAATTGCAGACCCCACCTGCTTCGTTTTTTTCCGCAACACCTCATCATCTTTTTTTTAGGGGGACAACACCTCATCATCTGCTCCTTCAGTCAGAAAAGCAAATCATTTGGTCTAAAAAAAGCAAATATTTTTTTTGACAGAAAAAGAAAAAGCAAATCATTTTGAAAAAAAAAACATTTAACGACCGGTTGGGTACCCACGCTACGACCCAATATTCGTCAATGCAGGCGGATAACAAATCACAGCCTTCCCAAAATTGTTTCGCGGCAAAAATCCTGACCCCGCACGGACAAGCCCAAGATTTCAAGGACTGCATTGCGCGACCTCCGAGCTGGCAATTCCTATTCCCCGCCTAATGCGGCCCCGATGATCGGGCCGCTTGAGGCATATTTATACTGGCCCCGGCCCATCACCGGGGGCTGGCATGCTTCCGGTTTTTGGATTTTCAGTGGAATTTTTGGTTTTCACCTGTCTTCTTTCGGTTTTCTGCTGTTTTTTCGTTTTTTTCCAGTTCTGCTGTATTTCGTTTTTGCAAGTTTTTACTTTTTACCATTTTATAATTTTGAAATATTTTTAAAATTTGAGTTTTTTATCTTTTTGAAATTTTGAGCATTTTTTAGTTTTGAAATATTTTAAGTTTGAACATTTTTTAGATTTAGGATTTTCATTATTTTTTTATTTTAAAAATTTGAACAATTTCATCTTTGAATTTTTTTGAATTTGAACTTTTGTTGAATTTGAAAATTTTCTAATTGACCAAAAAACCGGAAGTTTTCCAAATATGATGTTTTTCAGAGAATAAAATTTAAAAATAGAAATAATCTGGAGCATCCGGTGGCCTAATGAGAGAACGATGCAGGCGGAGCATCCGGTCGCTCCCAAGCGATGTATAGGATCCCCCTTCGAGCTGGCCTCAAGAGGCTACCAATCTGGAAGCAATGGCTGTCCGACACACGACTGGTAAAATTATGGACACATAAGTGGAATAAGTGGGATAATTAAATTTCGATATATAAAAAGGAAAAACCAAAATAGTCAAATGAAGTCAAATCTATGTATCCCACTTATCCCACGTCTACATCATTCGGTAAAACTGAGTTTAGACGCTCTAACAAGTAACAAGAGTGTTGCAAGATATGAGTTGGGCTTCAGAAGTACATGGTGTCGTTTCTACCATACGGTATTTCTAACACATTGTATGATCGAAGCTGACTTTCCAGGATTTGCTCCCCTTTTAAATGAACTTATACTCGTATTTGCCCAATTAGTAATACACTGACAATTCCAAATATTTCGTTAGAAATTAATGGATTTATATTCACTGGAGTGGCGAGGGAGGCAAAGTCCTGCTTTATTTATTTATTTTGCAAGGCACCATGTGCAGAATAATACCATATGATCCAGAAACGGGACATGATGAATCATTTCTATTCCTGCTGCAAACAAATCAGGCTCACGACCATAATTACCAAACATCTTGGTGGGCATCTTCACAACTTCTAGTGTTACCATGTGATTAGTAAAATATTATGGAAACCAACATATTCAACATGTTTTATACACTGTCGAAGCTTTTATACATCAATTTATGATAATTATAGAATGCCTTGTTTTTTGTAATATTTCCAACCATGTTTCTATGTTTTCATCTTCGTATATATGCAAATCCAATCGATCGAGCAATCTTCCCTACTTAGATTTTAGAGCTATTCAAAATAAATACTTTCATCGTAAATTGAACAAATATTAAAAATGAGAATGATGAAATATTACCAATAAAAATTGAAAAAAGAAGTTCTTAGCTTTTAAATAATTAAAAGAATATAAAATTGAAATCAAAGAAAATAAATATTTTCTTGAATAAACTCCTTAATAAAAATCACAAAGGATTATTTTAATAAATCTTAAGGAGTATTTATAAATTGTGCTTATTCGCTACCTCACATTAAATAATTAAGCATCGGGAAGGGGGCACAACCCTAAAAATCGAAAGCATGCATATTTGAATCTTTAACCATTGCCCATGTCAGACAATGATGCTATCTTTCAGAAACAGAGGACCAGAGGCAGTCCAAACAATCCAACTGCACTACCTTGCAGTCACCAGGCAAGTGATACGTCCAAAACGTATCTACTTTCCCGAACACTTTTGCTATTGTTTTGCCTCTAATTTGTGTATTTTCGATACAACTAACACGGACTAACGCTGTTTTCAGCAGAATTGCCCTGGTGTCTCGTTTTTGTGCAGAAATTCAACTTTCAGGAAAATCCCCGGAATTAATGTTGAAGGGCTTATTTTCCCAGAAAACTCACGGAGCCGAAGACCGGAGGGGGGCCACGAGGCGCCAACCCCATAAGGAGGCGCGGTGGGCCCCTGGGCCGCGCCGCCCTATGGTGGCGACGCCTCGGGCGGCCCCAGACGCCCCCCTTTCGACTACTTAAGGGTTTCGACCTAAAAACGCACGGGGGGTTCGACCATATTCCAGAAGACATCCAGAACACCGCCGCCATCGCGAAACTTCGTCTCGGGACCAGAAACTACGTTCTGGCACTCCGCCGGGACGGGAATTGGAGGAGATCATCGCCATCATCACCACCGACGCCTCTCCATCGACCAGCCATGTTTCCCCCATCCATGTGTGAGTAATTCCCCCGCTGTAGGCTGAAGGGGATGGTAGGGATTGGATGAGATTGATCATGTAATAGTCATAAGATTGTTAGGGCATAGTGCCTAGTATCCGTAGATGGTACTTCTATGATATTGTTGCAACTTGTTATGCTTAATGCTTGTCACTAGGGGCCGAGTGCCATGATCTCAGATTTGAACATGTTATTTGTTTCATGATGATATTCATTGTTTTATGATCTTACCTGCAAGTTGTATACACATATTGCCGTCCAACCCGAGGCCCCAAAGTGAGAAATTGGGACAACCGGAGGGGAAGGCGGTGATATGAGGATCACATGTGTTCACGAGTGTTAATGCTTTGCTCCGTGCTCTATTAAAAGGAGTACCTTAATTTCCAGTAGATTCCCTAGAGGCCCGGCTGCCACCGGCTGGTAGGACAAAAGATGTTGTGCAAGTTTCTCATTGCGAGCACGTACGACTAAATATGGAACACATGCCTATTGATGATTAGTACTTGGATACCGTTTTATTATTATCTGCAAATGCCCTATCTTGATTGTTACATGAGTTCTCTCATCCATGCAACGCCCGTTCATCCATCCCTGTGCCTACGGTATTTTAATCCTGCTGTTTACTATAATCACTATCGTCTTTTTACTCTCCGCTGATATTTCACTACCACCGCTATAAACCTGTTACCGATAAACTCTTGCGAGCAAGTCTATTTCCAGGTGCAGCTGAATTGACAACTCCGCTGTTAAGGCTTACAAATATTCTTTGGCTCCCCTTGTGTCGAATCAATAAATTGGGTTTTACTTCCCTCGAAGACTGTTGCGATCCCCTATACTTGTGGGTCATCAAGACTATTTTCTGGCGCCGTTGCCGGGGAGCATAGCTTTATTTGCAAGTTCACTTGGATTGATATTGTTCGCTGCAAATTCTCCATCATGGGTAAACCTCGCGATACTAAGGTCGCCATATTACCATGCACTACAAGAAAAGGTACAACTCTGAGTACCTCTGCTGCTCTTGATTCACCATCTGTGATAAGTCAACTTGTTTCACCACCACAAACTTCACGTGTTGGTATTTCTGCTGAATCTGAAAATTCCTCTGATAATTTTGATGATGCTTCTACTGTGCTTGATAATGCTGGTTCATTAGGTCCTTTTCTAGATGCTACAATTGCTAGGTCTAGACAAATTGAAAATACTGAAACTCCTAATGAAAATACTGTTACACCTGTTAATTCACCTGAGATTGATGATCATGATGAAGATTATGTGGAACTTGATGATGATTTTATTGATAAATGCAATGCTACTACTAGTACAAGTAGCCTTAAAAATCTTATTGCACAACATGCTGTTAGATATAAACTGTCTCCCGATCCTAAATTTGCCACGTCTCCTATAAACATTAAGGATAAAGATTATGACTTTTCTCTTGATTTATCTCATATATCTATTGTAGAGAAAACACCCTTTTGTGGTACTGAAAAAGAGAGTGCTGTAGAACATATGAATGAGCTTTCTACTTTAAGTAGCTTGTTTTCTGATGATGTTAAGATGCGTACTTATTTTTTTGCTAAACTTTTCCCTTTCTCATTAAAGGATGATGCTAAGATTTGGTATAATAATTTGCCTCCTGATTCTATTAATAGTCCAAGTTGTTTGCTTGATGTTTTCTTTCGAAAATACTTTCCCGCTAGTGCTCAACATATGGCTCTGCAGAGAATTTATAGTTTTGATCAAGAAGATGGAGAGAAATTGCCTGAGGCTTGGGCAAGATTTTGCTCTCTTATTAGAGCTCGGCCTGGACATGATATGGAAAAGCATGATTTACTTGATATATTTTATAGTGGACTAACCATTGAGTCTAGGGCATACCTGGATAGTTGTGCTGATTGTGTTTTCAGGAAAAGAACTCCGGACGAAGCTGAAGAATTATTGGCTAAGATAAGCAAGAATCATGATGATTGGTCTACACCTGAACCAACTCCGACACCAATATTGAAGAAGAGGGGTATGATTGAATTAAATGATGAAGATATGAGGGAAGCCAAGAAATCTCTTATGGAGAAGGGAAATCTGAAGATGTGAAGAATTTGCCTCCTATAGAAGACCTATGTAAGATAATTCCCCCTTCATCCACAATTGAGGTACATTCTCTTCAACGCTTTGATAGAGGAGATATTCCATATTCAAAACCTCCTGATCAATGTTTAGATGAATTTGATAATTATATTGTTAAGCAAAATAATTTTAATATGAGAGTAGAGAATCATCTAATGGAAAATTCTCAAGCTATTAGTAAATTGCATGATATTGTGGAGAGAACCTCTAATGATGTTAAGATGCTTGTTAAACATTTTAATATGATTCAAACTCAAATTGATCAACTTACTAAAGTGCAAAATGACTTGTTAAAAAATAATCATGAAGAGAAACAAGTTTATGAAGTAACAACTAGAGGCGGTGTTTCTACCCAGGATCCTCTATATCCCGAAGGGCATCCCAAAAGAGTTGAACAAGATTCTCAACAAACTAAAGAAACTAGTGCTCCTTCTAAGAAAAAGAAAAAGAAACATAAAACTGTTGTAGAATCCTCTGAACCCGTTAATGATCCTAATAGTATTTCTATTTCGATGCTGAAACCGAAAGTGGTAATGAACATGATAAAGATAATGATAAGAACGATACTTGATAAAGAAGAGGTTGAAGATGAACCTGAAAAGCATGCTAAAAATAAAAAGTACACTAAAGAAGATTTTATTGCTAAGAAACATGGTAGTGAAAGAGAACCTTGGGTTCAAAAGCAAATGCCTTTTCCTGCTAAGAAATTAAAATCAAAGGAAGAAGAACACTATAATAAATTTTGTGATTGGATGAAACCTTTGTTTTTGCAAATCCCTTTGACTGATGCTATTAAATTGTCTCCTTATTCAAAGTATATGAAAGATATTGTCTCTAACAAAAGGAAAATTCCTAATGAGGAGATTTCCACTATGCTCGCTAATTACTCTTTCAATGGCAAGGTTCCAAAGAAGCTGGGAGACCCAGGTATACCGACTATTCCTTGTTCCATCAAAAATAATTATGTTAGAACTGCTCTATGTGATTTGGGAGCAGGAGTTAGTGTGATGCCTTTTTCTCTTTACAAGAGACTTGATTTAGATAAGTTGATACCTACTGATATATCTTTGCAAATGGCTGATAAATCTGCTATTCCTGTTGGTGTATGTGAAGATGTTCCTGTTCAAGTTACTCAAAATTGCTTAATACTAACTGATTTTGTTGTGTTGGAAATGCCTGAAGATGATAATATGTCTATTATTCTTGGAAGACCCTTTCTTAATACTGCAGGGGCTGTTATTGATTGCAATAAAGGAAAAGTTACTTTCAATGTTGATGACAAGGAGCATACTGTCTATTTTCCCAAGAGGATTGATAAAATATGTGGAGTTAATACAATTTCCAATTCAAGAACTGTCAAAGTAGGAGTTATTGATTGTCCTATATATGATCCTAAAGAAGGATATCAAACTATTGTGATTGGATCCGTATCAATACAATATAAGGTAACATGATTGATTTGAGGTTTATTTCTTCTTATGACATGTAAAAATTATTTGGTGGCAAGACTTGATCAACCTTGTTAACAAGTATATTTTATATGCATAGAAGAGCTAAACAACATTTCTTTCTTTCTCCACTTGTTTTACTTGCTGTAGCACTATTTGTTTTGCAATATGCTTTAGTTGTTTAGAGGTTTGAAAATCTTTTTCTGCCCAGTAATAATAATCTTGACACCTAGAAATGTGCATTTTTCAAAGTTCTCAAAAATTTACAGAAATTATACTGTTGGTCTTATTTTTCGAAGAGCTACTGGGAGCACCGGCTGACCAGTGGGGCACCCGGGCTGGACCCCATGGGCCGGCGCGGCCAGCAAGGGGCGCGCCGCCCTGTGGTGTGGCCCCTCCTTGCCCCACTTATTCATCTCTTCCTCCCATCTCACTCTCTCTCCCGAAAAACTCGTACTCACTTTCTCTCACTCGCGTTTCTGCTCAAGAGCTCAAGATTTCTCGATCTCTTTGCTCAGCCCAGATTTCTGTCTGAAATTTGGCTCTCCGGTATGTGACTCCTTCGATTATCCAAATAGAATTTTGTTTGGTTGAGTATATCTTGAATATTTTGCTGATGTAGGTAACATGTTTAGTGAGCTTGCATGCTTGTTCTAAGTTGTAAAAATTAGTTTTGATGCATGTTTAGTACTCTAGCAAGTTCCTATAGTAGTTTCCCTCATTTATATGTCTCGAAATCAAATTTTATAATGATTGTTGAAAAATTTCAGAAAATGGAATGGAATAGGCACCAACTGAACCAACAAGAATTGGAGGTGCAAGAAGTTACGAGAGTTCACCGCGAAGAGGGAGTATACCCCTCCTATTACCCATGCACTGATTTTATGAGGAGCGCAGGAATTTTGCAAGATGTTCAAAATCTGATTTCTAATGCAGGGTTGGAAAATTTTGTTGTTGGTGAACCTTACCAATATGCAAAACTAACCATGTCAGTGGTGCAGGATTTTGAATTCCATTGGTCCCAAACTAACCCCATGGTTCGATATAAATTTACAATAAAACTGTCAACTTGCCCTTTGATGATTTTTGTGCAGCTATTAAGGTGCCACAGTGGGGATTGCTTGAGAAGATGAGGGTGCTACCATCGGGACTCTTGAAACTTTACGAGATGATCTGCCAAGGGAGAAATTTCTCGGATGAGAGTGGTAAAATTTGTAGCATTCAACTCCCAGCTATTCGCTACTTTGCTTATTTCATCACCAAGTGCGTTCTTGCTAGACAGAATGCAAATAAGTTATCTATCCAAGATTTAGCTTTCCTAGGTGCTGCATTGCAAGGTGATAGGACTTATAATTTGGGTGCTTTGATAGCCTTTAGAATTGCTACTAACCGTGATAAGGGAGGAATTTGTGGAGGTCTCATCGCCTCTCGTTTATTAGCTATGCATGGTGTAGAACCTCGCCATCTTGATATTCAGCTCTCCATAGAGAGACTTGACATTGTTTCCATGATTAAACATGACTTTGTTTCTGATTTGTCTAATTTGAGTAACCTGTCTTATAAGATAACATTCTATAAAAAAATTGGAGAACAACTAAGAAAACTGAAAAGCTAGTAGGATTGCCTGCACCTGCTTTGTTTAACCTTGATTCCAGGAAAAATTGGTCGGTCACGGAAAATGAACTAAATGCATACATAGAAGGGGAAGGCCATCATGCGGGGGATGGCACGGAGGAGGCCGAGGAACATCTCGACTCGTCATCCGATGCAGCAAGCTCTTCACATCAACATTATGATCATGTGGAGCCTTCACCCTTTTCTTCTGCATAGGGATCTTATTATGATCACGTCATGTATGATCCACCGTCGTGGAACCCTGACCCTCGCTGGGGTTGATCTCCACTTAGGCCAAAAGCCTAAGCTTGGGGGAGGTATGCCGGCATCACTCATTCATTGTATATTACAATTGCTGGATACTTGTACATACTTGTTTAGCTTCTTAAAGTGGTTTTCTAATAAGAGGGAGATGATATTCGGGGAAGTGCTGCCTGAAAACAGATTCTGGACTAATACCAAAAAAAATCTCAAAAACAGCCAGAACGTTATTTTGTGAAGCCAATTTTTGTGCTTGTTCCGCAGGTTATTATCTAACTTTCATTAGTTGAACACTTTTCGTGTTGAGCAGCGGAAGAGTTTCTTAAAAATCGATTAATGTACTGCTGTCAAGTTTTGGCAGATTTCTGCCATCTTGCTTTTCTGTGTTTCTTTTAGTTTTCATTCGCTTGTTTTTGCTTTGTTTCTTTCCTAAAACACAAAAAGACCAAAAATATTTCTGTTGTTTCTCTTCACCATTTGTTTATTTGGTTCTTTGTTCCTATTTTGCTTTATTTGCTATTGTTGGTTTGCTATGAGAAAATCCAAAAGATTTTGCTTTGTTTGCTTGTTTCCTTTTGTTCTTGTTTCCAATTCGAAAACACCAAAAATATTTGTTGTTCTTCTTTGGTTTTGTAAAGTTCATTATGGAGTTCGGTGGTTGGAGCTTTGTTTTCATTCCATATTATTCAAGCTACACAAGTGAAAGGCAATAATGACGATCTACGACAATTTGACTGTGGTGAGAGGCTGGTATGAACTCTATTTGTTATCATTTTTGTACATATACTCATCCATGTGAGCATGCTTAGTTGGTTCATGTGAGGTATATGTCATTTAAGAAAGTCTAGTAGTTCATGATCTCTCATGTTTAGCTCCAATTTATTAATATGAGTAGCATGTCATAATTATTTGCTTGCATTGCTTTATTCATAGATAGATATGACATTGTGGCATCCTCCTCTGAATAATTCACTTGAATTGACTTGGCACATGCTCACGCATGCATATGACTGAACAAAAGTCAATTAAGCCTCGATGATTTATTTTGCCTCAGAGTTCTTGTATCACTTTTATGCCTCTGTTAATTTATTTTGCAAGCATGATTATGACCGCTCTCTTGATTGTCGCTTCCCAGCCTATTGCTAGCCTTCACTTGTACTGAGCGGGAACGCTGCTCGTGCTTCCAAACCCCCGAAAACCAAGTTATTCCAAAGTGTCCACCATAAATACCTATGCATGGCATTTCAAACCATTCCAAGTAAATTCTCATGTGCTACCTTTAAACCTTCAAAATACTTCTCAATTTGTGTTGATTTTTTATAGCTCACGAAGAAGTATGTGGTGTTTTATCTTTCAACCTTGTCATTTACTCATGACAGACTTTCACCAATGGACTAGTGGCACATCCGCTTATCCAATAATTTTGCAAAAAGAGCTGGCAACGGGGTTCCCCCCAATTAATTAACTTGCGTTAATAATTCTCTTCACATGTTTTGCCCTGATCTATCAGTAAGCAACTTAAATTTGCAAATAGACACTCCTCCATGGTATGAGAATGTTGGAAGGCACCCGATGATTCGGTTAGCCATGGCTTGTGTAAGCAAAGGTTGGGGGGAGTGTCACCCATAATAAAACTAAAGTACGTGTGTAAACATGCTGGTAGAGATAACGTCCTTCATGGGAGCCGCTCTTGAAAGTCTGGTTGATGAGGTAGTTAGAGTGCCCACTATCATTCGTTGACAACAACAAACACCTCTCAAAACAATTTTACCTCTGTCTTTAGAAAAATGAAAAGCTCTAGCACATGTTAATCCCTGCTTCCCTCTGCGAAGGGTCAATCTTTTACTTT
This sequence comes from Lolium multiflorum, assembly GCA_030979885.1. Classification (NCBI taxonomy): domain Eukaryota; kingdom Viridiplantae; phylum Streptophyta; class Magnoliopsida; order Poales; family Poaceae; genus Lolium; species Lolium multiflorum. Next base: position 81,113,288 of record CM061749.1, read on the forward strand.
TATGTTGAGTCATCATCCTTTCTTTGAGCACTTTCTTGAGAGCACAACTGTCATTCTTAGTATAATATGCTTGTCCCAAAATGTGATTAATTGTGGTATAACTTTGATGCTTTTATCTTTGATAATCTCTACTTCCAATCTTTTCATGAACTTCAAAGGTGCCCGGGCATTTATGTTTTGCTGTACAAATACGGGCAAGCGAGATACCACTTTATCATATCCTTTTATGAACATTGCAATCCTGCTGATAGACATGATTCATGATGCTTATTATTAATTTGTTGGTACCTTTTCCATGATTGACATAGCTATTAGATGATTTTATTTGCATGTATCTTATTATGAATTGCCTAAGTACTTGTCCATATCATGAGAATATTTACATCATATGAATAAATGTGTTCGTGAAAGTTCTTTTATCGCACTCAGTTGTTAACTGAATTGCTTGAGGACAAGCAATAAGCTAAGCTTGGGGGAGTTGATACGTCCAAAACGTATCTACTTTCCCGAACACTTTTGCTATTGTTTTGCCTCTAATTTGTGTATTTTGGATACAACTAACACGGACTAACGCTGTTTCAGCAGAATTGCCCCGGTGTCTCGTTTTTGTGCAGAAATTCAACTTTCAGAAAATCCCCGTAATTAATGTTGAAGGGCCTATTTTCCCGAAAACTCACGGAGTTAGAAGACCTGAAGGAGGGGGCCACGAGGCGCCAACCCCATAAGGAGGCGCGTGGGCCTGGGCCGCGCCGCCCTATGGTGGCGACGCCTCGGGCGGCCCCAGACGCCCCCCTTTCGACTACTTAAGGGTTTCGACCTAAAAACGCACGGGGGGTTCGACCATATTCCAGAAGACATCCAGAACACCGCCGCCATCGCGAAACTCGTCCTCGGGACCGAAACTACGTTCCGGCACTACGGACGGGAATTGGAGGAGATCATCGCCATCATCACCACCGACGCCTCTCCATCGACCAGCCATGTTTCCATCCATGTGTGAGTAATTCCCCCGCTGTAGGCTGAAGGGGATGGTAGGGATTGGATGAGATTGATCATGTAATAGTCATAAGATTGTTAGGGCATAGTGCCTAGTATCCGTAGATGGTACTTCTATGATATTGTTGCAACTTGTTATGCTTAATGCTTGTCACTAGGGCCCGAGTGCCATGATCTCAGATTTGAACATGTTATTGTTTCATGATGATATTCATTGTTTTATGATCTTACCTGCAAGTTGTATACACATATTGCCGTCCGGAACCCGAGGCCCCAAAGTGACAGAAATTGGGACAACCGGAGGGGAAGGCGGTGATATGAGGATCACATGTGTTCACGGAGTGTTAATGCTTTGCTCCGGTGCTCTATTAAAAGGAGTACCTTAATTTCCAGTAGATTCCCTAGAGGCCCGGCTGCCACCGGCTGGTAGGACAAAAGATGTTGTGCAAGTTTCTCATTGCGAGCACGTACGACTAAATATGGAACACATGCCTATTGATGATTAGTACTTGGATACCGTTTTATTATTATCTGCAAATGCCCTATCTTGATTGTTACATGAGTTCTCTCATCCATGCAACGCCCGTTCATCCATCCATGTGCCTACAGTATTTTAATCCTGTCGTTTACTATAATCACTCTGATGTCTTTGTTACTCGTCCGATATTTCACTACTGCATCGCTATAAACTTGCTATCGATAAACTCTGCGAGCAAGTCTATTTCCAGGTGCCTGAATTGACAACTCCTGTTAAGGCTTACAAATATTCTTTGGCTCCCCTTGTGTCGAATCAATAAATTGGGTTTTACTTCCCTCGAAGACTGTTGCGATCCCCTATACTTGTGGGTCATCAGCAAGTTCATCGCTTGCTCATGTCACTTTGAGTATTTTTACCAAATTACTTCCAAAGTATTATACTGACCGTCAGGGATATTAGTCGAGGTCGGATGATATCCAATGGATATGCTGCCCGACGAGGACCGATCTGAACTGCAACAAAGGGTAGGTGTGCGGTGTCGTGGAGAAATGCAATGATTGGCTAGGCCTTATACCGGGCCTCACACCACGGAAGTGTGCACGAGAAAGCTGCTCGGTTGGCACCAAGGTTAAGATCTCTTATGGGTAAAGCAACACACCTCTGCAGAGTGTAATGAATCGTGACCTGTCACTCCCTTTTCCAGGTTTTGGAACTGCGAACTCCGCCGGAAAGGAACTCCATGAAGTTCTAGACACCCGGTGAAGGTTGATCGACATAGCTCTTTGGAATAGAAGCAACCTTTTGAAGAAATGCTTACAAAAACCTTCATTGGCATATGACTTTCTTGTCTAGTGCCGTAGCTAATGCATTAAACACCTCTTTCCTATAATGAACTTGTTGAGTACGCTCGTACTCATACCTCTTATAATCCCATGCTTAGATTGTCTGAATCACCTGGAGGAGGCCAATGAAGGACAAGAAGGAGCAGATGAGATCTGCTATGAAGAACCAGACCTCTCTGGAGGAATAGAGGGGGTAGATTATCTGATCGTGTACGGAACTGGGGAGGTTCCTGAAGAAGACAAGAAGTAGTAGTCGAGCAGCACGAACTCTATAATATTTAGTTGCTCGAGCAGAAATGGTACTTAGTCTGCTTAGACCTATATTGTATAAGTTAAGTAGGGTTCACCTAGAACCTTTGAGTTATCCTCTATGGATCCAGGAGGAGCTGCAATGTGATGTACATATATGGCTTGTAATCTTAAGTGAGTAAAATAAAGACCAACTATGTTTCTGTTTTACTACTCTGAGGAATGTAATATTTACGGATTGGTACTTCGCACATGTTATGTCAACGACTGACATACTACAACATGCAGTGGTATGCTGGGTTAACACAATAAACCAGAAATTTCTTTCTGAGATTTACGCAGCAAGACATGCATGTAACCAACAATCTCATTTATACAAGCACGAAACTACTCATAAAAATTTGGTAGAAAATAGTAGTTGGACAAATTTGAGGGAACATACAATCCCAGTAGAGAGACTTCTATTGCTGCATGACTTTCGTATACCACAATACATTCTCAATGGTTGGATATGAATGAATGGACATGGTATAAAGTCACTTGCCGAACCTTTCACATCACATTCAACCAAAACATTTGTAAATCAGCCCTAGATGTCTCCATATTACATAATACTCCCTCTTTTTATAAATATGAGACACTTTTATAGTGAACTAGATACACACTACAATAAATGACTACACACTAAAAGTAGACTAGATACGTACTAAAATATCTTATATTAGTGAATTCAAGGAGTAATAAATAGACAAATATCACATTCCTCCCCACTGTAATATTGCCGAAACAGCTCCCTGATTTATTACATGGTATCATCTCAATTAGTGGAAGAAGCACGTATATGTACTTGCTCAAACAGACGAGTGGACACGAGAGGGCGTTTGCGCAGCCCAAAAAGTATCGCAAGGCCTTGTACGTCCTTCACCGATCGGGCTTGACCAGACTTTGCCTAGGCTTGTAGGAACCGTCCCATACCAGGAAAGCCCATCTCGTGTCTCCACGGCCGCCGTCCATGTGCGAGCGAGCCCATATTTTTCCTCTTTGTTATCTTTGCCGCACTGACTGTTCCTTCTTGTTTGGGAACCGCCTTTTTTCCTTTCTGGGCAGCGATCCCAAAAGCAAATCCCATGATCGAGTACGCCCTTTCTTTGAGCATGGTCTTTCATGGACGATGGGTGGGTCACGGGTCCGATTCTTCAAAACGAAGAAGATATCGATGACCAAATGCTGTGAGTGAGCTGCGTGGTGTTATCATGGCCGAGGGTTTTCTAAGATGAACATGGTTTCTGGGCTCATGATGAGCCACGAAAGATGGTCATGACATTGCTTGGACCCGTCTCGTTCACGATGCATCTCGATCATGATCTATATATATCTTCAAGGGATGCATCAGGGTCGCTCACGGAATGAAATCCTATGTGGAAAGCGATCTGTACTGAGGTACCGAGATCACGGGAAAAATAGTAACATGTCCTAGTCTGCTTATGTAGTTATTAGGAGGAACCAAGGACATATCCCCAACTATATGACGCAAATCTTAAGCTAGGGTTTGGCAATATCGTCGTTCGATGCTGGCGTGCCTATGCTTAGTCATCATTGTCGTCGCTCTCACCTTGATGGCAACGGGTGTGAGAGGGGCGCGGCTGTTGCGGCTAGACTTCGCTGACCCCACCAACGATTTGGGCCATGGCAAGCAGAGGGCCTCCTCCCACTGGGAGTGCGGATGTAGCTGGCCTCCGTTTCCTGGACAGCCTCAGCCTCTCGCCGGGCCACCGTAGCGCGAGCCTGCTCCTCCCCTTGTTGTGCCTCCCAGAAGCGTGACCCTCCTCCTCCCACGCGCTGTCACACATGGTGTCCTCCTCCTGCTCCCGCACCAAGATGCGGTCTCAGCTTCCTTACTGGCTGGCCTCGAGCACGAAGCACCTCGACAAGGTGCGAACACGCCACGAATTTCTAGAGGTCCAAGGCTCGATGAGGACGTGTCGGCCTCCTAGAACGCCCGCGTCACCACCATCGTCACGTAAGTGTGGTTGCGCAAACCGCCCGACGCCAATAGGGTAAAGGCGGCCCCAACGGGAGGACCCGGCCTAGTTGTCGTGTGTCTGCGTAGCTTCTTCGAAGGAGCCATGGTGGTGTGCTTACATCGACGGAGTGCAAGTGGGAGTGGGAGTAGGGATGTGTGTGTGGTGACGACATGCCCCCTCTGGGTCCCAATTAAAATGACTGGCCGTTTTAGCTGTGCCACCGACATGTGGCTCTAGGGAGAGGAACATGTGGGCGCCCGAAGACACACCATCTGTCCGTCTTTGTCTGTGACCACACAAAGCAGCGACAAATTGGGACCGACTTTAATTCACCGCTAACAGCTAGGCCCGAGAACAAAAGTGCGTTTATATCGCCGCTTTGAGCCGCGCTGTGCTTTAGACACTTACGGCCGAAATGCGTCACCGTATTGGAGATGGCCGAAATGCGTCACCGTATTGGAGACGGTCTCAGCTTCCATACTGGCTGGCCTCGACCACGCCATGAATTCGTGGAGGTCCAAGGCTCGATGGCGGTCTGGATTTCCAAGTCGTCGTCCTCCCCCTGTAGCAGTGCTGGCGCTGACCTGTTCGCCATGTCACCTGTCTCCTCCTTGATGACGATGACGATGTCGGTGGGTGGCGCGACGTGAATTACATGTGTCGGCTTCTGTCGTGGTCGGTCGTGAACTAGAGGTCCCAATTGCGGGACCCCTCCCCGAATGACGGGTCATCACGAAGGTCTAGCGGGAGAAGCACGGCCGGGTGTCTGGCATAGGTGGGATTGACACCCGATCCGTGCTTAGATGCCACTAGTGCGCCCGTTGACATCTGGCCACGACATCGTGGTGTCGGCCTCCTAGAACGCCCGCGTCACCACCATCGTCACGTAAGTGTGGTTGCGCCAGCCGCCCGGCGGCAATAGGGTGAAGGCGGCCCCAACAGGAGGACCCGGTCTAGTTGTCATGTGTCCAAGTAGCTTCTTCGAAGGAGCCATGGTGGTGTGCTTACATCAACGGAGTGGTAGTGGGAGTGGGAATGTGTGCGTGGTGACTACATGCCCCTCCCGATCCCAATTAAATTGACTGGCCGCTTTAGCTGTGCCACCGACATGTGGCTCTAGGGAGAGGAACATGTGTACGCACGAAGACATGTGTCGTTTGTCCGTCTTCGTCGGTGACCAAACAAAGCAGCGATAAATTTGGACCGGCTTTAATTCATCGCTAACAGCTAGGCACCCCATGAACAAGTGCATTTATGTCGCCGCTTTGAGCCACGCCGTGCTTTAGACGCGTGCGGCCGAAATGCGTCACCGTATTGGAGATGGACAAGAGCGTGACATGGCGTCGCTTGGATCTGCACGGCTGCACTGCATGTCATCCATTTGCAAGGGATCTTTTTTTTTGCGAAACACAGTACAGACGCTCACACATACATACATACACTCATCCCTATAAATGCACGCACGCACACCCTACCCTATGAGCATCTCCAAGAGATCAAGTCTAAGAAACTGACCCGACGGGTCTTGACATTAACAAAGTCACCATGACCACCTCGCTATCGACGGGAACGTTACCTCCTTTTAACGAGACACCAAAATGTTAAATCTAGATTGGTTCTCCATCTGCAAGGGAACATCACTGCGTGGTAAGAAAAGCATGAACAAACCTTATTTTCCCCCCAAACCCTTTTCACGAAACAGCGGTAAAAAACAAGTGACGCGTACAGGAGTGGGGAAAAAGGCAAGTAAAAAACAGCACCTGCCAGGAGAATCAGCAATGCTGGTTCGATAGCGTACATACGACCAGCATGTTCTCTCCCGCGTCTCTATCTCTGCGTGCAAGTACTGTGGTCATCACATGGGGCCATCCCCTCCTACAAAAGGCCACTGTAAAAAAGAGAGAGCAACAACCGCTCCGGCAGCAGAGAATCAAAGATCGGAATGGGAAACCGCGCCAGCTTTTCTCGACGCTCTTTTCACCCCAGGGATTCCACGGTTTTTTAAAGACTCGTGCAGGCGAGCGGCGAGCTGTGGTGCCGGTCTTCACCGACGACGGGGTCGGTACAAGTAGCGGCAGCCGTGTGTACCTTCTGATCATCAGACATCAGACGCAATAGCAACTGCCAGTCGCCCTCTTCTCCTCCTGTCGCTGAAGTCCTGTCCTCTGCCCTGTCCTTGTCTTTCTTGGTGTGGGTGTGTGTGTCGATGGGGAGGAAGCCGTGCTGCGACAGGGCGGCGGTGAAGAGGGGGCCGTGGTCGCCGGAGGAGGACGACGCGCTGCGCGACTACATGCGACGCTACGGCAACAACGGCAGCTGGATCACCCTCCCGCACAGAGCCGGTGAGTGCGCTCTGCTCTCTCTCTCTGACCGACCGTGCAGTGCCTTGGGTTGTTGCTTGATCGTGTTCTTGACGGATGATGCCTGTCTCGGCTGTGTGTAGGTCTGCGGCGGTGCGGCAAGAGCTGCCGCCTGCGCTGGCTCAACTACCTCCGCCCGGACATCCGCCACGGCGGCTTCACCGACGAGGAGGACGCGCTCATCTACTCACTCTACAGCCAGATCGGAAGCAAGTAAGTACTGGACATCCTGCGGCACGAAGCAAGCAAATTACATGCGGTGGCTCGTTTCCGTTTCTCTGGCCGGCATGACCGACATGGCGTTTAACCGCAGGTGGTCGCTGATCGCGTCCAAGCTGGAGCGGCGGACGGACAACGACGTCAAGAACCACTGGAACACCAAGCTCAAGAAGCGCCTCGCCGCCGCGGCAACCTTCTCCTCCACCCGCTCCCCGCCCTTCTCGCCGCTTCCCGCGCCGACACCGCCGCCCGCGCCCGCGCACCCGTCGTCGTCGCTGCTCTTCCCCTTCGCCGCGCCAACCGTCAAGGCCGAGGCGTACAGCACTTACGACGACGGCGCCGACTTCCTGGCGCCGGCCGCCGCGCTCCACGACCCGTTCGGCGCCGCCGAGGGGTCCACGTCGGCGTCGCTCTCCGCCGCCTCGTCCGGGTCCAACTGGTCTTCCGCGGTCGACAACGGCCCGGCCGACGCCGCCGCCGGCGGCGCGGGCGGCTTCTTCGCCGACTTCTGCACCGCCGCCGTCTCCGACCTCGACGCCGCCGACCAGTTCCTCACCGGCTTCTACTACCCTCTCGATACCACCGTCTCCCTAGTGTAGTCGATCGCTGCTACCTGTTCTCAAAGTTGCGGTAGATCAATGCGCCAAATGCCCGCGTGCGCATGTTCTAGGTGTTCGTCCCGATCGCCGTGTCTTGGTCAGAGAATTTCAGTACTGTACAAACTTTGAATCGCTATATCAGACAAAGGAAGAGATGCTACTTTCAGTTTTCTTCTACGGTTTGAATGTGGTGTGCATCCACTAGCAAAATTCACAACATGTACGTTCTTGCGACCGTTTTCTCAAAATATTCTTTACGTTCCGAAGCTTAATCAGTTTGCTCATTCCACTCTGAGCATACGCACAAGCACGACGAGTGACACATATTACATGTTTCAGTTTCAGCTCTTTGATCAAAGTTTCAAATTCTTGTTCGCAATGAAACAAAATTTGCTCCCACTCTCTCTCCGATTCTTGCACATTCTGCACACATGCTACGACGACGCGGCCATGTGAAAGGCCGTGCTCCGAGTTCTTGCACGCAAATCGCATGGGGTGCCTTCCTCCCCCAAAGATGATGAGCCATGACCCATCTCAAGATTCGCTGCCGCGCCGGGTCTCTCCGATGGAGTACCAACAAAAAGGTCCGTGTTCGTAAAGCCGGGCAGACAGCCATGGCCCACGCCAAAAAGAAAATTAATTCTGGCTGGGGTGATTAGTGTATACGGCTAATGACGACCGGCTTGTGATGATAGAGGCAGATCTTTTTGTATGAGGTCTGATGATGGTGATCGGACCGATTGATTGACAGGTCATGGGTAAATGCTTTTTTAACCGGGGTCGTTTTTATCCTTTCATTGACTGGACGAAAGAAGACAATTACACCTACCGGATAGGGTGATGCTATCTTTTTGATCTGTAGTGAGAGGCAGCAGAAAACTGATGGATCAAGTTAAAACTGGCACAATAACATTGTTATCTGGTTAATTAAGCCGAGGGCTAGTTCAATTCGAAGCCTACTTCGCATGGAGCCAGTGCAGTAGAGGCCGTTTCGAACGTGTCAGGAGAATCTCATCATCATCATCTCGGAGCAGCAGTAGACGAACACGCAGCGCGTTGCTCATCTCTGGCTCCCTGCCATGCCAGTTCAGTTCCTGTCGATGGAAGTTCTAAAGCGAAACAAAACGAACTTGCTGCGGATGGGTCCGGAGACGTCCATCCCGAGATGAACGGCTAGGGACGGCCGTCGCTGCGACCCGTACGTACGTGGTACCTGGACCCGATCGCCACCAACGCGCAAAAGGGCGAGCAGCTTTCTGTCGGGAGGTGGCGAGAAGAAGAACACGCTTTTATTTACGTGTACAACCGAAGAAACGGCTACGTAGACCGGATAGTATTTTCAAAATAACGGATAGGTAATCCAACGTGTGGTATATGCTTCGTTACATGTCGTCCCTGAGCTCTTTTAACTTGTCTTCCCTGAACAATTCCGCACAAGTGCTACACCGCGAGCAACGAGAGAGGAAAAAACAATTTAAAAGTTGCTATTTACTAGAGATGTAGTTCGAACATCTTTAGTCGCGCTTCTATAGCACTCCTGAAAAGTTTATTGGGCGCTAGACGGGAAAAAATGTCCAACCGTGGCCCTCAAATGCCGCTTGGATCCTAAACGGTCAAATAACCTATCATGCGCCCTAGGCCAACCACAACCAACAGGGACCGTCTTGGGGCAACCTCCACATAGGATGCCGACATGTGGGTATCACTATACATCGACCCAACCCATTGTCCCCTCGTTACCTTGTCTCGTCCTGGAATGAGGTCCCCCCCCCCCCCCCGCCAAATCGCCATCGCCACTGTCGTCGCCCCCATCTCGACGCCGCCTTTGGTTCAACGCCGCCTACACCAATCCACGGTTGCTGCTCACCGTCTCGGTTGCCTCTCTGTCCGCTTCTCTCGACTAGCGACAACCTCACACAAGTCTGGCTTGCACGCAAGGTGTTCAGACGTTGGCCCCGATAGGCTTCATTTCTACATTTTTGTACCTCTCATTGTCGTTTGGTTGATTGATTGCTCCGTTGTTTGATTCATCGACTATGGATAGCGACGACAAGATGACAATCCATCACTTCCTCGAGGAGGAAACCAATGTCGCCACGAATGAAGATGAACACTTGACAATCTCCGTTTGTCATCTACAGTTACAAGCGGATGAGCTCAACAATGTCGCCCCTAGCCGTGGAGGTTCGAAGTTTGGGAGAAGGAAGTCCAAGGGAAGAAGAGGATGGAGGGTCATGGCTATATGTCGACTATTTTGCCGATCACCCAACATATACCTGAAAGTAATTTTGGCGTGGCTTTAGGATGAACAAGGAGTTGTTCATGAAGTTGTTGCACGGTGTGAGGGAGTAGTCTACCTACTTTGTGATGAAGAAAGGGGCTATCAGAGTGCTCGGTTGTTCATCAATTTAAAAATGCATTGCTGCTCTGAGGATGCTTGCAATTACATATGGAGCCCCTACCGCTACATAAGATGAGTAGATGACTACATATGCATGGATAAGTCCACAACCATTCGACCCATGACGAACTTGCGACCGCCTGAGTCTTGCTCTAGTTGAACTTTATTTTATTTAAGTTGTTGTTTTATTTATATTTTAGTTATTGTAAAAGTAATTTTTTATCACCACTACTAATAAAAGCCCCAGAGGGGCGGATCCAACAATTCTGAGCCGTTAAACGACTAGCATCGTACGATCAAGATTGATTCCGTGTTTGACGGAGCGGAACACCCCGTCCCCGTCTCGGACCACACCTCGCGCACTGATCGTGCGTTCTTCTTTTCCCCCCATCCCACCCTCACAACCTGCGCCAGACCAGCAGCTCGAAGGAACCGCCGCCACCGTGGTCACCCTAAGCACGCCGTAGTAGCCACGATTGACCACCAGCCTTCCAGATCCGAGGACCACCGCTGCCGAGGTTGATCGCCGGCCTCCCAGATCCAACGAATCCCCCTCTCCCTGGCTGGGATGCCCACACCATGACGAGGGGTTCCGCCGTGCACGCCGCAGCAGAAACGATCTGGCAACGTTGATCTAGGTCCGGACGGCTGACACCTACAATGTACTATGGTTGTTCTGGTGCTCCATCAGCAATGGAACCCGAGTCCCTCTACTCTCAGGTTTGGCATTTCTGTACTTACGGTTCCTGAATGCCTACTCTTAGTTCTGCTTAGATCGCTTTTCTAGGATTTCATGAATAGGTTGTTCTCCATTCAGAGCTAAAGTATAGTACTTTCAGATGGTGTTAACGTTCACAACGCTAGCATTTATGGTCCTGTAAGCCAACAGGTTTCTTCAATTGCTCAATGTTTTGTGTATGTTTACAAATCGCGCAGCTACTTCTATTTACAAATCTGAACTGCTACTCCTCAATACTACTTATGTTTACACGAGTTGTGTATGTACCAAATCTGAACTTCTCACATTCAAAATTATGCATGAACTAAATCTGAACTACTACTTCTGTTTATACGAGCTCGGTATCTACAGGGGTACAACATGCGCTCGGTAATGCAGGTTTGAACCAAAATGAATTCTGGACTTCTTTTTATTCGAAAACGCTGATCTGTTCTGTTCGTTAAGTCCTCATAGTTTTGAATGTGAAATTAACAGTAAACAACATTTAATCTGTGTCACTATAGTGTGTTCTTCTTAGTTATTACCTAGGTAGTATATGATTGATGCAGTATGGGAGGTTTAAAAGAAAGATATCTATTGAATATTTGACCAAAGATTTATTCGCGGTATTTTGTTTTGATATTCAAGTTGGCTTATTACAGATTTCGAATTTGATCTAACTTTTATTGATTTGATGTGATGTAAAGCTACAGGTAAGTCTCCACTCTCTTTATTAATGTAGATATATATGCTCCCCACTTATGGATCTCACGGTATCATTATTCCTTATATTTGTAAAAAAAAATCATTAAGAAGGCTAGGAGACATGCATTGTGAAGCCAAAAAATTTCAGGATTTATACGGATCTTAAAACTGAACCTTATTGGCAATGTTCATATGCTTCTTCTGGAAGTGCTAAGAGTAGAGGTGCATGAACTTTATCTTTCAAGTTGGACCATCCAACATTTACTTTTATTTGATTGTTCATAACTGTTTCTTTTTCCTGCAAGAAGGCGAGGCAATATTCATATAAAATTAAGGGATTGAGTTTTGTGTAAATTTCTCAACCAAATGAATTTTAAATAATCACCAATACACTTTGTGCCAATTTTTCGTGCCTTTTGCATCACATTGTCGTTATTTAAATAGTGTTTTTTTGTTTGCTGGAAACTTAATGGTAATACATCTAAAAGCTCAATAAATATATCCAACCCTTCTTTTGAGAGTAAAATGAGAACCTTTGGTGCCATCAGTGATACAAAAACATCATTTGTCCAATGAATATATATTTTAAGTTTGTGTGATACACTTTCTATTATTGACATTCTTTCTTGCTATCTTCGACCTTTTCGGAATGTTCGGTAGCTCCGAGAAGTTAACAGCTTGCTATTCTTTCTTGCTAGCTTAAGGAACCTGTAATGATATTATTAGATTGTCTTCAAAGGCAATTATTTATGCATTATACTGAAACGGGACTGCTCTAGCTAAATCTCCCCATCCTTCTAAGTTTCCTCACTTTCTTTTATATGTGATGATTGTTTAGGCTGTTTGAACGTCTTGCAATAAAAGTATATGCTACATAAATTGCAGGGTATCCCTGCACAATAAAATGAACCAGCTAGGGGCGTAAGACTGTTTGGCATTCTTAAAGAGGGTAATGAGAAAAGTTACCTTTCTTTTAATTTTTTTAAGATGTGTGTTCTTTAATTTCAGACTAGGATGTAGATTGATCCAGCTAGGCTATTTAATTCCGCCAAAGATGTGTATGTACTGACCACCCTCCTCCTATTTAATTTTCTCAAGAAGGCAAACTGCGGATAAGTCATTTTTGGAGCATTACATTTTTTTTTCAAAAAGGGGATATGACCCCAGCCTCTGCATCGTGATGATGCACACGGCCTTTATTATTAATACTCAGTGTCAACAAAAGTATCTTTGGAGCATTACATGGTTATGAGTTTAGTTTTATATGGATATTTTTTATACTGTTTGCAGAGATGGACTATATATGCATTCTGAGGTCAAGAAGGTCAGTATTACCTCTCGGCAACAAGGGAGATCCGAAGGTCAGTATTCGTCTAGCTACGTCACGTTTAGATAAGGGGAGATCGGAAGGTCAAGAAGGTCAGCATTCTGAGGTCAAGAAGGTCAGTATTACCTCTCGGCAACAAGGGAGATCGGAAATTGATGGTCAAGTTAACCTCTCGGTATATTTTGCCAGTTTTTCAACTTGGTTAGTGTTATCGTCTTATTTTTTTAGTTGTGCTATTTTTGGCTACTTTGAAACTTGATCTTCTATCCCGTTAGCTTATTGACCTGCTGAAATAATGATTGTAATGTTTGTGATGGTATGATGGAATGAGCACCGGGGTGGTACATCTCAACAGATTGAAATCAAATGATGTATTTTCCTGTAGGTTCAGATGATAAATAGATGATGATTGATATGTTTGGTTGTGGAAGGAACATTTTCGATGCAATTTTATCGTATATTTCAATTTTTATGTCTTTCCTATATTACCATAACGATAAAATAATTTGGAATATAGTTATGTCAATATAGCTTCTCAGTTTCTTTAGCGGGATATCAACATTCTTTTGCGTCCCTCTGTTCTCATGTGTTATGTGTTACAACTTACAAGATATGGAAATCATTATAGTTTCAATGTCATGTTGTAAGCATGTTGGGTATATATGATTCCGACTTCTGATATGCAAGTGAATGCAACTGTTTACTGAATCGAGTGTTTCCCCATTATTTTAAGTTTCTATTTTTTTCATTGCGGGCATTGTAAATGAAAAATATTCGTCAAGCTACATCACCTTTAGATAAGGGGAGTGCTCCCCATTTAAAGAGCATGTGTGGTTTCAACTGCATTACTAACTAATCTGCCTACATTGTGATTGCATATCCTTTTGAATTGTTGTAGATATTTCTACTATGTATGTATGGTTTCAGGTGTATACACAATAATGATATGGGAACAGGAAGATGTTATGTTGGATAAAAATTGTGTGCATAAGATGGGAACACAACATACCATTACATTATCTGACTAATCTGTTATAGTGTACAGAGATGTCTTGCAGGCAATTGCATAGTCACAAATGACGATAGTAGTAGTAGCAGTTGTACTCCAGTGAGTAAACAATGAAAAAAATTTAAATAGCATCAGTGCATTTTCTTAAAACAATATGGCATGTGAGTTTTCGCTTTCTTTCCAAGTATTACTTCTCAAGACAATATATGCAGGTTCACCCGAGGGGTAAAAAGATGGAATGGTTAGAAAAATATAAGATAGAAGAAACAAAAGATGCTTATATTAATCCAGCAGCTTACTACTACCAGTTTTTCTAGAACCACATTGGTGATATGTATTTACTTCTAATTTTTTTATTATGTTCCTTGACATGAGACGAAGCTTATGGTAATGTGTACATTGTGAAAATAATGTGTATTCTGTCCTTAAGACTTTGACTTGACTGGGATCTGGAATCTACAACGACAAGGTACATGTGATTTTCATGTGTAATACATTAAGTCTTTGTCTAGATGTTTTTTGAAAGATGGTATGATGTGATTAACATGTGCGATACAACATGAAGTGCACTCTTATGAAATTACTTGGTTTCTGTATTAGAAGATTATATTTATTAATGATACTTTTGAAGAGATCGAGTAGTTGGCCCCTTACCAGGTAGGAAGGGGTCACGTTTTCTTCCATTCATTAATGACTTATCACTGCAACAAATCTATTCTCTTCCATATAGTTAATAACACTATTGTTATTCATACCCTAAAATAAAATTAATGATCCATAATTCATCATCTAAATGAGATTACTTGGTTGCATCATCGCAAAATTACAGCAATATAAACACAATGTAACATGCTTGTTTACTTGTTGCTCAGATACGGGGGCGCAGAATGCAGTCCTCTCTTGTCCTAAAATAATCATAGAAGGTTCACACCAAAATCATGCATATTTTCCCTCAAATTTACTCTAATGTAGTCCTTTTTTAGGGAAATGTAGTTCTTATTGGTTCATCTTACAATCATATCTATAGATGAATGCTATACAACGAACAACGAACAAGTTAGTTGTTCCGAGGATGGGCGAAGAATTTTATAATGTTATACGTGCGTTGCACGTGCACTTTTACTAGTGTGTTGAAGTTTTACAAAATAGTACATAATATATGCAAACAGAAGGTTAAAAAACTATTGAAGGCGCCATATTGAACGTGTGGCTGGATAGAGGCGTCCCCCGTATGTGGCACTGGTGCCGGCGCCCTCATGTACGCCCTATCTGTTGCCATATGTTGCATGTGAACGCGATTGGAGATGCTCTTACTCGTATTAGTTGTCGAAGAAACTTCACGCCATTAAAAAAACGCAAATTATTCCCCCCTCGCCCATGCGGCCAAACAATTCTATTTTCCCTGGATTTTTTGGTGTCATATTCCCTGGAGAGAGGTCACGTCAGGTTTTTTAAATCAAACACACCCAATGACATGATTGCTCCAAACAAGAGATCGAACAATCGTAACGGATACATACTCTGCTCTACAGAAGATCGAAATTAAGGCAGCACATAATCGTGGGTTCTTGGCGCACGCATGTGCATGTCCTCCCAAAAATTCCCCTAATCCCATCATTCCAAGAGGCCAAAACGCCAGGACGGAATCCTATTTTCTCTTTAGACAGGTCAGGCTGATCATGCGTCCACCCACCAGACTGTGAAGCCGCTTTTCGGCTCGGATACTGATAGGGAAAAGACGCGCTGCTTTGAGCTTAGCGTTTAGCTAAGCAAGCGACTTCACTTCGCTATCGTCGAGTACGTCTCCTGGACAGCGAAATCCCCCTCGTCGCGGTGTTCCTGTCATGTTGCTGAGTTCTCTCAATATTCCGGCACGAGAAAGCGACCTGCTGGTTCTCTGAACTCGTCGCTGCTGTTCATTCAGCTAGTGCTAGAAATCACGCGTCAAAATCTGAAGGAATCTGACATGTATGTTCAGTCAATTGTGCTTGTCTTCAGTTCTGAGTAGTAGTAAATGTATTGGCCTGCTATAAGTTCGATTAATGTCTCTTTTCATGAAGTCTACGCTTGTTCCATGACTTTAAGAGGGAGATAACTAGTAGTGTAAGAAGTTCGCTTAATTGAGTGAAGTATCGTTCGAATTACAATTGCTAGAAAATCAAATTCGGTTTGCCCGTTGCTATCGGGAGCACAGATTAAATTCAAGTCAGCCGAAGCTTGGCCGTCTGACTTGGCCTGTAGAATGACGAGACGGAATGGAATACCGATTTGATTACTAGGATCGCAATCCACTTGATCAATTTAAGAACCACATTATACGCGCGCGGGATAACGGGAATAAGTAGACTCGTCGTTTTTTCACGGGCCTGCATGCAATACCTTATATACTCCGACAAGTTGCAGACTGAAAATTGGGAATGAGTTCGTTTTTAACGCGTCAGCGTTGCGTGTGCACCGTGCCCCTCTTATTTTCGGCCGCAAAGATGCATGAATCAATGCACATTTATTTATAAATGTGTTTGTGAAGCGTCATCAAGGCGGCTTTGCATCAGGGGTGACCCGGACTAACGATTGTGTAATATATATGCGCGCGTCGTTTGTCAAAGAGTTTGAAGGGAGTGATGTTGAGCTATGTTCATGGAAAGTCATACGGTGAGAAGAAAATGCACATTTAACTCATTTACCACAATTATATGAGAAAGATATATACTCCCTGACACACTTTTTCTTTCCTCCAAAGAACTGTGTGAAACACATTGTTTTAGCATTGAGCTGGTTTTTAGAGGTAGGTTTATTGATCGTTCAAGCATAACATGTCTGATGGAGGACATTGAAACGCCAACATAGACCCCCTGATCAAGTTACTTTGACAGTCAGTATTCTGTAGCTTCATTTTTTGAATCTTGACTCCCCCCCCCCCCCCCCAACTCTCCCCGTCAAAACACCTAGAAGAACACATCTGCACATTCCAAACGAAGCTTACTGTTTCAAATAGCCGCATTAGTTGTCGACACCAACAATCACTACGGGAACCAGTCAAGGTGCCGACAGCCGCCATGCCGTCGGCACAGCTAGAATTACCGTCGACACAATCTTGTGCCAACGGCAGCCGTCGGCACCTCACCGTCGGCACAATACGCACAATACGTTCTTGGCACAGACCTAGTTGCCGTCGGCACAACATCTTGTGTCGCCGTCGGCATAGAAATAACGCCGTTTGGCAATTCTGGCTAGAATAAAAAATTCCAATTTTTTTAATCTCTCACATGGATCATTTTAACTCTAACTACACTTAATATTAGGTCAATTTCCACTCATGGTCAAACTTCTCAATCAGTCACCCATCCTCACACTGCTCTACCCCTAGCATGTTTAACTTCTCTGTTCCATTTAGACTAGCTTCCATGGAAGAAAATGACATCTTGTTGATAATACTACTATAACAATTCTATTAACCCCTATTCTTTGATGTTGCACATCTTTATTTTTTTTGAATTTCAACCAATTACCCACATAAACTACAATGAATAAGTATATTAATGTTGAATTTAAATGACAATAAAATGATTTTTTTCCTTTTCTATTCAATATGTAATAATTAATATCTTTAAATCCGTAAAGCAGAATTTGACAAATAATATGTCTAAATCAATCAGAAAAATGAGAGGAATCAAAATATGACATTTATATATTATATTTTGAACCTAAAAATGATTTTTCCAAAAAATCACGAGGATTAGATATGTACCTGTAGTTCTGTTATCACCAGATTTTGGCCAAATCAGGAGATGGGCCGTAAGTGAAGATGGGCTTGAAGGATATACGCGTGGAGCATCTTTGAAGCGGCCTTGCACGAAGAGTTTGGGCTAGATTGCCCGTGTATCTGTAACATAGTAGATCGCATCTTAGTTTAGAATTAAAGATAGAGTTTAACCCGTGCACGGTTAGGTGCACGCCCGAATTAGAAAGTCCCTTGGACTATAAATATGTATCTAGAATTATCGAAAAAGAAGGACAATCACGTTCACAACAAACACAAATCAGGCGCATCGTCACCCCTACTTTCGAGGGTTTCTTCCGGGTAAGCATCATGCTGCCTAGATCGCATCTTGCGATCTAGGCAGTACGCGTTTATTCGTTATCTTGTGTTGCTCGTGTTGAAGCGTTATTGATGGCGAGTAACACTATTTATCATAGATGTTTTGGGGCTGGCATGGATGCTTTTCTTATACATGCTTGCTTAGCTATGCTGCCCCACGATATCTAGCTGCCCTTACACCTACCTAGGTGTAAGGGCAGCACCTTGCTTGTTCGTTATTTAGTAGATCCGATCTGTTATAGTTGCTCCTTGATTCTTCAAGGATTGGTTTAATATCTGTATGATTAGGCCTTGCAAACGGGTTGAACGATCCGGTAGCACGTAAGGTATGGTTTGTTAATCCTAAGAGGGATGTTCCGGGAATTGGCTTAGTGTTGGTTTTTAGGCCTCTTCTAGGGTTAGTTTTCCATTATCATTCGTGTCTATTAGGCTTAACTACGTGCAGGATGTTCCGATCATGCGGTGAAAACCCTAAACTGTCGTAGATTGGTTTAGCTTTATATTGATCAAGCAGGAGCCCCATGTCATCGTTAACCCGACGTAAGCCATGCATGGGGCGATCGGCTCTTTGAGCCGATCCACAGGGCAACCCGAGAGCCGATAGGGCTCGTATTTAATGTTTACGTGTCTGCCATGCAGAAACTAATCGAAGCAATTCAACATCTTCCTGACCAGGTATAGGTCAGGTGGCACGCCCTGCAACCGCTAGGACGTGTGCCGGAACATTTGCGGGACGACGTCGAGGGACCAGGGCCCCCCGCAGCCTTGGAAGCCTCCCGGCTCTTCGTGTTGCTTAACCACTGCTCGCCGGTGGGTTTTGGCAGCAACACATTCGCACGCCGGGGACCATCTTCCGCAACATCCACGTCAACATCCGAGATGTCGGAAGAACCGGTCAAGTACGAAGATCTGCCTGCTGAGCACAAGAAGAAATATGATGATCTCAAGGCCATCTTCGAAGCCGATCTCATCGGCTCTTTCGAGAAGACCCGTTCGCACGGGATCAAGTTCAAAGGGTTCCAACCCGAAGGTGCGTTGGAGGGACTAGATCTATCTCTCCCTTGGGATGAACGTACCAGAGCCCTGCGGCAGGAAATTAACTATGCGTCGCTCATTCTCTACATCGGCATTCTGAGAGCCTGGAACACTTTGGAGCGTGTTGCGCTTCACGTGGTGCAAGAAATCATGAAGCATCGTATTCTCCTTCAGGACCTGCGCTAGGAACTCATCAGGGAGAGATACCGTTCTACACCAGGCCACCACTGCCGTACACGATGGCAGCTCCACAAAGCAACAAGGTTCACCGGCGTACGTTGTCTACAAGGTTGGAGGTGATCCGGCGATTACCAATTCCTGTATGAGCCGCCCAAGGAGATTCCACATGGATACGTGTGCACATACGTGCCGGACTGCAACAATTGGATGAGCCATGTTATGTTAGGAGAGACTGCCACGGCAGAAGGGTCGCCGGAACAAGAGTAGTTGCTGGAGCGAAACAGCCTGGAGGATGCCGAGAAACAGGCTAGCTAAATATGCCACCGAACAAGTCATGAACGCTCAACCTCTCGCAGCCCTACGGTGGATGAGATCGCGCAATCTTGAGAGATCGGTTCGACATCCCGCCGAAGAAGAGAATGATCGGCTATTCCAAGCCGTATCCCAACGAGTATGACCTAATCCCACTACCGCCTAAGTATCGGCTCCCCGACTTCACAAAATTCAGTGGATCGAAGGAACCAGCTCAATTGAGCACGTGAGCCGATATTTGGCACGGTTGGGCATGGTCTCAGCTTCAGAGAGCCGTGTGAGGTTCTTCTCACAATCTCTCACGGGTCCGGCCTTTGGGTGGTACACCTCGTTGCCACAGATTCGGTTCGGACGTGGAAGCTGGAGGAACAATTCCACATACAATACCATTCGAAGCTACCAGCTGGGATTGCCGATCTGACCAGTTCAGAGGCGAGAGAGACGGTGTCGAATACATCCGCTTCAGGACCGTCAGAACCGATGTTATTCGGTTCGTTTATCCGAGAAGGAAGAGTCGAGCTGGCGATAGCAGGCCTGTCAGCGCTGCTCAAAGACGTGACCTTCCAAGCGGACTACAATTCACCGGCGCATATGGTTCAGAAATTAACATCGTATGAACAGCGCCACCGGAATTGTACCAGACAAGTTCAAGCGCGTCGCCCGATCGAGATCGAAGAAGATGAAGATTCTAGGAGATCGGAAGTCGCCGTAGCTGAATGGACTCGGAGGGCAAAGCCCGTGTCTTGCAAGTGGGTGAAACAACCAGGGCCTGCAAAAGGGTTTGACTTTGATTTAAGCAAAACGGAGCAAATTTTTGATTTGCTGAAGGAAAAACAGCTGAAGTTACCCGAAGGCCACAAAATCCCCACGGCACAGAGATGAACGGGGCCATACGCAAATGGCATCACACGTTCACCCATGCCACCAATGACTGAAGTCTTGCGCGGACAGATTCAAATGGCGATAGAACAAGGCCGATTACTCTTCGGTCAGTTTGCCATGAGAGTTGATACGAATCCGTTTCCCGACGTCAACATGGTGGATCTCACCATGCATATGCGAGCCAGGTTTCTCTTTTGATATCAACATGGCAGGGCTTGCAGATCGCCATAGCAAGGATAAGCCAGAGAGCAGTCACTCCTGTGGCAAAGATAAAGAGGAGGCCGATCCATGCGACCGACCCAAGCATGATGACAGACGGTACTTGACTGAGGAAGAGGTGAGAAGCGTGCGGTATCAACGGGCACTTTCCGCGCACCTCCTCAACAAATATGAGCAGCAGTACGACCGACGTCGGCGCTACGACGTAGATGATGATAGATATCGTCGGTCTGATGCAGACGACAGGAAATACCGTCGATACGAAGGGTATGAGCGTCACACTAGAGGGAGATCAAGAGAGCAAGAGGACATGGATAGGCATTGGAATTGTCCTTTCTTCAAACACTGCTGGGACTCAGGAATGAGCCGATTGCCTACAATCGAGAACTGCCGAATGTAAACAGAGGAAGGGAACAAATGAAGTTTCGGTGTTCAAATGTCTAGGACCTCTCCCGCCTAGAAAAACGAGCTGAGTCATCTCAAGATGAAGACTTCGGGAGTCAGAGGAAGAAGATAAATATCACCGGCCAAGGTGGTGCCCCGATGGACTCAGCCACTCCCAAAAGCGCAGAGTGCAACGGCTACGTAACTTGGAGGAAGCCGAGGCGCAGTACACGTTGAGGAAAGGCCGGCCCGATCCGGCCGTGAAAATTCAGCAAACATTGGAGACCGAGGCACGGCCACAAGAAAGTGTGGCGACGCAAGCAGACAAAAGCCGATGCAGAGGCATCGGCTGATACAAACATGGTGTTCATCCTTCCGTCGAGTTTTGTGCTCCAAGAGACGAGGAAGTGTCGGTGGCACATTTGATTGCGGCCCGCGGCCAGTCATCTTTGAGAAGCCACGAGAGAAGAGCTACAGGCATCTGAAAGCCCTATACCTGAAAGGTTATATCAATGGGCAACCTATTACCAAGATGCTGGTTGACACGGGAGCAGTCAACATAATGTCGTACTCCATGTTACGACGTTTGGGACGTTCCAATGAAGATCTGATCAAAACCAACGACACGCTAAGCGATTTCAACGGCCAAGCGTCAGAAGCCAAGGGTGTTCTGAACGTGGACTTAACTGTCGGCCGAAAGACCATCCCTACGTCCTTCTTCATCGTCGACAGCAAGAGCACTTACGCTGTCCTGCTAGGAAGGGATTGGATCCACGCTAACTGTTGCATCCCATCCACAATGCATCAGTGCATCATTCAATGGGATGGAGATGAAGTGGAGGTTGTTCATGCAGACGATTCGGTTGAAATCTCTTTGGCCGCCATGAACATCTGGGAAGCAAACGACCAAGAGCCGCTCTCTGGAATCAATCTGGACGGCTGTGAGCGCATCGAAGCTTCAAAAATGGGGTGAGGCTGGTCTTATCCACCGGCCTGACAGAGTAACAAGTTCCGAGTCTATGGACGTACGTGGCAAGGCCGATCCTGCGATCGCCCCAAAAAATAAAAAGCAAGGATCTCACCTCAAGCATGTCACGTAGCCATAGCGGAGAACCAAAAAGTTGTGAACCCTCAGTAAACATTGCAATGAAAAAGGAGGCCGATTCTAGCAATCGGCCAAAATTAGCCTCAACTTGCCTTCTGCCTGTGTTCAGCATTGATTTAGCAGGCGATGGGAAGCTAGGGAATGGGTTTACAACATCTGATGGACAGGAAGAGTAGAGACCTTTACTTGGCGATACAACTGCAAGGGAGGCCGATTCCAGCAATCGGCCAAAACACATTCTCACCACATTTGCTAATCGCTGTGCTATTTAGCATGGTGAGTGATGTGAAAGGCTTATAGTTGGCTGAAAAGCCGATATCTTCAATCACTTGAAGGATTCGGCTCGGGGGCATACACACAGAGAAGATACAAGGCCACGAAGTATGTACCCAGGAGGAGCCGATTCATGAAATCGATCGGCTAATAAAAAATCGAAAATAGAAAAAATTTAAGCACAGCCGATGCTCGGACATCGACTCTAGAATTGCAGAGCTTCAACTGCCATTTTGATGAGCCAATTGCACCCTTGACCTGAAGGCATACAACGTCACGACTGGCCGGAGCTTCAACTGCAGCGTCATTGGAACGTGGGGCTGGATTTCTTCAAGGATGTTCTTCACCTCTTAGAGTTTTCGACCGATGTCTCAATGGGGGAAGAAAGCAGAGCGTTGGGGCGTTGGAGCTGGGACTTGGTTCATCACATGCGTGGAGGGGCCGGCTCGATAGATTCAGGGTCGAACGACGCAAGCTGAGAGATCACAACCCTGACAGACAACAAGAACGCATAAGCATGCAGATCAGGGTAAGGGCGAGCCCAGCAAAGGAAGCATACCTCTCCTAGGACCATGGGAACAGCCGACTACGATACAATCGGCTATGGCATTTTTGCCTGGAGTTTGGCCAAGGTGGCGACTTAGTCGATGTCACCTTTAGAGATGGTTGCGTCCAGAGGTGTGGAGGGCATCAGAACTTCGTCAGCATCCCCATTGGAAGCTTCATCAGTCTGCAAGAAAAAGATGGTGAGCCGATCTGAGCAGCAAAGCACAATGCCATCACCAAAGATGGTGCCCTGTTTTGATGGGAGCTGAAGGGGCAGCAGGTTCAGGGACTGACCTTTTCTTGGAAGCCGATGGTGGCACATCTGGTTGGTTTTACGTGGTGATGTCTTCAAAAGTGCCCGAGCCTGAGCCTCGTCGGCTGGACTGCGTCTCCTCGCTGGTATTATCTTCAGTAGAGGTTTACAAGAGCAGGGTTACTGAACTTAACATACTGCTAAAGCCTAGAAGGGTGTTTGCCCTTCAAAGTTTTCCTGGCAGCCACCTTTCTCACTGCTATTCTCGCCCTGGCTGAGGCTCGGGGGGCAGCTGGACCTGAAGATCCTTTGCTCTTGGGAGCCGATTTTGGCTGAAATCGGCTAGCTCTGCACCACAATCTTTTTAAACAGTGGTGAGTTGTTGCAGAAGAGAACCACCGGAGCTGGTGGGAGGAGTTTGAAGAGGGAGCTGATACGTCTCCAACGTATCGATAATTTCTTATGTTCCATGCTACATTATTGATGATATCTACATGTTTTATACACATTATATGTCGTATTTACGCATTTTCTGGAACTAACCTATTAACAAGATGCCGAAGAGCCAGTTGTTGTCTGCTGTTTTTGGTTTCGAAATCCTAGTAAGGAAATATTCTCGGAATTGGACGAAATCAACGCCCATGGTCCTATTTTTGCACGAAGCTTCCAGCGTGAAGAGGGAAGGAAGTGGGGCCACGAGGCGCCGCCACAACAGCGGCGCGGCCCCCCCTTGGCCGCGCGGCCCTGGTGTGTGGGGCCCTCGTGTGGCCCCCCGCGTTGCCCTTCCGCCTACTTAAAGCCTCCGTCGCGAAACCCAAGTATCGAGAGCCACGATACGGAAAACCTTCCAGACGCGCCGCCGCGAATCCCATCTCGGGGATTCAGAGATCGCCTCCGGCACCCTGCCGGAGAGGGGAATCATCTCCCGGAGGACTCTTCATCGCCATGATCGCCCCCGGAGTGATGAGTGAGTAGTTCACCCCTGGACTATGGGTCCATAGCAGTAGCTAGATGGTCGTCTTCTCCTAATTGTGCTTCATTGTTGGATCTTGTGAGCTGCCTAACATGATCAAGATCATCTATCTGTAATACTATATGTTGTGTTTGTCGGGATCCGATGGATAGAGAATACTATGTTATGGTGATTATCAATCTATTACTTATGTGTTGTTTATGATCTTGCATGCTCTCCGTTATTAGTAGAGGCTCTCCAAGTTTTTGCTCTTAACTCCAAGAGGGAGTATTTATGCTCGATAGTGGGTTCATGCCTCCATTGATACCTGGGACAGTGACTGAAAGTTCTAAGGTTGTGGATGTGTGTTGCCACTAGGGATAAAACATTGATGCTATGTCTAAGGATGTAGTTGTTGATTACATTACGCACCATACTTAATGCAATTGTCTGTTGCTTGCAACTTAATACTGGAAGGGTTCGGATGATAACCTGAAGGTGGACTTTTTAGGCATAGATGCATGCTGGATGGCGGTCTATGTACTTTGTCGTAATGCCCTGATTAAATCTCACTATATTTATCATATCATGTATATGCATTGTTATGCCCTCTTTTATTTGTCAATTGCCCGACTGTAATTTGTTCACCCAACATGCTTTAATCTTATGGGAGAGACACCTCTAGTGAACTGTGGACCCCGGTCCTATTCTTTACATCGCATACAATCTACTGCAATACTTGTTTTACTGTTTTCTTCGCAAACAATCATCTTCCACACAATACGGTTAATCCTTTGTTACAGCAAGCCGGTGAGATTGACAACCTCACTGTTTCGTTGGGGAAAAGTGCTTTGGTTGTGTTGTGCAGGTTCCACGTTGGCGCCGAATCCGGTGTTGCGCCGCATCACATTTCGCCACCATCAACCTTCAACGTGCTTCTTGGCTTCTCCTGGTTCGATAAACCTTGGTTTCTTTCGAGGGAAAACTTGCCGCTGTGCGCATCATACCTTCCTCTTGGGGTTCCCAACGAACGTGTGAGTTACACGCCATCAAGCTCTTTTTCTGGCGCCGTTGCCGGGGAGATCAAGACACGCAAGGGGAGTCTCCACTTCCCAATCTCTTTACTTTGTTTTTGTCTTGCTTTATTTTATTTACTACTTTGTTTGCTGCACCTAAACAAAACACACACAAAATTAGTTGTTAGTTTTACTTTATTTACTGTCTTGCTCTCTATATCAAAAACACAAAAAAATTAGTTACTTGCATTTACTTTATCTAGTTTGCTTTATTTTTGCTAAAATGAATACCCCTGAAAATACTAAGTTGTGTGACTTCACAACTACAAATAATAATGATTTCCTATGCACACCTATTGCTCCACCTACTACAGCAGAATTCTTTGAAATTAAACCTGCTTTACTAAACCTTGTTATGAGAGATCAATTTTCTGGTGTTAGTTCTGATGATGCTGCTGCACATCTTAATAATTTTGTTGAACTTTGTGAAATGCAAAAATATAAGGATGTAGATGGTGATATTATTAAATTGAAATTGTTTCCTTTCTCATTAAGAGGAAGAGCTAAAGATTGGTTGCTATCCTTGCCTAAGAATAGTATTGATTCATGGACTAAATGTAAGGATGCTTTTATTGGCAGATATTATCCTCCCGCTAAAATTATATCTTTGAGAAGTAGCATAATGAATTTTAAGCAATTAGATACTGAACATGTTGCTCAAGCATGGGAGAGAATGAAAACTTTGGTAAAGAATTGCCCAACCCATGGACTGACTACTCGGATGATCATCCAAACCTTCTATGCAGGACTAAATTTTTCTTCGCGGAATTTATTGGATTCAGCTGCTGGAGGTACCTTTATGTCCATCACTTTGGGGGCGGCTACAAAGCTTCTTGATGATATGATGATAAATTAATCTGAATGGCACACGGAAAGAGCTCCATCGCGTTGCTTGCTGTCGACGAAGTCGAAGATTTTGAACGTGCCATCGAGATCAGCTCCTTGCAACCTCTAATTCCCACAGACGGCGCCAATTGACAAAGGATTAACTTGTCAATGCCTACGATTGTAGACTAGGGTTTTGCTAGAAGTAGAGGGCAAGTAGATCTCGAAGGTTTAGGCGAAAAGTACTCGATGATTATGAAAACTAGGGTTATGTTGACAGTAGATTCGATCCTCTCTTTGTCCCTCGACTCCCCCTTATATGAGGTGGAGCCGAGGGTTTCGTTTTGTACAAGTTACAGAGTCCGGGACGGTTTCTAACTCATCCCGCCAGATTACAAATAACACTTCCTATTACAACTCTAACTTTCCTTAATATATCTTGGGCTTCCGAATCTTCTTATCCTTCGGGTAGTGGGCCTTCAGTAAACCCCGGGTACTATCTTCGGTAGGCCCATTTGGGATGCCTATGTCAACAAGGTAAGAAGGTAAATTCTGTTGAAGAAACCTCTTCCTTGAATGATAAGATTGATGTGATTATGTCTATGCTTGTGAATGGTAGATCTAATGTTGATCCAAATAATGTTCCTTTAGCTTCATTGGTTGCTCAAGAAGAAATTGTTGATGTGAATTTCATTAAAGATAATAATTTCAACAACAATGCTTATAGGAACAACTCTGGTAATAACTATAGGCCATATCCTTCGCTAATGGTAATGGTTATGGTAATTCTTATGGGAATTCTTACAATAATAATAGGAGTGTACCCCCTGGTCTTGAAGCCATGCTTAAAGAATTTATTAGTACACAAACTGCTTTTAACAAATCTGTTGAGGAAAAGCTTGATAAAATTGATATTATTGCTACTAGAGTTGATAGACTTGCCTCTAATGTTGATCTATTAAAATTGAAAGTTATGCCTAATAATGATATTGATAATAAGATTACTACTACAGCAAATGCCATCCAAGTTAGAATTAATGAGAATATAAGATTAATGGCTGAATTGCGTGCTAGGTGGGATAGAGAAGAAAATGAAAAACTAGCTAAAAAGAATAATGTAGCTAAAGTTTGGACACAACCCAAAAATTTCAAAACAAACAAAATGAATTTCCCTAGTTCCAAATTTTGGAACCAACAAAAACTTTTATTAAAATAAGATTGATACATATAGACCTTGTTTTAAATCTTGTGTTTTGCCATGATGAGTGTTATTATGCTTATGTGCTAAACCCTAAAACCCTAAAGTGATCAAGTGAAGGTCACCAACCCAATAAAATAAAGAAGAAAGAAATCAAATAAGAAAAACCTTAAAACCTAATCTTCTCCAGAAATCATTTTAGATCTATTTTGAGAAACACAAAATAAAATAAAAGACATATGTGGGCATATAGTCCTAATAGGTAAATCTTGAACCCTACCTTTATTATTTATGCTAAACAGTGGTAAACCATTGCGAACCCCACAAAACCCTAAACCTCACCTCTCTTTTCACCACCCTAGTTAAATTAAAATAAAAGGAAATTAAATAAGAAAGAGGCATATGTGCCTAGGGCTATATTTATAAAACTTTACCCTAAGCCTTTCTACTTTGCTTAGAGGTTTGGAAAACCTTCATATACCTTACCTAGTACTTATCAAACCCAATCCAAGTGGTTTCCAAAGAAAATAAAAAGAAACTAAAAATGCCATAGAGGCATATGAGAGTAACCTGCAAATTTGTGAATTTTAGAAGTTTGACCTTAGGACTTGTTGTGGATGATTGGATCACTTCCATATGCCATTTCAACACTCAACAACATCAATTGGGTCAAGCCAAGTCAAATTGAAAATCAAATGCAACATATGCATAGAGGCATATGTGGCACATAGCCATTTCCCCAATTCTTGACCTATGCACTTTAAAACTTGCCCAAATGGTGTGAAACCATCTCTCAACCTAATATAATACTAAATTGACCCTAACCCATGCCCAAGTGAAGCAAGATGAACAATTTACAAAAATAATAAAATTTGAACCTCACCTCTTATGTGTTATGGTCAATTTTGCAAATCTTTGATCAAGACCTTTTGAGATGGATCCAATGATTTGAAAAGGTTTCTAAACAAATAAGAATCACATTAGAGTCAACAAAAGTCAACTAAAATGGGGAGAAATCAAATAGGGAGAAAATCCCCAAAATTCACTCACATACACTTAGCCAAATTTGCAAATCTTCAACCAAGGACACCATTGCTTGATCTATTGTTTGTAGAATACTTATATATGATAAACAAACACAATTGCATCAAAGAAACAAGAATCAAATCAAAGCAAATCTCACATTCAACATTACATGTGATAATGGTCATTGGGCCATTTTATAAAATGTTCCCCTCTTTACCCCTCTGGCTTTGACTTTTCTTCAACCAAACTTGGTCCACTATGACCATGTCATCCAAGACCATATGAAGATGAACAACTTTCATGTTGACCACCATACCTCATGTTGACCAGGTTGACCAGTATAGTATTGACAAGAAGGGACTTTGGAACAAAGAGAAGATTCCTCCACTTTTTGAAACTTTGCAAAACCACACCAATTTGACCACCACCACCACCATTCCATCTCTATGATTATATGAATAAGATCCACCAAAGGAATTTCCAAATTTTGAAAACTTTTCTCTTGCGGCCATTTGTACAAACACCTTGTGGGCAGAACTGAAAATGATGCCCATGCTGGATTTTTGAGTTGGACCAAGTCCAACCCTGCACTCCCTCTGCATCCCTGTACCCCTCTGCATCAGTGCCAAGCCCTGCCAGCCCTTGCCTTGGACCAGCTTGACAAGAACACCCCCATGCCGGCCACCATGTCACCCCACTTGCTCACTTCCTCTCCTCTCCCATCCAAGTCACTCCAGCATGTCCATCAACTTCCCCTGACTCTACTGAAGCTGACCATGCACGCCCTTGACCGAAATGACGTCGACACTGCCCAGGCCACACGCGCCCAGACACGCCCACGCGCGACAGGACGCGCATGGTGACGCCCCGGAGCGCGCCAGTACGCCTGCTCGACCCGTCGACTCAGTGCTCCCCTCGACCTCTCCCTTCACCTGCAGCCTCACCGTGGACCCAGCAACCTCCTGGACATCGCCGTTGGCTCGCCGGAGCCCTGTCGCCGTCGTCACCTTCGACGACTGTCCGCCACGGTACAACACGCGCGCGTCACGCTCCTGCTCGCTACAGACCCCCGTTTTCAGTGCCTTCAAGCGCGTCGTGATCACCGTGACGTAGGGAAGAGAGCAGCATCACCGCCCACTCCTCTCCGACGCTGTAACTCCGTCACCACCATCGCCATGCCTCTGCCCCTCCGCTCCTCGGCCGCGCTATAAAAGGAGGACGCTCCCGCCTCAAAACTCCACCCCATCTCGCTCCCCACTCTCTTCTGACCCTCCTCGTCCACTCCTCCCCCTCGATTGCTCACCGGAGCCTTCCAATTTCTCGCCGGAGCCCGCAGAGGACCTGAGGTCGCCGCCGTCGATTTAGGCCACCATTCGAGCCGTCGTCTGCGCCATCTGCTTCCTCGTCCTCGACAACGTCGTCCGGCACCGTCGCCGATCCTCGCCGGAGCTCCAGCTCGCCGCCGACCCCCTACCCGAGCCGCCGTTGCTCGCCCCTCTCGTCGACAGCGACGACGACGCCCAGTCGTCCGATCGCGTTCTGATCCGACGGTCCTCAGCGCCCCGTACCGATTCGGTAAGTCTCACTCGCTGACGAGTGGGGCCTGCTGTCAGCTGGCCCGCAGCATTAGCTGGGCCGGCCCATCTCTACTTTGCCACTTTTCAAACAGTTTCGGCCCAGTTTCTTTCCCGCCAAGCCCACATTTCAAACAAAGAAATTTCGAATTTAATTATTGTTTCTCAGATGCTGTTTTGAAAATTAAATAGAATAAAATCTACCAAACCAAATTTGACAAATTTTATATATTTGGAAACCTTGTTAAATTAGCTACAAAACTACACTGGCCCCAACTTTAGTTTTGTTATAGAATTTAAATGATAAAAATAACAAGGCAGGGACTTTTCTGCCTTAGATTAATTCTTAAAAATCAACCAAAAATGCTTTTGAGTTGATTCCAACTCCTATAATTCACATTTCACTTACACTAATTGTTTCTGCAAAAATATGCCATGCTTACCTTGAATGATCATGGCCTAGCTTAATTAAAGGACTTTATGGCTATTTCTAGTCAAAGATATTGTCCAAAACTATTAATAAATCTTATGGGAATATTTCTCTCATTTAAATCTTGTCATGAACAATTCAAAATAAGCTAGAGACTCTGGTCATTTAGGTCTCATATGAATTGTTGATAATATTAGATCCTTACCATGTTAAAATTAAATGGTATGAGGTACTACACCTCATTTAAATCATTAGTATGTGGTATTAAACCATATGAGGTGTAGCCTCTCAATTAAATACTTACTCCAAGGGATTCAACGAGAATTAATGACACATGTAGTAATAATCCATAGGTTCTTATTTAAAAATATTCAATCATTTTCATAGTAGTATTTAAATTATTCCAGGCTACTTATTAAATCTTATGAGATGTAGTGGTCTCATTTAAATCTTGTCTCAACTAAGTTAATATGGGGTATAGACTATGGTCAATTTTAAACTCATATTAAATTAGTTGATGATATTAAATCATTTATCATGAGTATTAAAAAAAAGGCATGAGGTGGTGTGCCTCATTTAAATCACTTCCCCATTTAATCCTTATGAAGAGGCTGACTTTGGTCAACCTAGGTCATAGGACATTAATTGAGGAAAGTAAATATTAATATTATTTAATGAGAGGAAATTATTTTCTCTCAAGAATTAAATAGTAACTCTAATTAATATTTATAATGAGAGGAAATTATTTTTCTTAAGAATAGAATTAAATCAACTCACCCAATAAGCATGTTGAGTGATAGCTTAGTAGGAGTAATTTATGTGTGTGCTTAGTCTAGTACTTAGGCTTTGTGTGGTAATTGTGCGTATTGTACTCGTATCTAGACGCTAGTACCGAGGAGTACACCGAGGAGGAGGAGGACTACTTTGAAGAGGAAGAGAACTTTGATCACTACTCCAACCAAGGCAAGCTATTATTAATGCAAACTAACTCCAATGCAAGCTATTATCAATGCAAGCTAGACTAATGCAAGCTATACTCTTGCAAGCTAATATTCTTGCAAGATACCCTAAGGCAAAGCTCTACAAGAGCAAGGCCTCATCCCCATTTAATTTATGCTTAATGATCCTATCCCAAGTTTTTACCTTACAAGTTTTTGACTTTGGTTTATCAAAGCTTACTTTTTGATTCATGATTCACTTGGTTTAGATATAGAGTAGAACAAGAGCATCAAAGTTAGCCTAGAGCAAGACAAGCTAGTTAGCACCCCTCATGACTAGTTGCTAGTGCTAAATAAATAAAATTGACTACTTTAGATGGGAACTTGTGAAATGAAATGACTTTGAAAACCTTGGAATGATGAGTCATTCTATTGAAAGATTTTGAAGGTGAATGTGACTTGTGAATGACATGGTGAACTTTACAAAAACTGATGGTTGGGTTCGGATGCGATACCATTCCAATTTTACAAGTACCCCCACAATACCTGATATGGGTAGGGCTTAACTAGAAGTTTATGTATCTTAGTATGGGTTCCCTCTAAACAAGCGTCATCGGGGTTATGCCAAGGTCTGCCTCCAAAAAAATATGAGATGATGTGAAATGACGTGAAATGAGGTGAATGTCCGGCCCAAGCCCTGTGCAGTTCCCAGGCTGACTGTCTGTCTTCACTGGGAGGCCAAGCTCATGGGGAGAGGTGCCTATACTAGGGTATGTAAGTGAAAGGTTATGGTTGGTAGTCCGCACACGGAGTGTGATAAATCAGGGCCAGTTAACCCCGACGGATTATTGCAAATGTTGTGGCACAAGTGTACGACCTCTGCAGAGTGTAGAACTATTCGAATAGCCGTGTCCACGGTTACGGACGATTGGAAAGGCCATACTGTTCCGTCATCAGACCATTTTCAAAATGTGACATGTGAAGGGTGCCTTGGGTTTTGAACCTGAACTGGTGACTTTGACTTGAATCACAACAGAGTTGTGGGAATGACACTAATGTTCCCACTTGAGTTAGTTAGCAAATGAAGAGTCTTTTACTAAGTGCTTAGGAAATAAAACTGGCTTTATGCAAATAAACCTAGAGCTTAGCATCCCCCTTACTATAGTTGATAGTGCTTACATCAGTATTAGTTTGCGAGTACTTTAAAGTACTCATGGCTTTGTCCCTGGCTATTCAAATGGCCAGACTATGAAGGAGAACAGCAGGACGAGGAAGATGGACAGCGGGACGTCTACGAAAACTAGGATCACCTCGACGTCAACAGTTGCCTGTGGAATAGATGGACCGCTACTACTTCGCTTCCGCTATGTGTTTTGTAATAGGATCTCTAGATCCACTATGATGTAAGACTGGATCATGTGATCCCTCTATGTAAGACGATTATGTGTTGTAATGAATGATGTTCTTTGATATCAATCTATTATGTCTCGCAAAAACAATATTCCTGGGATTGCGATGAATGGCATAATAGGCATCTGGACTTAAAAATCCGGGTGTTGACAAGTTGGTATCAGAGCCATTGTTGACCTTAGGAGACCCTAGTTAGAATGGACGTCTGAAAAATTTAGTTTCAAAAACAAATGAAGTAGATATTTATGAAAACTTATTCTCACTCTTATCCTTGAGATCTTTTCCAAAATAAGAGATCCATACTCCACTTTTCCTTATAATCCTACATAAAATTTTGCACACTTGATCACTTCTCTAACTTACTCATCTTAAATTTCTCACAGATGGAATACCAATGGGAATGCTATCAGCTTGGTCACGGAGGAGAACTGAGGTTCGAAAAGGAATTGAAGCAACTAGTGGAATATCTAGGACACCCGTACCCCGAGTTCTTCGGAACATCCTTCAATAATCAGTTGGGAGGATCACCCCGGTGGGAAGTTTCCGCTGACCTAGGAAGAAAGCTTGAAGCCCCGGTATGGGAAACCATATGGTTTTCTGTAACGGGAAACACCTGGAAGGAAGGACTAGACAAAGCTATGCAAGAAGCAATTTCCCGTCTGTGTGGACAAAATGAGGACAAGATCAAGAACACTCGTTTCCTCTACTACCCAAGACATGACTCCATGGGAAGACCGATGACCATGCCCCCACCACAACCAGAGATGAACCCCTATAAAGCCCCTCAGGACTTCAGGCAGTACAAAACCCGCAGGGATTTGGATAACGCCCTCGCCTCTCGCCAAGCACCTCACCCGTGAAGAAGAAGCATCCACCCTGAAGAGTAGTATCCCCCCAGCACTTAAGTAGGTGTGAGTTGTATCAGGATCCCCTTGTATCGTAGAGCGATGAATGGTTCTTCAAACCAACGGTGTGTTAGCCTTGTAATGTATGATGCTTGGTATGAATGAAAAAGTGTTGTTGGTTTTTACCCCCGCAACACTACTCAAAATTTTTATGAACCCTTTTAAAAATCTAACAAAACAAACCCATAGAAAAATTCCCTCTTATCTTATCATCTACATCAATGTTCAGATGGCCCCTCCCAATCGCTCCAACGACGCAATGATGCAACTGCTGCAAACGATGATGGCAGACCGAGAAGCCGAAAGAGCTGAACGCCAAGCAAACCTTGCAGCACTTCAACAGCTTGCAAACAACAATCAAGGCCATCATGATCCCCCAGGATCAAAGCTAAAGAACTTTCAGAACACCAACCCTCCAATTTTCAACAAGACGAAGAACCCCTCGATGCTGACGACTGGCTCCAGACAATGGAGAACAACCTCGAAGTTGCGCAAGTTGAAGCCGCAGAGAAAGTGTTGTTTGCCACGCACTACTTAGCAGGACCAGCCAGAGCTTGGTGGACCAGCACCCGTGCCATGAATGCAGGACAGATGATGACATGGGGAGACTTCAAGCTGAAGTTCAGCAAATACCATGTGCCCCAAGGACTAATCAAGAAGATGAGAGACGAATTCCGTGAACTGAAGCAAGGAAGAATGTCCGTGGTGGAATACCGTGACAGGTTTCTTACACTGTCAAGGTACGCCCCGGATGAGACAGACACCAATGAGAAGAGGAAGGAAAGATTTCGAACGGACTACATGACGAGATGCAAACGGTGTTAGTGAACATTCCGTTCGCGACTTAGAAGCCCCGGTGGACTCAGCCATACGATGGAAGGAAAGCGCATCAAGCCAACGAGAACCGCAAGAGAAGAATGATGAACCAGAGTGGACCCCACCATACCAAGTACCGCAACAACTCCTCTGGAGGATTCACCCCAAGACCCAACAAGCCCCCTGCTCAGAATTATCGCCCCAACAACAACAACAACAACCGCAACACCAACAATAGCCGCAACAACAGCAACAACAACAACAACAACAACAACAACAACACCAACAACAACAACAACCACCCCAATACTGCCCCCGTGACTGGGAGTAACACTGTTCCCGTCAACCCCAAAGACAAGTCCACAGTCAACTGCTACGAATGTGGAGTTGTGGGTCACTTCTCCAA
The DNA here is from genome assembly GCA_030979885.1 of Lolium multiflorum. Classification (NCBI taxonomy): domain Eukaryota; kingdom Viridiplantae; phylum Streptophyta; class Magnoliopsida; order Poales; family Poaceae; genus Lolium; species Lolium multiflorum. The sequence continues at coordinate 81,148,059 of CM061749.1, forward strand.
TGAGTGCCCCAAGAAGCTTGCCAGGATTGCCGCCAATACCGCAGCACCTGCTCAGCAACAGCGCCGCTTTGCCGGAAGAAGGAATCAGAACAACAACAACGGCCGTCTCTACCACATGACTGCACGAAGCTCAGGAAGCACCCCAGACCATGCCAAGTATGTCCTCCTGTTAATAAAATGCTCAACCTCTCTTAGGAACCTAACTTTTCGTAAAATCTCGGGACGAGATTTGTTTAAGGGGGAAGGGTTTGTAACAACCCAAAAATTTCAAAACAAACAAAATGAATTTCCCTAGTTCCAAATTTTGGAACCAACAAAAACTTTTATTAAAATAAGATTGATACATATAGACCTTGTTTTAAATCCTGTGTTTTGCCATGATGAGTGTTATTATGCTTATGTGCTAAACCCTAAAACCCTAAAGTGATCAAGTGAAGGTCACCAACCCAATAAAATAAAGAAGAAAGAAATCAAATAAGAAAAACCTTAAAACCTAATCTTCTCCAGAAATCATTTTAGATCTATTTTGAGAAACACAAAATAAAATAAAAGACATATGTGGGCATATAGTCCTAATAGGTAAATCTTGAACCCTACCTTTATTATTTATGCTAAACAGTGGTAAACCATTGCGAACCCCACAAAACCCTAAACCTCACCTCTCTTTTCACCACCCTAGTTAAATTAAAATAAAAGGAAATTAAATAAGAAAGAGGCATATGTGCCTAGGGCTATATTTATAAAACTTTACCCTAAGCCTTTCTACTTTGCTTAGAGGTTTGGAAAACCTTCATATACCTTACCTAGTACTTATCAAACCCAATCCAAGTGGTTTACAAAGAAAATAAAAAGAAACTAAAAATGCCATAGAGGCATATGAGAGTAACCTGCAAATTTGTGAATTTTAGAAGTTTGACCTTAGGACTTGTTGTGGATGATTGGATCACTTCCATATGCCATTTCAACACTCAACAACATCAATTGGGTCAAGCCAAGTCAAATTGAAAATCAAATGCAACATATGCATAGAGGCATATGTGGCACATAGCCATTTCCCCAATTCTTGACCTATGCACTTTAAAACTTGCCCAAATGGTGTGAAACCATCTCTCAACCTAATATAATACTAAATTGACCCTAACCCATGCCCAAGTGAAGCAAGATGAACAATTTACAAAAATAATAAAATTTGAACCTCACCTCTTATGTGTTATGGTCAATTTTGCAAATCTTTGATCAAGACCTTTTGAGATGGATCCAATGATTTGAAAAGGTTTCTAAACTAATAAGAATCACATTAGAGTCAACAAAAGTCAACTAAAATGGGGAGAAATCAAATAGGGAGAAAATCCCCAAAATTCACTCACATACACTTAGCCAAATTTGCAAATCTTCAACCAAGGACACCATTGCTTGATCTATTGTTTGTAGAATACTTATATATGATAAACAAACACAATTGCATCAAAGAAACAAGAATCAAATCAAAGCAAATCTCACATTCAACATTACATGTGATAATGGTCATTGGGCCATTTTATAAAATGTTCCCCTCTTTACCCCTCTGGCTTTGACTTTTCTTCAACCAAACTTGGTCCACTATGACCATGTCATCCAAGACCATATGAAGATGAACAACTTTCATGTTGACCACCATACCTCATGTTGACCAGGTTGACCAGTATAGTATTGACAAGAAGGGACTTTGGAACAAAGAGAAGATTCCTCCACTTTTTGAAACTTTGCAAAACCACACCAATTTGACCACCACCACCACCATTCCATCTCTATGATTATATGAATAAGATCCACCAAAGGAATTTCCAAATTTTGAAAACTTTTCTCTTGCGGCCATTTGTACAAACACCTTGTGGGCAGAACTGAAAATGATGCCCATGCTGGATTTTTGAGTTGGACCAAGTCCAACCCTGCACTCCCTCTGCATCCCTGTACCCCTCTGCATCAGTGCCAAGCCCTGCCAGCCCTTGCCTTGGACCAGCTTGACAAGAACACCCCCATGCCGGCCACCATGTCACCCCACTTGCTCACTTCCTCTCCTCTCCCATCCAAGTCACTCCAGCATGTCCATCAACTTCCCCTGACTCTACTGAAGCTGACCATGCACGCCCTTGACCGAAATGACGTCGACACTGCCCAGGCCACACGCGCCCAGACACGCCCACGCGCGACAGGACGCGCATGGTGACGCCCCGGAGCGCGCCAGTACGCCTGCTCGACCCGTCGACTCAGTGCTCCCCTCGACCTCTCCCTTCACCTGCAGCCTCACCGTGGACCCAGCAACCTCCTGGACATCGCCGTTGGCTCGCCGGAGCCCTGTCGCCGTCGTCACCTTCGACGACTGTCCGCCACGGTACAACACGCGCGCGTCACGCTCCTGCTCGCTACAGACCCCCGTTTTCAGTGCCTTCAAGCGCGTCGTGATCACCGTGACGTAGGGAAGAGAGCAGCATCACCGCCCACTCCTCTCCGACGCTGTAACTCCGTCACCACCATCGCCATGCCTCTGCCCCTCCGCTCCTCGGCCGCGCTATAAAAGGAGGACGCTCCCGCCTCAAAACTCCACCCCATCTCGCTCCCCACTCTCTTCTGACCCTCCTCGTCCACTCCTCCCCCTCGATTGCTCACCGGAGCCTTCCAATTTCTCGCCGGAGCCCGCAGAGGACCTGAGGTCGCCGCCGTCGATTTAGGCCACCATTCGAGCCGTCGTCTGCGCTATCTGCTTCCTCGTCCTCGACAACGTCGTCCGGCACCGTCGCCGATCCTCGCCGGAGCTCCAGCTCGCCGCCGACCCCCTACCCGAGCCGCCGTTGCTCGCCCCTCTCGTCGACAGCGACGACGACGCCCAGTCGTCCGATCGCGTTCTGATCCGACGGTCCTCAGCGCCCCGTACCGATTCGGTAAGTCTCACTCGCTGACGAGTGGGGCCTGCTGTCAGCTGGCCCGCAGCATTAGCGGGCCGGCCCATCTCTACTTTGCCACTTTTCAAACAGTTTCGGCCCAGTTTCTTTCCCGCCAAGCCCACATTTCAAACAAAGAAATTTCGAATTTAATTATTGTTTCTCAGATGCTGTTTTGAAAATTAAATAGAATAAAATCTACCAAACCAAATTTGACAAATTTTATATATTTGGAAACCTTGTTAAATTAGCTACAAAACTACACTGGCCCCAACTTTAGTTTTGTTATAGAATTTAAATGATAAAAATAACAAGGCAGGGACTTTTCTGCCTTAGATTAATTCTTAAAAATCAACCAAAAATGCTTTTGAGTTGATTCCAACTCCTATAATTCACATTTCACTTACACTAATTGTTTCTGCAAAAATATGCCATGCTTACCTTGAATGATCATGGCCTAGCTTAATTAAAGGACTTTATGGCTATTTCTAGTCAAAGATATTGTCCAAAACTATTAATAAATCTTATGGGAATATTTCTCTCATTTAAATCTTGTCATGAACAATTCAAAATAAGCTAGAGACTCTGGTCATTTAGGTCTCATATGAATTGTTGATAATATTAGATCCTTACCATGTTAAAATTAAATGGTATGAGGTACTACACCTCATTTAAATCATTAGTATGTGGTATTAAACCATATGAGGTGTAGCCTCTCAATTAAATACTTACTCCAAGGGATTCAACGAGAATTAATGACACATGTAGTAATAATCCATAGGTTCTTATTTAAAAATATTCAATCATTTTCATAGTAGTATTTAAATTATTTCAGGCTACTTATTAAATCTTATGAGATGTAGTGGTCTCATTTAAATCTTGTCTCAACTAAGTTAATATGGGGTATAGACTATGGTCAATTTTAAACTCATATTAAATTAGTTGATGATATTAAATCATTTATCATGAGTATTAAAAAAAAGGCATGAGGTGGTGTGCCTCATTTAAATCACTTCCCCATTTAATCCTTATGAAGAGGCTGACTTTGGTCAACCTAGGTCATAGGACATTAATTGAGGAAAGTAAATATTAATATTATTTAATGAGAGGAAATTATTTTCTCTCAAGAATTAAATAGTAACTCTAATTAATATTTATAATGAGAGGAAATTATTTTTCTTAAGAATAGAATTAAATCAACTCACCCAATAAGCATGTTGAGTGATAGCTTAGTAGGAGTAATTTATGTGTGTGCTTAGTCTAGTACTTAGGCTTTGTGTGGTAATTGTGCATATTGTACTCGTATCTAGACGCTAGTACCGAGGAGTACACCGAGGAGGAGGAGGACTACTTTGAAGAGGAAGAGAACTTTGATCACTACTCCAACCAAGGCAAGCTATTATTAATGCAAACTAACTCCAATGCAAGCTATTATCAATGCAAGCTAGACTAATGCAAGCTATACTCTTGCAAGCTAATATTCTTGCAAGATACCCTAAGGCAAAGCTCTACAAGAGCAAGGCCTCATCCCCATTTAATTTATGCTTAATGATCCTATCCCAAGTTTTTACCTTACAAGTTTTTGACTTTGGTTTATCAAAGCTTACTTTTTGATTCATGATTCACTTGGTTTAGATATAGAGTAGAACAAGAGCATCAAAGTTAGCCTAGAGCAAGACAAGCTAGTTAGCACCCCTCATGACTAGTTGCTAGTGCTAAATAAATAAAATTGACTACTTTAGATGGGAACTCGTGAAATGAAATGACTTTGAAAACCTTGGAATGATGAGTCATTCTATTGAAAGATTTTGAAGGTGAATGTGACTTGTGAATGACATGGTGAACTTTACAAAAACCGATGGTTGGGTTCGGATGCGATACCATTCCAATTTTACAAGTACCCCCACAATACCTGATATGGGTAGGACTTAACTAGAATTTTATGTATCTTAGTATGGGTTCCCTCTAAACAAGCGTCATCGGGGTTATGCCAAGGGCTGCCTCCAAAAAATATGAGATGATGTGAAATGACGTGAAATGAGGTGAATGTCCGGCCCAAGCCCTGTGCAGTTCCCAGCTGTCGTCTGTCTTCACTGGGAGGCCAAGCTCATGGGGAGAGGTGCCTATACTAGGGTATGTAAGTGAAAGGTTATGGTTGGTAGTCCGCACACGGAGTGTGATAAATCAGGGCCAGTTAACCCCGACGGATTATTGCAAATGTTGTGGCACAAGTGTACGACCTCTGCAGAGTGTAGAACTATTCGAATAGCCGTGTCCACGGTTACGGACGATTGGAAAGGCCATCTGTTCCGTCATCGGACCATTTTCAAAATGTGACATGTGAAGGGTGCCTTGGGTTTTGAACCTGAACTGGTGACTTTGACTTGAATCACAACAGAGTTGTGGGAATGACACTAATGTTCCCACTTGAGTTAGTTAGCAAATGAAGAGTCTTTTACTAAGTGCTTAGGAAATAAAACTGGCTTTATGCAAATAAACCTAGAGCTTAGCATCCCCCTTACTATAGTTGATAGTGCTTACATCAGTATTAGTTTGCGAGTACTTTAAAGTACTCATGGCTTTGTCCCTGGCTATTCAAATGGCCGACTATGAAGGAGAACAAGGACGAGGAAGATGGACAGCGGGACGTCTACGAAACTAGGATCACTCCTGACGTCAACAGTTGCCTGTGGAACAGATGGACCACAATCGCTACTACTTCGCTTCCGCTATGTGTTTTGTAATAGGATCTCTAGATCCACTATGATGTAAGACTGGATCATGTGATCCCTCTATGTAAGACGATTATGTGTTGTAATGAATGATGTTCTTTGATATCAATCTATTATGTCTCGCAAAAACAATATTCCTGGGATTGCGATGAATGGCATAATAGGCATCTGGACTTAAAAATCCGGGTGTTGACATTGGACTATTACCACCATTAGTAATGATAATGATTCACATGTTGCTGCACCTCCTACTATCAATGGTAAAATAATTGGTGTTGGCAATGTTTCTACTCCTAGTGCAAAGCGAACAAAACTGCCTAAAATTGCTAAAACTGCTGAAACTGCTTGTGATAAAACTGCTGAAGTTTTTTCCAACCTTGGATACAATGATCCCATTGCTGTAGCTCATAATGATTTAGATTTTGATGATTGCCACATCTCTGAAGTTATAAAGTTCTTACACAAACTTGCTAAAAGTCCTAATGCTAGTGCTATAAATTTAGCCTTTACAAAACATATTACAAATGCTCTCATAAAAGCTAGAGAAGAGAAACTAAAACTTGAAACTTCTATTCCTAGAAAGTTAGAAGATGGTTGGGAGCCCATCATTAAAATGAAATTCAATGACTTTGAATGTAATGCTTTATGTGATCTTGGTGCAAGTATTTCTGTGATGCCTAAAAAGATTTATGATATGTTTGACTTGCCACCATTGAAGAATTGTTATTTGGATGTTAATCTTGCCGATAATGTTAAAAAGAAACCTTTGGGGAGGATTGATAATGTGCGCATTACGGTTAACAATAACCTTGTCCCCGTTGATTTTGTTGTCTTGGATATCGAATGCAATGCATCTTGTCCTATTGTGTTGGGAAGACCTTTTCTTCGAACCGTTGGTGTTGTTATTGATATGAGGGAAGGTAATATTAAATATCAATTTCCTCTCAAGAAAGGTATGGAACACTTCCCTAGAAAGAGAATGAAGTTGCCTTTTGATTCTATTATTAGAACAAGTTATGATGTTGATGCTTCTACTCTTGATGTTACTTGATTTGCACTTTCTGCGCCTAGCTGAAAGGCGTTAAAGAAAAGCGCTTATGGGAGACAACCCATGTTTTTACTACAGTACTTTGTTTTATATTTGAGTCTTGGAAGTTGTTTACTACTGTAGCAATCTCTCCTTATCATGTTTTTGTGCCAAGTAAAGTTTCTATGTTAAAGTTGATGTTATATTTGGGATCACTGCGCAGAAACAGCATTGCTGTCTGTCACGAATTCTGGCATAAGTCTCTGTAGAAAATTCAAAAAATCTGCAAAATTACGAGCGTGATCCTCGATATGTACGCAACTTTCATTAGTTTTGAGTTTTTCCATTTGAGCAAGTCTAGTGCACCTTTCAGGTTCATCTTTACGGACTGTTCTGTTTTTGACAGATTCTGCCTTTTATTTCCCATTGCCATATTTGCTATGTCGGATGAATTTCTTTGATCCATTAATGTCCAGTAGCTTTGTGCAATGTCCAGAAGTGTTAAGAATGATTGTGTCACCTCTGAATATGTGAATTATTAATTGTGCACTAACCCTCTAATGAGTTTGCTTGAAGTTTGGTGTGAAGGAAGTTTTCAAGGGTCAAGAGAGGAGTATGATATACTATGATCAAGAGGAGTGAAAGCTCTAAGCTTGGGGATGCCCCGTGGTTCACCCCTGCATATTTTAAGAAGACTCAAGCGTCTAAGCTTGGGGATGCCTTGGGCATCCCCTTCTTCATCGACAACATCATCAGGTTCCTCCCGAAACTATATTTTTATTCATCACATCTTTTGTTCTTTACTTGGAGCGTCGGTTTGTTTTTGTTTTTGTTTTTGTTTGAATAAAATGGATCCTAGCATTCACTTTGTGGGAGAGAGACACGCTCCGCTGTTGCATATGGACAAATATGTCCTTAGGTTTTACTCATAATATTCAAGGCGAAGGTTGAAACTTCTTCGTTAAATTGTTATATGGTTGGAATTGGGAAATGCTACATGTAGTAATTCTAAAATGTCTTGGATAATGTGATACTTGGCAATTGTTGTGCTCATGTTTAAGCTCTTGCATCATATACTTTGCACCCATTAATGAAGAAATACATAGAGCTTGCTAAAATTTGGTTTGCATATTTGGTCTCTCTAAGGTCTAGATAATTCTAGTATTGAGTTTTGAACGACAAGGAAGACGGTGTAGAGTCTTATAATGTTTACAATATGTCTTTTATGTGAGTTTTGCTGCACCGGTTCATCCTTGAGTTTGCTTCAAATAACCTTGCTAGCCTAAGCCTTGTATCGAGAGGGAATACTTCTCATGCATCCAAAATCCTTGAGCCAACCACTATGCCATTTGTGTCCACCATACCTACCTACTACATGGTATTTCTCCGCCATTCCAAAGTAAATTGCTTGAGTGCTACCTTTAAAATTCCATCATTCACCTTTGCAATATATAGCTCATGGGACAAAATAGCCTTAAAAACTATTGTAGTATTGAATATGTACTTATGCACTTTATCTCTTATTAAGTTGCTTGTTGTGCGATAACCATGCTTCTGGGGACGCCATCAACTATTCTTTGTTGAATATCATGTGAGTTGCTATGCATGTCCGTCTTGTCTGAAGTAAGGGAGATCTACCACCTTAATGGTTGGAGCATGCATATTGTTAGAGAAGAACATTGGGCCGCTAACTAAAGCCATGAATCATGGTGGAAGTTTCAGTTTGGACATATATCCTCAATCTCATATGAGAATAATAATTGTTGTCACATGCTTATGCATTAAAGAGGAGTCCATTATCTGTTGTCCATGTTGTCCCGGTATGGATGTCTAAGTTGAGAATAATCAAAAGCGAGAAATCCAAAATGCGAGCTTTCTCCTTAGACCTTTGTACGGCGGCATGGAGGTACCCCTTTGTGACACTTGGTTGAAACATGTGTATTGCGAAGATCCGGTAGTCCAAGCTAAGTAGGACAAGTTGCGGCACTATTAGTATACTATGCATGAGGCTTGCAACTTGTAAGATATAATTTACATAACTCATATGCTTTATTACTACCGTTGACAAAATTGTTTCATGTTTTCAAAATAAAAGCTCTAGCACAAATACAGCAATCGATGCTTTCCTCTTTGAAGGACTTTTCTTTTACTTTTATTGTTGAGTCAGTTTACCTATCTCTCTCCACCTCAAGAAGCAAACACTTGTGTGAACTGTGCATTGATTCCTACATACATGCATATTGCACTTGTTATATTACTTTACATTGACACTATCCATGAGATATACATGTTATAAGTTGAAAGCAACCGCTGAAACTTAATCTTCCTTTGTGTTGCTTCAATACCTTTACTTTGATTTATTGCTTTATGAGTTAACTCTTATGCAAGACTTATTGATGCTTGTCTTGAAGTACTATTCATGAAAAGTCTTTGCTTTATGATTCATTTGTTTACTCATGTCATTACCATTGTTTTGATCGCTGCATTCATTACATATGTTTACAATAGTATGATCAAGATTATGATGGCATGTCACTCCAGAAATTATCCTTGTTATCGTTTGCTCGGACGAGCAGAACTAAGCTTGGGGATGCTGATACGTCTCCAACGTATCGATAATTTCTTATGTTCCATGCTACATTATTGATGATATCTACATGTTTTATACACATTATATGTCGTATTTACGCATTTTCCGGAACTAACCTATTAACAAGATGCCGAAGAGCCAGTTGTTGTTTCTGCTTTTTGGTTTCAAATCCTAGTAAGGAAATATTCTCGGAATTGGACGAAATCAACGCCCAGGGTCCTATTTTTGCATGAAGCTTCCAAGCGTGAAGAGGAAGGAAGTGGGGCCACGAGGCGCCGCCACAACAGGGCGGCGGCCCAGCCCTTGGCCGCGCGGCCTGGTGTGTGGGGCCCTTGTGTGGCCCCCGCGTTGCCCTTCCGCCTACTTAAAGCCTCCGTCGCGAAACCCCAGCACCGAGAGCCACGATACGGAAAACCTTCCCGAGACGCGCCGCCGCGAATCCCATCTCGGGGGATTCAGAGATCGCCCGCACCCGCCGGAGAGGGAATCATCTCCGGAGGACTCTTCATCGCCATGATCGCCTCCGGAGTGATGAGTGAGTAGTTCACCCTGGACTATGGGTCCATAGCAGTAGCTAGATGGTCGTCTTCTCCTAATTGTACTTCATTGTTGGATCTTGTGAGCTGCCTAACATGATCAAGATCATCTATCTGTAATACTATATGTTGTGTTTGTCGGGATCCGATGGATAGAGAATACTATGTTATGGTGATTATCAATCTATTACTTATGTGTTGTTTATGATCTTGCATGCTCTCCGTTATTAGTAGAGGCTCTGGCCAAGTTTTTGCTCTTAACTCCAAGAGGGAGTATTTATGCTCGATAGTGGGTTCATGCCTCCATTGATACCTGGGACAGTGACAGAAAGTTCTAAGGTTGTGGATGTGCTGTTGCCACTAGGGATAAAACATTGATGCTATGTCTAAGGATGTAGTTGTTGATTACATTACACACCATACTTAATGCAATTGTCTGTTGCTTGCAACTTAATACTGGAAGGGGTTCGGATGATAACCTGAAGGTGGACTTTTTAGGCATAGATGCATGCTGGATGGCGGTCTATGTACTTTGTCGTAATGCCCTGATTAAATCTCACTATATTTATCATATCATGTATATGCATTGTTATGCCCTCTTCTATTTGTCAATTGCCCGACTGTAATTTGTTCACCCAACATGCTTTAATCTTATGGGAGAGACACCTCTAGTGAACTGTGGACCCGGTCCAATTCTTTACATCGCATACAATCTGCAATACTTGTTTTACTGTTTTCTTCGCAAACAATCATCTTCCACACAATACGGTTAATCCTTTGTTACAGCAAGCCGGTGAGATTGACAACCTCACTGTTTCGTTGGGGCAAAGTGCTTTGGTTGTGTTGTGCAGGTTCCACGTTGGCGCCGAATCCCTGGTGTTGCGCCGCATCACATTTCGCCACCATCAACCTTCAACGTGCTTCTTGGCTCCTCCTGGTTCGATAAACCTTGGTTTCTTTCTGAGGAAAAACTTGCTGCTGTGCGCATCATACCTTCCTCTTGGGGTTCCCAACGAACGTGTGAGTTACACGCCATCAAGAGCCATCATCATTGATAGGCTCTGGGCCATCTTGTTGCTGCGAAGAAACAGAGCATCACAAGGAAAGTTGTGGGCAAATGGTACCTGTTCTGCAAAAGTATCAGCTTCAACATCAAGGTTTTTCAGCAACGGTCCTAGAGCTCTCCTGAAGGCATTGATTCATGAATTTTGCCGTTAAATCTAACATTAAGCTCAGGTGATTTGGAGTCCAAGATCTAGGGTTCGCGCGGCTGCGGCATGGACCTGTTCGATTGGAAATTTGGGATCTGAATTTGAGCAAAGGTTGCAGGGTATCGTCTGAGGGGATAACTGATTTGACCTGCCTTGCAAGTTATCGTGAAGGACTGATGCGTTGCCATCGGCTCATTGAGCGTTGATCAAGTTAACAATCAGGCCTTGTTTACTCCTAGAGTATTTTCATCCCCTGGGGGTTTGGAGATGAGAGGGGATTGGGTGAAAACCCCCGTTTCACCAAATCCCCATTTTCCCCCTCATTTCCCCTCATTTCCCCACATCCTCTCCCACAGCCTCTAGTTACTTTGTTTTTGGGGATGAGAGGGGATATGAGAGGATTGTGATCAGATAGTAAAAACTCAATCTTTGAGTCCAAAGAAGTGATAATGGATAATAACTAAATTAAAAACTTCGACTTTAACATAAACTTCGTGTCATGCAAATTTGTCATGCGATTTTCTCAAACAAGAAAACACATATAAATAAATGCTCGACCCAACAGATGAGCAACCGTCGCCATAAATTCATTGTCATACAGTTTGACAGAACATTAGAAGTCATGTCGCGCTCGCCGTCGAACGCCGGAAACCACGCCGCCCCCACCAAAGGAGCTCCAGCTACAAATACACGCAGAGGTAAAATTTAGTACTGATACATCACTTACAAATAGTTCAAATGTACAGTGACTGCAACTAGGGAGCATCCTTATAATTTACATACATGCCAAAAGTTGGCTTCAGGGCACAGATTCATGTCGAGATCATGCTATTCACCGGTCGAAAACCATTCAAATGATATTGCACATCATAGCCAAAATGGTCTACCAGTAGGCTAAAAATTGTAAATCACATTATTCAGAATTATTTGGTAATCCTCCGTCAGCCTGGCAGTACAAAGGGCACAACCATGAGCTCCAGGCAACCCCTTTTATGTATGCCAATATTCTAGTGATCAGGTTAGGTCAGGTTTAAACATCCTTCCTAGACAGTGGCAAGGGGATTTATGAAGTGGAACCAAACTAAAAATGTGCCACAGTACTGTGCTAACTGATTTCAAGGGTGACATAAAGAACACACAACAATGTGCATTATTTATGCACTGTTTTAACTATTTTTCAGGTTGCCATACATAAGTATGAACGTGCATCTAAAAGAGAGCCTGAATCAGTGGATCAATTCGCCAAGCCAAACTTTGACTTCCTACAGAATGTATATATATGGTAAACAATAAAAGTGTGCTGAGAAATCCTAGCCAATCGAAAGTTCCAAACATTAGAGTTCTCTGTATGCACAAAACTGCAATCAATATGAGCAACTACTGCAAAATCTGAATTCATCTTGAATAAATTGGTCTTTTTGACATAATGTTGAAACTTTTGAAGAACCATTTAGGCATGGGAAAGAAAAGATTGCAGTGAGGACAGGAAGCAATTAACATAGCTTTACTCAAACTGGGTTCATGCTACGAAGTACAGAATACCGGGAACTTATTATAGACTGGAATATTTTTTAAACAACAAGTATCTAGCAGCAGTTTGTAGGACGGTAGAAGCAGCAGTCTGATCACCCAGTTATATAAAAACAGAACAGACAAGTAAAACTTAAATTTAGCTTAGCAACTAATGCTTTTCCTAATAGCCAACAGAAATCATCCGGTGGTTGCACAGACAAGTAAAAGTAGTAGAAGCTATTTAAGGTAGGCATGGATGGTTGCACAGACAAGTAAACTCAAGGCTACTAATTAGCCTTCTTGTCACGGTTGATCAAACAAGGTATTAATAAACTGATTGAAAAATGTGCCACAATACAGGTGCTCTAGTTCGGTCATGATTGTATATATTGTATACTGGATATCGGAATGCGTACGTAATCTCTTGAAAATGTGTTCGAATTAGATATACTGCCAAAGCAAGCCTCAAACAAGGAGGTACATCACATTAAGATTGACAATGCAGTAGCAAATCCTCTTATCACGAGAGAATGTAGTCAGAAAAATACGAGAGAATGTAATCCCTTGCCTTTCCTTGTAACTGGTCCATTGGTTTCTGGGCAGAGTTGTAGTCAGATCTTTGCTGTGTTTGCTAGCTAGGATGGCGGGCACACGCTGACTAGCACTCGCCACTTAGCAGCCAGCCAGTAGTACGAAACGAGTTTAAGTAGAGTACTAGTAGTATCGGCTAAGCAAATGAACGCAATGTTCTATGATCGAACAAGATTACTGACGAGCAGCAACAACTAAATTACTGGCGGCCACAAAAGAGGCCATGGAGACGGTCCTTAACCGCACAACGGCTGCTTCCCGACGGTTACGGAGGCTCGCTGAACCTCCCGAGATCGGGGCTGTTCCCCACCGCGGCGTCAGCGAGGACGGGGTGCCCCAGATCGTGGCCAATGGCTGCGCGTCGATCTAGCACGGCCTCACCAGTGGCGACGGCGAAGACGAGCTCCCGGTCGCGGACGGCAGCGACCCAAGAAACCCTAGCTAGGGAGGAGGGGAAAAGGGGAGGAGGCGCGAGGACTCACCGGGGACCAGTCGCCGGAGGAGGATCTCGTCGGCGCCGTCTTGATTTGCCCGCCGCCGTCTCCTTTCCCCGCCGTCGTCGGCTCTGTCGCCGCCGTCGCCCGTCGCGTCTCTCTTCCCTTTTTCACAACCAGAAACACGGGGGTACCCTCGTGTGTGAGGATACGCGAGGATGACGCTTACCGGATCGGGAAGTTCTAGGATGGGCCGGTATATTACCCAAAAATACATGAGAAGTAAACGGGCCGTTCGGGAACTTTCGGGATTTACTCGTGGGCCGGTAATTTCCCCTCCCAGACCCAAAAAAACCAGAGAAGTAAACAAGGCCTCAGCAAAGTCAGGATGGGGGGAAATCGGCTAAATCAACATGAAAGAAATCGGCAAAATCGAATTGAAGGAAATTCTTCATTGATAATAAGATTTCTTACATAAAAGAGCTGATTGCTCTCAAAAGGAAGAACTAGGGGACACATTGTCCCATCTACTACTATTGATCCTATGCTAAGGATCCTATCTACGGGCCGTCGCTGCCCTCGTCGTCGCCGTCGTCGCCGCTGTCGGCGCTACTTCCGGTGGGCTCGTCGTCGCTGCTGCCGCGGCCGCCGGCAGGGCCCTCGTTGTCCTCATCCTCCGCGCGGCGTCGCTCGTCGTCGCCGAGGTTGCCCGGCCAGGGGCGAAGCGCTTGGCCGGCGGCTCGTCGGAGGAGGTGTCGTCCTCCTCCTCCTCTTCCTCCTCCTCCTCCTCGAAGGAGGTGAAGTCGTCCCAGAGGCGATCGTCATCGCTCTCCTCCTCCGTTTCCCGTCGGCGAAGCGGAGGTCGCTCTCCCGTCGGTCGAGGACTTGTCGTCCTCAGACCAGACGGAGAAGTCGTGGCTGGCCTCGTCCCCGTCTTCTAGGGCCCGGCGAATGTGGTCCGCCATTGGGACCCACTCCGGCATCGGCTCCCGGAGGGGGAGGATTGGACGGAAAGACCGACGAAGAAGAAGAGGAAGAAGAAAAGACATGGTGAGGAGGGTTTTTGGAGTGCTAATGCGAAGGGGACGAAGAAGGGAACTCCGAGAAGTGGCTAAATAAAAGGGGATATAGCGGAGATTTAATGCTTAAGCAGTTTTCGAGGATGTGGTGCCACAACTGTCAAATCGTGCGAGAAGTTGAGAAGGCAAGGCATCATGATGAAGAATACTGCGACGGTTCTGCTCTGCCACGGCATGACCCTTCGAAGGAAAAGAGTGGTTTTGAAATTATCATTGCCAAAACCAGGGGGCATGTGTTATCACCAGATTTTGGCCAAATCGGAGATGGGCCGTAAGTGAAGATGGGCTTGAAGGATATACGTGGAGCATCTTTGAAGCGGCCTTGCACGAAGAGTTTGGGCTAGATTGCCCGTGTATCTGTAAATAGTAGATCGCATCTTAGTTTAGAATTAAAAGATAGAGTTTAACCCGTGCACGGTTAGGTGCACGCTCGAATTAGAAAGTCCCTTGGACTATAAATATGTATCTAGGGTTATCGAAAAGGGAGGACAATCACGTTCACAACAAACACAAATCAGGCGCATCACCACCCCTACTTTCGAGGGTTTCTTCCGGTAAGCATCATGCTGCCTAGATCGCATCTTGCGATCTAGGCAGACGCGTTTATTCTTGTGTTGCTCGTGCTGAAACGTTGTTGATGGCGAGTAACACTATTTATCATAGATGTTTTGGGGCTGGCATGGATGCTTTTCTTATACATGCTTGCTTAGCTATGCTGCCCCACGATATCTAGCTGCCCCTTACACCTACCTAGGTGTAAGGGCAGCACCTTGCTTGTTCGTTATTTAGTAGATCCGATCTGTTATAGTTGCTCCTTGATTCTTCACGGATTGGTTTAATATCTGTATGATTAGGCCTTGCAAACGGGTTGAACGATCCGGTAGCACGTAAGGTATGGTTTGTTAATCCTAAGAGGGATGTTCCGGGAATTTGCTTAGTGTTGGTTTTTAGGCCTCTTCTAGGGTTAGTTTTCCATTATCTTTCGTGTCTATTAGGCTCAACTACGCGCAGGATGTTCCGATCATGCGGTGAAAACCCTAAACTGTCGTAGATTGGTTTAGCTTTATATTGATCAAGCAGAGCCCCATGTCATCGTTAACCCGACGTAAGCCATCGGCTCTTTGAGCCGATCCACGGGCAACCCGAGAGCCGATAGGGCTCGTATTTAATGTTTACGTGTCATGCAGAAACTAATCGAAGCAATTCAACACCTTCCCGACCAGGTATAGGTCGGTGGCACGCCCTGCAACCTCTAGGACGTGTGCCGGAACATTTGCGGGACGACGTCGAGGGACCAGGGCCCCCTGCAGTCTTGGAAGCCTCCCGGCTCTTCGTGTTGCTTAACCACTGCTCGTCGGTGGGTTTTGGCAGGCAACAAGTTCAAATCTGACCGACTTTCTACCGATTTGGCAAGAATTTGTCTATTTTCACGAGGGTTGAGAGAAAAACATTTAAGATGTCTCAGTTGGAAAATTATGCATTTAAGGTGGTCTAGTATTTTTTAAAAATGGAGTGGTACCATTGTGAAACTTTAATTTGGTGGCTGCTTCACAAAATACTCCATTTTCGGCAACTAAAAAATGGAAAATGGTTTTTTCGTGCGATGAAAAGGAAAACTTTGTTATGCAACATCGTAAGACATCCCAATATGCACATGTGTGCACAATATGTGAATATTATCACAAACTATGCGACGAGTCTATCCATAACATTGGTAGTTTGACCTAAATGCCATGAAATCTCGAACGTGATAGCTCATTTCGTTAAGGATTTTTTGTGATGTTTGCATTTTTCCAACTTTAGTATTTTTCGTTGACTATGACACATAATATGACACCGCGCGAAGGCTTCACATTGTTTGGAACGTTTTTTGAATTTGTTATGCCCGTTTCAAACTATATTAAAAATGGCGGGCATGAAGATCATTTACCCGGGGCTGAGCCTTGCTGAACTTGCACTGGATCTCTCATGAAATAACATGTTGTGAACCTAAAAATGATTTTTACAAAAAATCTTGAGCAATATATCATGTATCTGTAGTTCAAATCTGGCCGGCCTCTGCCGATGCACCGGTTTAGAAATGATCCATCTTATGTGGTCTAGTATTTTTGAAAAATGTGTTGGTACCAATGTGTAACTTTAATTTGGTGGTTGCTTCATAAAACACCCCATTTTCGACACCTCAAAAATGGAAAATGGTTTTTCGTGCGATGAAATGGAAAACTTCCTCCTGCAACATCGTAAGACATCCCAAGATGCACATGTGTGCATAATATGGGCACATTATCACAAACTATGCCGCGATTCTATCCATAACATTGGTCGTTTGACCTAAATGTCATGAAACCTCGAACATGATAGCTCATTTTGTAAAGGATTTTTTGTGATGTTTGCAATTTTCCAACTTTAATATTTTTCTTTGCAACTATGACACATAATATGACACCAGGCGAAGGTTTCACATTGTTTGGATCGTTTTCGAATTTTTTATGCCCGTTTCAAACTATATTCAAAACGGCGGGCAAGAAGATCCTTTGTTCGGGGCTGAGGCTCGCCAAACTTGCACTGGATCTCTGATGAAATAGCATATTGTGAACCTAAAAATGATTTTTACAAAAAATCTTGAGTATTATATCATGTACCTGTAGTTCAAATCTGGCCGGCCTCCTACCGATTCGGCAGGAATTTTTCTTTTTCATGAGGGATGGACGGAAAGGTTCCAGATACACCGGTTAAGAAATTGTCCATCTTATGTGGTCTAGTATTTTTGAAAAATGTGTTGGTACCAATGTGAAACTTTAATTTGGTGGTTGCTTCACAAAACACCCCATATTCGACACCTCAAAAATAGAAAATGGTTTTTTCGTGCGATGAAATGGAAAACTTCCTCTTGCAACATCGTAATATATCCCAAGATGCACATGTGTGCACAATATGGGCACATTATCGCAAACTATACGATGATTATAGCCATAACATTGGTTGTTCCGTGTGAAAGCCATGAAACATCGGGCATGATAGCTCATTCTTAGATTTTTTTTTAGATATTTGCAATATTCCGTGTTTGATGTTTTTGCAAGATAGATCTTATTTTTCTGAAATTTTTGATATATTATTTTTCTGAATTATAATGATTTAGTTATGATTTTTCGAAGATTAATGTCAACACAGGGCTGCCGTCGGCACAGGCCTGACGCTGTTACCTTGCCGTCACGGTGGAGAGGCTGTGCCGACTGTCGAAACTGTGCCGTCGGCACATACCTTCATGTGCCGACGGTTTTCCTCTGACGACGGCTGACCTGCTGGCCTGGCCGGAATGGGTCTTGTGCCGACGGTCCCGATATTTTGCCGTCGGCACAGGATCTGGCTGTTGGCACCTCGGCGCGTCCCCGTAGTGAATGTAAAACTCGTATCCGTGGACATGCATGTTGTAGCCGGTGCTACTAAGAAATAGGCTACCACCAGCGTATCTATTCTAGCCAGCTCCGGCACACATAGATACGCCATCGCTAGCATGCCGGCGGTACATATATTGTTGGCGCACCCCACATTAGTCCACCGGTGGTATATGGACCTAACACTGACGCATTAGGCTTTGTACGCCGGTAGTAGTTCGTTTAGAAAACAAACAAAAAACGCTCACGTGGGTGGGGCACCATCGTGCAACAATTATTGTGTGCCCATCCCAGCCCCTAGCCACCGCTCGCCCCAGATCTCAGCCTCGTAGCGCGGGTCTTGGCCCGCAGTGCAGCCTCACCACCGCCTCCTCCTCCCTAGCCTCCCACTGGAACGCCGCGCTCAACTCCGTCTTCGGCGCTGCGGGGAGGGACATGTACCGCCACGCGCAGCAGGAGTACACACACCAATTGCTGCAGAAGGGCCCAGGAGGACGTCCATGTCGCCAAAGAGCAGCTTCAACGGTACCAAAAGGGGTCTGGAGCGCACGGGCTTCGGCGTCTCCCGCGGCCCCACCTCCGGTGATGAGGATGACGATAGGGGGATCGACTTGTCGACCAGGTAGGGTCGTGGAACCGCGTCGCGCAGCTGCTCCCCTCCGACCACGACTCCGCCCGCGACCGCGACTCTCCCCTCCAACCTTGGCTTTGATGCGAGGAAATCGAGCCCGATGCGGTTGAGTTCGAGCGAGAGCCGCATCCTCCCTGGCCTAGGGGGCTCCATTTCTAGATCGTGGCGTGCTGGCGCGAGGCCAGCGACAAAAGATGCACCAGTGAGAGAAGAGAGGAAGAACCACCTGTGAGAGAAAGAGAAGGTTAGGTGCAGGATTGCGGGCGGTGCAGTGCACGTGAGGGAAGATACATAAAAGATGGATGGTGTGTGTGTTGTCTGTGTCGTTAGGTGGTCCAGGACGGGGACGTGGTCCAGGAGTTGCGTTTTTTTTTTCAAAGTTGTCCTCGTATGAGGACGTGGGCATAGCCCAGTGGTTGGGGTCGCAGTGGCGCACCCCAACGACCAGAGTTCGAATCCTGTCAGGAGCGAATTTCTGGAATTCTCACGCCGAGGTCCCGCTTCTACTATATCATTTAGTGTCTAGTTCCTCCTAGCACTAATTCATTTTTTTTAAAGTTGTCCTCGTATCGCTAGCGCACACTCTTTTGGGACGTCGGCAGTGTAGCCTGGCATAGCAACATGGGCTGTAACCTCCAATATCTTAGGATGCCACTAACGTACAAAACTGTAGATCCACCGACAATGTTAGGATACCGCCAGCGCATCGTACACCGGTGGCAAATAGTACCATATTTTTGGTGTGCTGATGGTAACTCTAGGTCTACTATGCTATTTCATAGTATTGCAGAGACACACCCCTTTCAAAGTAGGCGTTGGGTTTGTGTCCCACGTAGGGTTTTAGAGGTGACAAAGAGTGAAAATGGCCCCTTGTTGGCACCAGATTCACTAGCATGTCAATTCGTTGGGATTTCAAGTGCAAATTGATGTAGCAAGGGCTTTTTCCCCACAAGTATAACTTGAGAGTTTATACCAAACTCTTGGGGAAAAACACCAGTAGAAAATGTACTTCTCTTCGAGTGTGGACTTTTGTAGGACGGGCTACACATAGCTTGTTTTTTGAAAATTTCAAAAATGACATTCTAAGTATAAAAAAATCCGACAAAAAATCTAGATGTAGGCAATGTTGAGTTTTATCATTGTGTAAAATTTGAACCCCAGATACCATATATTCGAGGCAGAAGAAAAATGACAAAATCTGAAAGATTTTAAGATTGTGAGATTTTGTACTATTCACTATTATAGATATCAGAATTTTTCATTTTTGAATAGCCTTGAATATAAGGTATTTCGAGTTGCAAATTTGCATGCTCTTAGAACAAAAGATTGTCTACATCAAGATTTTGTTTTCATATTTTTTGAAACTTTAAAATTTTATTTATGAATTTTTAAAAAAGGAGCTACATGTAGCTCGAGCTATGTTTGTGGTTTTCCACTTCTCTTTCCTCTTCTAACAACCTACAAAACAAAATAGTGTTGCCTTGTGTCCTCAACTCCACCAAGTGAAGGTTTCCGTATTGAAATTGAAAAAATATGTAAAGTAACAAAGTAAAAGAAGTAAATGCAATATGAAAGGTAAACCAAATTCTATGAAAAGTAAAATAGTATGGTAATTGTAGTGGTGTAATTTATGTGATAAAGCTAAATGAAATAAAGATAAATATTTTTGTATTTTTGAATTAAATAAGTACTGAAATTATAAAGATGTGTAAATGCAAGTAAAAGGTGTTTTTG
The DNA here is from genome assembly GCA_030979885.1 of Lolium multiflorum. NCBI lineage: Eukaryota > Viridiplantae > Streptophyta > Magnoliopsida > Poales > Poaceae > Lolium > Lolium multiflorum. The sequence goes on from CM061749.1 coordinate 81,168,449, forward strand.
AGGGGCACATGGAAATATTATGCAATCGTGCATTGAATAGGTATGGTTCTTAATATATCCAATTGCTATTACTGTATCATGACAAATACATTATAAATATTCAGCAGTTCAATTTTTCTAGTGAGATAGACCCCATTCTAGAGTTTGGCACAAGGCCTTGTTGGCTTCGTCCTTGTCCGTCGATGAATGTCCAAAAATGAAGTTGCATTTGTCGATTGATAACGCGTGAAGCACATGTCCGTTGGGAACCCCAAGTGGAAGGTGTGATGCGTATAGCAACAAGTTTCCCTCAGTATGAAACCAAGGTTTATCGAACCAGTAGGAGATGAAGGCCACGTGAAGGTTGTTGGTGAAGGAGTGTAGTGCGGCGCAACACCAGTGATTCCGGCGTGAATGTGGAACCTGCACAACACAATCAAGATACTTTGCCCCAACGTAACAGTGAGGTTGTCAATCTCACCGGCTTGCTGAAAACAAAGGATTAAACGTATGGTGTGGAGAATAATGTTTGTTTGCGAAGAACAACAGAGAACAATGATTGCAGTATTTGTAAAAGAATGGACCGGGGTCCATAGTTCACTAGTGGTGTCTCTCCAATAAGATAAATAGCATGCTGGATGAACAAATTACAGGTGGGCAATTGACAAATAAAGATTCATATACAAATCATGATCATCACTATGAGATTTAATCAGGGCATTACGACAAAGAACATAGACCGCCATCCAAATGCATCTATGCCTAAAAAGTCCACCTTCGTTTAGCATCCGCACCCCTTCCAGTATTAAGTTGCAAACAAAGACAATTGCATTAAGTATGGTGCGTAATGTAATCAACACAAAAATCCTTAGACAAAGCATCGATGTTTTATCCCTAGTGGCAACAACATATCCACAACCTTAGAACTTTCTGTCACTGTCCCAGATTCAATGGAGGCATGAACCCACTATCGAGCATAAATACTCCCTCTTGGAGTTACAAGTATCAACTTGGCCAGAGCCTCTACTAGCAACGGAGAGCATGCAAGAACATAAACAACACATATATGATAGATCAATAATCAACTTGACATAGTATTCCATATTCATCGGATCCCACCAAACACAACATGTAGCATTACAAATAGATGATCTTGATCATGTTAGGCAGCTCACAAGATCTAAACATGATAGCACAAGAGGAGAAGACAACCATCTAGCTACTGCTATGGACCCATAGTCCAAGGATGAACTACTCACGCATCAGTCCGGAGGCGGGCATGGTGATGTAGAGCCCTCCGGTGATGATTCCCCTCTCCGGCAGGGTGCCGGAGGCGATCTCCGAATCCCCCGAGATGGGATTGGCGGTGGCGGCGTCTTTGGAACTTTTTCCGTATCGTGGCTCTTGGTACTAGGGTTTTCGCGACGGAGAGTTTAAGTAGGTGGAAGGGCAGAGTCGGAGGAGGCTCGAGGGGCCCACCCCATAGGGTGGCGCGGGCCCCTCCTTTGCTGTGCCACCCTATGGTGGCGGCTCCTCATGGCCCCACTTCGTATCCTCTTCGGTCTTCTGGAAACTCCGTGGAAAAATAAGACCGTGGGCTTTTGTTTCGTCCTATTCCGAGAATGTTTCCTGTGTAGGATTTCTGATACCAAAAACAACAGAAAACAGGACTGGCGCTTTGGCATCTTGTTAATAGGTTAGTGCCGGAGACATCATAAAGTGTGAACAAAACATGTAGGTATTTTCATAAAACTAGCATGGAACGTAAGAAATTATAGATACGTTGGAGACGTATCATCGATTCAAATTCATGTTTGGACCATCAATTAACGGATCATATATACACAAAATAGGCACAATGAAATCCATATCCACAAATACTTTTATATGATTATGATTGGTAACCGTTGACTAAATTTTTATATACACCCTCCGTCCATAAAAGAATGTTAAAAGTTTGTGTAAATTTAGATGTATGTAAACATTAAAAGGTGATTAGATACATACGAATTTAGACAAGCTCTTAACATTTTCTCATAGACAGAGGTAATTTGTGGCCAAAGCTTAAAATACACCTCAAATTTTGAAACATAAGGAGCATTTGTACTCCAGGATTGATGACCTGCTTGCTCTTCCGTAAGGCCCAGCATCGCGGCCTCAAAGTTTTTATTTGAGCCCGAATCTGAAGCCCATTTCGAGTTTTCAACGGCTGGCACGTGAGTGGCACGCACGCAGTGAAGAATAATCCGACCGTTGAGGCCTCTCCCAGAGAGCCTTTAATTGAACCCCTCCCAAAAGCTTTGCGATCCAGAAATTCCCCATCCAAACTCGCCACCGCTCCCCACCTCCCCTGCGCTCCACCGCCAGCCAGCCGGCCGGCCATGGCGATCTCCACCGATTCGCACTCCGACGAGCAGGTACGTCTGCTTGCTCACCCTCCTTCTTCCCCTCCTCCGGGAACCCCTGCCAGATCTATGCGGTTCTAAATCAGAACGCCCCGTTTCCAGCGGGTCGCTCCCCAGGGGCGACACAAACCCTAGACTAGGAGCCCCCTTCCCCTTCCCCGCGCCCTCTCCCTCGCCGGGCTACGGCCTTATGTTTTCTTAAAAAATCTGTGCGGTTCTTTTGGGAAATCATGGGGGGTGCTGGGTCCGTAGCGGCGGATTCTTGGGATTCGACCAAGAACCGCCGCCGGGATGTTCTTGGGGGTGGCCGTTTGCTCCCGGTCTTGCTCGAATCGAGCGGCGATCTGATCTCGCATGATCCCCCTTAGTGCTAGGGTTAGATCGATAGCTGACGTCAGCCAGCCGCAGAAAGGGTCCAGGCCCTCCTTTTCTTTGTTCGCTTCAAGATTGCATCTTGGGTTCTCAGCTTCCTGTTACGGTTTTGCATGGTAAAAGACGCATTTGTGCTGTCTTATATCGTTTGGCCCTTTCAGATTCACCAGCATAATAATAAGCTCTTCCGGTGAAATGGAGCTGTAAATAATGGTGTCTTTTTGTTGTAGGCTACGCAGCATTCGCAGGAGGAGAAGCGGTGGGTGCTGTCTGACTTCGACGTCGGGAAGGCGCTCGGGAGGGGCAAGTTCGGCCATGTTTACTTGGCCAGGGAAAAGAGAGTAAGATGCTCTACACCATTTATCTATCTCGTCAGTAATCGTAGCATAATTATGTTGTAATTTTGTTGTTCAGTGCTGTAATGTTACTCCTTTCTTCTATATGTAGTAGGCAGATTAGCTCAGAATCATGATTTCATTCAAGGGTTTTATGTTTTGCCATTGATGGATGCCTGGACCTTACATTGTTACTGTAGGTGGTTTAATAATTAGAGCTGAGATCTATCTGTTCTGCGACTAAGCATGGCATGCCATTGGTCCACATGTCTGCGTTTTGGGTTTAGAATTACGAAACACACAGTAATATACATGTTGAGGCCACAAGTTTAATATTATATATGCTATCTGTTGCCTACTTTTGACTTCTAGTTGTAGCTGCCTAGCTATTCTGTAGAATTTTGACATCATGCATGGTAAGGTACCCGTTTCATCAACACTTTTCATACATAGCACAATTCCATTGTATGGGGCTACATGTTCTCTTAAAGATGGCAGGGTTACCTAGATCATAGCAAACATGTTGAATGTGGTAGCTCTTTAGTGTCGTTTGGAATTGTTAATACTCAGCCTTACAGCATTTTCTTCCTATGGAAACAGAGCAATCAGATTGTGGCATTGAAGGTTCTTTTCAAGAACCAGTTGAAGCAATCTCAGGTGGAGCATCAGCTGCGGCGCGAGGTCGAGATACAGAGTCACCTTAGGCACCCCAATATTCTTCGCCTGTATGGGTACTTTTATGATCAGGTCCTGATTAGCCCAACTACATTGCTTTATTTTCCTCATTTTGCCCTCTCATTCTTATTGTGAGTTCTTTGTCATGTGGATTTTGCAGACCCGTGTGTACCTGATCTTGGAGCATGCTGCGAAAGGTGAGCTTTACAAGGAGTTGCAGAGATGCAAGCATTTCTCTGAAAGACGCTCGGCAACCGTAAGCATCTCTTTGCATGTGTTTCATGGTAAATGTACCTTTTACCCACTGTTCCAAGTACTAACTGATTCACTGGTTTTCAGTACATAGCATCATTGGCACGGGCCCTCATCTATCTACACGGGAAGCATGTGATCCATCGAGATATTAAACCAGAAAACCTTTTAGTTGGAGCACAGGTATTTGCACTGTTCTATTCTTTTTTTGTGATCTGGAACAGTACTCTCTCTGGCATTTACATATGCATATGATTTCATGACAGGGAGAGTTGAAGATTGCGGACTTTGGTTGGTCTGTTCATACCTTTAACCGGAGAAGGACAATGTGTGGAACTTTAGATTATCTGCCTCCTGAAATGGGTACTTAATTATTCCATGCCAAAACTGATTTATTGGGAAACCAAATACCCTAAATTTTCCAATATGCTTTTTCTTGCCTAACTTGTTGCAATTTGTCCAGTGGAGAAGACGGAACATGATTACCATGTAGACATATGGAGCTTGGGCATCCTATGTTATGAGTTCCTTTATGGTCTCCCACCTTTTGAAGCGAAAGAGCACTCCGAAACATATCGGAGGTAACTCATGATGAATGCTATGATTTTACTTTCTTGACTCAATGTTCTTATGAATCTTGCTTCCTCGTAATTTATAATTTCTTCTAAGTGAGCTACATATTCTGTCATAAGGGCTTTAGCTTTCTACTGCTAAGCAGATGCTATGTATGGTGCTTCTACATGAAACAGACATATGTTACATTGATCACTGATTAGCATGGCTAGGCATGCTTTTTTAGGTTCAGGTTTCCTGGTATCCATCATCAGTAATAGATTTCTTTTGACTGGATCACATGTTTAAATCGTCGTGATTGACAGACTAGAGTCACTTCCATGCAACTCTACTTAGCTCCCATTGCGCCTTGTACTTTTCTTATAAGCTGCCTTATTTTTACAATCCAGGATAGTGAAAGTTGACCTGAAATTTCCATCGAAACCATTCGTTTCTCCTGCTGCCAAGGACCTCATTTCACAGGTAAATTAGTTCATGGCCTTCTTTCAGATCATGATTGCAATAAGAGGTGGTTATTGTGACAAGTGACGAGAGCATCTCATGACTGGTTTGTCCTGGACTTGTTGCAGATGCTTGTTAAAAACTCAGCGCATCGGCTTCCCCTCCATAAGGTCCTGGAGCACCCCTGGATCGTCCAAAACGCCGACCCTTCAGGCGTGTACAGAGGGTAGAGTTTGGCTCGACTAATCACTTCAAAGAGGACCCCCGGAGCACCCCTGAATTCTTCTCATTGTTGTCATATCTGGCTTTTGTTAGCCGTGGTGTAGTGCTGTTGCTCCCGGCCGCGGGCTTTTGTTAGCCGTGGTGTAGTGCTGTTGCTCCTGGTCGCAGGCTTTTGTTAGCCGTGTCATAGTGCTGTTGCTCCCGATCACAGCTGCGTCGATAATGTTCATTCGTTCAAGCTTCAACTTTTCTCTTTGAAGATCCTGAAGCTAGCTTACTTGTAGCAGTAGTGCCAAGAATTTGTTGTGAATGTGTATCCTACTCTGTATCTCTTGTTGTTCAGGACAGCTGGTCTATATATTTAAGAGGTTTCTGCATTTTATTTATGTACTTGTTCATTACAGGCTAATCAACGTTGATAATGTTCATTCGTTCAAGCTTCAGCTGTTCTCTTTGAAATCCTACCAGTAGTGCCAAGCATGTGTTGTGAATGTGTATCCTACTCTGTATCTCGTTGGACAGGACAGCTGGTCTATATATTTAAGTGGTTTCTGCAGTTCATTTCTGTGCTTGTTCATCACAGGCAATCAGCACAGATGCCTTGTTATCTGCATTCTAACTGCGATTCAGCTTCTACTTTTCTTGATGAAGATCCTGAAGCTAACTTGTAGTGTCAAGCGTATGTTGTGAATGTGTATCCTACTCTGTTTCTCGTTAGGCAGGATAAGCCGGTCTATATATTTAAGAGGTTTCTGCAGTTCATGTATGTGTTTGTTCATTTCAGGCTAATCAACGCAGCTGGATTGTTATCTGCATTCTAACTGTGATTCAGGTGATCGAAACAAATAAATTTCCAGATAGCCCAGATTCAGAATAAAAAGGCTCAATCTCAGGTGATTGGATTTAATCAGTGTTTCACCCTTTTCAAACTCTCCAGAGCAACACCAACGAAACGATACAAACTATCTCCACTAGAAGTATTCAGTTTATTCCGTAAAAAAAGTGTTAAAGTTTAGTAAATTTACAAGAAGAATGATAATGCTTGATATGTCTATGAGAGAGAATAGGGGTGAGAAAAATGATTTTGCTTTATCCTCGCTGCTTACAGTTCTTGCTTTCGTAGTGAGACTCACAAGAGAAAATCCTTGTCAGATAGATCAAACAGCACTTGTACGACTCAACAACTCAAACTCCGTTCAGAAAACAAACCTAACTTGCTTGCCACCATGACAATTTGGCCATGACAAAATCTCCAGCTCACTAACCATGTAGAGTAGGATGTAGTATGCAGAACAGAACAGCAGAAGTAACACAAGTAAAACAGAGTGGCCAAACAGTTAACATAGATTCAGCTGTCACGCTGGAAAGAAAGACTAAAGGAATGAAGACAGTCTTCTCTACCTTCTCAAAGTGCAACACGATGTTGCGGAAGCCGTTGGAAGGTTAGGCTCATCAGAACTCGATCTTCAGACCTTGTTTTGCCCTTTACTTTCAGCAAGATTTCGAAATCGACAGGGTCTTCAGCCACGATTGCACGAGACGGGCCGGCCAGGTGCGGAAAGGGATCCTGCATTCCCCAATAATTATATAACCAACAAAACAACAACGGTGATTAATTCAACCCAAAAACTGTGCGAAATATCTCACACAACCTTTTGAGTGAGTATCTGCCTCTGATGGAGGAAGATAATGTTGCGATCGACGTCCACGGAATCTCTCGGGCGGTGGCGGATCAAGAGCATCATCTTTCATCTTCATGACCTTGATGGAGTACACCTGCAGCCGGACACCCCATCCCTCCCCTTGGATTCCCCTCCCATCTCCTTCTTGACTTCCTCAATCTCCAATTCAGAAGTGCAGATCCTCATCCCTCCCATTGTCTCCCTTATGTCCACGGTCTGACTCGCCCTTGTCACCAGTCCCTGATTGTGATCCAGAATATAAATCAAGTTCAGGATACCCCAAATTCAGATTGAAAACGCTCAACTTCAGCTGATCGGATTAAATCAGTTTTGCAACTTTTTTTTAAATCTGATGAAGAGCTTTACAATGTGTATCAACGAAAAAGTTACTTTGCTCGACAAATTTAACCTTGGGGCTGGGTAAAATGATAGTTTTCATTTCAGTAAATTTACAACAGAAACAGGGATTAACTGCTGCGAAAAGAGCTGCTGATGCACCCAAAATTGAGCTTCTAGCAAGTCTCCAAAAATGACCTTCTACCACAAGAGATTACTATGGTAGAGAACCCTTATTGTATTATACATTAATTCTCAGGAGAAGTTTCACTACAAGGCAAACTAAAAAATGATAAGAGAAAGTGGTTGAAAAAAAGGATAGCTCTAATTACACACATGCTCAATATATATCCATCTAAATTATCTTGTGCTTCTCACACTACCGCTGCTGACCCATTGCAGTCAGGTGAGCACTTCGCTGGGGAGCTGTCGAGGAGCTGCGTGTTTTGAAGGTGGTGGCGCTCGTCGTCATCGTGCTTCATGTTCTCGACATCCTCGTGGCTCAGGAAGCAAGGCTGGTTCGTCGAGCACAGAACCCGCGCCCACATCCTATCAGTGATCACGACTTTGTTCTGCTTCTCCGTGATTCTCTGCATAGGTTACCAAAAGTTTCAGGCTATCGGCACGAGTTTTTTTTAGCAAGTATCAGCATAAGGTTTATAGGACTTCAACTGAACGCAAGGTTGATGATCACTGTTTCGTGGACTTACATAGAACGGGATGTAAGCATGTCTGCCATTTACAGGTGCGACGGTGTAGCCAGTGTACCCTGCCATGGCGCCATGGAGGGCGCTGTGTGCAAGCAGAGTGCAGTAGACGTTGTCAGAGGCATTTGACCGGACTGCACGGATCATGTATGTCGGATCAATGTACTTGAGAGTTATGGGGAAGTTGGTCTTCTTCTTGAAATGATCCTGCATGATTAAGAAAGCCAAGCAAGTCAGTGGAGGAATAAGATCATGTCTCATAAAGAGCCTCGTTTGTCCCCACATTGACAAGGAAATGGAAGTCTGGACCAGAAATCTGACCTTGATCTTCTGGGATAGCCAAAGGCCAACATCCAGAAGCAGCTTATTTCCAGAAGCATCCTGAGTGTCTACAAAATTCATGCTTTGGGCGATGAGATCTTGGCCAGCACCCTCGGCAACCACAATGACCATATGACCACTGTCCTTGAGCCGTTTCTGAATGAACTCAAGGAGGCCTCCTTTTCCTTCAAGGTAGAATGGTGACTCTGGGATTAAGCAACAGTCCTGAGATTACAAGCAGAGCAAAGTGGTCAGTCTAGACTCAGCATTACTGTTACCTTGATTATTGTGATGAACTTATAGGATGATAAAAACATACCACATCACGACTAGCTAGAGTAGCATACATGGCGATAAACCCTGCATCAGTAGAATTTAAAACTCATTATTTACTTAAAACCACATTACTTCAGAAAATGCAGGAGCAGGTATTACTTGAAGATGTAACTGCAAGTCTATAATAGGTTAAGAGACATACCACTGTTGCGACCCATTAGCTTCACAACACCAATGCCATTCTCTGCACTTTCAGCTTCGACATGCGCAGCGTTGATGGCTCTTTGAGCCTCCTCCACAGCAGTGTCAAATCCAAAAGATTTGTCAATCACCTGTGTGAACAATGCAACATGAAAATCACAACCAAATGTGAAAAACGATCACTCCTGTGTACAAACTCCATCGCATTGGAAAGAGGAAAGTACCGCAATATCGTTATCTATGGTCTTTGGGACACCGACCACTGCACATTTGAGTCCACGTCTACGGACTTCCTGAAATGAAGTTTAAGCAGTTGTATGTGAGACAAGACGTAGCATTGTGCATCTGATTGAGACCTTCCTGATGTAACAATCGCTGTTACCTCGTATATTACGGAAGCGCCTTGCTGAGTACCATCACCTCCAATAATGTAGACCTGGTTAATTCCACGGTCCTGAAGACTATCAACAATTTTGGCAGTGTCATGCCCTCCCCTTGAAGTTCCGAGAATGGTTCCCCCTCTCTTGTGGATGTCATTCACCGATTTTGGTGTCAGTGTGACGGTGTTCCGTGAATAGAAACCCTTGTATCCACCCTGCACATTGCACATCCAGAAAATAGTTTAAAAAACAAGAAAACAGAATCAACATAGCGGATGCCAAATGTTAGTGTTATTTTCAGACTTAACTAATGAGCAGCATCAAGTTGTATGTTAGTGGCGGCTAAAAATGCATATTGGTGTCACCATCAGTATTGTGTTCTCAGACAGTTTTGTTCTAATAAATCTAAAGTACAGTACATTTCTATAAGCAGTCGGAATCAGTTACTATAATTAACTAACCGGGCATCATTAGCATCGTTACAAAGATTTCTATGAGCACTACGGAATCAGTACATTTTTATGAGCACTACGGAAGTCCTCACCTCAATGCCGACGACGCTGGTGATACCGTACATATCGTACAGGCCGCACACAAGCTCACGGATGACCGTGTTGAGCCCGGGGCAGAGGCCGCCGCAGGTGACGATGGCGGCGTTCACCTCATCGGACTGGAAGTAGACCCTCTGGCGCGGCCCGGCGCGCCGGAAATGGGTGCCCCTCGCACTGGTCTTGTGAACAACAATCTGCAACAATCCACAGAGTTTAAGCCACCAGACTAATACCCTGCAACGGTTATCGCATTCTGAAAAATTCTCACCTTCTGCGTGACGGTGTCGTCCGTGTTGACGAAGTACTGCCTGGAGGAGAACACGTGGAGGAAAGGTCAGGTTTGGCAAACATACGTGTTTGCAAGGGAACTCGACTGTTGCTGGCACGAAAAGGTGGGGAATTCTTACTTGACGACCGAGTAGGCGGGGTTGTCTTGCAGGGGATTCGGGTACGTCTGCAGATCGGCAATAGATGCAACGGGTGAGCAATTGATTCATCAAGGATACTGTACTACTTTTTTCCGAAACTAAAAATTGCAGTTTTTTTTTTCCGGGGATCGATCGAATTATCTAGGTTTGAAAAAGGAAATTGCTGGCTCCAGCAACTGATCGATTTTTCCGTATGTTTCAAAAATCATCGGAGCAACTGAACTGCACGGTGTGATCAGTTCATCCTCGAATCCAAGCTAGAACGGGCAAATTCCTCATTTTTCGACAACGAACTCGCAAATTCCTGATCTAAATGATGTAACAACAACAGATGCGGCAAAACCACAGAAACGGCTCCAAAAAAGCATCAGAACTTCAAAGTTCCAACTTGAACTCCACGACGGGAAATCAACCAAAGCTGACAATCGGGAAAACACGCGCGAACCGATCGAAAGCGAGACAGCAGGGAGCACGCACCGGGAGCTCGGGGAGGTAGTCGGTGAGGTGGGGCACGTCCTCGAGCACGTACCCGGCGTCGCCGCCCACCAGCTTCTTCTTCATCGCCCACTTGCACGCCGACGCCGGCGCCTTCGCGGCGGCGGCGGGGGGCAAAGATTCCGTCTTCTGCTCAATTAGCTTGAGCTTCTGCTCCGCCAACGCCGCCGCCGCCGCCGCGGGAGCAGGGGCGACGCGGACGGACTCCATGGCAGGGAGGGACCCCGTCGGTAACCACGAGGAGGCAGGACAAAGAAAGTAAAGAAAAGGTTCGCGATTGCAAGAGAGCTTATCCGCGAATTGGGAGCGATCTTGCTGGTGTGTGGGTGTGTGGCGGGAGGGGAGGGGAGTTTATATACCGGGATTAGCCATCGCGCGCCGCCGTTAAGCTTTGACGGCGGCGACAGAGAGGGACGGCGGCACGAGGGGAGAAGAGGACTAGCGGTGGGAAGGTTCGCGGGGTTCCCGCGGGGGGCATCGGGGTTTCCGCCTATTTACGGCGCTGCCATTTCGTCCTGGTCTTGCGCGAGAAGAAATGCCGCCGGGCGGAATTATACCACGGCCCACGGGACACTAATGCGGCGTGTACCGTACTCTAGGGTGTAGCCGATTTTCTGTTTCTGTTAGGTCACTTTATCAGTTGCTCTTTTTAAGCTGGGAAAAAATATGTAAACTGAAATGAAATTGTCTACTTCCTCTGTTCAGAAAATAAGTATACATACGGGTTTTTAAGAGAGATTATCAAATGGAGAGACAATTGCATTAAAAATAGAAATTACATCTCTCCTCTTTAATTCTTCCACCTCCATATTATTGGGCTTGATTTCCGTGCGGCGAGAGAAACAACTTTTGCTACTTTAAAGTGCATTGAGAACCTAGAAGTACATTTTTTATGGACAAAATTTAAAACTAAACATCCACTTATTTAAGGACGGGGGAAGTATGTTTTTATGTTAAATTTCTCACGATTACCGCTATGTTGGTGCACCACAACCACAACATCATCCACACAACAATATGTTTTCTACAAAAAAAAATTTATAAATACTAGGACAACATAGACGTGAACGCTGGCGAAAGTCGTAGAGCTTCAATGCCAACAATCTCAACATGTATGCTTTGCTATCGACATAAACGTCGTCCTCTATTGAAATCATGTGTCAAACTTGGAACTTGATCTTCAACTAGATCTACAACCAAGGAGTACATGTCCTAGCAGCGCCAGCCCTGGCATTTCAAGGGCCCGGTGCAAAACCAAAAAATGAGGCCCTATGCACAAATAATGGAGATTATTTTTGTAGCTTTCGTCGCTTTTCATAACCGCACATACATATTCTAGATGATATCTTAGCACATAAGCAGAAATACAAACACTACACGAACTAGAACATGTAATGAAAATTGAAACGTTGAAACAAATGGACCTGCGTCAAAGAATGAAGCTTGACCCCTGGTGGCCAAGTACCAACAATCCCTTTGCAGATCACCGCGGGCATAGCTACCACCGCTGCCGCACCGGCCACTTCCCTGCTGTAGCGGCTTCCGCCACCCCCTTGGGTTTGCCTCTTTCTTCAACATTTGTCTCTTTCAAACCTATGAAAATTGTGGAATGAGGAAGGAGAAGTGGAGAAGGAATCCAATCTAATCGGATGAACACCTGAAAGAATATATATGTACTACTGTTTCAAATGCAATCCAATCCAGTAGGAAGGGATTGTATTAACTGCTGCAAATCCAGGATACGGAGTAGGAAGTATAGATTCCTTGGGAATCAATAAATCATGATACCCTCCTCCATTAATTTCATCAAAACGGCTACAAATCTTGACGGGAGAGCGCCGTATGCATGGACGACGGGAGAGCCGGAGAGGAGAACGAGGAGTCGGGGGGGGGGGGGAGGCCAGAGTAGACGAAGGTGATGCGATGGACTAGAGTCAATGCGGATTGCGGCCGGTTCCTTTTTCTCTAGCGAGTTGTTGGCTGTTGCGTGCGTAGGGCTGCATCCAAAGGCCTCATCTGATTCTGCGTGGGCTAAAGTTTAAATTAGATCGGTCAATCATTTCATTCCACAAGATAAGCCTAGCCTTACATGGGTGATGGATGGGGGCCCCTGCCAACCGGAGGCCCAGTGCGGCCGCACTGGTTGCACTGCCTCAGAATAGGCCATGTGTCCTAGCAACATTTTTTATGGACAAAGTTTAAAACTAAACATCCACTTATTTGAGGACGAAGGAAGTATGTTGTTATGTTAAATTTCCCACGATTACCGCTATGTTGGTGCACCACAACCACAACATCATCCACACAACAATATGTTTTCTTCAATATTTTTCTATAAATACTAGGACAACATAGACGCGAATGCTGGCGAAAGTCGTAGAGCTTCAATGCCAACAAACTCACCATGTATGCTTTGCTATCGACATAAACGTCGTCCTCTATTGAAATCATGTGTCAAACTTGAAACTTGATCTTCAGCTAGAGCTACAACCAAGGAGTTTTGCATTTTCTCTACCGAGAAGGGCACATGTCCTAGCAAAATTACACGAAGAACCCCTAGAGACAAAAATACAAAAGTTTTCTGGAGCTTCATGAGACTCTCGCCTTCGTCCACCCTATCTCCGCTATTCAAGGTGATGGCCAAAGGGGATGGGGACGTTTCTTCATCCCAAGAACCAATGCGGATCCATCATAGAAGGTGATGCCACTATTTTTACAGCTCATTTGTCATGATAATGTCTTGCTCGAACAAACATTCCAACCTGGGCTGGCTAGTTCGCCCGATATCAGCATCAAATGAATCGTAATCGACCAACCTCTCTACTACCGGGCAATTCTTCTTCAAACAAATGTTGTATTGACATGCTACATGCCCGACACCGTGCAAAACCTCATGGATTCTGCATCGGCACATGAGCATGCGTCATCACATCAACGGGGTTGGAGGACAAGAACATACCACACTAAAGTCATCATGTAAGCACATGATTATGTGTCTTAAACATAGTTTAATAATTGATTTCCCATAGGCTTTATAAAATACCGAGTAGAAACATGGACATACACGCGCACACAATACCACACACATATAATCACACAAACGTCTAATAAAGAACAAAGTCACGAAGCTTCAATATCGATGCAAGTCTCCACCTAGGCTTGCTATACACATTAAGATCATCCCACAACGAAAGAACAAACCGTTTTTCGGAGACACTCAAGTTCTCAAACTTAGAGGCTAACCCCTTGCTAGAAACATAACCACAACATTGTCCATCCAACCATGATTTGATTCTCTCGATTTTCTACACCTTGATCCTAGGTGATGTGTCACCGAACTTCACTTTTTTATGCATCCGGTGATATGGCTATGAACCTTGAAAACATGGGTCTCCTTTTTAACAAGGATAGATCGTCACTGAAGGATTGAGAGACAATAAACAGGGGGATCACAAGTTACATAAAGGACCTCAAAGGAAATAGAAGTTACAAATAAGCGTCCCCCCCCCCCCAAATTAAATGCAAAAGGAACCCTAGAACTAAACTGGAAAATGCCAGCGAGCTCATATCGAAGCCTCAAAGCATGGACATCCATGCCATCGCTAGGGACTATGCCACTTGGAATGGAGCCAAATCCACCTGATTTGATAGACGATCAACAAGCTTATTTGATGGAGCAACGGTTGTAGATGCTCTAGCTCCTCCGAGCTCTGATTGCTGGAGCATCGTCAGCAGGAGGACGAGGACGATGCCCCAAGCGCCTCTTGGAAGTGGGATGGATAAGCTCCCTACCGGCATCACACCAAAATGCCACATGTGTGGACCTAAACCTAGACTACTCTAAACATCATGTGTTGTGTGTCCTCCTCCCCCACGCGAGGCGGCAACGCCACAGGAGGAAGGCGGTGGATACGAGGGGAAGATAATGGAGAAAAGAACTGAAAGTAGGGAGACCAGAGTAGCGTACATAGTTCTCCATGCACATGGGTGGCGAGTAAAAAAAATAGTCAGGTGTAAATATTGTGCACATTGCTCAGATTATGTATTTTTCTCCGTCCCATGAAAGTCATCTTAGATTTGCTAAAATTTGTATGTATCCGTATAACATCTAATGCGTAGATGCATCTACAGTTAAACAAAAATCTAAGATAAGTTTCATGGGACAGAAGAAGTACACCTATGACACTGATTTTTTGGAATATTTTGATTCGACTTTAGAACGCGGCAGCCTGTATGTAGGGAGATTTGCTTAACGTGCAAAGCATGACACTTACCACGTCGAACGAGTTAACCGATGGCCTTAATCGAAACATGTAGCGCTCATAGTATTTGGCCAGATGGGTCAGAAGAACTCCGCGTGCTCACGCCACAACACTTGCAACAGAACAGAAGGGCATAATTGGAAATCCTGAAAAAGATTGGCTCACGTGCTCAGCGGCCAAACCAAAGTCTCTCCCGCGCTGGGACCCAACATCACCGAACAGTCTCGACGTGAGAAAGCATATCCTGGTAGGATTAGCAAATGAAAAAATGGCATCACTTGTGTAATTCATCGTGACGTGTCATCACACCTAGAGACATCAGACAGGTGGGATGCACGGGATCCAACTCGTACATCATTAGTTTTTTGGATTGAAAATCTCTAAACAAAAAAGTGTTTTCAAGTATCCCGAAATCATGTCCAGGGACGTGATTTTGAAGTAGGTTTTTGCGGATTGCCACTAGAGCAGTTAACTAGTACCTGATCCGTCAGATGAACTAGCCCCAATTACCGTTATCCTGTACAAAATAGTGTTTGCATATCGAAAGATTATGTAATGAGTAAAATTGGAGATTTTCCCGATTCTTCGATTCAAGAAAATCTCGGGCTACGACATAGGCATCCCCAATGCTCAAAGATGGTACCCGGTTTTATCAAAGCCCAGACTCGAAGAATAAGAAGACTTGGAAGCCCATTTAGTGTTAAGGAAAGATAGTTTGTATTAGGAAAGATAGAGATTTGTAATCTTACGGGTTGGGTACGAAACCCTCCCGAACTCTGTAAACTTATGTACTACGAAACCCTCGGCTCCGCCTCCTATATAAGGGGAGTCGAGGGACAAAGAGAGGATCGAATCTAGTCAACATAACCCTAGTTTTCATAATCGTCGAGTACTTTTCGCCGAACCTTCGAGATCTACTTGCCCTCTACTTCTAGCAAAACCCTAGTCTACAATCTGTAGGCATTGACAAGTTAATCCTTTGTCAATTGGCGCCGTCTGTGGGAATTAGAGGTTGCAAGGAGCTGATCTCGATGGCACGTTCAAGATCGTCGACTTCGTCGGTGGCAAGCAATGCGATGGATCGAGGTAACCAGGAAAAAACCGATCTAGTCGATTTTATTCCTCACCCGCCTCCCGTATGGATGCATGTGCCTATCGGAGGAGCCTATCGTCATGACGTTCGGAGAATTCCGATTTGGCGTCAATAAGGAAGGATCCTACCGTCTCGAAGTTCCGATCTCGCGGAATTTTCAACGGTCGATTCTAACTTTTCGTCGAGTGACGAGGAGTTTTCGTCGCCACGCTTCGTCGACAACAAGGCAAGCGAAAGCTCGCCAAGATCTTCAGAACACATCCTTCGAGTCGTCTCGGACTCCTTTATAAGCAACGACTCCGACAACGCGACAGCTTCAACTTCATCGACAACTGTCGCCATCGGAAAGGTCTTCACCACTCTATATAATGGTGTCACCAATCCTGACAAAAATCAATACGCAAAATATCATCGGATCTATGCGATAGAAGATGCAGCCGATCGGAACCAAACGCGAGGCTTTCGATGATTTGGGAAATCTTACATCGATCCCGCTGATCTCGGAAAAGGCTTAGGCACTAAATATGCGGGACTTCAACTCGAGCACAAGTCCAACTCCCGCAAGCAGCGTGGGATAGGGCTGCAGAGCCATGGATGGTTCAGAACCAATGACCATCACTGCTATCGTACAAGAACTACAAGCATATCAATATAGACTTGCTCGGGTAAAGAGAGTTGGAAAAACAGACAACATCCCTGAATAGAAGAAAAGAGGCAGCTTCCGCATCAAGCGTACGCCGAGCAGATTTAAGTCGACAATCAGGAACTTCGGAGACAACAGAGAAGCTCGGAGGAGAGCAATGTCGCGGCTGCAAAACATACCCGAAAGAGAGAGGAAACATAATTCAAAATCTCGACATGTCCTTTATGTCGATTGATACAAGGGGAAATATCATCCGAAAACGCCAGAAGCAGGCAACGCAAGCGTACATCCTCGCGTCTGACCACCCCCGGGGACCCGAGAGAAGCATTGTTTAATATGGCAATGGCGGGAGTTGGAGTTATGGGAAGCTTCGCAGCAACGCCTCCCGAAGAAAATGCTAGGCAAAATAGTCCACGACACACCGCAGCAGTTCAAGACCCACCAAGAACAAGTGGAGCAAGAGACACAAGTCAAGTAAGGGTGGACAGAGCGACAAGAAAGAAGGGAACGTCGGCACTCACCAGAAGTTGCCGACGAAGATATGTGTGGGCTCCCGTGCTTTACGAGAAGGGTTCGAAAAACTCGAGTCCCAAAAGGATTCAAGTTACCCGAAAATTTCAAGAAATTCGACGGTTTGGGGATCCCGAGGATTGGCTCGTTGATTATCTAGAGATGGTAAAGCTGGTAGGAGGAACCAGAGCAACACCATGCAAAGTATCCAAGTTCACTTGAGCGGTGCCGCGAGATCTTGGATAAAGAAACTCCCCCGAGTTCCATCGACAGTGGGATAACTTTGAGGATATCTTTGTGAAAAACTTCCGATCCACCCGCAAGAAACCTGCGTCATTGGAAGAGTTGAGAGCGTGTCGACAGAAACATGACGAATCGATGAGAAAATATATACGGTGGAACATTATAAAAAATTCGGCAGAAGATATATCGACGAGAGAGCAATAGATGCGTTCGTGGCAGGAATTCGCGGAGATTTCGTCGAGGACTTAGGGAGAACTAACCCTAAGACCATATCAGCACTCATGGAGATAGCCAATAAGTGGGCGGGAGAAGACGCAATATACAACAAGCGACACAGGTCGCAAGAGGATCGTGGTCGAAATTATCAAAACAGAAGGCGATTTTCTCGCCTCTACAACAACGATGCTCCTGGCCATATATCGGCTGGTTTTCGAGGAAATCCTGGAGGAAACAGTCGAGACGACTATCAAAGGAGTAACGAGCATCAAGGCGACAATAGAGGCGATTCTCGCGGCAACAGACAAAACAGTGGACTAAGGTTTCAAAGACCTTATGTGTCTCCCGAAGAGATGATGAACGGTCCGTGTCAAATGCACTTTTATCTTGACAATAATGGAAAGAGGCAGTCAGGGCATCTCCGAAAGATCGAAATTTTCAGGCAATTTTGCGAGCCGCAGAATCGCAAATGCCCAAGCCGTGAATAGAAACCCCCAGGGGCCAAGGAGCGAGATCCACCTTCCACCTCCTCCCGCAATTACGGACGAAAATCAGCACCAGCTCATAGCGGCAGCACCACACCCACCTCCATATGTTGATCCTAATTCTAACGGTGCGGTCTCGATGATTCAAAGCTAGGCCATCCAACGGGCGGAAGGTAATCTCACGACAAGTGTTCATGGCGAGAAGATGCCTCCACCAACATCGAGTACTTAAATTGGTCGGGGCAAGACATCGGCTTCACAATCGCGGACCATCCGCAGCAAGTTCCTCGACCAGGACAATCGCACTCATCTTACCCGCAGGAATCGCTGGTTTTGACGTGTCGAGAGTTTTCATAGATGGCGGCAGCAGTAAACCTTATGTATGCAGATACATTGAGGAAGATGAACATATCCCGGCAAAGTTGAAACCAACCGACACACGTTTCCACGGGATTACACCGGAGAAGCCAAGTTACCCATTGGGCAAGATCAACCTCGACGTTCGGTTTGGAACCCGAGAACTACAGGATAGAGAATTTGGAGTTCGAAGTTGTGGATTTCCCGTCGCAATATCACGCTCTGTTGGGACGACCAGCGTATGCAGGTTCATGGCAGACCGCATTATACATATCTGTTGTGGAGGTTGCTGGGCCCAAGGGACCTATCACAATCAAAGGAAGTTTTGCGTTATCCGATAAATGCGACAAAGATTTTCATCGATCGTCAGAAACTTTCGGGATGCAAGCAGAGTATGCGGCGCCAAGGTTCACTGATTATGATGTGTTACAGAAGTAGGGAGATCTTCTAAGGAGCCAACTTTCAACACAACCAAGGATTCAAAAGAGGTACAGATCCACCCGACAGACCAAAGAAAACGACTTCCATTGCAGCAAACATGGATGTCGCATAGGAAAGCGCGCTCGTCGAGTTCCTCCGTGAGCACTGGAAAATCTTTGCATGGTGTCCACCGACATGCCAGGAGTACCCAGGGAACTTGCCGAGCACCACCTCAATTTGGATCCTCTCGCAAGACCAGTAAAGCAACCTTTGCGGCGCTTTTCGGAACCTAGTCGCAAAGCCATGTTATCGGAAATAGATCGACTCAAAGATGCTGGTTTCATCAGAAATATCTACGAAGCCACATGGGTAGCTAACCCGATGGTGCCGAAAAACATACAATAGTCCTTCGCATGTGCGTCGACTTCACGTGTCTCAATAAACACTGTCCCAAGGATCACTTTCCCTCCCAAGGATCGATCAAATCATCGACTCCACGGCAGGATGTGAACGTCTCTCCCTTTTGGACGCATACTCTGGTTATAACCAGATCAGATTAAAAGAAGAAGATGAAGCCAAGACAGCGTTCATCACACCTTATGGCGTGTTTTGCTACAAAACAATGCCCTTGGTTTGAAAACGCGGGAGCAACATATCGCGGATGATGAAGTGCCTAGCAACACGATTGGAAAAAATGTGCAAGTCTACATTGACGATGTCGTAATAACATCAAAGAAAGGGTCGACTCGATCGAAGATTTAAAGGAAACCTTCGACAACCTCGACAAGTTCTGCCTCAAGCTGAACCCGACAAAGTGCTCTTTGGGAGTTCCCGCAGGAGAACTTCTCGGGTTCTTAGTATCAGCAAGAGGGATTGAAGCCAACCCCGAAAAAATCCAGGCCATAGTGACTATGAGAAAGCCAACAAAGTTGAAAGAAATACAACACTAACGGGCGAGTCGCAGCTTTAAGCAGATTCGTCGCCAGCTAGGAGAAAAGGCGCTGCAGTTCTATGCATTGATCAAACAGGGGGGAAAATTTCAATGGAACGAGGAAGCAGATAGAGCCTTCGAGAACCTCAAGCGGACAATTTCGACACCACCGATATTGGTGGCGCCTAAAGAGAAAGAACCTCTCCTCTTATACATTGCAGCCACACCACGGTGGTCACACAGCCCTAGTAGTCGAGAGAAGAAGAAGAAGGCAAGCTCCATGGAGTTCAGAGGCCAGATATTTCATCGTCATCAAAACAGCGGTACCCGCAATATCGAAACCGGCGTATGGAGTATTCACGACAAAGAAAATTGCGACACTATTTTTCGGCGCACCCAATAATAGTGGTCAATGAGGCTCCTTTGTCAAATATACTGAACAACCCAGAAGCTACGGGTCGTGTCTCCCTTTTGGGGAATAGAACTTTCCCTCGGGACATCACGTATGAAAAAGAAAGGCAATAAAATCGCAGTTTAGATCTCATTGGAGTGGATGGAGTTACAAAACACGGGCCTCCAGATTATCGAGAACTTGGACCATGAACTTCGACGGGTCCAAAAGGTTGGCACTGGAGCAGGTGATATTGGTATCACCCGAAGGCGACAAGTTGAAATATGTCCTACGGATGACGTTCCCAAACGCGTCTAACAACGAAGCAGTATGAAGCTCTCATACATGGGATGAAGATGGCGAAAGCGGTGCAACCCGATTGAAAATCTTCGGCGACTCACAATTGGTGGCACAACAAGTTATGAACCAATGTGATGCAGTCAACGAAAGTATGATAGCATACAAAGAGGTTTACAATGAGCTGGAGAAATTATTTGATGGATGCGAGGTAAACCACATCAGCAGATGAGTAATGATGAAGCCGATGTTCTTGCAAATATCGGGTCACAAGTGTCTCGCGATTCCTCCAGGCGTGTTTTGGGAAGAGATAAGCGAGAGATCAACAAAGCCAACAAAAACAAAGAAGGAGAAAAAGAGAAATCTCGAGTACCACCAACGACACAGAAGAAGAAGAGGAGCAGGAGCTAGTCATGATGGTGCAAACTCCATGGATGCAGGCTTACATATCATACATCCTAAGGAAAACAATACCCGACGATCCAGTTGAAGCAAGGCGAATAATTAGGAGATCAAAAGCTTTTACTGTGATAAAAGGGGAGTTGTACAAACGAAGCATTTCGGGTGCTGCTAGATGTGTTACACCCGAAGAAGGAAGAATCATCCTGAAAGATGTGCATGAAGGAATATGCGGGCACCACGCGAGCAGCCGAGCTATCGCGGCTAAAGTTTTCAGAGCAGGATTTTACTGGTTCACAGCAATAGAGGACGCGAAGGAAATAGTGAGAACCTGCGACGCGTGCCAAAGATTTGCCGCCAAACCTCACTCTCCCGCAGCGAACTTATGCCAATCCCACTATCTTGGCCCTTTGCTCAATGGGGTCTCGACATGGTGGGAAAACTACACAAAGCTTCGCCAGGAGGTTATGAGTATATGCTTGTCGCTGTCGACAAATTTACAAAGTGGATAGAAGCAAAGCCGATAAATTCACCGGACGGCGCGTCGCGATTAAGTTCGTGAAAAGCATCGTCTTTAGATTTGGAGTCCCTCATAGCATTGTCACGGCGGTAATTTTACGTCCAAGGAGTTCAAAGCATCGCGGAAGTAGGCATCAAACTGAGTTTTGCGTCTGTTGCACATCCACGACCAATGGTCAAGTCGAGAAGGCCAATGGTATCATCTGCAATGGTATCAAGAAACGCCTGTTAGGACCATTGGAAAAAGCTCGCATACTTGGCGAGAGCTGCCAAATGTGTGGAGTATCCGAACAACACCAAATACGGCGACGCAAGAAACGCCGTTTTTCTGTCCACGGAGCCGAAGCGTCCTGCCGATAGAAATAGAGCATGATTCTCCAAGAGTCACGAATATGATGAAGAAACTTCGAGAAAAGCTCTCGAGGATGATGTCGATGCACTTGATGAAGCTCGAGAAGTCCGTCACGAGTCGCCAAATACCAACAAGACCTAAAAAACCACAGTCGACGATTGCGGCCAAGATCCTTCCAAGTTGGCGATTTGGTTTTGCGACTCAATCAAAAAAGCCATGAAAAACTAGAGTCACCATGGCTTGGACCCTACATCGTCACAGAAGTAATCGAAGGAGGAGCATACAGAATCAAGGACAAGAAGACGGGGATTGCCGAGCCAAATCCTTGGAACGTGGCGCATTTTACGCTTAGATGCCAAAATATAGTCTCCTCTAAACATACAATGTAAACGCCCGCGAGTTTTCGACGCACTCTTTCCTTTTCGGCACCGAGGGCCGGGAAAGGTTTTTAATGAGGCGGGCTCGCGGTGCTGCAATATATAAAAATAGTGGAGATATATTTCTTATTCGTCGACACACTTGGGGGCTCCACACCTTCAAGTCTCAAAATACGTACAATATAGACTTACCGAAATATTTCGCCTTGGTACAATAATACCTCGTCAAATACATAAATCGGAAGCTAGTAATTTTAAATATAGTATACACGTCAAAAATCTCAGTTCTTTGGTCCAAGAACATTGCAATAAAAATACAGAACTCCGATACTACGATACTCGAGGGCTTGCAGTCCATCAAAATGTCTTATTACAACAGAAGGAGGAATCTTCGAAAGGGAAAAAACAATACAAACTCTAGCCAAAAGGCTCGGGGGCTCCAACAATATAGAGCACTTTGCAATATACAACAAATTTCTTCGACAAGGTTTTGCAATATGGAACAAAATCAAAACCTAAAATACTATCTATTGACAAGCCTCTGGTTGTTTTATGCTCAGCATAAGCTCCCTTGACGAAGAATTCCGAGTCCATCCGAAGAAGCTCATCTATCATCGACTCGGCCACAGGAGTCACCATCGCATTGATTGTGTCAATATCATTCTTCCGCCGCGATTTTTTCGCCAGGCAATCAACGACAATCTTCGTCAGGTCTAATTTTGGATGGCAAATATTTATCATAATCATGGTGAATCTTGCTCCAGCAGTCAATTGAGCTCGCACAAAATTATGAATACGAGGAGCATCTCTGAATGTCTCCAGCAATTCAGAAGAGTTGTAGGAACCTCGTTTCGAGGAAACAAAGTCTTGAAAACAAGGGTTAATGTTGTCGTGCAAAAATTGAGAAATTCGCGCACTTGGCAAGCACGATCTTGGAACCCGACAATTTGCTGGGTCTTCAGGGGTGGCCGAATAAACAGCCATGGTTAAGGGAAAGGTTGACAAGAAGATTCGTTATCTCGTTCACTCTTCGATCTTCGGCGGCAGCATCAAGAACTGAGCCTATTAGGCAACAAGGCAAGAAACTTGGAAGAAGGAACAGCAAAATAAAGAGGAAGCATTGTGAGGTTGGAAAAACATACCTAACATATCCGTGCTAGCTTCCAACATTAGCTCGAGCATGCTATTTTCTCGGGTAGTAGCTCCTTTTGCTTCCAATACAGCAGTATCCTTGGCAACCATGGCCTCTTTGGCTTGCTGAAGAGCAAGTTTCTCTTGTTCAGACGCTTTTCGAGATTGTTCCATCATTGCCAGAGTTTGTTTCTTCATGGATTGGAGTTGTTGTCGAAGTTCTTCCAAATCCTCGGCCGAACTCTTACTCGAAGAATTCTCAATAAATTCAACAGAGACAGGGGTTTTCCTCAAATGAGACGAAGGAAAAACCTCGGAAGGACCAGGAGTTGTCGTATAGTTGTCAAAAATCAACTGAAAACAGAAATTTCGACATCAATTATCGAGCAAAGATAGATTTCCATTCATTCTCATAATATGTACATGTCTATTACAAAAGAAGGACCTCTAGAGAACTACTGGAGCAATCATCGCCAAGAACACTACGGCGACAATGCCAAAAGGGGGAGATAAAACTAGGAAAGAAAAAAGCAAAGTGGTCTACTTGACCTCCGGTTTTGAAGAACTCGGAGCAGGTGCTGGTTTATATCCCCCAGTGGCGAGGATTTTCGAATTGGGCTTTGCCGCTTTAATTAGCGACTGCCACTTCTTCGTCTCAATTTTCCCCATGTCGCCAACCTTGGACCAGTCGATTTGTTGCTGACTTTCGGCAATCAAAGCCATGGTACCTTCGACGCCAACCTTTAGTCCTTCTTGACGAAGTTGGAGTCCAAGGTCTTCTTGCCATTGAAGCACTGTGCAAGATCAATGAAAGTCGCAGGTTGCTCCTTCTTGTGGAAGAAATAGGGGAAGAGCCGCGACAGACCAGCTTCACTTCATCTAATCCGTTACGAGCTTCCGTCCCGTGAATTTCGAGGAGAGAAAGCGCATCGAGAAGCTCATCATCTTCCGGATTTTCCAGCTCATATTCTTGATGTGTCCTCCCTGCTTAAAGCATAAATACAAAGAAGGTTATCGATAAGAAAAAAGGAGGAAGACCAGAACACGAAGTGAGAAAACACCAAGGGTGTGAGAACTTACTAACAAAACGTCGACTTTGAGTTTCTAGTCGACTGAGGATCTCCTCTTCTCGAGCAGAATGCTGAGCTACATTCTCCTCCAAGGCCCTTTTTGCGTCGCCAAGTCTTTTTTCAAGATCTTCGACAGTTTTTGTGTGCATACTCTCGCTATGTTCTAACTCAACAGCGAGGGTGTCAGCACGTTTGTTGGCTTCTGCCAGTTTCTCTGCCAACAGAAAGACAGATAAGCATCGATAGTAACAGAAAAACAAAGAAAGTTGGATAGAACGAGTGAGTACCTTCAAGTTCGCGGGCGTAATCACGGTACCCGATAAATTGGGTACCAAAGCGGACGAGCTCTTTCATAAAAGGCTGGAGAGATTACAATGAAAAAAGGATCAATATAGGAAAAAGCAAAAGTTGATATCAAGAAGAAAAAGAAGAAAAATTCAAGCAAAAATTTCAAGCAAGGATCAATACAGAACAATTTACCTCTTCCATCAGAGAAGTTGAGGAACAACCAGTTAATATGGTTGGTTCCTTAGTTGTTTCTACCCTAGCTCTCTTCGGGGAAGGAGCTTGGGGGCTTTGAGATGGTCTTGGGTGTTCAAGGTTTTGCGGCGGAGGGGAAGCTTCGTCGCCATTTCTGAAACAACCAAAGTATGAGATGTGCTCGTTCGGGCAGTCTCATCAACAGGTGCATCTCCCTCTTCATCGTCACTGTTATAAATATAGCGACAAGATAAAATAGCAAGCTCAAAAACATCGACAAAGGGAAAATACAGTACATAGAAATTCCAAAAAACTTACGAGCTGACGAGTGCAGCACCATAAAGATCCAAAGTTTCTTCCTCGGCATCAAGCGCAGATTTTTCGGCACGGGAAGTATTAACTTTGGAGATGCCGGAGTCAATGGCTTCATCCCTTTTCCTTTTGCCCTTTGGAGAAGCAGCAGGAAGAGATGAGCGTCGACGAAGAAACTTCGCTTTTTCAAGCGAAGCCGTAGATTTGTGGGAATCCCCGGCTCCACTTTCGTGGCGAGAGATACCCCGATTGTCGTCGGTGACAACAGCCTTCTTCGACTTCCCCACCTTCGGAAGGGGAGGAAGAGAAGACACAAGGTGACCCTGTAGAAAGTAAAGAAAATCGACAAAATAGTTATATTTCCCTATAAGTAAAATAGTCGACATAAAAATTCGACAAGAAGGAACAATAGCGGCGAAAAAAAAATCGGGAAGAGGATTGGCGCGACAAAATGGCGCAACCTTGCAAGAAGTTGGAATGGTGTCTTTCTTGCTAAGCTTGGAGATTCTTCGGATTAGCTTCTCCAAATCTTTTGCAGAAAGATCGGTGGAGAGCCTCTCGACATCTTCATCACCAGCATACATCCAAAGGGGATTTTTCGAGCTTGCAGAGGCTGAATTCTAATCCTAAGAAAGTAAGCTGTGATTTGGATACCCGAAAGCTCCTTGCCTCGGGTAGTTTGAAGTTCACGGATGAGTCATCGCCGCTCTCGTAATTTCTTTTCGGCTTCGCATCCCAGAGCGGCGGCGAAGAATTTTAGCCTTCCGTCAAAAGGGGCGATGTTGTACTCCATCGAGTCAGAACTTTCCTCGTGCACATACAGCCACCTCTTGCGCCAGCCTTGGACAGAGTCAGAAATTTGACGTCGAAGTAATCGACGTCGAACGAACACAGATGACGACGCCGCCGATATTATAGGCGACGCCGTGAGAGCCATTACGGCGGAGACAAAAGATGCGTTTCCACAGATTAGGTTGGACTCCAAGAAAGCATTCGCACAATGTGATAAAAATCGACACGTGCAAGATGGAATTGGGCGTCAGCTGATGAAGCTGAAGCCCATAAACAAAAAGAAGACCCCGGAGAAACTCGTGGATAGGAGGAGAAAGACCGCGGATAAGATGGTCAACGAAACTAACCCGATACTCCATCGGAGGCTTGGGGTAGCTTTCCTCGCGGGGGAAGCGCAGTGCATCCTTCCTTTTTGTGAATCCCAACCTCTTCAGCAGGTTCATGTCTTGATTGGAGATCTTAGATCTCTCCCACTCCAGATCTTCGGCGGCCATTGGAGGTTGTTGGAGCGCTGGAGTATGCGTGTCGTGGGGAAGATGAATCCTACTAGAGGAGAGTAGAACAGCACAGGCTTGAGGAGCGCACAAGGCAATGAGTGCAATGGAGGATTTGTGGCAGAGGCGCAGATGGGCGGAGTGAGCGAAAGTGACAGAGGAAGAAGATGATGGAATTAAATAGAGGTGCGGTGAATCGACGCAGCCATTCGATGAAAAATATACGGCGTAGATGGATTACACGTGGACAAGGGGTAAAAATGGCTTTTCACTGAGAAAAGAAAGACAGAGGGCACAGACGTGCGCCGAAAAGTGGAGGACGTGTGTCCCCCACTTGCACGACGTGTCAATCAGATGGGAAATTTGGACCCACAAGGCAGTGAGAGGAGCGGTTTCGCATATTTCCAATACAAATCGTGGCTATCATCCGCAATGACGTCATCATGGTAAAAGAAAAGCTCGACTATGAAGCTGGAGAGATTATCGACAACGCAAGATGATTTTGAGAGCCTTTGATCAAATACAAGTTTTTGCCCAAATGCTCTACTTTGGAAAAACAGAAAATTTCGAGTATGACAAGATAGAAATGGCGAGAGCCTATGATCAAATGTAGGCATTTGTTCATAGCCTCGGTTACTCCCATCGGGAGCTGGTCGCGCACCCGATAAATAGAAAGATATCGAGAAGGATTATAAATATAGCGGTAAAGGATACTAATCTGTGGAGCCTACACCCAAGCACAAGTCCTTGGCTGTAGCCTCGGGGTTCCCATCGGGAACGCTGTTCGCGTGCCCGATGAATTTTCATTAAAAGAAAGAAATAGAAGTGAGTATTTTCGAGTTACACGTATAACTCTACATATACACCCATCGGGAGGACAAAATAAAGTCATCAAATATGACTCGATAAAATGTGCTATTCCAGCAGCCGAAAAGCACTCGACAAAATATTCTCAGAGTGCTAAAAGTCGCGAATAAATCTCTGAATGCCGCAAAACTTTGCGAAGGTAAGACCCCAGATCCGTTTCGAGCGGCGTGGCACCGTCTCCGACGGCGGATTGCTACTATTTTCCGTATCAAGATACGAAGAAAAATCCTAACGGACGCGTTAGGTACCGATAAAATATGACTGGACTCGACGAATGGTAAGACCTTAAGCGGCACCTGTCGAAGTTTACACAGTATCCCAAATCATGTCCAGGGACGTGATTTTGAAGTAGGTTTTTTGATTGCCACTAGAGCAGTTAACTAGTACGATCCCGGATGAACTAGCCCCAATTACCGTTATCCCTGTACAAAATAGTGTTTGCATATCGAAAGATTATGTAATGAGTAAAATTGGAGATTTTCCCTTTCTTCGATTCAAGAAAAATCTCGGGCTACTCATAGGCATCCCCAATGGGCCTGCCAAAGATGGTACCCGGGGTTTATCAAAGCCCAGGACTCGAAGAATAAGAAGACTTGGAAGCCCATTTAGTGTTAAGGAAAGATAGTTTGTATTAGGAAAGATAGAGATTTGTAATCTTACGGGTTGGGTACGAAACCCTCCCGAACTCTGTAAACTTATGTACTACGAAACCCTCGGCTCCGCCTCCTATATAAGGGGGAGTCGAGGGACAAAGAGAGGATCGAATCTACTGTCAACATAACCCTAGTTTTCATAATCGTCGAGTACTTTTCGCCTGAACCTTCGAGATCTACTTGCCCTCTACTTCTAGCAAAACCCTAGTCTACAATCTGTAGGCATTGACAAGTTAATCCTTTGTCACCGGTGGAGATGCTCTAAGATGGACACCATACTCTTAGCCTCTAGTACATATCTTAGAGGAACTCGGCCTCTGGAAGCTTACAAGGAGGTAGGTTTTGCGAGAGAGTATCCCTAGGATCGAGTTGTTAGGTCTGTGTATGTCCTCCGATGTTCCATTAGAATATGGTCTTGTAAATTGTGTTTGTGTTCTCTAGGAGCTATTATGCAACATCATCTAGAGTATGACTAAATCCAACTGCAGATTCAGACTCGTCCCTCCCATAAAAAGAAAAGAGAGGTGGCGGCTAGGGTGGAAACCCTAGCAACCGCTGCCACCCATCTGCCTCGTCCTCGCCGTCTACGACGGGAATCGACGGGTCCCCGCCTCCTCTGCTAGCTGCTCCAGCGGTGGGAGGGGTGGGGACCTCGGATCTGCACTCGGCGCTACAGAAGGTCCCTGAAATTAGAGTTTGGTCAACCGGCATCATCGCTATTGTGGCTATGGCGGCGTTGTGCGGGACAAGAATAAGGTATTCCCGCCCCCTCGTCCACCTCGTCGGCGGCGATCTCGCCGGTGGCGTTGAGGATAGCGGGGATTCGTCTAGTCGCTGCTTCCATGAAATGGTGGATCTCATTGAGTCTACGCATGTTAGAGGTTTGGTGTTTGAAACTTCATATCAATTCAAGGGTTCAATGGCGGGGACTTCGGCTCTGGGGCGCTGGTCCTTAGAGGCATATGCACGAAGACATGCCGACAACATCGTCAGGTTGGCTCCGGTAAGGGAGCAGCAACAGCGGCGCATCGACAACTCGCTCTGGCAGCAACAGTGGTTGTTAGGTGGTTCAAGGAACTCGATGTAATTTCTATTATGTTTTGGGTGTTTTATACTTCGTGTGAACTCATGGAATATATTTGGATATTTCTCGCAAAAAAAAATCATCTAGAGTACGATGAAATCGACCGACGGCTTGATTGCAGGGCAGCCAAACATGCTGGCGCCACTGAGTACACAGCATGGAGATAAGCTGGTGCGGCTATCAGTAGGCCTGGCAGCCGCGTGTAGTATCTTTGACCAGGGACGTCCACCACATGACCACAGGAACAGGAAGGTGAGAGATCGGCGAGCACGGATTCCCTATCTCGAAACCACGATGGGCTGTTGTTGGTTGGCATCGCGGAAAAACGCCGGCGCTTCCCATCCTCGTGCGGCCGTGGAGTCAAAGCCGATGTGCTACGGCCAACCGCCAACCGCCAACCGGCGCCCAGTTCACGCTGGGGCCAGCAGAGGCGGCGGCGGCAGCGTCCGGCGTCTCATCAGGCATCAGCATTGTTTTTTCTCGTTCGGAAGTTGGAACCTACTACGGTACTACCTACCACCCGCGGCTGGCCCGAGCTTCCAGCCGCCTCGAGCGAGCGAGCGAGCTCAGGGGTCAAAAAACGACGGCTGGGAGAAACCAGGAGGCGGGCAGGGACACCACACGTTTTGGATGTCTGGAAACTGGAAGTTCCAGTTGTGTCATTTCAGCTTTGACGTGCTGCAAGTCAAGCACGCTGTCTTTTTTTGTTGTTGCTTTGCCTCGACGAAACCATCTTAGAAGTTTCGGCTGCAAAAATTCCAGTCTAGGTTCAATAACTCGGTCAGATGATTGCCCAGCAAGTGAGCACAGGTCACAGTCAGCTGCATCTAGATGCGTAGCAATTTATCACAATTTATCACTTGTCCGCAAGGATGCTAAAGAGAAAAACGCAGCAGCTGCTAGAAGAGTTCCGGACTTCTGAGTAGCTTCATTTCTTGACCGACTCAAATCAAGGAAACCAATCACGAAAAACATGATAGACAAACTGGTCGGTCGAAATCCAGAACAGAGGCAGAATGTTTATTCATTTCCACGCTCCAACACTAGTTTCAACGATTTATCAAAACAAAAAAGTGAAGGAACATTTCGTACACTCTTCCGGACTGCCACCGAAAGAGGACCCATGCATGATTTGACTAAATTTACAGGCGAACAACTTATGGGAACAACATTACCACCACCAACTCAAGTGGATACATGTTCTGCAAAAGAATAACACCCCAAATGCGCCCCACAGTAGGAGTTAATGATCAAAATTGTATGTTTCTTATTTTCTGTGAAAATTGACCGCAAATGATCTCAGAGGAAAATATCAACAGTTAACTTGTCCAGAAGCCTACTCATTTCGAGCTGAACTTGCCACGCACTGTCTCGTAAGCTGGTACGTTGAGAACTGCCATCAAAGGTAACCTATAGTTAGATACAGTGCAAACCAAACACATGATGTACAGATGACCGGTAACAAATGAGGAAGCTCACCGTTTCCATGGGAGGCCATTGTCAAGGGAGATGAGATAATTTTCTCAGCGAGAGTTGACACATCTTTCAGAGTGACACCATCAACAATCTTCAGAAGGTTCTCCACAGGTTTCCTGAAAGGTTTTACATGACAAGTGTCAGACAGGGCAAAGATACATACTGCAAAAGTTACACTTAGCAAACATTATACATATTCCAGGGATGCAGAAATAATACACCAATTGTGGAGTTCTTTTTCTTATCACCAACACGCAGTAAAAAGTACATGAACATGGATGAGCAAGGTTGTACATTGATTATGCATGTGAAATTTACTGGCTTCAAAAAGGGCCCGTGAGTTCATGATACCATTACAGCACATGTTCTGTTGTTACAGTGCAATTACACATTTCAAACATCAGATACCACTCAATATTGTGGGGGGCAAAGATGTTCCCTAACCCACCAAGTCACTAAAGATCTTGTTAACATCAAAACATGCATTTTACTTCTATTTGCGACCAGTAATTTAGATAATTTCTCTTAGTATCGTAGGGTTGGCTAAAGAGAATAGCCATGTGTAAAACCTGATTTTCTCCAGATATCTTGCAGTTGTCATACGGATATAAAAAACAAGTAGGCATCACATTTTTCTAGAGAATACTAACCAACAGTGATATCTAAGGTAAAGAGGGCTCCTTGGTATCTAATATGGTTACAATACGTGCTATAAATTAAAATGTCACTATTCTGTGAACCAGGTATAATTGCAGAGTATCTAGAGCATTTCTTAAACTTATGCATATTCTCGGCCTTGCAGGGAATAGAAGCATAGGCACCATGACAAATGTTGCAGTTAAGCATAAATGTTTAACAACTGTACCTTTCACCGAATGCCAAAACTTGGCGCCCCATATCTTCGGTTGCTGATGCCTGTGAGTTGAATTGTTAGTACTAGATCATTAGGCACAGTTACAGAAATATCACACGAGCATGCATACCTTTGATTCCAGGCTTGCCAAGATTGCAGATTTAGCTGCTGCTTTAGCACGATCTAGCTGGGTCTGGTCAACTGTAATAAAAAAAAAGTTTCAGGCAAAAGCAACTTATGACTGATGAGTCAATATAGGAGAGTTAAGGTACCTTGACCAGGAGTCGCAAGGGAAGTGAGTTCTCGGGCTGCTAAGTCAATAGCTTTAGGAGCAAATGCTGCAGCCTGATTATGAAATTATATTTTTGTCAGTTGTCAAAGTACAATACTCCGTAGCTAAAAATGAAAATACTATGCATAACAGGCTTTGCTTATCCAATTGTAAATGATACTTACAGTTGATGTATGAATTCCAAAAATGCCAGTGGTACTGTGAACATCCTTGAAAGCAGAGATTGATTTGATTTGGTCAAATTCATTTACAAGATGATCTGTACAAAGTATACCATGGTTAAGGCACTAATGTGATTACTAATACAGATACAAGATAGTTTGTGGTGCTATCAGAATCTGAATAGAATTTTTTTTAAAGCCCGTTGGCGTTACACTGCAAATAATAGTAGCTATAAGTCTATAACCTAGAATGGTTGCCAGAAAAAGGATTTGGCTATTAGCTGACCTACATCATCTATGGTTTACAGTTTACAGAATAGCTGGCTCAAAGAGCAAATCATATGAGCTATCACCCAGTCAGATAATTAAATAATATGTGCTATCGGCAATATAAGTTTCATTGTTTCTCATTTTTTCATAAGTATGCAGAGTTCCCCACAGATATAACCAAAGCTTGAGTGTCAAACTGTAGAATATGTCTGCTTACTTAGGCGTGAATGCAAGCCTTTTCCAGGTCTTCCCCAAGAAAACAAACCACCACCACCCAAAAGTGTCTGTAAAAAACAGAATAGCTCTTTTTATATTAGACCACGATGCTGCATGAAATCAGTAAATATTGTTGAATAAAATTATCAATGCAACTTAAAGCTTATATTTATCTGAACCTGGAGAACTGATGCAGTAACATAATCCTTTTCTTTCAACCATCCACCAGGAAGCTCAAAAGCCAGAGCAATGTCTGTGTTCTAATTTTCGAGAAGAAACCAAAGTAAGAACAAAGATACATGATGAAAGACATCACATAAATGACTAATGTGTGGCTCAAAACCATAAAACATACCGATGAATCTGCTGCACGTCTATATTCTCCACCAACATAGACAGATTTTGGCTTTACTGTTCCAGTTGCATTGGGAATGTCAGAGAGGAGAGGTTCAGCAATTGATACAAGTTCATCATGGTCGACACCAGATGCAGCTAGAACAATTCGAGGGGAGGTGTAGTTCTCCTGGCATCCATGAAACAGAAATACAAATAGCATGTTAACAAGAATACCAACACAACTATATTATTAGAAGGATTTGTGGGATGAATCTCACAGCTAGGAACTCTTCCAGAACATCTGTATTTAATCTGCTAATGGAAGCATCTGAGGCAATCAATGGGTTTGCCAACGCCCCAGAATAGCCAGCGGAATGAAGGGCATCCAAGAGGAAACTTTCTGGATTAGTTGAAGCTTGTGCAAGCTCTGCCTTCAGTTTCGCTATCTATGAAGGCAATAAGTTAGCATTCAGCAAATAACATATTCCAATCATTAACAGCACAGAGGAAAAGGGCATAATATTAAGATGAAATACCTCTTCCTTTACTTCCCAGTCAAGCAAAGCAGGATTCCGAACACAATCAACAAGAACTTCAACCATTTCAGGCATGTAAGTCTTCAGAGCCCCATAGCTGTAGCTCGTGAGCTCACGGTTAGCTGATGCTTTGGCATTACCACCTATAGCACAGATTTCACGCACAACACACAACTGGCTCCTGTTTCTAGTGGTAGCAAAGGCCAGTTTCTTCAACAGCTGAGTGGCACCAAGTGTTTCAGGTGCTTCATAGACAGACCCGCTGTTGACATAAACTCCAACGGAACACGACGATCCCTAGAGAAGAGATACAAAACATAGGTATCACTAACCGACCACCATGATGAACATGCATGAAATAGCTAGATTATAAGAAATAAGGAACGCATACCGGAGATGTCTCAGATGCAATTTTGACACCATTTGAAAGTGCTGTGATTTTTGTCTCAGAAGGCTTCACAAGGTCGGGTAGCGGCTCAGGAATGGTGACTCCTGGGAGTGCAAAGTCAGGTGGGAGTAACGCATTTGAAGGTGCGCCTGTGAGCCAGCTTAGGAAACCACCCGATGAACGCTGTGCAACACTTGTGCTAGCAGACCTAATTGCGATATTCAACATTTGAGCATCTGCCCCATGCTGCTGCAAGTGGTAAACAACAGATATTATATGTAAGCAGCTAAAGTTGAGCCAACCAGTATGAATTACTATATTTTAAACCCAACAAAAACAAGCTGTCTCTGCTTGGTGATTATTAGTTATTGCAGTAAAATATCACATGGCAGAGCTTCTCAATGACGAAATTTTCTGCATCCGTATATAGATGTTATCTAAATGCAAGGCTATGGCTCTACCCGTGACTAAAACATTTCATTGGCCCAACTAGTAAGCCAAACACTAGTTGCTACGACAGTTATTTCAAGCATATGTAGGGAGCAAACATATCATGAGCATTCAAAGTAAATATTGCACGTTCCAGAAGACTACTTCTATATCTCTATATTAAGATAATACTGATGATTAAATAGAAAACTAATTGTTCAAAGGACTTTAACAAGCATTTCCAATTTCAAGAAAAAGCTCTTCGCAATCATACATTTGACTACATGCAGCCTGAACACAAAACAAGAGCTCATGAAGCAGAACACAAGATGAAAGACAAAACAAAGCTATATCATTAACATGGCAATATCGTAACTAACTTGTGTTTCACTAATAACATAAGCCAATTATCATGCCTTTGCACACGACGGTAGAGATCACCCTCCCCCTCGTAATTACATGAAACTATGCCACGTTACAAACTACGCAAACACTCCCGTCGCATCTCAAATCCATGGTTTCTCAATTCAACATACGAGGATAAATAAACATTCAGACATCGACAATTGCTACTTGCAGCGTCCAGAATGCGTCCACCTATCGAATCCGCGTGACCAAACCACGGATGCTAGTTCCCTACCAATCGCGAGGCGACCACAGACTTCGGCCGTTCGGATCGGGCGCATCCCGGCGTGATGGGCGCCACGGAGCCATCAGATCTAGCGTCTAGCGAAACGGAAAGGAGGGGAGGCGACGCTAGGGTTTCGGGCGAGGGACGGCTGACCTTGAGGGCGCCGAGGCCGGAGGCGGCTCGGTACATGGTGGGCGGCGCCTGTCGGAGGATTCGCTCGACGGAGTGGTCGCCGGCGGCGCCTGCGGAGGGAGCGGCGGAGGCGGAGATGGGGACGGAGACCGTGGGACAAGTGGAAGGCGACAATTCGAGCGACTGGTTGCGCATATAGCAGTGGGTGAGCTGAATTCGTGGGCAGTGTTTTAACGGGCCAGGCCGGCCCAGCTTCATTGCCATATGGGCCGGGCCCTCGCGAAACATTGGGCTGACCTGGCGTCGCGCATCAAATCCCCAACCGCAGCTCCGCGTGATCGGTGATCCGAAGAAAAAAAAAAATCTCTCCGCGCTCATCGAGACGGGGCCAAGCGATCGCCGCCGCCGCGTGCGTTCTGCGTCTCCGTCGGCGATGGGTTTTCCGATGGTGCCAGCCGCCGCGGCTGGCGCCGAGCAGGTGAACTGTTTGACCAAATGCCGATTAGGTACTTACTATCCTCCGAGACTCTGATGCCCTGCATGTGTTCTGACCTGTTGCGTTTGTTATCTTGCGGATTCTTTCGCCTTTGCAAATCGCAATTGTGTTTGGCGAAATTGTTCGGCGGTTGTTCTCTGTTCCGTTGCAGTCGAGTGGGAAAATAATCGTGTTGGGCGTGTATACACTGTGTAGGTAGTCCACCTGGTTGATGAAATGCCGTTCTCGGGTTGGAAAGAGTAGCAGGTTTAGCTATCGGATTCTCTGAAGTCTGAAGATGTGTCGTACTGTCGTCTACATGGTTGTCAAATGGTCCGAGCTGACTGTTGGGCTGTAGGGATTGGATGTGGATGTGGATACAACGGTACAGGTCAAAGAGGCTGTGTGGACCAGATTTTATTTCAAATGTGTTTGGTATATGGGTAGGGTTGTTGTCTGAAGGTGCTTGGTCATTGGGGGACTTCTGTACTGTCGATTATATTTTCGTCTCCTCGTTTGGGAACGTTAGCATATTAGGGATGCAGACTATTGTGCCGACCCATTTTCTTAGTTGATGCAAGGGACTTGGTTATCTAGTACCAGAGTGTATTTGTTATGATCTTTCAATTTATTGCTTGCTTGCTACAAACTGCTCGCCAGCTTATTTCATATACACTGTGGGGAATCTTTTATATATATTATAGTAAGGCAGCGTGTTGCACCTTTGGCTAGTTTTGCTGGTGTCAGTGCATTGTAAATACAATTTCTTACCGAGGAGGATTCTTATCTGAAGACAACTTTGTCACAGTTGATTCTCTTGCCTCCAGAATTAGTAATTTTCCACTTTTAGAATCCTGTTGTGTTTTATGTCTTGAAAATGATACCATTTTGTCCGGTTTGTTGGTGAACATACGAGCCGACCATATATATGAAAATTCGTTCCATTTGTGTCATTGTCGGAAAGTTGAGGTTTTATTGGTTGCTATTTAGTTATTTTAGCAAACATCATGTCCTATTCACCCTGTTTTGACTAGAAGAGTTTACACAGCTAGAAGTAGGTAACACAATGTTCTTATGCATTTGAACATGCCTGTAAGACAACACAACCCGCTCAATAACTATTACTCATTGATATTTTTTTGGCATAAGAATTACAGAAATGAACAAATTGCCTTGAATTGGTATATTACCTCTGTTTTTAGTTGCCTATGTTTCTTCCATGAAGTTCTCCTTTCAATTGCTGATGTAAACATTTTTTGAAATGGAATTGTCGAGGTAAAATGACTTTACCAATTGATACTCTGAAGTCTGAACTGAAGATGTGCCGTACTGTCGTCTACATGGTTGTCAAATGGTCCAAGCTGCCTGTTGAGTTGTACGGTTTGGATGTGGATACAAGGATACAGGTCAAAGAGGCTGTGTGGACCAGATTTTATTTCAAATGTGTTTGGTATATGGGTAGGGTTGTTGTCTGAAGGTGCTTGGTCGTTGGGGAAATTCTGTACTGTCGAAGATATTTTTAGCACCTGTGTTTGCTCTAATATTTGATCAGATCACGTTAGCATATTAAGGATGCAGGCTACTGTGCCGACCCATTTTCTTAGTTGATGCCAGGGACTTGGTGATCTACCAGAGTCTATTTGTTATAATCTTAATTCTTGCTTGCTACAAACTGCTAGTCAGCTTATTTCACATACACTGTTATTTTGTGAGGAATCTTTTATATATTTTATAGTAAGGCATATTGCACCTTTGGCTAGTTTTTTTGGTGTCAGTGCATTGTCAATACAATTTCTTACCGAGGAGGATTCTTATCTGAAGACAACTTTATCACAGTTGATTCTCTTGCATAGCAATTTTCCACTTTTAGAATCCTGTTGTGTTTTATGTCTTGAAAATGACACCGTTTTGTCCGGTTTGTTGGTGAACATACGAGCCGACCATATATGTGAAAATTCGTTCCATTTGTGTCAGTGTTGAAAGTAGAGGTTTGATTGGTTGCTATTCAGTTATTTTAGCAAACATCATGTCCTATTCCCCCTGTTTTGACTAGAAGTGTTTACACAGCTAGAAGTAGGTAACTCAATATTCTTATGCATTTGAATATGCATGTAAGACAAGTAGACAACACAACCACTCAACAACTATTAATCTTTTTTTTTTTGGCATAAGACAGAAATAAACAAATTGCCTTGAATTGGTATATTACCTCTGTTTTTAGTTGCCTATATTCCTCTTATGAAGTTCTCCTTTCAATTGCTGATGTAAACTTTTTTTGAAATGGAATCGTCGAGGTAAAATGACTTTACCAATTGATACTCTTGCACTTGGAGGCTATAATACCAATTATTAGAATATTTCCATTCTACTTTTATGTGTTTTTGTCGGTGAGTATTTGAGCCGAACAGATATCAGTTCATTTGCATTTATGTACATATGCTCAGTTTTTGTCGGTGAGTATTTGTGCCGAACAGATATCAGTTCATTTCCTTTTATGTACATATGCTCAAACCTAACATTGTTGTCACCATTGGGAGTCAATGTTTAAGTGACCGAAGGAAGAATATACATAGTTGGAAGTAACACAATATTCCGAAGCAGTTGCACATCCCTATAAGATAACACACCCACTCAACAGCTATTATTCTGTGTTTGTCTGTTTTTGGCACATAAGCATTGCTGAAAGAAAAGGATGCCTGGTATTGGCAAACTACCTCCGTTTTTTTTAATTTACCTATCTTCTCATGCATTCCCTCATGTAATGTCGCTTCTTTCAATAAAGCAGCTCATGCAGTGTGATCAGCTAATGATTGTTGCACCACTTTTTGTCAAATAGGCAAATACTTAAATAACCATCAAGGGAAGCATGTGCGAGAAGGTTACGTATGATGATGTTTAAAAGTCCTCATGGCGCATGGGAGGGGACCTGTACCACTTGTGGTGTATGAGCATGGACGCAACACAGGTGCAAACCACGTAGTTATACAGAACCCTTTCATATATGACCATCACATTTCTTTGAAAATGGATCCGTTATGCATTGTAATTGATATCATAGATGATACTTGGTAGCCATGAAGGCTTAATGCCCGAAGTTAATTTGCCTTCTTCATCTGTCTCTATCTGGGTTTTTTTTAATTAGCATACGGATCAACCACTTGATCTTCTGTACAACTGCGACATTTTATTCGTGGAGCTGATGCCTGGTGGTCATCTGATTTCATGGAATGTGCCGATATTGATAATATGAAGTGACTTTTACTTTTACTACAGATTACGTTGCACATAGACGCTATGGCTTTTACCCACTTTGAGGTGGCTATGACTTTCACTATTGTCCACATTTACAGGTGAACGGTCAGTTCTTCAGAAAGATATCTGTTTCAAACTATATCTGTGAATGCGACCGCGTCGTTGGAATTGAACTGAACAGATGAAGCTGGAGTTCTAAGTTTCTTCAGGTACTTGACCCACCTCTTGACACGTGATTGATTGGTACTTAGACACGCAGTGAGTTAATGAATAGGATTATAAGTATTTGACTGTTTGCTGCGACTTAAGCCTCAGGTTTTGCACGTATACAAAGCAATGCATTGCAATTATTGTGAGGTTGTGACGGATCTGTCGGTTGGCCAGAACCCCAACCTCCAAGTGTATATACATAGAAAATCTACTTTCATCGAAGAACTCTCGCGGACTAAGACCAGAAGTTGAGTAGTATGCAGTATATATACAATGTATCATACAGTCGATTAGTCACGAATGGTATTTATGAACCCTGATGAGGTGTTGCTACTACTACTATAAATCCTAATAGCAGTTTCGCTGACATTGAGGCACACACAAGCACACATATATTTAATTAACACGCCAGATGATGGTGATGAATCTTTCTTGTCTGCCAGAAATATCAAGAATGACCAGGATTTTCTCGGCAAGCTGTCGTGTCAACATTGGGATGGGTTATCAGGTCATAATGGTTTGATTTGCCTATGAGAGGCACAATGCAACTCGCGGGGAGGTAGATTGGTCGACAGAGATGCAAAGATTGTGTTGGACTCTTCTCTCGGAGCAGGCAGGGAGACAGTAGTAGGCAACCACAGAGTGGCAGGTTTTTTCTTCGATGGAGTAAGGCACAAGTGAAGACGATCTGAGCTGACCCGGAGGCCGTAGGAACGTACTGCAGAAGGTGACCGGCGTCAGGGACTCAGGGTGTATCGTTGGACCTAAGTACCTAATTAGGCTATTTTTGTCGCCACCATGCCTATCTTTGACGCCGTCGTGGTCGCGCCCACTTGGATTCTGGAGACTCTGGACAAGCGTATCGATCTGGTCGAGCTACCTGGGTCCAGGGCACCAGCTCTGTTGTTCTGACCGGGGCCATGTTTTTCTCATGACAGCAACAATGGGAGCCTCAAGTTACAACAGTACTGATGAGCACAATTCCACCTGGGACCCAACTGCGTGCGTAGGGGGTCATCAGTTGTGATTTGCAGCCTCATGATCTACCGCTGAGGTGACAACATGGAAAAGGTGTCGAAATGGGAAACGGATATCTGCTGTTGCCCGATGCAGACTGTAAGCCGTAGGTCCAGCTCTGCGCTTTGGATTGATCATGGTCGAAGATGAAGGTATGTTTTTGTATATTTGTTTTGTTTTACCACCTGAAGAGTTTCGTCCAGATTTTTAAGACGTTTTTACTTCATTGCCACGCACAGTTACCCCACTATATATGGAAGTAGGATTGCCGATGGACTGTTTAATAACCAAAATAATGACCAGAATTTGTGACGGTCCTTACACCTTATATTAGTTGATCATATAGATGCTAGATTACAACACTTTTAGATAAAATAAATTTGATGCATTGCGGCACTAATCTTTAAGTGAAAGCCAATCACCCAGGACCATTTTCGACAAACTTGTTCGTACTACTGATTCTATTCGATCAGTGGACTGGATTAGACAACCGTGCTGTACTGACTCACGAATGGTTTTCCATGTCTGAGATCCAGCAAATGGGTCCTGCTTGAAGGTGAAGTTTGTTCCCCTGGTCAGGCATGCGATGCAGCACGGGCTTATTTTTATGTGCCTAGCCTCAGCTTGTCTATATCTGAGCGGTTGGGGTCCATCAAGTGTTGTACTGCTTCATTTGCCTTGGGTGGGACGCAAGTTCTGGGATTTACCTCTCTCTCCCTCCTCAACATCACTGACTCCAATGCCAAAAAGTATCATCATTTGAGCACAAGGCCTCCTCCATATACCCATGTGAGCTCATATGACATCCTTATATTTTTCTCCCTGTTGCGATTTGCAAACCACATTATTGTGCATTGGAAAGAAATACCCTTTTCCATCATTCGAAGCATGCAAGATGAAACAAAATGAACTTGTATGTACATGTCCCTTCCTCATTACTCACAGGTTTACTTTCCTTTTCACATAGTAATTACGCATTTTCTTTTATGCTCAAAATCTAGTTTAATGTCCATTTTCTGGTTAATTTATAACAAACATCGTCAGAGGGTGAAGTTCATTAAGGACAACAAACTGACCTAGTTTACGAGGAAACTAGGCCAGCCGTGCAAACATGTTGTTAAGAAAAAGCTAGGAGAAGTTCATCACTATGACGGGTAAATGAAATGATTTGCAAATAGTTTTTGTGCCTTCCCAACTTACGCGAGCGTCCTCTAATCCCTTATGGCACCATTGACATGATGGATTTTACACTGATTCAAAATGAAGTAGAAGTGACTGCAAATGCTTGGAAGTGCCCCTACAAAAATCACCCCCTCGAAAAAAATGCTTGGAGGTACACTTGTCACTCGTGTGATGAACACTAACTTGATCTCGTGGGCCTTTGCTAACTTAAGTTAATATTTTTCTTGAAGTGCATGCATAAATTACGCCACTCTGTGGTGATGAAGCGATGTGTTTGTGCTGGGTTAGCTGGTGGTACGACCCTAATGGGATAGCTTCAATCTTCTGCATTTATACTTGTTGGTAGTTGTTTCAAGAGCTTGTTACTCATTTATGCAGCTTACTATCCTGGCAATTGGTGATGGTGTCACAACCTCTTTCTGGTATGACGAATCCATGTCTGGGTGGCGACTAGGTTGGATTCTCTCCTCAAATCATGTGCATCCTCGCCCTTTCCCTCTCACCTCTCTGCTACCATAATTTGATGGCACTCCTCACTAGTACAAAATAGCATGTCACTAACCCACATCGTTGAGCGGTTTTACGGAACCCCCAGCACCGGGCTCAA
This sequence comes from Lolium multiflorum, assembly GCA_030979885.1. NCBI lineage: Eukaryota > Viridiplantae > Streptophyta > Magnoliopsida > Poales > Poaceae > Lolium > Lolium multiflorum. Next base: position 81,209,921 of record CM061749.1, read on the forward strand.
CAAATGAGAGATTGACTTTAGAAAATTCATCACTAACATGCGCGATGATGGGAAAGAGGGCATGCCAATTGGCGTAGATGCCATAGATATAGACTGAATACAATTTATAGTAAAGGAATGTATATGAGAGAAATAAATTAGCGAGTATTTACTTTTTGAGAAAACGCAAAAGGGTTGTGTCCCATTTCATTGAAAGGAATAAGGAGTATTTACAAGCCAGGTACAAGACACGGGCTGAAGAAAGGACACATATGGCGCGTCGAATAAGGTAGTTCTATTGATATTTGGGAGGATGAAAGGATTCCATAGTTTCTCCTGAAAAATATTTACTAATAAAGGCTAGAATGTGATCACTAAGGTGAGTGACTTGATAAATTCAGCTACAAATCAGTGCAATGAAGCACATATTGATCAGACCTTTTGGAAGATTGATGCTTGCCGAATCAAGTCTATTCCATTGCCTCAACATGATATCACTCATCTTGTTGTGTGGCATCTCAGGAAGAACGGGGGGTTTCGGTATGTCCTGCATACCCATGTTGAATGGGAGATGCAATATGGAAGAAAATTACATGTTGGCCAAGGTCTAGGACCAATGAAAGCTCGTCTGATGTGGGAGAAAATCTAGAAACTAAAAGCATTTGCCAAGGTTAAAATATTTGTGTGGAGGGTAATGCATAATACTTGACCGTGCCGGGTCACACTTGTAAGTCGACATGTTAAAGTGAGTGGTCAATGTCAAATACGCAACAGTGGTGCTGAAGATGTGTTAAACATCTATTGTTCCTATGTCCAAGAGCAAAGCAAGTTTGGAAAAACCTTGGCTTGGAGCTTAAAATTTCGGAGGCATGTGCTATAGACCGTGCTAGTCAAGCAGTTCTAGAGTTCCTTTTGTGCACATATCAACCAAAGTTTCCAATTATGGGCCAGTGTTGTAACCTACGCAATTACATGCCGGTATCCATAGCTTTAACGATGACATGTGATCAATGGTGAACCTATCCAACTTGAGAAAAGATCAATTGTGGTAATCAGTTCATTAATATCCAACTTATCAGCTTATTCGCCTAGAGCAAAACCAAAGAAAGCAAGTTGGATTAAACCTCCTATAATTATGTTAGGGTCAACGTTGATACTTCTTTCAACGGAGACTATTTGAGAGGGACTACTGGGGCTGGGGCTGTTATTCGTGACAGCAAAGGCCAGTTCGTGGTGGCGTGCAACACAAAGATTTGAGCATGTGGTGGATGCACTATCCGCTGAAGCGCAGACACTAAAGAAAGTTATGGATCTTGCACAATTTGTCGGTTGTAACAGATTAGTCATCATGTCAGGCTATTTGGTGGCGGTGGAGATGATGAAGAAGCTAGCCATTGCGTGGCAGCTGCGATCTTAGATGATTTCTATCATATTGCATGTGATTTTGGTAAAATCTCTCTGGAACATGTTTCAAGATATGCAAATGTAGTAGCCCATGAACTAGCTAGGAGATCTCAACCATCTGGTTGGATGGACGATTCCTCTAGATTTTATTCGTACTTGTTTGTTAGACGATGCAACCTTGGTTTGAGTGTGTTTGAGTTGTTAAAAAGGGCTATAGCTCCTGTGCGTGCCCAAAGTATGCCCAAAGTATGGCTCCTGCCTTGATCCTGCACTAAGAGTTTGGATGCGGCTTGGCCCCGTCTTATTGCGGATACTTTAGTTCCAAAATTCTTATATTTACATCACAACCCGATCAATTATATATATGAAAACAAAAAACCATGATTAAGAATTCCACCATTACAAAGGATTGAAACATATGATTATTACAAAACATAAATAAATATTCTCCTTGTGATCGATGAAGAACTCTTGCCACTCATCCCTCCATACCTTCATATAAATCAAGAAAACCATCGATTAGTTTTCTTGCATACATTTTGTCCTATGTTGACATCAATTAAGACATGAAGCGAAGACCAAATAGAGCGACACCTCTATCGTTGTTCATGTAGAATAGGAAGTTGACTCACATACTATTGGAGTAGTCGGAGCCGAAATCGACTGTATCAACAAAATTATCTTTGGCGGAGCCACCTTCTTTGCAAGCACATGCCACTCCTAAAGTATTATACCATGGAACCTTGTCGAAGCTTTGCTGACTTATAGGCTTGACATATGTTTCCTTTGTAAAGCTAGGAGGAACCGAGTTAGAGGATGCATCCCGGTGCACACTCATGTGGTGATCAAGTGAAGTAGTTCTTGAAGATTTTGCTACAACCCACATCCTCCTTTTAGGTGACTTGGACATCATACCCCAGAACACATCCTTGTTGTTAAATAGATCTCTTTTTCTTTTTCTGATTCGGGATAGGAAATAATCTCTTTCTCTTTAGAAGAGACTGGCGACTTGTTTCCTGGTTTACTTCAGGTGAAACTTAGGAGCTTCCAAACTCAAAGAGACCAGAAGAAGCTAACAAGTTCAAATTTCAGCCCATACCATTGGATATTAGGTCACACGGTTGAGACTATTTTGTGATAAATAATATCATTCAAATAAGATTTGGTCCACATATACTTAAGAGTTCAATGAAAGGAAAGAAGGTTGCTACAACAAAGCGTGGATACCCTTCTGGATGACATGGAGTTGAACAACACTTAGGATAAGGATCGTTTTGTAGATGTCAGTTTAAAGGTGGCATTCTCCAAATAGGAGGCCATCGAGTCTATAGGATACCAAGATCAAGAGTGATGACCTAGACTCGTCGTCTAGTAGCAAGTGAAATAGGAAACTAATGTTTCATGCTATATGCCAGGATATCGAAGAGCTTGGTGAAGCATTTAAAAGGACTTCCCAAGAATTTGATGTTATGTCCATTGGTGTTTTAGAGGATGATAGATTGATAGTGAATCTATTGACTTCCCTGAAGAAGGGTCAAAAGCTGATCAAGCTCATCATATATCAAGTCACCGGCTAGCCGACCCACATCCTATACCTAGAAAGGAGCCTAAGAACAACAATGTAGTTGTGAATGAAACAACTAACCCTATATCTAAGTTGTTGGTCAAGTATGATGTAATCCACATTTGAAAAAAAAAGATATGCCTTCTGTGTATGGTGGTTTACCTCTTTCTCTAGATTTGTGCAAGGCTTTGGTCATAGCTTCCTAGAAGATTATGAAGTGGAAGTCTCACAAACTAAAAATGAATTGAATGATGCGCTAAGGAGGACATGCTGCTAGACTCAAGTAAGCACAAAAATCCTTTTTCTTAGTTCATTTAGGTTGATGATTTTTCTAAAAATCGCATGATTGTTGATGCTGGATCGGCCATAAACTTGTTATATCTCTGTACTCTAAATAGAATAGGATATTCCATGAGACATTTGTTTTGGTCAAATGGAGATATCCATGGATTAATCAACCGGGCCAAGAAACCATGTGTACAACATCCTTGGTTTTTAAATTCGAGAAACGATGCAATTACGTGATGTTCCATGTAATTAATACAACCACCCCATATAATGCTTTGTTGAGTTGACAATGATTGCATGACAATCAAGTTGTACCATGAAAATCAAGGATATGGTACCCATGGCTTCTTGATGTGATTGATCAAAGCCATGAATAACCACATTGGACAGACTCAAATCTCTGGTAGAATATCCCAATCTTTTCAGAGTGTGCAGAGGTGACAAGTTTCATGGCCGATCCACCATTTATCATAATGTGATTTGTAGGTAACTCATTCATCTCACCAAACATAAGAAGATGTATATCGTGATTACTTGAGCGTGCATCATGTCCTCACAAGTGAACATGATATTTAGCATATCATTTAATTTAGTTTGAGTTTGTGAGACTTACACTCTATAATCTTGCCATAATGACAATGATATGACTAAAGCCTTACCCAAATTAGAAGAAAAAGAAAGTCATACACAGAAAGCATAGTTGGAATATTCTTCGAATGTGCAATTGCACTATACTTGATTGAAACCTTAGAGGTAGGGTAGGTTGTTTCATTCGCAACTACATATTGTTCCTAGGCTCCTTTCTAGGTGGAAGATATGGGTCGAATAGCCGACGACCTGCCTAAGGTGGACTTGATCAACTTCCGGTATTTCTCCTTCATGGAAGTGAAGAGAGTCGCTATCATCCTCAAAAGCCCCAATGGTCATAGCATCAAATTCTTAGGGTAGTCCTTATAAACGATTTGCCAAGCTCTGTGATATTCCTAGCCCAGAGCGCGGAACATGCAATTTTCTTATTTCACTTGATGTTGGAGTCAAGGTCCTCGTCACTCTCGATCTTCTTATCTTTCGGACTTAATGGCATATAATGCTCCTCCTCGAAGAGTGTCTCTTTCTAGTTGACATCTACAACGCCCTCCATACCCCAAGTGTGTTGCTTTAAGTGCCATCATGAAGAGTGGCCATGTTTGTATTAACCTTCTTTTTTCTTTAAACTTTCAAGAAGGTATTCATAAATCATACCTTCATCTATCGTTTTTAATGATATTCTTTACCACAAAACAATCTTTGAGCGTGTGATCCAATATCCGATGGTATGGGACGGAATTTGGGTCGAGTTGTTAGTTTCTTTCGGTCTTTTTGAGTTTGGAAGCTCAATAGGTTTCATATGAAGTAAAACGGCAAACAATTCACCAATCTCTTCTATTGGGAATGTGTATTCCCTGTTCTGACCCTTAGTGATGGTCGGCCCCCTATAAGTTCATGCACATGTACGCTCTGTACTGCTCACGGGTGTTGTTGTGTCCATAACTTGCACCATCTTCGGCTTGGTGGGAAACTTATCGCACTGATTGTATTATCGACCAGCTTGGTAGCTACTTTGTTCAACATGCCACGAGCTTCATATAATTCTCAATATATGTAGATTTTGAGGCCATCTCCACAAAAGTTAGAGTCTGCAAGTGCAAATACATGTGATAGGATGCAGATTATTCATACAAATACCCACCACTTCAAGTTCAACAATCGGTGGTGGGTAGTGGGGCTTAGGTTCCTGCATATGTTGATAAAATCATGCAGATTTCTGAGTTATCCCTTGCTCTGCTTTAAGTTAGCTCAGTGATGCCCACAGTTTCGAGTGTTGTTGAAGCTCTCGAAAAGTGTCTTATATTTGTTCCTATGTCCTAGCCAAACTCGATGGAAGTGTAAAACAGGACTTGAGAATGTTTGCACAAATTGTCGTAGGAGGAGTGCACCATTTTGAGCCAGGAAATGAGCTATGTGTTCATGTGGAGACCCACCTCCATTGAATTTACTTAAGTGAGGATGCCGGAAAATTGGCCGAGAATAGTACAAGGTCAACATCTGGTGTGTATGGCTTAACATATGCCGGTCGCATGTAGTGACTTTGCATATACTGTGTCTTGACTCCTTCGGCTGTCATTTTCTTAATTCTTAAAGGGTTAAGTTTTTGACTTTCTTGATTATTTTTATGACTAGCACAAGCATTTATGTCAACTTCTAAATTTGTAATTATTAGCTACACTATTCCGTAAAGCAACCAACTCATCTTCCTTTTGCGGTAAGTTGTGCCACTCCTCTTCATCCTCACATACGAAGTTTATATATGTGACAAAGAGGAGTTGTGGCACAATTTACAACCTCACTACCATAGAAATAAAAATGATTTGGTTGCTTTATGCTAATAAAAGAAATTCAGAATCTGGGATAAATGTCTCTGCTAATAACCTAATAACCAGAAAGTCCATAAATTAACCTTGAAGCTATTAAAAATGATAGCCAAGGGAGTCAAGGAACAATATATGCAAACTCACTGCTCCATGTGACCATGATATGTTAAGCCATATCTGCCGGGTATTAACCTTGTACCATTCTCGGTCGTTTTTCGGGCATCCTCAGTTAAGTAAATATGGTGGAAGTGGATCTTCATATGAACACATAGCTCATTTCCTCACAGCATGTAAAGTAATGGCTCAAAATAGTTCACTCCTCCTAGGACAGAATGTGCAAACATTTCCGGTTCCTGCTTTTACTTGTACAACAATTTACCACCAAGTTTAATTAGGACATAGAAACAAATGGAAGACACTTCTCGAGTGCTTCAACAACACTCAGGACTCACTGGGCTAGCAAGGGATGAATGAGAAAGTTGCATATTTCGTTAATAGATGGAGAATTACCTAAGCCTCCACCGGTATGTGTATGTACAATCTGCATCCTAACACATGTATCTAGCACACAATGCAGCCCATTACTTTTGTGGAAATGGCCTCAAAAGCCCGAAGATGACTAGGGTTCCCATGAGCTGTGCATTTGGACTGAGTTGGCGATAGCTAGGGTTTCAATGAGTCGCTCATCCCTCCCACGAGTAGGGTTTCCGGTGAGCAAGATATCATTGTCAAGCTCACACTCCTTTCGAAGTGTGAAGCTTCATGTCCTGAAGTGGCCGCCTTGTAGGAGTTGAACATGCACCTCATTTTTCAAGGTGTCACACACCAAAAAGAACTCCAAGAATCTATGCAACAATCGTATGCAGGAAGGTAGGTAATTGGTCAGCAACACTTTTTTAGCTTATCCTATGCACCTAAATTTGGAGATGGATTTTGGTTCGATTTCTTACAATGTCGTTACTTCGTATGGGTGGATGGGATAATATGATCCATGATGGATCAACTTGCTTCTCAAGGTTATAAAAAGTACATGACGTTGACAATACATTCACAAAAAAGTTGCAGATGGCTCGTTCAATTGGTATTGATGGACTTGCAGAGTGCAAAATTGCTGGATAAATGGTTGAGCTGAAAAATTTAGCTTTTCTATGTTCAGTTGTTGCCAACACCCTCCTCTTACCGGTGCTCTAAATAATATGGAAGAGCGGGAACATATTTTTTTTTTTGGACGGTGATCGCTCCCTACCCGGTAGATTGTAGATATTCTCGAAGAGCACAAGCATACATGGCCATGGGCAGCCCGGCCAGGCCTGGGTAGCCCGAAAACACCATTTTACACTATGGCCCGGCCCACGGCCTGACGGCCTTGGTGGGTATTTGGTCGGGCTAGGCCGGGCTTGGGCCTGATTTTTCTGTGTCGCGCTTTTCTCGGCTCGGCCCGGCCCGAGACATGGCTAGGTATAAGCACAGGTGTCTTTTGTTTTCTCTACACCTTTATTTAATTAATTTAAGTTTATGTAGGTGGACTTTTCTAATTCCTTGTTATTATTTGCTAAAAGGCTATAACTCCCCTTGTCTCTATTTACATGGGCAAACATATTTCAGCTCAACTTTTATCATTAAATTGAACAACAAAACTTGAGACATGTGCTACATAAATTATACCATTGAATTCATATTCAACCCATATGTTATAATTTTATGACACATATTTCTATATTATTGGTATAATTTGATAGTTAAATTTAGATCACGTCTTAAGAGGACGTCGTGTATGTATGGATGGAGGGAGTACTTGAAAAAAATGGGATTTAGCATTGTACTCCCTTCGCTTCAAATTACTCCGCATGCAAATCGGAAGTTTATTTCAAGATGATTTTAATAACAGTGATTTGATTTTATGGATGCCGATACATTTCTCTATAAATTTGTCCATACTTTACAAAATATAACTGTAAAATTTGATTTTGCCAAAATCTAATATGCAACTTAATTTGAAACAAAGAGAGTACATGGTAATTTAAACCGGAGCCCAGAGGTCAATTATATGTTAGTTTTTAACCCTTTGAGATGCATGGCAATGCTAGCTACCATGAGTCTACTACAGATGCTAGCTAGCCTCCGTTGGTAGGGGGGCTTTAAGCTCACCTTCTCTTTCTTTCTGCGTGTGAGTGAGTGCATTACAGTGTGTGGAATCTGCAGTAACAGCTGTGGTGTGTGGTGTGGCGGTACAGCAGCTCTTCTTGCTTTTACTTTCCGTTTTACTAGTAGTTTGCTGGGCAGCAACACCACAGCCTCTGAACTTCCAAGCCCTATAAAATATAGAAGCATCAACGCCAAACATCTACTGGAGGTGCATATCCTGGGCATCATCTTACTTCTTACATCCAGTTTGCACTAAAAATTAATGAGAATCTTACTGCCGGTTCGTTCAATTTTAGCAGACACACGAAAGTTGTCTGTGTGCGCGTGTCAGTGTGTGTTGTGTATGCTGTGTTGTGCCTGAGAGAGAAAGAGAGAGCGAGAGAGAGAAGCTAACGAGGAGGGGCCCTTTAACTTTTCCTCAAGGGGCCAGCCGAGTGTGGCTTGAGTTAAAGTAGACAAGGAATTCTGCTCTCTCTCGTATTAAACCGGTGAAAGCAGCAGGCTGCCTGCCTCGATTTTTCTGTTATATGTACGCCTCTCTCCCTCACTCGTTGCCCTCTCTCCTTCGTCGCTCCCCTACCGTACCCCAACTCTACTCTACTCTCCTCTCCTCTCGGTTGGCTTCTCGGCTTCCTCTCTCGATCTCGATCTCTAGGTTGCCAATTGTGCTTGTTAACCATAGGCGCTTGTCAATTTGATCCTTTGCAGCTAGCTAGCAAGACGGAGTGCACCCGCGCATGCATGGACACCGTGTCCGGCGGCCGCGCGTGAACCAGACATGAACAGGGGTCACATCAGCAGCTCGGAGCTCATCGACGCCAAGCTCGAGGAACACCGGATCTCCACCGCCAGGCACTGCCCCAATTGCCGCCACAAGCTCGACTGCAAACCGGTACGTATGTCAATTCCGTTTTGCCTTTCTGCCACAGCTAGGCGTTAGGGTTTCTTGAATGGTGCAACTTGCTGATTTTGATGGAATTATTGATCTGATTGGTGTAAACTGCAAGAAGGATTGGTTGGGTTTGCCGGCTGGCGTCAAGTTCGATCCGACAGACCAGGAACTGATCGAGCACCTCGAGGCCAAGGTGAGGGAGGAAGGCTCGAGATCTCACCCTCTCATCGATGAGTTCATACCGACGATAGACGGCGAGGACGGCATCTGCTACACACATCCTGAGAAACTTCCAGGTGAGCGAGTGAGATGGCTATCTAGCTAGCTACTATCTCAGATAGCCGTGAACAGAAACATTAATTGAAACCGTATACTTGCACACAGATATATTCCTTGCTTTTAACAAACTTTAGCTTTGCTTTCCATGGTGTGATACATATATCGTATGTTGGGATTATATATATATTTCGCCATGAATTTTGTGTTGTGGTTTGGATTTGGGTATATGGCATATATTCTCTTGTTGTTCTGGATGTGCTCTAGCTCCCCCCTCTATTCTTAGTGTTCTCTACATGTGCTCTTGGGTTGGGTATATGCAAAGAGAACTAATATTGTTTATGGAAAGTTGTGCCTGCCTGCCTAGTCTCATCTCCCTCTCTCTCCTCTCTATGTCATGATGGTAAGATGCTTCTGAAGTTTCCAAATAAGTTTCTTTCCTCCCTTTCCATGTCTTCTCTTTTTTCCAGAGGTTTGTTGCATCTGTCAAGAAATCATAGGCCTCCCACCCACCAATACCGCGTACTCACACAGTAAATTAATTCCTGCATCTGATCACTGACCAGGTGTGACAATGGACGGCCTAAGCAAGCACTTCTTCCACCGGCCGTCCAAGGCCTACACCACGGGCACGAGGAAGCGGCGCAAGATCCAGACGGAGTGCGACTTGCACAAGGGGGAGACGAGGTGGCACAAGACCGGCAAGACCCGGCCCGTGATGGCGAGCGGCCGGCAGAAGGGGTGCAAGAAGATCCTGGTGCTCTACACCAACTTCGGCAAGCACCGCAAGCCGGAGAAGACCAACTGGGTGATGCACCAGTACCACCTCGGCGACCTCGAGGAGGAGAAGGAGGGGGAGCTGGTGGTCTGCAAGATCTTCTACCAGACGCAGCCCAGGCAGTGCAGCTGGTCCTCCACCTCCGCCACCGACCGGGGTGCCGGCGCGGCATCCATTGCGGCGGCGGCGGTGCAGGAGCAGCGCATGAGAGACAGCGGGAGCGGCAGCTGCTCGTCTAGGGACCATGAGGCGTTGTCGGCGACGTCCTACCCGGGCGGGTATGCCGTGGCGGCCGCCGTCGAGATGCAGCATCTGAAGCATTCCGGTGACCATTTCAGCTTCGCGCCTTTCAGGAAGAGCTTCGAGGAGGTAACTAATTAGACATTGTTTCGTCGCAGCATTTCGGTATATATGTGGTTAGTTACTTCGTTTGCGAAGTCAAGTAGTGCTGGGTGAAGGAATTCATGTTCGTAGCTAATGACGCTGCCGGTAGGTCCAGGTGCACATCATGCAGATCGCGCAAAGTACAGCTTGGTCGGTCCGTCCATTCCCAATTTCCCATGCATGCACGCAGGCACTACTATAGTTTTTCTTGTTCGCTCTGAAGTGCAGATCGATATAGATAGGTCATTTCTGTTTGGTTAGATGGGTTTTCCTGACGCATACGTGTGGATGGGCCGTTTGGGGTAGCTGACCTAATGTGCCATTGTAAAGCAAGAGATGAGCTACATACATGCACATCACACAGCATGGGAGAGAGAGTAGAGAGGCAGAGGTCCCTTTTAATTAGTTCGAGCCTCACATCATTTTACTCAAACTGCAAGCAACGCTGCCTAGAAACCATCCACCCACCGTGAAAGCAAAAACTACCAACAGATTTCCTTTTTGAATAATTGATGCATGCGTCCCATTCTCTCCTACCTAAGAAAAAAAAAAGATTTCGAGAAAGCTCAGACAACGCACGTAACAGCATAACAGAAAGGGAACGCAAATAAATGAGTGGTGAACTGGTGATACATAAAGGAGACTAGCTATATACGATTTTTCATGTGAATATGAATGCATTATTAATTTCACCACTTGTATATGTTGAGCAGGTTGGTATAGGTGGTGACCAGGTGCCATCCGATCAGCTGCGAAGATCAGAGCAGCAGCACCGCGACGGCCAGGAACAACAACCTCACCGGCCGGATCTTGCAACGACGGTCGTGCCTGCCACGGCCTTCCTCATCAGTAGGCCAACGAATCCCATTTCAACTACGGTTCCGCCACCATTGCAGCATTCCTCTGTTGTGCTTGATCATGATCAGTTTCATGTGCCAGCAATTTTTCTCCATGACAAGTTTCAGGTGATTCCTTCCTGCCAGTTTATTTTACAACTTATATTGTCTTAAATAATCTGCTTCTGTTTTCTGAGTAACTGAATTCTCGCAAGTTTGAAACCACCATATGAACGCATGTGTCCATTCACATTGAGAATGTTCACGTTAAGGAAAAAAAATAACTAGTGTGTGCTTCTATCTACACAAGTTTAGGCACTTGCCATACATTTTCTTAATATTTCACACTATTTTTTGCACTAGCTAGGGTTGCTAACAAATATACCAAAAACAATTTCCAGATTTTATATAAATAAAACTCACTTACATAAGCACATCTAGGATGTCATAAATAGTCATTTCGTTTGAATTTGCATTAGTTTATGAAAATAAAACATGCCGTGCAAAGTGACACTGTTTTTAAGCATGGGTATTTTGTTCTTTTCTAAACGTCAACTTGGGTAATCTGTTACTCTCAATGTACAATGCACATTAGCACATATATGTTCCACCAACTTTATGTTGTGTAACTTGTGTTGGAAGACGCATTGCAGTTTTTACAGGAATATATAGGGAGATCATAGACAATTTTGGAAGAATTCTTTGTGATGTGGCATATTGTTCAGTTTTGTAGCTAGGTTGATACTTATAGTCCGAAAAATCACTATTTTGTTAATACGCAGCTCTATAATTCCACCCTTCGCACTTGGATACATTTGGAATTATGGGAATACATTACTTTTTATTTGATGTATATATTGATCCATTGTGCAAGACAGAATTATATTCATAGTTCCTTTACCCTTTTCTTTTCCTCTTTACTAAAAGAGCGCTTTAGTTACTGTTCCATTCCAACGTTATTACCACAGAACATGCAACAACAGCAACATCAAAAGATTGACCGTAGGTCTGCTGGCTTGGAAGAACTGATAATGGGCTGCACGTCTACATGCACAAAAGGAGTAAGCAACAATTCCCAGCAACAATTCCCTTCCACTTATATTTGATTGCCTCCTAAGCTCGTTGAAAACTGACAAGAAATACACAGCTTAACATGATTTGTATGTTAGTGATTCCTGAAAATATCTAGTGAGCATATGGATAGGTGCAGCATGAGCTGCATGTGACCTTTTCACACGGTTTAAGCTAAGCCACACATTAGTCTCTAATAAGTTAATCTACATTTGGTTACCTTGATTCATATAGATATAGGTGGGAAAGCTGCAAGTTGTGTGGTATAGGGCATAGAAAAGAAAGACTGCTCCAGGGGGGCCTGAGGAAACTTCAGTGTGGGGTCTCCCAGTTTCTTTGTCTCCCTAGCGCTCTGAAACAAGTCCTTCACCATGACAGCTTTTCATCCCATTTGTTTCCTGATTATAAATTGGTCATTTTAGGTGCTTTTACAGCATGCATGCCGGGAGAGACCTTTGGCGCTCCTAGTGAGATAGAAGAGACATCATGAATATATGCAAACAAGGACCACCCTTTGCTTTTCTTTCGAGTGCCAAAGGGGTGTCCAAAGACCAGCGTAAAAAACAAGGCCATACTTTCCTGCTTTCATGACCATATAGGCTAAAATGAGAGCTTTTTATCCGTGTCGGTGGCCCCTTCTTGTTGTTCAGACTTGTACGTACTTTGGCCTGTAGAACTAGAGTTATTTTTACTATTATCTCTTGTGTCAAGAACAAAGTAAATGGAGTATGTTTTGATCTTTTCTTTGTCTTTTCTGTCAACCGATTCACATTGAACCATGCATGCATTGAACTTGCAAGCTATTGTTATCATTGATAGTCTGGGGTTCCTCCTAGTGCAGTTTACTAGATTGTCTTGTCAAGTTATCAGTTCAGCCTTAGTGTAGTACAAGGTCCTGGTTTGCAAACTGTACATATTCCGACAATACAAACGAACTGCTTTCATATCTCTCATGTCTAATCCAGCTTTGCCAAGTCCTTGCAAAGACACCTCAAGTGATGATGTATCTCTCTCACTTGAACCTTGATGTCTTCTGGACTCTGGAGTGTAAAATGGAATTCTAAGCAGTTGGATTCAAATACACATTATCGATTCTTTTTTACCTACTGACATGTATCCTGCTCTCTTTCAAGTGATGTCGTAGCTTTCTCACTTGAATCATCTGTTGCACTTCACCGGGGCTGTTCCTTTTTGACCACTTTTCCTATCCTACTGCAGGAGACCTCGATTCCTCACTCCCAAGAGACAGAATGGCCTTACCCATACTGGCCTCCTGACAACCAAGATCATCATGGATAGTAGCAACAAGACTTGGTAAATAGTGCCAATCAGTACCAGATTAAAGAAAAAACCAGCCACGACCTCTTTTACTAGTGTGGTCTCTGCCTCCTTGAATATACGGTGTTGCTTTCTTGGAGAATGCACAACTGTTAATTGAGAGAAGAGAGAGATCTCATAGATCTTGGTGTGTCAATGGAAAAAAATAAAGGATCCAATTTAACTTTGCAACACTCCAAGATAGAAGAGACAAAGGTGTTGAAGCAAAAGAAAAGAGGAAAACGGTTGGGGGAAAGGTATTGCTGTGCTGACATCAGAATGGGGCCTAATCGATGAATCTTAATCGAAGTATTATTATATGCACATCATTAAGTTTATCACAACTTTTGGTGTAGTTAATTAGATATTTCTTAATTGTAAAAAGTAATTCTACTGCTTGCATGTACATTAACCCTTGTATAACCTGTGCTCCAAGTGCGCAAGGGTAAATGGATTTGACACACGTTTTTTTCTCCCTTTTTAGCGGCACAGTATTTGTGTTGTTTTGCTTACTGGTGTTACTTCACTTTGTGATGAGTTGAATTCATGTGCCAGATTATTTTCAAGAAATAAAATGATCCTGTCATGTGTACATAATGTTATCTTACATGCAAATTTGTTGTGACCTGAATTTATTTTGTTCAATAAAAAAGGTTCGTATGTTGCTATCATCGACACTACATATAAATTTGATTCATAACACATTTGTGTGCACCATATTATATTACTCCCTCCGTCCCATGAAATTTATATTAACTTTGTCCGAATTTGGGTGTACGGAGGGAATACATGAATTTATAACATATTTTTGGCCTTGGAAATCATATGTTTTGTACCAAGGGTTATTAATGCTAACTAAATTTCTTTTGGCACACAACTAGTTTTACCACAATAAAGATAACTACTTTATCAAACATATCAAATTAGATTATGGAAACCCATATATCAACACTAAAACTAATATGGCAAATGATATTCCAAATGAAAGAATATGGCATGAACTTAAATCAATATTCCTTTTGCCTTGTTCTCATCTATTTAGAACTGTTGGTGATTCATCCTTTCATTTAAAATATGTTCCTTTGTTCCACGGGGTATCACCCCTAGTTCTCTAACAACATATCATGTCTCATGAATATAATGTTGGCAGAAAGTTGGCACTCGCATGTGCTTGTTTTAAGGTTGTAGCTTGTACTACATATCCTATCTTTTAATAATTATATGTAATTAATGATAAGAAATTCTACATACATTACAAGTATATGCACAACATATGCTTATTCCCTTATTATTTCTGATATTCATTGTACTTACTATAATATGTGTAACTTTTATTCCCCAAGACAAAAGAAGAAATTGATTCAGGAGTACCACTGAACACTTCAGTTCTCATTTTGAATAAAGACATTCAAGTATGAAAAATGTAAAACCATGCAAATAAAAAAATACATATAAAATTGGAATAAATAAGAGTTCTGGAACGTTTCTGCGATTTTGGCTATCCACATCTCGCCGAAAGCAGTGCGACATCCGGTGGTGAGCTGATAAGGACATGTGGAGCCATCAGGGCGGAGCACCCTCTCCTACTCCCACCACACGCCCTATCCCCCCCCCCCCTAGTCGCTATGGTCGCTAGACCCCACCTCCCCCCGGCCATGAACCGCAGTTAGGATTTCTCTAAGTGAGAAGAGTTTAGGGTGTGTGAGAGCTCCGCTTCCATCACAGAGTGGGGACCTAAGCAGTCCGAGCTTTCATGTGATGAGTAGACTCCACACTCATTTTATATTGATTTAAATTGGATAATTCTAATTTTTGTTGATGTTATTATTCCTCTAACTTCCGCTAATCACTAAATATTTCATAGATGTTCAAAAAAAATTTATCATTTGTTTCCTTGTAGAAATGGACGTTTTTATGATGACATATTTGGGCATATAGGGAAGAATTAATAGGACCTCAGAATGATGGAAAATGTTCCACAACTCTTATTTATTCCACAACTCTTATTTAATGACCTCAGAATGAATTAATATGCGATTTTGAAGAATTACATGATAGAATGCCCAAATCAAGAATTCTGAGGTCCTATTGATTTGGGCATATATGGGAAAAATTAATAGGACCTCAGAATGATGGAAAACAAGATTTAATGAGCACTGGAACAGTCAACCTCCGACCGTACCGCTTGGCCGTACGACATGTTGGTGGATCTGTGAGATCAAACCACACAACTTTCGTGAAGGCCCCACTAGAAATTTGCAACAAAAAGCCTTTAAAACCCTACGCTCATCCACTGCCCTATAAGGAGAGAGAGAGAGAGAGAGAGAGATAGAGAGAGAAAGAGAGAGAGAGAGAGAGAGAGAGAGAGAGAGAGAGAGAGAGAGAGAGAGGAACCACTGCTACCGGGAGAGAGCCACCATTCCTCAATGCTGAAGCGATGCCTCAACCATTAGCACCATCTCCATAGCCATTCCCTTAGTTTTTTCATTGCCACCCATACGTGTATCATTAATTCATTCGGGTTTGGTGACATTGTAAGATCTATTTTGTTATTCATTTATAAGGATTTTCAATACAATGTTTATGATTGTTGATATAATCATGTGTGAGTAGACCTCAAGGGCTGAGGGTTGAGGCCTATCCTCGCAACATAGGTGTACTTTGATATCGGATTGTTCGTGTAATTGATATTTCTTATTTTTCGTGTATTTTGTCTCTTGTCTTTGCCTCGATCCTAGGCTAGTACCTAAGAATCCGAAAGATCGGTAAATGTAAAGGTATTTGTATAGGACAATGGATGGATACTCGCAAAACCCTGGTGTTAGTGAAGGGGAGAAAGCTAGCTGAAAATAATTCTCTAGGGAATAATGGTGATGTCACACAACCTAATGATTTGGTTTATTTATCTGAATAAATAGGCATCCCCACTATGTAGATAGGATACCTGTTGGACAACTGAATCCATAATAACTACAATTTTAGGCTATGGTGTCATAAGGACAAATCACCCTCAATCATAGGCTATTTGGCACTAACTGTGCTTCATTTTATTATTTAAATCCATTATATATGCACAGCTCCAGGTGAAACCTTGGATCTAGGCTATTTCCATACGTTGATACAAATCCTAAATTGATAAACAGTTGGTATGGTAAACAAACATTCTACAATTCTTTAGAAGTCTTGCTCAAGTGATATTTCTAAGCAAATACTTCCCCGATTCGATATACACCTAGGGCCTCTTAGGTAAAAGGCAACTATAATATAATACATATGTGATCTGGATCGAATGTATCAACTATTTTTTTGGCTCTATTTTTGGGGAAGTATTTCATCTACTCTCGAGAGTTCATTAGTGATTTTTTTCTAGTTTAATTTTTTTAATTTATTTAGTTTTCTTAGTTTAACTTTTGTTCTCAATTTAAGCCCCCCCCCCCCCAAATTACCTTTTTCTTAGTTTATTTAATTGTCTTTATTTTAAACCTAAAAACTATGGCAATAAGATGATTGGGGAGTTTTCCACTGCCAATGATGATTATCTTCGTGCATCCATCACTCAACTCGTTGTTGCAGCTAAGAAAAATGATATTAAACTTAAACTTTTAAACTTGATTCTGCATAATCAGTTTGGTGATTCCACTTATGGAGATGCATGTATGCCACTAAATACTTTTAGTGAGATATGCGACATGATGCACATAAAGGTTGGTGACCCTAATGCAGTGAAGATTCGTTTATTTCCCTTCTCACTTAAAAGGAAAGCTAAAAATGGTTGCTATCTCTACCTAGAGGCACCTGATTCTTGGGATGGTTATTGTAATACTTTTTAAACTATTTCTTCCTGCATACGAAAATTGTGCAACTGCATTCTAATATCACTTGTTTTTTACAGGAAGATCGTGAGCCACTAGCGCTTGCTTGGAAAAGGATGTGTAAGTCTGTGAGGAAGTGTCCCAACTATGAGATGGAAGAATGATTAATTCTCCATTTATTTTTGGTAGGAATAATTAACACAAGTTAATTATGATATAATCCCCGCATGGCCCACATTTGTAATCTCACCCGCATGGCCCCACACTTGTAATCCGACGTTTGTGAGAACCGTCGTAGCAGTTAACCTTGGAGTGTCACCTCCAGTGAACCGCCTTTGTAAATGAAGTATCTGTTCAAGGTGTATGTTGATGTTGTATATAAGGTTTCTCTCTCAATCAATAAAGACTACCGATTGAATCATTGTCTCTTGTTCTTTGCAATTTCACTCGTTACACGTTATCAACACTGCTATCTGGCAAGACCAATTCAAGGAAGAAGGATAGTTAGCTCTCTGTGGGGACAATCCGATGAAAGATGAATTATGCCTTGTGGATAGCGCTACCACAAACTCCATACTGAGAGAGTTTAAATATTTCCAAACACTGAAAAAGAGGAATGGATATATTTCAACTATTGTTGGACGCGATACAGTAATTGTTGGTACCGGACGTGCCATATTTACCATCCCAAATGGTACCAAGTGACAATTGTGGATGCCTTGTTGTATCCCCCTTCTTCACCTACCTTAATCAGTTATCGATATATCTGATGAAGACAACAAATAGGAGTATATACTCTCACAAAAGATCACGGATATGACAAGCAATTACTTGAAAAGATTCATTCTCTATCGTCCGGACTGTATTATACGTACATCAAGCCCGTATAATATGTGCCTTACAAGGTAATTTTATAGAAAGTTTACGCAATCCAAACCTAGCATGACCTCCTAGGCTGTCCCGGCATCGGGATGGTGAGGAAGATTACTAGCAATTCCATTGATCATAGTTTGCATGAGTCAAAATTTACTCAGTCATCCAACTTTGTGTGTACATCTCATGTGCCACAGGGAGCAAATTTTGAGGCCTTGGCACCTCAAAATACAAGCTAAAACATTTCTTCAAGGAGACATTTGTGGTCCCATCCAACCATTATCTAGATCATTTAGGTATTTCATGGTTTTCATTCACGCATGTACACGATGGTGACATATGTGCCTTCTGTCCACACGAAACAATGCATTTGCCAAGATCACAAGGGAAGTATGGAAAGTCCAGTTAGATCAATTCCCATGGTCACGTGCCTTCAATGAATATTGCATGGCCTGGGGATTGAAGTTCAACACTCTGTTCCATACGTACTTAAAATGGTTTGGCTGAGACCCTTATCAAGAGGACCAAACTCATTCCAAGACATTTTAATGAATTGTAGCTTGCCAATCTCGTGTTGGGGTCACTCCGTTTTACACACTGCAGAATTAATCCTATTGCGACCTACTACATATCACGGTATTTCCCCTTTGAAATGGGTATGTGGAAATATACTTAGTATTTTCCATCTGCATAAGTTTGGATGTGCTACATACATCCTGATCTCACCACCTCAACGGACATCCATGGGACCATATAGGAAAATGGGGATCTATGAGGGTACAAATCATCGTCGATTATTAAGTACTTGGAACCTCTTACTGGGGATCTATTCATAGCCTGTCACGCTGATTTCATGTTTGATGAAGAACATTTTCCAGCATTAGGGGAAGATTTCAAGTACCAAAAATAATGCCTAGACATAGATTGGAATGCTATCATCATTTCATCCTCTAGTCCACGTACCCAAGAGACCGAACTCCAAGTTCGGAAAATCATCAATTTGCAATATCTTGCAAATAATTTGCCAGATTCATTTACTGATCTAAAAGGTGTTACAAAATCTTGGAGCCAAAAATGCGCCCGAAAGAGTGGAGGTACCAATAAAAACCACTCAACTCCCTGATCCCAAAAGGAGGAAGAGTAGTACAGCCTCTGACCTAGAGCCTACTTCTCGCAAGCAACAAAGGAGAGAGGGGAGAAAATCCTCCAAATTAGTAAATGCAAATCAGCTCAACATTGACAAACACCTTATGGGTAGTATACACCCAGTGGGAGGGCAACCTCCACAACCCATCTCTAGCTTGAACACACTGGTTGGGACATTGAAACACCCAAACTCATGCGTATTGAGAAATCACGAAGAGTCACCAAGGGTGCAGGAGATATCCACCAACTATATTGATTATGGAGAATCATTTAACCGTAAGTCTACAATTATCGACACTTATTTTTCTGCTACAATTGCAAAAGCCCTTCTTAACGATTATGATACAATTAAGGACTATCGTTGAGTGTGAAAAACACTACGACTGGCCTCAATGGAAGGATGCAATACAAGCAAAACTTGTCTCGCTTAATAAAAGGAAGGTATCTTGGAGATATGCCCAAGAGGCAATAATAAAGTGGTTATTATAATATCTTTGTGTTTATGATGTTTGCATACCATGCTATAATTGTATTAACCGAAACATTGATACATGTGTGTTATGTAAACAACAAGAAGTCCCTAGTAAGGCTCTTGTATAACTAGGTTGTTGATTAATAGATGATCATGGTTTCGTGATTATGAACATTGGATGTTATTAATAACAAGGTTATGTCATTGGGTGAATGATATAATGGATACACACCCAAATAAGCGTAGCATGAGATCAAGTCATTAAGTTCAACTTGTTATAAGCTTTCGATACTGTTGACTGCCAAAACCCACCGGCGGGCAGCGGCCTGTCAACACAGGTAGAGCCGGGAAGAGCCTAGAGAGCGCTGGTGAGACCCCTCGAGCGACGGCCCGCAATGCTCTTGGTCACACGCGGCGATGCGAAGTGCAGGCGTGCCACTGACCTATACCTGGTCGGGAAGGTGATGGGGATGCCTCGCTTAGTTCGCATGGCATACACGTAAACATTAAATACGAGCCTCGATCGGCTCTCGGTTATCCTGTGAATCGGCTCAAAGAGCCGATCCACCCATGATTCGTGGGGTGCACGAATACTTGGTGATCCTGCTTGATCAAGATATAGCTAATGAGATCTACGACGATTTAGGGTTTTCACCGCATAATCGGATCATCCTACTCCAGGTTGGGCCTCGCGGCCACGCACGGTGCTCATAAGCCGATCCTAAACAAGGCCTAAAAACCAACATGACGTTGATCCTCGGAACATCTGTTTAGGACTTGCGAACGCCACCCTACGTGCCGTGGATCCTCCCCCTTTGTAAGGCCTAACTATTGCAGATATTAAACTAATCCTTGCGGAACAAGGAGCAATCGTAACGGATCAGATCTACTAGATGATGAACAAAGGTGCCGCCCCCACACTGAGATAGGCGTGAGGGCGGCTAGACATGCAAGGGTTGCACTACGTAAGCATGTTATACGAAGAACTATGCTAACCCTAACACATCTATGATAACTACGTTGCTCGCCATCAAAGACGCTTCCGAGCAACGCATGAACAACGTGGAGCTTGTGCTGCCTAGATCGCAAGATGCGATCTAGGCAGATGTCTTACCTGATTGAAACCCTCGAGATGAAGGAGTTGGCGATGCGCGAGATTGGTTTGTTTTGGGTTGAACGTGAGTTGTTGTTTATTCCATAAACCCTAGATACATATTTATAGTCCAGGGGACTTTCTAACGTGGGAATATCCCACCGTATGCGATACAAACTCTAAATCTTGATCTAAGAAATAATCTACTATAATTAAAGATACACGGGCAAACTAGCCCAAATTCTCCGTGCAAGGCCGCTTCAGAGATCTTCCACGTGTAGTCTTCCAAGCCCATCTCTCTTACGGCCCACCTCTGGATTTGTCCAAAATCTGGTGATAACACATGCCCCCGGTTTTGGAAATGACATTTCCAAAATCATTACGCTCTCTTTCGTCGGGTCATGTCGTGGCAGAGCAAAACCGTCGCAGCAGTTTTCATCATGACAATTTACCTTCCCAACTTCTCTGCACGATTTGACAGTTTTGGCACCACCTCCTCGGAAATCACCACAGCATTAAACCTCCCCGTCCCCTTTATTTTTAACCGCGTCGAGCGGTTTGCTTCTTCATTCTCCTGTTCCGCAGTAGCCTTCGGCAACAAAAAAACCTTCTTGGCCCGCCATGGATTCCTCTTCCTCTTCCAGCCTGTCCTTCCAGTCCTCCTCCTCCAGCGAGCCCGAGCAGGAGGTCAATCTGATGGCCATCTACGAGGCCCGCGAGTATTGGGACGCGCGGGACTGGGACTTCTCCTCGAATCGGAAGACGACGAACCCCTCACCGAAGGGGAGGAGGACCTCAGTTCCTCGTCGACGGGGAGCTGGGCCGGCGACGGACGACCTCTTCTCATGGGAGGCAGTCCTCTCTCTCCGACGAGGAGGAAGAAAAGGCGGAGGAGTCGGAAGACGACTCCTCCGCGCGGGATACCCGCACCAAGCGCTTCCGTGGTGGGCCGGTCGGATGCGACGACGATGACGAGGAAGATGAAACCCCTACCGGCGGCTTCATCAACAGCGACGAGGAGCCCGCAGCCGGTGCGGCAGCCACGATGGCGACGACGAGGCGGCGACGCCTTAGATCGGGGAGTAGCATAGGGCTAGTAGTAGTAGTGCATTAGGCATCGGATGATCTTTTGAGAGCCATCGGCTCTTCCTTGTAAAAATCCCTCTTCGAATCAATGAAAATTGTTCTTTCAATGTGATTCTCCATTTGTTCAATATCGAATCCTCCGACTGCCAAAACAGGTCAATGCACCAAGAACCGATAGCAACGTATCGGCTTTTCACCCTCACACGCCCATAAGGCCGAACTTAAATCCCAAATCGGACAGATATCCAAGCAAACACTCCTCGATTCAGACTGCCACTTGATATCTGACCTCAACATTTGCAACTCTAAAGTCGATGTCTGTGCAGCGGCTGTTTCAAAAACTTTTTTACTGGCCGATTTCGTGTACCGGCCTCCTCATTTTACTATCCATCGATTCTTCACTGATGATCTTGAGATCTGGTGGGCAAAATAGAGTCTCCCGGAACGCCTTTGAATTCTTCCAACCAGACCAACTAACCTTCCTTGAACGCTCATCATTTTGTGAAGAAGGTCGCCACGAAGGTTTAGCCGATGGTATCCCCATCAGCTCCTGAATAGAGCATCCACCAAGCCTGCTGCCCCCCGAGCCTCACCTCTTCTGACTTCGTCGGCTGTCAACTCAAACAAAGCTCAATGACTGTTGGCAACGCATTGGTTCCTGATAAGCTTCAAAAGGACCCTGGGACTGTCGCTGAATCAGCTTGGATGGTGAGACTGGCACTCCTATAACAAAAGCACCATTCTTCAGGGCTGTGATGTAGAACCAGCCGATTCCAACCAAATTGGGTCCCCAGGGCCAAGAACTTTCGGGGCGAGCTGCCACTGGCTTCTCAGTTAGAACACAGAACCAGCCGATTCACCGGCGAGGATGCACATGTCATTGATCAGCTCCCCTCCACTGAACGCCGATGTTGTAGATGAAACACCAAACTGGAAGCCATCCTAGCGAAAACGTGAGCCTTGAGCACATCTTGCGATAGCCAGTAGGTCTTGGTCTTGTTCTTGGTTCGTACTAGAGTCGATGGCCGCGCATCGGCTTTGCTTCTTGCGAAATATATATATATATTTTTTTTTTCATTTGGCCGATTTTTCCTTAATCGGCCCCCAATGTTCCACCGCACGCAAGTTTGCACATGTTTATCGCACATGTTCATCGACTATATGCCCCGAGCCGAATCGCAAATGACTGCAGATATCGGCTTTCATGGTTAGTCGGGGCCTTGCTCTTGTACGTCGGCTTCGCAAAGGTTCATGCTGACTTTCATCTGGACGTGCCGCCCAGATGGATCGTTTCTTGAACACAAGCGAATATGTGCAGGATAATTTTGGCCGATTGCTGGAATCGGCCTCCACATTGCTTGTTCGATGAAGGTTTTGTAATGTCCCTCCATAAATTTTTTGGGGCCGATCACAAGGATCAGCCTCACCGGTTTGCTCATTGGTTTAATCTTGCTACTCGGTTAGGCTGGATAAAACCAACCCAACCTCTGACTTGATGCTGTTGTCGTCCACCTTGAGTGCATCGTAGACTCGTGGAGCGATAAGCTTGTCGGCAAGACGAGCACCATGTTTGTGCCGCCGATGTTTCATCATCGGCTTTCTTTTGGGACGCCACTCCATTCTCCGTGGACGACCCTCTTCATCCAGGGCTCAGAACCTTTGCAGCCGGATCAGGCCGTGCCTTTCTTAACGTATGCATGTATAACCTTTCGGCTTCCTCCGGCCGCGCAACCGCTGAACCCTGCGTTTTGTGAGCGTGAGTCCGTCGGGCACCTTGGAGGTACCTTCTTCTTCTTCTAGTCCCTCGTCTTCGGAATCCTCAAGATCTGCCCAACGAGGTGACTCGCACGTTTGCTGTGGCGGAGAGGCCCTAAGCTTGAACACGGACACGTTGGCTGCCTCCTTCTTCTTGTGGGGCAATTGCCGATTGTGGGCAATCGGCTCATTCCTGAATCCCAGCAGTGTCGAAGAAAGGGCAGTCCCAGTGTCCGGCGTTGTCATCTTGCTCCCTTGATGTGTCCGTGGCACGGCGCTCGTGCTCCTCCTCATCGCGATCCCGCCGACGATGTCTTCTGGCTTCTCTAGCCGGACGATCTCCTTCATCATCATAGTTGGACCGTCGGCGTTGGTCATACCGACTCACATATTTGTTGAGGAGGTGATCGGAGAGAGGTCGTTGATATCTTATGTTCTTCACTTCTCCCTCTGTGACGTAGCGCTTGCCATCATGATGGAGCCGATCGCGTGGAGCGGCCTCCTCGTATCCTTGCTACGAGAGCAGCTGCCTCATCTCTATCCTTGCCGAGTGGTTTCCGGTCCTACCATGTTGATACCGAACGAGGGACCTGGCTGGCAACCCTCAGGGTAGGTGGCTTCCACCATGTTAACGGCGGGAAGGGTTGGGTGTCGACCTTCATGGCGTCTGGTTGAAAATTAAACGCCCCTTCTCTATCGCCGCTTGGATGTGCTGACGCCACCTGCGATCGTTGGTGGCATGGGAGAGTGAGTTGTGGAATTTACAGTACGGCTTTCCGTTTAGCTCTTGCGCCGTGGGGAACTTGAGACCTTCAGGAATCGTCAACTGTTTCTCCTTGAGCAGGAGGTCGAAGATTTGTTCAGTCTTGGTCACGTCAAAATCAAATCCCCTGGGCGGCCCGGTGGCTTTACCCATTTGCGGGACACGGGGTTCCCCAGTCCACTCAGCCCTGCTACTTCTTGGTCTCCCACCGGAACCGTCTTCCTCCGCATCGACCAGGATCCGCACGCTTGAACTTGTCTTGGTACAGTCCGGGTGGCGCTGTTCATATGCGATAGTTTGAACCATGTGCGCGGCGAGGATAATCGCTTGGGAGGCCATGTCCTTGAGCCGTGTTGCAAGGCCAGCTACGCCAACTCGCTTCCTTTTAGTTATACGAACCAATAACATCGGTTCCTAAGATTCCTGAAGCTGGATGTACTGTCACCGTTTCTCGCGCTTCGACGTAGTTGTGCTAGATCGGCAATGCTAGACTCGGAAGCTTGAATGGTATTGCGTATGGAATTGTTCTTCCAATTGTTTCCAAGACTGGATGGAGTTTGCCGGCAAAGAGGTGTACCATCCAAAGCCGATCCCGTGAGGGACTGTGAAAAGAGCCTCACGCGTAGCTGATCCGACACTAAAGCCGGTCCTAGTTGCGCCAAATATCGGCCGATGTGCTCGATGGAGTGGAGCCATCCGATCCACTGAATTTGGAGAAGTCGGGAGCCGATATTTAGGTGGCAGCGGGATCATCTCGTACTCGGGTACGGCTTGGAATAGCCGATTGCCCTTCTTTGGCACCATGCCGAACTGGTCTCTCGATGGTACTGATCGATCCGTGTGCTGGCTGCGAAGTTGTACTCGAAGATTCACCGGGGTGGCGTACTTAGCCAGCCATGTTTGCTTTTCCAGCTCGAGCCAACTGCAGGAGCTGAGCTCTGGAGTTTCGTCGGGGTGGCGTACTTAGTTAGCCACGTCGCTTCTCAAGCTCTGTTGCGACGTTTCTCCTGTTTCAGTCCACGATGTTGTGGCCTGGTTTGAGAGTGCCCAGTTGCCACAATCGGCACATACGTGCACGCGTATCCTTGAGGGATCTCCTTAGGCGCCTCGGTCAAGAACTGGTAGTCACTAGGATCACCACCAATCTTGTAGACGACGAATGCCGGTGTAGCCGGCACTTCAGTGGTGCTGCCAACGCATATGGCAGCGGTGGGACGGGACTGGAGCGGCACCTCTCCTTGATGCGTCCCGAGAGCTGGTCTGACGGCGAGTGCGGTGGCCCATGATCTCTGGATGCGCGAGAGCGAGACGCTCCAACACGTTGACCAAGTTTTGAGTGGCGGTGTAGTGAGTGAGCCACCAAGTACTTGATCTCCTGCCGTAGGCCCGGTGCGTTCCTCCGACGGGGCAGAGAGATCTATCCCATCGAGTGCACCTTGCGGTGAGAATCCCTTCCATCGATGCCATGGGAACGGGTTCTCTGGAAAGAGCCGATGAGGTCGGCTTCGAGGGTGACCTTGATCTCGTCATATTTCTTCTTGAGCTCGGCAGGCAGCTCCTCGTAGGTGACTGGCGTGCCGCCGCCATCTCGATGTAGATGGCGATGTGGTTGATGTAGACGATGGTCCCACCGGGCATGCAGAATGTGTTGATTGCCAAAACCCACCGGCGGGCGGCGGCTGTCAACACGTAGAGCCGGGAAGAGCCTAGAGCTGCGGCTGGTGAGACCCTCCGAGCGACGGCCCGCAATGCTCTTCTGGTCACACGCGGCGATGCGAAGTGCAGGGCGTGCCTGACCTATACCTGGTCGGGAAGGTGATGGGGATGCCTCGCTAGTTCCTGCATGGCATACACGTAAACATTAAATACGAGCCTCGATCGCTCTCGGGTTATCCTGTGAATCGGCTCAAAGAGCCGATCCACCCATGATTCGTACGGGGTGCACGAATACTTGGTGATGCTTGATCAAGATATAGCTAATGAGATCTACGACGATTTAGGGTTTTCACCGCATAATCGGATCATCCTACTCCGGTTGGGCCTCGCGGCCACGCACGGTGCTCATAAGCCGATCCTAAACAAGGCCTAAAAACCAACATGACGTTGATCCTCGGAACATCCTGTTTAGGACTTGCGAACGCCACCCTACGTGCCGCTGGATCCTCCCCTTTGTAAGGCCTAACTATTATAGATATTAAACTAATCCTTGCAACAAGGAGCAATCGTAACGGATCAGATCTACTAGATGATGAACAAGCGGTGCCGCCCCCACACCGAGATAGGCGTGAGGGCGGCTAGACATGCAAGGGTTGCACTACGTAAGCATGTTATACGAAGAACTATGCTAACCCTAACACATCTATGATAACTACATTGCTCGCCATCAAAGACGCTTCAGTACGAGCAACGCATGAACAACGTGGAGCTTGTGCTGCCTAGATCGCAAGATGCGATCTAGGCAGCATGTCGCTTACCTGATTGAAACCCTCGAGATGAAGGAGTTGGCGATGCGCCGAGATTGGTTTGTTTTGGGTTGAACGTGAGTTGTTGTTTATTCCATAAACCCTAGATACATATTTATAGTCCAGGGGACTTTCTAACGTGGGAATATCCCACCGTATGCGATACAAACTCTAAATCTTGATCTAAGAAATAATCTACTATAATTAAAGATACACGGGCAAACTAGCCCAAAGGCCGCTTCAGAGATCTTCCACGTGTAGTCTTCCAAGCCCATCTCTCTTACGGCCCACCTCTGGATTTGTCCAAAATCTGGTGATAACAGATACATAGTTACTTAGTCGTTCGACCATGAGATCATGTAAATCAATTAAACCGGAAGGATGCTTTAATTACATCAAACGCCATTGCGTAAATGAGTGGTTATAAAGATGGGATTAAGTATTTGGAAAGTGTGAGTTGAGGAAAATGGATCAATGGTGGGATTTGTCCATCCCGATGACGGATAGATATACTCTGGGTCCTCTCGGTGGAATGTCGTCTAATTAGCTTGCAAGCATGTGACTGGGTCACAAGAGATGCCATACCTCGGTACGAGTAAAGAGTACTTGTCAGAAACGAGGTTGAACTAGGTATGGAGATACCGATGATCAAACTTCGGACAAGTAAAGTATCGCGTGACAAAGGGAATCGGTA
Source organism: Lolium multiflorum (assembly GCA_030979885.1). Taxonomy (NCBI): domain Eukaryota; kingdom Viridiplantae; phylum Streptophyta; class Magnoliopsida; order Poales; family Poaceae; genus Lolium; species Lolium multiflorum. The sequence goes on from CM061749.1 coordinate 81,237,422, forward strand.
TCGTATGTAAATGGTTCAATCGATCACTAAGTTATCGTTGAATGTGTGGGAGCCATTATGGATCTCCAGATCCCGCTATTGGTTATTGGTCGGAGAGGAGTCTCGACCATGTCTGCATAGTTCACGAACCGTAGGGTGACGCACTTAAGGTTCGATGTCGCATAAGTAGATTCGGAATATGAGATGGAGTCCAAAGTTTTGTTCGGAGTCTCGGATGGGATCCAGGACATCACGAGGAGGTCCGGAATGGTCCGTAGAATAAGATTCATATATGGGAAGTCACTTTCCAGGGTTCAGGAAAGTTCCGGTGTTTTGACCGGAGCTTCTAGAAGGTTCTAGAGGGTCACCAGTGGGCCCACCACGCTGGGAGGGGCCACATAGGCGCCACATGGCATGGTGGATCCTGACCACTATGACATGTGGGCCCGGCCCCCCCCTAGAGATAAGATCTATCTCTAAAATTAACTGGTTTAAATCTAGAGATAAGATCTATCTCCTAATTTAAAGGGTTTTAAATGAAGAGATAAGGGGAAGGCTTGAGGGGGAAGAAATCCCCCCCCATGCGCCGGCCAAGGAAGAGGTGGGCCAGGGGGAACCCTAGGCCGACCCCTCCCCTATATAAAGAGGGGAGGGGGTGGCCGGCCAATTCACCCCTTGACCAAACCCTGGCCGCCCCCCTTCTCTCCTTCACCATGCGCTGCTCCGGCTTAGGCGAAGCCCTGCAGTTTTACTCCTCCACCACCACCACGCCGTCGTGCTGCTGGGATTCCGTGGAGATCTACCACACCTCCGCTGCCCGCTGGAACGTTGAGAGGACGGGCTTCATCGACACCGTACGTATGACCGAGTATGGAAGTGCTGCCGGATTGCAGCACGGACGATCGACTACATCAACAACGAGATCTAATCTCGTAGGCTTTGGAATCTTCGAGGGTTAGTCTCGCAATCTTCTCGTTGCTTCGATCTTGGCAGATTAGATCTTGCTTCTTCCTAGATTGGATCTTGGTTTTTGTTCATGTTCACGGTAGAAATTTTTGTTTTCTATGCAACAAACCCATCAAGGTATTCACAGAAGCAATACCAACACCTTCTAATGTTTTCCCTGTGGGATTCAAATGGGTTTTCCTCCGGAAACGGAATGAGAACAATGAGGTGACGAGATACAATGAAAGGCTTGTAGCACAGGGTTTCACGCAGAGGCCCGTCATTGATTTCAGTGAGACATGTTCTCCGGTAATGAGAGGTATCACTTTTCGATATCTAATATCCTTGGCAGTGCAAACTCATATATATGTGAAATTGACGGACGTACGTCATGACCGCATATCTTTGTGGGTCACTAGATTCAGACATATACAAGAAGATTTCTGATGGAGTCTCTGTCCTCGATGCAAGCGCAAAACACAACACGTATTGTGTAGAATTGAACATGTCTCTTTACACCTTGAAATAGTCAGAACGGATGTGGTACAACCAACTTAGTGAGTTCCTTAATCGCAAAGGTTACTCCAACAGTGATGACTTCCCATGTGTCTTCGTCAAGAAGTCCTCTTCAGGATTTTGCATCATATCAATGTACGTTGATGATCTCAACGTCATTGGCAACACACAATATATTGATGATCTTGGCCTATTCTTTCAGTTTCAGAGAAATCTGGACACCAATATAATTGGATGCACATATGATAGCTATTTATCAGATCCCATAATGCCAGATCGTAGACCGGCTTTGTGTTCCTACATGGTGGAACAACTATATCATGTAAGTCTTCAAAAAAGAATCTAGTTGCAACGTCAACAAATAATTCTAAAATAATTTAATCATATGAGGTATCACTTGAATGCGTGTGGCTTCACAAGATGATAAACAACATACAAAGTCATGTGGGATTGGTTCTATCGAATCACCGACCATTATCTACGAAGATCATGCGGCTTGTGTTTCACGGATGCAAACATGATACATCAAGAGCAAAATCACTAATAGAGGAGGTCCGGAATGGTCCGGAGAATAAGATTCATATATGGGAAGTCACTTTCCAGGGTTCAGGAAAGTTCCGGTGTTTTGACCGGAGCTTCTAGAAGGTTCTAGAGGGTCACCAGTGGGCCCACCACGCTGGGAGGGGCCACATAGGCGCCACATGGCATGGTGGATCCTGACCACTATGACATGTGGGCCCAATCCGGCCCACCCCTAGAGATAAGATCTATCTCTAAAATTAACTGGTTTAAATCTAGAGATAAGATCTATCTCCTAATTTAAAGGGTTTTAAATGAAGAGATAAGGGGAAGGCTTGAGGGGGAAGAAATCCCCCCCCCCCATGCGCCGGCCAAGGAAGAGGTGGGCCAGGGGGAACCCTAGGCCGACCCCTCCCCTATATAAAGAGGGGAGGGGGTGGCCGGCCAATTCACCCCTTGACCAAACCCTGGCCGCCCCCCTTCTCTCCTTCACCATACGCTACTCCGGCTTAGGCGAAGCCCTGCAGTTTTACTCCTCCACCACCACCACGCCGTCGTGCTGCTGGGATTCCGTGGAGATCTACCACACCTCCGCTGCCCGCTGGAACGTTGAGAGGACGGGCTTCATCGACACCGTACGTACGACCGAGTATGGAAGTGCTGCCGGATTGCAGCACGGACGATCGACTACATCAACAACGAGATCTAATCTCGTAGGCTTTGGAATCTTCGAGGGTTAGTCTCGCAATCTTCTCGTTGCTTCGATCTTGGCAGATTAGATCTTGCTTCTTCCTAGATTGGATCTTGGTTTTTGTTCATGTTCACGGTAGAAATTTTTGTTTTCTATGCAACAAACCCATCAAGGTATTCACAGAAGCAATACCAACACCTTCTAATGTTTTCCCTGTGGGATTCAAACGGGTTTTCCTCCGGAAACGGAATGAGAACAATGAGGTGATGAGATACAATGGAAGGCTTGTAGCACAGGGTTTCACGCAGAGGCCCGTCATTGATTTCAGTGAGACATGTTCTCCGGTAATGAGAGGTATCACTTTTCGATATCTAATATCCTTGGTAGTGCAAAATCATATATATGTGAAATTGACGGACGTACGTCATGACCGCATATCTTTGCGGGTCACTAGATTCAGACATACACAAGAAGATTTCTGATGGAGTCTCTGTCCTCGATGCAAGCGCAAAACACAACACGTATTGTGTAGAATTGAACATGTCTCTTTACACCTTGAAATAGTCGGAACGGATGTGGTACAACCAACTTAGTGAGTTCCTTAATCGCAAAGGTTACTCCAACAGTGATGACTTCCCATGTGTCTTCGTCAAGAAGTCCTCTTCAGGATTTTGCATCATATCAATGTACGTTGATGATCTCAACGTCATTGGCAACACACAATATATTGATGATCTTGGCCTATTCTTTCAGTTTCAGAGAAATCTGGACACCAATATAATTGGATGCACATATGATAGCTATTTATCAGATCCCATAATGCCAGATCGTAGACCGGCTTTGTGTTCCTACATGGTGGAACAACTATATCATGTAAGTCTTCAAAAAAGAATCTAGTTGCAACGTCAACAAATAATTCTAAAATAATTTAATCATATGAGGTATCACTTGAATGCGTGTGGCTTCACAAGATGATAAACAACATACAAAGTCATGTGGGATTGGTTCTATCGAATCACCGACCATTATCTACGAAGATCATGCGGCTTGTGTTTCACGGATGCAAACATGATACATCAAGAGTGAGGAAATAAACATCTTGCAAGTTAAATCATGCGATAACCTTGCTGATCTATTCATGAAGTCTCTACCAACTTCAACATTCTATAAATATATTCATGGAATTGGTATGCGACGGCTCCGAGATTTGCAAGAACTAGGTGTTGGAGATATGCCCAAGAGGCAATAATAAAGTGGTTATTATAATATCTTCGTGTTTATGATAAATGTTTGCATACCATGCTATAATTGTATTAACCGAAACATTAATACATGTGTGTTATGTAAACAACAAGGAGTCCCTAGTAAGCCTCTTGTATAACTAGCTTGTCGATTAATGGATGATCATGGTTTCGTGATCATGAACATTGGATGTTATTAATAACAAGGTTATGTCATTAGTTGAATGATATAATGGACACACACCCAAATGAGCGTAGCATAAGATCAAGTCATTAAGTTCTAATTGCTATAAGCTTTCGATACATAGTTGCCTTAGTCCTTCGACCATGAGATCATGTAAATCACTTACACCGGAAGGGTACTTTCATTACATCAAACGCCATTGCGTAAATGGGTGGTTATAAAGATGGGATTAAGTATTTGGAAAGTGTGAGTTGAGGCATATGGATCAATAGTGGGATTTGTCCATCCCGATGACGGATAGATATACTCTGGGCCCTCTCGGTGGAATGTCGTCGATTAGCTTGCAAGCACATGATTGGATCATGAGAGATGGCATACCGCGGTACGAGTAAAGAGTACTTGTCAGTAACGAGGTTGAACAAGGTATGGAGATACCGATGATCAAACCTCGGACAAGTAGAATATCGTGTGACAAAGGGAATTGGCATCGTATGTAAATGGTTCAATCGATCACTAAGTCATCGTTGAATATGTGGGAGCCATTATGGATCTCCGTATCCCGCTATTGGTTATTGCTCGGAGAGGAGTCTCGACCATGTCGCAAAGTTCGAACCGTAGGGTGACGCGCTTAAGGTTCGATGTCGCATAAGTAGATTCAGAATATGAGTTGGAGTCCGAAGTTTTGTTCGAGTCTCGGATGGGATCAGGACATCACGAGGAGGTCCGGAATTGTCCGGAGAATAAGATTCATATATGGGAAGTCAATTTCCGGGGTTCGGGAAAGTCCGGTGTTTTGACCGGAGCTTCTAGAAGGTTCTAGAGGGCCACCAGTGGGCCCACCACCCTGGGAGAGGCCACATAGGCGCCACATGGCATAGTGGGTCCAGCCCACCATGACATGTGGGCCCAGGCCGGCCCCCCTTAGAGATAAGATCTATCTCTAATTTAAATGGTTTAAATTTAGAGATAAGATCTATCTCCTAAAATAAAGTGTTTAAATTAGGAGATAAGGGGGAAGACTTGGGGGAGGAGTTGGCCCCTCCCCATGCGCCCCAAGGGGGCAGGTGGGCCCTAGGGGAAACCCTAGGCCGACACCTATATAAAGAGGGGAGGGGGTGGCCGGCCCCCCATCCATAACCCTAGCCGCCCCTCTCTCTTCCACCTCCATACGCTGTGCAGGCAAAGCCCTGCCAACTCTTCTCCACCACCACCACCACGCCGTCGTGCTGCTGGGATTCCGTGGAGATCTACCACACCTCCGCTGCTGGAACGGAGAGGAAGGAGCTTCATCGACACCGTACGTGCAACCGAGTACGGAAGTGCTGCCGGATTGCAGCACCGGGACGATCGTCTACACCAACAACGAGATTAATCTCGTAGGCTTTGGAATCTTCGAGGGTTAGTCTCATCTCCATCTCGTTGCTTCGATCTTGTAGATTAGATCTTGGGTGTTCCATAGATTAGATCTGTTGGTTTTATTCGTCTTGCGGTAGAATTTTTTGTTTTCTATGCAACGAACCCCATCAGTGGTATAGAGCCATGTCTATGCATAGATCTGTTGCACGAGTAGAACACAATGGTTTTGTGGGCGGTGATGCTTTTGTTGCTTTAGTTTGTGTACTTTGCTTCTTGCGGGATGGTGGGATGAAGCGGCCCGGGCTAACTTTACATGACCGTGTCTCATGGGACTTGCTCCACGCTTGACATGCAACTTGTATTGCATAAGTGGCTTTGCGGGTGTCTCTCCCACCATAGTGAAGATTGTAATTTGCACTTGTATTGTCAACACTAGTATCACCGTTGTGGTTCATGTTCGTAGGTAGATTGGATCTTACTCGAAAACACTAAACCACGTAAAATATGCAAACCAAATTAGAGGCGTCTAACTTGTTTTTGCAGGGTTTGGTGATGTGATATGGCCATGATGTGATGATGATTATATTTGATGTATGAGATGTTCATTATTGTATTATGGCAACCGGCAGGAGCCTAATGGTTGTCTTTAATTTTTGTTAAAGACCTGCGTGTCTATTCATCATGTAATAGCTTTATTTCAAGTAGTTGTTATAGTAGCTATAAGTGATGGACAACCATGAAGCGGCACTGACCTTGACGCCATGCTGGTGATGATGGAGATCATGTCCGTGCTTTGGAGATGGAGATCAAAAGCACAAGAAGAAAGGCCATATCATATCACACATTATGAATTGCATGTGATGTTAATCCTTTTTATGCATCTTATTTTGCTTAGATCGCGACGGTAGCATTATAAGATGATCCCTCTCACTAAATATCAAGATAATAAAGTGTTCATCCTTAGTATGCACCGTTGCTAAGACTTGTCATTTCGAAGCATCTCGTGATGATCGGTGTGATAGACTCTACATGTGCATACAACGGGTGCAAGCCAGATTTGCACAGGATACCAAGGTTGCCTTGACGAGCCTAGCATGTGGACATGGTCTCGGAACACGGATACCGAAAGGTAGAGCATGATTCATATGAATGATATGATGAACACTTTGAGTGTTCGCCTTTGAAGCTACATCTTTTCTCGTGAAGATCGGACTTCGTGTAGTGGATGTGGTTCGTGTAATCACTAAGACAATGCGAGAGATGTTGTTTTAAGTGGGAGTTCACCTAGTTAATTTAAGAATTAAAATTGAACTCAATTTATCATAAACTTAGTCTAAACTCTTTGCAAATATGTTGTAGATCATGGCGCCCCCTCCATCAATTTTAACCAGTTCCTAGAGAAAGAAAAGCTTAAGGGCAATGGTACCAACTTCACCGACTGGTTCCGTCATGTGAGGATCTTCCTCTTGGTGGAAGCTCTAATATGTGCTCGAAGCACCGCTAGGTCCCCACCCTCTGCAGTATCCGAGGACATAAAGAATGTTTATGAGACTCGGGCTATTCGGTACTCCGAAGTTCAGTGTGCCATCTTGTGCAGCTTAGAGGCAGAGCTCCAAAAGCGTTTTGAGCATCACGACCCATGTGAGATGATGCGTGAGCTCAAACTTATCTTTGAAACTCATGCGGCCGTGGAGAGCTATGAGGCCTCGAAGCAGTTCTTTAGCTGCATGATGGAAGAGGGCAGCTCCGTTAGTGAGCACATGTTCGCCATGTCCGGACATGCGAAGAAGCTCTGACATGGGGATGATGATCCCTAACCAGCTGGGTATTCATCGTGTCCTTCAATCACGCCACCAAGTTACAAGAACTTCGTGATGAACTACAACATGCAGAACATGAACAAAGATTTACCTGAACTCTTTTCCATGTTGAAGTCTGCTGAAGTAGAGATTAAAAAGGAGAATCAAGTGTTGATGGTCAACAAGACCACCAGTTTCAAAAAAGGGCAAGCCTAACAAGGGTAACTTCAAGTAGGGCGGCAAGAAGTTGCGGCGCATCTAGAAGCCTAAGGCTGGTCCTAAACCTGAGACTGTGTGCTATTACTGGGAAGGGGCACTGGAGCGTAATTGCTCCAAATACTTGGCTGATCTGAAGAGTGGCCACGTCAAAAAGAAAGGTATATTTGATATACATGTTATTGATGTCTATCTTACTGGTTCTCGTAGTAGTGCCTGGGTATTTGATACTGGTTCGGTTGCTCACATTTGTAACTCGAAACAGGAACTGAATAGATGAAGCGACAAGAGACGAGGTGACGATGCGCGTTGGAAATGGATCCAAAGTCGATGTGATCGCTGTCGGCACTCCTCTACATCTACCTTCGGGATTAGTTTTAAACCTCAATAATTGTTATTTGGTACTGCGTTGAGCATGAACATTATATCTGGATCTTGTTTAATGCAAGACGGCTATTCGTTTAAGTCTGAGAATAATGGTTGTTCGATTTATATGAGTAATGTCTTTTATGGCCATGCACCTGAGATGAATGGTTTATTCTTGTTAAATCTCGATAGTAGTGATACACATGTTCATAACATTGATGCTAAGCAAATTAAATTGAATGATAATTCTACTTATATGTGGCACTGTCGTCTTGGTCATATTGGAGTGAAGCCTCATGAAGAAACTCCATTCCGATGGACTTCTTGAGTCACTTGACTTTGAGTCACTTGACAGATGCGAGGCATGTCTAATGGGAAAAATGACTAAGACTCCATTTTCTGGTACAATGGAGCGAGCTACAGACTTATTGGAAATCATACATACCGATGTGTGGACCAATGAGTGTAGCATCGCGGTGGTTATCGTTATGTTCTAACCTTCACGAATGATCAGAGTAGATATGGATATATTTACTTTATGAAACATAAGTCCGAGACTTTTGAGAAGTTCAAGGAATTCCAAAGTGAAGTAGAAAATCAGCGTAACAAGAAGATTAAGTTTCTGCGTTCTGATCGCGGAGGCGAATATCTGAGTTATGAGTTTGGCATGCATTTAAAGAAATGCGGAATACTTTCACAGTTGACACCGCCAGGAACACCACAGCGAAATGGTGTGTCCGAACGTCGTAATCGAACTCTCTTAGATATGGTTCGGTCTATGATGTCTCTTACCGATTTGCCGTTGTCATTTTGGGGTTATGCGTTAGAGACAGCCGCATTCACTTTAAATAGGGCACCATCTAAATCCGTTGAAATGACACCGTATGAATTATGGTTTGGGAAGAAACCTAAGCTGTCGTTCTTTAAAGTTTGGGGTTGCGAAGCTTATGTAAAGAAGTTACAACCTGACAAGCTAGAACCCAAAGCGGATAAATGCGTCTTCATAGGATACCCTAAAGAAACAATTGGGTACACCTTCTATCACAGATCCGAAGGCAAAATCTTTCTTGCCAAGAACGGATCCTTTCTTGAGAAGGAGTTTCTCACTAAAGAAGTGTCTGAAAGGAAAGTAGAACTCGACGAGGTTGATGAACCTTCTCTCCTAGATCAGAGTAGCGCAGTGCCGGAAGAAGTTTCTGCGCAGCCTACGCTGATAGGAGATGAAGCAAATGATGATGATCATGAAGCTTCGAACGAGGAAGCTACTGAACCTCGCAGATCGACGAGGGAACGTACCACTCCTGATTGGTATGATCCTTGTGTAAATGTCATGATTGTGGACAACAATGATGAGGATCCTGCGACGTATGAAGAAGCGATGATGAGCCCAGATTCCAACAAATGGCAAGAAGCCATGAAATCCGAAATGGGATCCATGTATGATAACAAAGTATGGACTTTGGTAGACTTACCTGATAGCCGCAAGGCTGTCGAGAATAAATGGATCTTCAAGAGAAAAACAGATGCTGATGGTAATATTACTGTCTATAAAGCTCGACTTGTCGCAAAGGGTTTCGACAAATTCAAGGAGTTGACTACGATGAGACTTTCTCACTTGTAGCGAAGCTAAAGTCTGTGAGGATTTTGTTAGCAATAGCTGCATTTTTCGATTATGAGATTTGGCAGATGGATGTCAAAACGGCGTTCCTCAATGGTGATATTGAGGAAGAGTTGTATATGGTACAACCCAAAGGTTTTGTCGATCCTGAAAATGCTGACAAGGTATGCAAACTTCAGCGTTCCATTTATGGACTGAAGCAAGCATCCCGGAGTTGGAATCTACGCTTTGATAGAGTGATCAAAGACTTCGGTTTTATACGGACTCATGGTGAGGCCTGTATTTACAAGAAAGTGAGTGGGAGTTCTGTAGCGTTCCTGATATTATATGTAGATAACATATTATTGATTGGGAATGATATAGAACTATTAAGCAGCGTTAAAGGTTATTTGAATAAGTGTTTTTCAATGAAAGACCTTGGTGAAGTAGCGTACATTTTAGGCATCAAGATTTATAGAGATAGATCAAGACGCCTAATAGGCCTTTCACAGAACATACCTGGACAAGATTCTAAAGAAGTTTAGAATGGATGAAAGCAAGAAAGGGTTCTTGCCTATGTTGCTAGGTAAGGTCTTGAGTAAGACTCAAGGTCCGGCTACGGCAGATGAAAGAGAAAGGATGAGCAAGATCCCCTATGCTTCGGCAGTAGGCTCTCTCATGTATGCCATCCGTGTACTAGACCGGATATCGCACATGTTGTTAGTTTGACCAGCAGATATCAAAGTGATCCAGAATGGAACACTGGACAGCGGTCAAGAATATCCTGAAGTACTTGAAAAGAACTAAGGATATGTTTCTTTGTTATGGCGGTGACCAAGATCTCGTTGTAACCAGTTACACCGATGCAAGTTGGAACACCGATCCCGATGACTCAAGTCTCTCTGGTACGTGTTTATATTGAATGGTGCGCAGTAAGCTGGAGCAGTTCCAAGCAGTGCACGGTGGCGAAATCTTCAACGTAATCTGAATATATAGCGGCTTCAGAGGCTTTATCGAAGCGTATGGATGAAGAGGTTCATTGTTGAGCTTGGTGTGGTTCCTAGTGCATTGGACCCGTTAGTCATTTATTGTGACAACACGGGTGCCATCGCCAATGCAAAGGAACCAAGGTCACACAAGAAGTGAAGCATATCAAGCGTTTTCATTCGATTGGCGAGTACATCGAAGATGGTGAAGTAGAGATTTGCAAAGTACACACAGATCTGAATGTTGCAGATCCGTTGACTAAAGCTCTCCTAGGGCAAAGCATGACCAACACGAATGCCATGGGTGTTAGGTACCTTACAATGTAATCTAGATTATTGACTCTAGTGCAAGTGGGAGACTGTTGGAGATATGCCCAAGAGGCAATAATAAAGTGGTTATTATAATATCTTTGTGTTTATGATAAATGTTTGCATACCATGCTATAATTGTATTAACCGAAACATTAATACATGTGTGTTATGTAAACAACAAGGAGTCCCTAGTAAGCCTCTTGTATAACTAGCTTGTTGATTAATGGATGATCATGGTTTCGTGATCATGAACATTGGATGTTATTAATAACAAGGTTATGTCATTAGTTGAATGATATAATGGACACACACCCAAATGAGCGTAGCATAAGATCAAGTCATTAAATTCTAATTGCTATAAGCTTTCGATACATAGTTTCCTTAGTCCTTCGACCATGAGATCATGTAAATCACTTACACCGGAAGGGTACTTTGATTACATCAAACGCCATTGCGTAAATGGGTGGTTATAAATATGGGATTAAGTATTTGGAAAGTGTGAGTTGAGGCATATGGATCAATAGTGGGATTTGTCCATCCCGATGACGGATAGATATACTCTGGGCCCTCTCGGTGGAATGTCGTCGATTAGCTTGCAAGCACATGATTGGATCATGAGAGATGACATACGCGGTACGAGTAAAGAGTACTTGTCGGTAACGAGGTTGAACAAGGTATGGAGATACCGATGATCAAACCTCGGACAAGTAGAATATCGTGTGACAAAGGGAATTGGCATCGTATGTAAATGGTTCAATCGATCACTAAGTCATCGTTGAATATGTGGGAGCCATTATGGATCTCCAGATCCCGCTATTGGTTATTGCTCGGAGAGGAGTCTCGACCATGTCGCATAGTTCGCGAACCGTAGGGTGACGCGCTTAAGGTTCGATGTCGCATAAGTAGATTCGGAATATGAGTTGGAGTCTGAAGTTTTTGTTTGGAGTCTCGGATGGGATCCAGGACATCACGAGGAGGTCCGGAACGGAGAATAAGATTCATATATGGGAAGTCAATTTCGGGGTTTGGGAAAAAGTCCGGTGTTTTGACCGGAGCTTCTAGAAGGTTCTAGAGGGCCACCAGTGGGCCCACCACCCCGGGAGAGGCCACATAGGCGCCACATGGCATAGTGGGTCCAGCCCACCATGACATGTGGGCCCAGGCCCCCCTTAGAGATAAGATCTATCTCTAATTTAAATGGTTTAAATTTAGAGATAAGATCTATCTCCTAAAATAAAGTGTTTAAATTACGAGATAAGGGGGAAGACTTGGGGGAGGAGTTGGCCCCTCCCCATGCGCCGGCCAAGGGGGCAGGTGGGCCCTAGGGGAAACCCTAGGCCGACCCCCCACCTATATAAAGAGGGGGTGGCCGGCCAAGGCCCCCATCCATAACCCTAGCCGCCCCCCTCTCTTCCACCTCCATACGCTGTGCAGGCTTAGGCGAAGCCCTGCACTCTTTCTCCACCACCACCACGCCGTCGTGCTGCTGGGATTCCGTGGAGATCTACCACACTCCGCTGCCCGCTGGAACGGGAGAGGAAGGAGCTTCATCGACACCGTGCGCGACCGAGTACGGATGTGCTGCCGGATTGCAGCACCGGGGACGATCGTCTACACCAACAACGAGATTAATCTCGTAGGCTTTGGAATCTTCGAGGGTTAGTCTCATCTCCATCTCGTTGCTTCGATCTTGTAGATTAGATCTTGGGTGTTCCATAGATTAGATATGTTGGTTTATTCGTCTTGCGGTAGAAATTTTTTGTTTTCTATGCAACGAACCCCATCACTAGGTGGAGTATCTTCCTGAACTATTCATGTTCAAAGCATCATATCATACTATTTTTTCCTTAATGAGTTTACTTTCCATATTCTCATTAAGGCTTTTAGTGAGGTAATATTAACATAAGATCATATTTCATACTACCCGCTTTCCCCGCCGGGTTTTTAGGAAAGTATATACACGACATATATTGTTCTCTAAACTCTATGGAGTTCTTCCTTTACATGGTTTTTCTCATATCGAGTTAACAAAGAGGCAATACCAATTATATGTTGTATCATTTTCTACTTATTTTCCTAGTGGGTTTGAAGGAGTTTTAACAACATATCCTACACTACCCCTCACATTTTTCCCACATGGTTTTCGGGGGAGACTTAATCAAGATGATGGATCCTTATGCAATGAAGCGGTGATTAGGGGAAGTGCTAGGAATAATCAACACCAGTTGATTATGCGACAATCCCCGCATGGCCCCACACTTGTAATCCCAGGTTTATGGGAACCGTCGTAGCAGTTAGACCCTAGAGCGTCGCCTCCAGGGAACCACCTTTGTAAATGACGCATCTGTTCAAGGCATCTGTTGATGTTGTATATAAGGATTTTGTCTCAATCAATAAAGACTACCGATTGAATCATTGTCATTCCCTCTCGTTCTTTGCAATTTCACTCATTGCAATGTTATAAAGCTATTAATTACGTGTACAAATTCTATGCTTGACACGACAGTGGGATGACCATTTATGGGAAAAAAAACCCGACATTGCCAAGAAGATCCAAGATAATATGCAAGATAACCATGCCCGGTGGCATGTGAAGTCCATCACTGAAGAAAAGAATGAAGAACTCTCCGCTAAGGTAGATGAGGTCATAGGTATAATCAAAGGTAAATAGGAAAATCAAATTAGTGACGTCACTGAAGATAAAGTAGATGAGGTTGATTTTTTTCTCACGATACTTATAAACCTGCAAGGAGAAGCTAAAACTATGGCTTGAATTTTCAAAAACCCTCCAAACAACTACAATAATGATAATAATGGAATGAACAGTGGTGACCTCCGCTCACTTGAGGATACCCTGAAAACTTTCATGAATGCTCAGACCGAGCAAAATAATATTTTCGGTAAGATGTCTGAAAACCATGATGTACACTTGGAAAACTTACTAAGTTAGCACCCTCTTAAAAGAAGTACTAACAAAGTTATCACTATTAAAACTGATACATAGACTCTATAAGAAATAACAAAGACCGTACAGTCACAACCATTTACCCTGCAAAAAGGTGGGTTGCTTGCTAGCTTGATGGATTGATACCTTGTATGATCATCGATTCATAAGTTATTCTCAACATGCATCCTATACCTTTTATTTTAGGTTCAAATGCATGTATGCATAGTGATATTGGTAGGAGCATGCGAAACAAGCAAAGTAGCTAGCTTCATATTCCCGTGCATACTTTCGTTTTTTTTGAAACCATAATATATTAAGCTAGCAAGCCGCCTCATTAAAAACCTTCCAGTCCCCTTCGGTACCCTGGTAAGGAAAAGAGTGCGTTTGAAACTTGCTGCCCCCAAAATCAAAGTATAGTTACATCATTGATGAGAAAATCTAAAAGGAAGCTAGGGGGTTCATCGACCCGATTACAGGATTGATTATTTAGATAACTAAACTTCGCTAACTCATGAGCCACCTTATTTGCTTCCCTCGGACAGTAGATGAAACTAACTTTATCAATTGTACTTGAAAGGTCGACAATATCCGCAAAAATTGCAGAAGAGTCACTCCACCAGTTTTGCTCCCCTGTGCATGCTTCAATCGTTTCCGCTGAGTCAGATTCAGCTATAAGATCATTGCAACCCATATCATTAGCAAGAGATAGTCCCTCTCTCATTGCCATTGCTTCTGCTAAGCTAGCTGAAGCCACATGCGGTACAAAGACATATCTAGCCGCCAAAAGACCTCCCTGAAAGTCTCGTATCACAGCCGCCACCGCACCTGCATTACAGTCGCCATGGAAAGATGCATCGACGTTAAGCTTGACTTGGCGCGGGTTTGGTTTGCTCCACTTGATCTCCTGGCTTTGCCTCTTCTTCCTATAGGCTGCATCCGAATTTGCTGTAATAGATAAAATAGCTTCATATTCCCGTGCATACTTTCGTTAATTAATAGTTATATTATAACTTAGAGACATATTCTCCCATTAAGTTCGTGCAACTCCATATACTATCTAGGGCCTACCAACCAGGTGGTACGTTCTTGGATCGAACATGATCACTGGCTCTTTTTTTCCATATAGCTTTGGTGACTTTTTTGTACCATCATCTCGAATCTTCACTTGTTCTGATGTTCCATAGGTAAATATATGCACAAACTAATTATGAATCAGTTTGGGCAAAATGCTACCTCTATAATGGCTGCATGCTAGGAGAATATATTCTTGTGGTACTAAGAGTTAGGTAAGCGATTCCAATGTTCTACGCATGGATGCGCATGCAGTTCCGTTTTGCACTTTCATCTATCCTGTTTCGGTTAGCATCTTGTAGTACTGCATCATTTAGAATACCAGGGGTTCCTCGGAGCAACCAAGTTTTATATGGGCGTTTTGTTTTCATCTCTGAAACCTCTTTTTATTCTTCTTGCAAACATGTGTACGTGCATGTAGCTGCCTGCAGGCTGCGACTGCGTGCATCTACATATATATGTTGGAATAGGAATATGATTCTCTCCATATGTCCAAATAAGTTGCTCTTGTTTTGTCGGCTGTCTGGACAGAATATGCTCAGACCGGGGAGAAAACATGGACTGCTCGGAGAAGAAACCATGGATTTGGCCAAAAACAGTGTGATGGTTCCAAGTGCATGCCAACATCATAAATCAGTAGCGCTCGCATGCAATTCCGTGTCTGTCCCTTTCTGGAGGGAGAAGGAGAAAGCAGGTTTTTGCTCGGAACTGAAAACAGGTTTTTGGACAGATACTCTCTCTCACGCACGACGCAACAAGAACTTATAAATCGGAGATGAAAAAGAAAAGCTTCTCGCATGCGTGTAGTACATTTAGCTAAGTTAACACACTGCTAGGCTCTCCCATGTGTGGTTGATTCGGTCCCGTAAAGAAGTTGCAGGGAGAATTTGTGTTAGTGGGATTGGGAATAACAGAACATGGGGCCTTCCTTTTTGGATATATTCTCTCAGTCCCAAGTGCCATCTTGATCGAGCTATCTTTCCTCCTAAGCAATCGCTAAACAAAGTGATCGAAAATTTTACCTACAGTAGTATAGTATACGCGTGGAGGCCACATTTTTGTTCAGTAATATGAAATTGTTGCCGGATCGGAAGCTCGGAGGTCGGAGCATATGCGGATGCGAATATAGAGAAGCGTTTGGTTTGATTCTTCCCGTGGGCCTCCCGCGCACATGAGTCCATCCATCAACAGTCTCAGCGCGATGAGCGCGGGCCGACTCGGTAACACCCGAGCCATTTAAAGAAAACACAACATGGGCCGGCCCCATTTAACTCCGCGGTTGCAAAAGCTGCCTTCAATCACGACTCACGACTCGATCTCTGGATTCAATCATTGTGCTCCGATTTTCTCGTGAATTCTGGTGTCTTTTAGGAAAAAAATTCAGATTTCAAAATAAATGTTCAAATTCGAAAAGTGTTCACGTTTGAAAACTGTTCAAAATTTAAAATATGTTTAAATTCAAAAAATGTTCAAACTATAAAAATTTCAGATTTATAAAAACGTTTATATTTTAAAAATATCAAATATGATTTTTTATTATTTTGAAAGTAGTTCAGATCTATAAATGTTCAAATCTAAAATTTATTTGTATTTTTTAAAAAAGTCAGATTTTAAAATTATTCATACTAGAAAAAATAAAGTAGAAAAAATAGAAAATAGAAAAAAAAGATAGAAAAGGAGAAACAGAAAACCGGAAAAAAACGAACATAAAAAGAAAACCAGACAGCACACAGGAAACACAACGCACCAGAATGGTTTCATTAGCTGGGACCACTGGTGGAAAAACAGGCTTCGGGTGAGCCCCATAAGTCGCGATCTGCGAACCGCGACTAATGGTACCTTTAGTCGCGGTTCGGGAGGAGAACCGCGAAAGGGGCCCAGCGCTCGGTGGCCAGCCGGTGCACGTGGTCTTTAGTCGCGTTGGCTGGGCCAGGCGACTAAGCCCGAGGCCTTTAGTCGCGGTTGGCAGCCAACCGGGACTAAAGCCCTCCCCTATATATACCCATCCAGCAGCCAACACTTAGCCATTTGGTGCCATTCTCTTCACAAGCTTCACAAGTGGGTGTTAGGTTTGCTTTTGGTTCCTCTTATGCACATAAGGTGTTTGATGAAATGCCCCAAGAGCATGAAACAAACATGATATGAAGTGTTGGAGCCACACTTGAGCTTTCTCATTTATTTTTTCCTCCTCGATCGCGGTTAGCAACTTGAACCTTTGATGTGTCGTTGATAAAATGTGCATGTGTGTAGTTCATTGTTTAATTTATATTGTTTGTAGCTAGTTAGTTTAACAAATGCATGATGGTTAATTATATATTTTATATTATAATAATGCGTATGAATCGACAATGGATGTACGGTAACCGACTCTCCGGCGAGTTCATACGGGTTTGAAAGATTTCCTCGTAGTGGCTAATGCGAACAAGCAGGGGGGTTTTGTTATCTGTCCATGTGTTAAATGTAAGAATCAGAAGGGTTACTCTTCCTCAAGAGATGTTCACATGCACCGCTGCACGGTTTCATGCCAAGCTATAATTGTTGGACCAAGCATGGAGAAAGAGGGGTTATAATGGAAGAAGATGAAGAAGGGGATGATTTCAATGATGAAAGCTATCTTGCTCATTTCGGTGATACTTTCATGGAGGATGCTGAAGGTGAAGGGGAAGGTGAAGGGGAAGGTGAAGAAGAGGCACGTGATGATCCCGTTGATGATCTTGGTCGGACCATTGCTGATGCACGGAGACGCTGCGGAAAAAGAGAGAGGAGAATTTGGATCGCATGTTAGAGGATCACAGGAAGGCGCTGTACCCCGGATGCGATGATGGTCTGAAAAGCTGGGCTGCTGGATTTTTGAGATGGAAGGCACAGCAGTGTAGCTGACTCGGCATTTGAAAACTTGCTGAAAATGTTGAAGAATATGTTTCCAAAGAATAACGAGTTGCCCGCCACTACGTACGAAGCAAAGAAGGTTGTCTGCCCTCTAGGTTTAGAGGTTCGAAGATACATGCATGCATCAACGACGCATCCTCTACCGCGGTGAATACGAGAATTTGAATGAATGCCCGGTATGCATTGCGTTATAAGATCAGAGGCGATGACCCTGGTGACGATGTTGAGGGCCAGAAACCCAGGAAGAGGGTTCCCGCCAAGGTGATGTGGTATGCTCCTATAATACCACGGTTGAAACGTCTGTTCAGGAACAAAGAGCATGCCAAGTTGTTGCGATGGCACAAAGAGGACCGTAAGTCGGACGGGGAGTTGAGACACCCCGCAGATGGAACGCAATGGAGAAAGATCGACAGAGAGTTCGAAGATTTTGCAGCTGACGCAAGGAACATAAGATTTGGTCTAAGTACGGATGGCATGAATCCTTTTGGCGAACAGAGCTCCAGCCATAGCACCTGGCCCGTGACTCTATGCATCTACAACCTTCCTCCTTGGTTGTGCATGAAGCGGAAGTTCATTATGATGCCAGTGCTCATCCAAGGTCCGAAGCAACCCGGCAACGACATCGATGTGTACCTAAGGCCATTAGTTGATGAACTTTTACAGCTGTGGGGCAGACCTGGTGTCCGTGTGTGGGATGAGCACAAAGAAGAGGAATTTGACCTACGAGCGTTGCTTTTCGTAACCATAAACGATTGGTCTGCTCTTAGTAACCTTTCGGGACTGTCAAATAAGGGATACAATGCATGCACGCACTGCTTACATGAGACCGAAAGTGTACATTTGCCAAATTGTAAGAAGAACGTGTACCTTGGGCATCGTCGATTTCTTCCGAAAGGTCATCCAAGAAGAAAGAAAGGCAAGCATTACAACGGCAAGGCAGATCACCGGCCGAAGCCTCGGAACACACTGGTGCGAGGTATTTGATATGGTCAAGGGTTTGAAAGTCATCTTTGGAAAGGGTCCTGGCGGACAATCGGTTCCGAAGGGAGCTGACGGGCACGTAGCCATGTGGAAGAAGAAATCTATATTCTGGGAGCTAGAATATTGGAAAGTCCTAGAAGTCCGCTCTGCAATCGACGTGATGCACGTTACGAAGAATATTTGCGTGAACATCCTAAGCTTCTTGGCGTGTATGGGAAGTCAAATGATACAAAGGAAGCACGGCAGGACCAGCAAAGTTTGAAAGACCCCGATGACCGGCATCCGGAACGGTTTCAAGGTCGTGCCAGCTACGCTCTGACCAAAGAAGAGAAGGTCATCTTTTTTGAATGCCTGAGCAGTATGAAGGTCCCGTCGGATTCTCGTCCAATATAAAGGGAATAATAAACATGGCGGAGAAAAAGTTCCAAAACCTGAAGTCTCACGACTGCCACGTGATTATGACGCAATTGCTTCCGATTGCTTTGAGGGGGCTCCTGCCGGAAAATGTTCGAGTAGCCATTGTGAAGCTATGTGCATTCCTCAATGCAATCTCTCGGAAGGTAATCAATCCAGAAGTTCTACCACGGTTACAGAACGATGTGATCCAATGTCTTGTCGTTTCGAGTTGGTGTTCCCGCCATCCTTCTTCAATATTATGACGCACCTCCTGGTTCACCTAGTCGATGAGATTTCCATTCTCGGTCCTGTATTTCTACACAATATGTTCCCCTTCGAGAGGTTCATGGGAGTATTAAAGAAATATGTTCGTAACCGTGCTAGGCCAGAAGGAAGCATCGCCAAGGGCTATGGAAATGAGGAGGTAATTGAGTTTTGTGTTGACTTTGTTCCTGACCTTAAGCCGATTGGTCTTCCTCAATCGCGGCACGAGGGAGACTAAGTGGAAAAGGCACGATCGGAAGGAAATCAATGATATGTATGGACGGCCATTCTCTGACTGAAGCACACCACACAGTTCTGACCAATTCCAGCTTGGTGGCTCCGTACTTTGAGAAACACAAGAATATTTTACGCTCGGACAACCCTGGGAAGCCTGAATCCTGGATTAGGAAGGCCCACATGGAGACTTTCGGCAGTTGGTTGAGAAAACATTTAATGAGTGACAATAAGGTTGTAGATCAGCTGTACATGTTGGCCAAGACACCATCTTCGACTATAACGACTTTCCAAGGGTACGAGATAAATGGGAATACATTTTACACGATCGCCCAAGATGGATCGGGATGCAGATGTTGTGGCGAAGTTGGTAACGGAAATGGATGTGATGAAGAAAACCGTGAGTGTACTAGTCGCCGAAAGAGATGCAGCTCGGGCGCAGCATGAAGATCATCCAATGGATCTCGGAAGCCAGCAGCGGAGAAGAAGCAGCGTGGCTTCCACGGAGGCCTCACCGGCACCGACGATAGAAATTACCGCACCGGAGCCTCTGGTGGTCGAAGTATTGCACCGGAGCCTCCTCGCTACCCGTGGACGATATAAAGGAGATGAAAGCATGTCATCTGTATTATCCTATCGGGAACATGTCCATGAAGGTAGCCATCGGCAGTGCTTTACACCTGGAGCACTCCACCACAACAACCCCATTCAAGATGGCTATGCTCGTGTCACGGTGGAGGAGATAGTCCAAGGGTTTGAGGACCTGGACATTGACATTGCTACACCTGAAGGGGTGAAAAGACTTGGAGATGTCAAGCGCCAGTTCATTCTATGGCAGAAGAAATTTATCAAGTTTCCAGGCGAGGCGCCAACAAGTCCACCCCCGTACGGTGGTGGTGGTGGCGGTGGCGGTGGCGGTGGCGGTGACGGTGGCGGTGGCGGTGACGGTGGCGGTGGTGCTTCACCTAATACACCTCATTCACGTCAGACGCCGCCCCCAGTCCTCGTCCGGCGGGTGATCGGACACCGTACCGCCCCAATCCACCTCCGGCGAAGAAGCAGTCCCGGGTTATAACCCGGACCCTTACGTACCTAAGAAAACAAAGGTACCGGAGGCCTCTCCCCAGGAGGTCTTGGGAAAGTAGTGCCGAGGAAGTCGAGGCGGGCGCGGCTGCTGATTTAGAGAAATGGAAGGCGAGCGTCAAGAAGAAAATAGAGGGCGAGCCCAAGCCAGTATATTCTGACAAGGAAAAGAGTGGGCTAAGTCATTTTTGAACACACCGTCCCAAGCCGCGAAGAATCTGCCTGACGACTATTTACGTGAACTTCGTAGGCAAGCACTCGCGTTCAAGAACAGGAAAGAGTTGGCGGAGAAGAAAGCCTTGAAGGACGAGGCCGAGTCAAAATTAGAAAGGGGGAAAGAAGTTGCCCAGCTCGGGGAACAAAGTAAACAATCGATCGCCCCGCTCATAGTGCAAGCCGCCGATCCGGATGCCCCCGATATCATAGCAACAAGCACATGGATTGTAACGAGTACCAGAGAACAAGCGGCCGAGTTAGGTATCACTCTTCGTGCCGCTAGGCCTTGATGAGGCGCCAATGAAGGACGTAGTATTTACATATGTGAAGAATGGCCCTCTCGTCGAGCCTGCGCAGGAAGAGGATCTACCTCGACAAATGCTAGGTCTGCTAAATTGGTACAAGGGTTACATAAAACATAAAAACGCCAAAGAGTATATCTATGCGGAAGTTAGATATGAGCATCACTTCAAACATTACTGGGTACAAATTCCTCTGAGTGAATTGTTCCAGCTGTTCAATCTGCGCGACCTCGACAAATCTATCATCAGTTGCTACGTTCTGTAAGTGATTTATTAATTTCTACCCCATCTCGTTCATTGCGGCGCACTATATATATATATATATATATATATATATATATATATATATATATATATATATATATTGTCCTAACTATCTTGTTGTGTACGCTATATATTATGCAGAATGAAGAAGCGGGAAATGCGAATAAGGAACATCCATGATGTTGGGTTCATTGACCCACACATCGTTAATTCATATGTGTTAGAACACCACCCCGCCGACGTGGAGGATGACCTGTGGCGGTTTATTAGAAAACAGCAACAGAAAAGTGATATTCTATTTCCTTACCATTTTGGGTGAGTGCTTCTGTCTTGAGCACATTCTCTTTTGTTTATGGTATGTGGCTAATCGATGAGTTATGCATGATTGTGCATGTATCGTGTCCGCAGGTTCCACTGGATTCTTATGGTAATTAAAGTTCAGACCTCCTCAGTTCTCGTCCACGACTCTCTGAATATGGATCCGGCGATTTGGGGCGACATGAGAAAAATGATGCAAAAGTAATTATTTTCATTCATTTGCGCTCTATATCGATCGGCCTATTTCTTTCATCATTTCCTAATATCAAGTAACTAATTAATAACTCTCTTGTTTATTTAATTTTCTTTGCCTCGTAGGGTTTGGAGACGGTTCGTAGATACCAAGGTCGGTGAATTCAAAAAGGAGCTACATTTTAAAATGGCAGTGCGGACGACTGGGGATATTCAGCCACCGGGGACCAATCTATGTGGATACTATGTTTGTGAGAGGATCCGGAGATACTGCAATGAGCGGGACCAGACGTGTGAGAACAACATCACGAGGAATAACCTCCGGAAGACGCTTAGTCCAGAAGCTTTCCGACCACTTCAAGAGGAACTAGCTGGATGGTTGGCGAAGTCATCGATCCTAGAGGAGAACACTATTACGATGACGTAGAACTTTATATGCACCAGAATTTGTAACTAACTTGTTCAAAATTGTATATGGTCATCCGATATTGAATATATATTGTATATGGTCATCCGATATTGAATATATATTGTATATTCCTCTTGAATTCTTTTTGGTTCTAATTTCAAATTTGTTTGAAATTGTACATTCATATGCATGTATGTATACAGTACCGTAGAATATGTGAAACTCCTTCAAAATTAAAACCCAAAAGAAATAAAACAATACAAATTAAAAAGAAACCAGATTTAGGGGAGGGGGCTAAAACCCTAAACCTGCGGAGGCCTTTAGTCGCGGTTGGCCAAGAACCGCGACTAAAGGTCCTCCGCCCTGGCGCTCCCTGCGGCCCACGTGGACGGGCCTTTAGTCGCGGTTCGTAAGGAACCGCGACTAAAGGGGGGGGGCCTTTAGTCGCGCTGCTTTGGTCGCGGTTGCGCCACCGCGACTAATGGCAGTTGCCAACCGCGACCAAAGCCTGTTTTTCCACCAGTGGACAAATTCACAAGGAGGAAAGGCCAGGGCGGCATTGGCTTTAAAGATCTTGACTTATTCAACCAAGCCCTCTTGGCAAGACAAGCCTGGAGACTAATTGCCTTCCCGGACAGCCTATGTGCGATAGTGCTAAAAGCTAAATACTTCCCCAATGGGGACTTACTGACGCTGCTTTTGTGAAAAACCCATCCCCTGGATGGCAAGGCATTATGCATGGTTTAGAACTCTTAAAGAAGGGCGTCATCTGGAGAATTGGTAATGGTAGAAAAGTTAGAATTTGGCGTGATAATTGGATTCCCCGAGGTGAGATGAAAGCAACAGAAAATGCGACAAACTCAAGAGTGAGGAGAGTGACTAACCTCATTAACCAGGAAGACCATACTTGGAAAGAAGACTACTGGAAGTTTGTGAAAAAGTTTGTGCCCTCTATCCTTTTGTTTGTGAACTTTGCTATAAAGTGGGTCATTTCAATTTTCAATGCTCAGGCTATGATAATAGCCTTTCAAATCTAATGAGTACTGGAAGTTTGTATTGTGATGACATGATCACTCCTAATCAGCATGATGAACTTACATTACTTTTGGGGTTATCAAGGAAAACTTCTTTGGTAGATATGAGTGCTTTTGATATGAATAGTTTCCAGGATGGATGTCATCTTTATTGTGTTGATAATTTCCACACAAATACTTACATACAAAATATTGTAAAAGATGAAACTTTACCAAAATATGGCAGGACTAATATGTGTTTTGTTCTTATTAATGAAAAGGAGGAATCCTCCAAAGTTTTTTCTGTTGTTTCTGACAATAAACCAGGGTATGTGGAGAAGCTTCCTTTCAAGCTTCTCCCTCTTAAAGAGGGGAAGAAGAAGAAGAAGAAGAAGAAGAGGAGGAGTAAAAGGAGAGAGGAAACGTTATCTTCCCCTAAACATGTTGCTCCTATTATAGTTTTTGTTGATGAGTCTTGTTAAGCTTCATGCACTAGCCACTTGAACCAAAAGTTCGAACTGATGGAAAGGGCTAGGCAATCCACATATACACTTCACAACACCCCCACTCGCGTGTGACGGGAGAAGAGAAAGTCAACACGTGAAAGAAGAAGAGCACACCGAAACAACGGTGGCTAAAGAGGGGGCAACAACAATTTTTAGGCTTAATTGCGAAAAGCATGTGAAAGCCAGGATTTGAACTTGAGACCTGGGGCTCTGATACCATGTTAAGCTTCATGCACTAGCCACTTGAACCAAAAGTCCGAACTTATGGAAATGGCTAGGCAATATACTTATACACTTCAACACCCCTCTCACGTGTGACGGAAAGACGAGAAGACAAGTCAACACGTGTAGAGAGGTAAAGAGGCAGCGGCGGCGGCCGAGCGTGGGATGGCAGGGTGCCGGGGCGGGCGGCGGCTGCGGCTGCGAGGATTTTAGAATAAATTGTGAAATCCAGGATTTGAACTCGAGACCTGGGGCTCTGATACCATGTTAAGCTTCATGCACTAGCCACTTGAACCAAAAGTCCGAACTGATGGAAAGGGCTAGGCAATCCACATATACACTTCACAACAAGTCTGAACTCGATGATGATCCTATGCTCGTTACCTATAGTAGTGATCATGATTGGAAAAAACACACTACTTTTGATATTGAAAATCTCTTGGGTACCAATTCTAAAAATGATGATGTTAATAATTGCTGTAATATTAGTACTTTCCATGTTCCTTCCAATGATGATATGTTTACAAATAAACACACTTTGGAAGATAACTATTCTATTGCTTATGTTGATATTATACCTCCAATATATGATGATTACAATGATGAAGATGATATTTTCAGTCCACCTACTATTGAGAAGAAAATTAATTATGATTACAATATGCCTCCTATATTTGATGATTATGGTGTTGAGAATAATAATGATAGCTATTTTGTTGAATTTGCTCCCACTACAATTAATAAGAATGACTATGCTTATGTGGGGAGTAATAATTATTTTATGCATATTGCTCATGATAAGAATGTTTTATGTGATACTTATATTATTAATTTTATTCATGATTCTACTGAAAATTATTATGTGAGAGGGACACATGCTTTTATGTATCTCAACAATATTAAGTTTCACCTATTTATGTTGAAAATTTTGAAGTTGCACTTGTTTTGCTTTCCTATTCTTGTTGCTTTGTGCTTTCATGACTTGTTTCTTTACAAGATTATTTTTCATAGGAAGTAGGTTATACTTAAATTTGTTTTATATTTGCTTCTTGATGCTCTCTTTTACTTCAATTCATATTTCTTATGTGAGCATCTTTTCAAATTACTGTGCCTAGCTGAAAGGCGTTAAAAAAAGCACTCTTGGGAGATAACCCATGTTTTATTTCTGTAATAATTTTTTGTTGAGTCTTGGAAGTTTTTACCTCTATAACAACCTATCCTTATCATTTTCATTTCGTTTTTGTGCCAAGGACAGCCTCTAATAGGAAGAAGGTAAGATTTGGGGAGGTTGATGTCCTGAAACAGATTCTGTGTTGTCACAAAAAACAATTAGTATTCTCAGCCAGAACGTCGGATTGATCTGAGAATATGCCCCGGGTTATTATCCAACTTTCATTAGTTTTGTACTTTTCGATTTGAGCAATAGAGGATTTTCAAAAAATCGATTTTTACGTGTTGTTATGTTTTGACAGATTTCTGCCACTATTTGCATTTGCTTCTTAATCTTTTTCTTTTTGAGTTCTTTTTAGAGAAAGAGATTTTAAAAGAAGTTGCTACAGTAGCTAATGTTTTAATGGATGTTTGATTTATTGTAGAACTGAACCGAAGTGGATTTGTTATTTTAATTGCACTTATGCTGCTAATGAAAATTGTGTGAAGTTTTGTATGAAGAAAGTTTTCAAGTGTAGGGAGAGAAGAATGATGTGATGAGATGAAGTATGCACAAAATCTCAACCATGGGGATGTCCATGTCACCCCAAGAAATATCCAAGAGGTACAAGCGTCAAATCTTGGGGATTCCCAAGGCATTCCCTTCTTCATCAACAAAAATATCAGGTCATCTTTCAAGACACTATATTTTTATTGCTTCATATGCCATGTGTTGTTCTGGGAGCTTCTTTATTTTTGTTTTTAGTTTTATTTTGTT
The DNA here is from genome assembly GCA_030979885.1 of Lolium multiflorum. Taxonomy (NCBI): domain Eukaryota; kingdom Viridiplantae; phylum Streptophyta; class Magnoliopsida; order Poales; family Poaceae; genus Lolium; species Lolium multiflorum. Next base: position 81,263,363 of record CM061749.1, read on the forward strand.
TTGTTTGCTGTAATCAACTTGGTTGGATCCTAGCATTTTTGTGTGGGAGAGAGACACACTCCATTTTTATTGCATAGAACACTCTAGTTTTCACTCTTATTGTTCTGCGAGTGTTCTCTTTTGCTAGTACTGCGTTCCACTCATATTTTGTTCAGAGCTTGTTAGTTTTCTTCAGTTAGGTATGATTGGCTCTCGGGCCTTTATTGATTATTATCTATGAGAGTTGTTTCAAATAAATTGATTGTTGTTGGAGAAGGGTAAAATATTTCATGCTTATAGTGGTGCAAAAGGAAGCATGTTTAGACTGTGGCTTAGACTTTAACATGTCATGTTAGATATTATTTTAATTATATGCTTAGTAGTTACTATTGTAGCATGACTTGTCTCAAATAGCCGAGAGTGCTTAATGTGCCATTGAGAGAATCATGTGTTGTTTTAATCATACAAAAGCATAATATTATGGTATTCTCCTTTAAATGTTTTATTTGGGTTGACTTGACGCATGCTTACACCATGTTATGACTACAAACCAGTCACCTCAAGCCTCTATGATCATTTAGATTTTGACTTGTAATATCACTTTATGCTTTGATTAATAATGTTTTGTCGCTATGCATGATTATGACCATTATTGCTCTCTTTGTTGGTCGCTCTCAGTCTCTTGCTAGCCTTCACCTGTACTGAGTATGAGCTCTACTCGTGCATCCAACTCCCAAAAACCAAAAGTTTGACAAATGTGTCCACCATACCTAACTATATGTGGTATTTCACCACCACTTCAAAGTAAATTGCTTGTGTGCTACATTTAAAACCTTCAAAAGTTATTACCTGTTTTGTGTACATGCTTTAGCTCATGAGGAAGTGTTGGATGCTTTATTGTCTTTTTCATGTTTATTTGGCTTCACACCTTGACTAGCATGCATAATGTGCTAGTCCCTAATATTGCAAAAAGAGCAGGCACACGGGTGCCCAGCCCACTAAATATAAAATAAGAAAATAATAAAATAAATATTCTAACACTATGAGCTTGAGAAATCATGAACTTAGCTTGTTCAAACAAAGGAGAAGAAAAACTTTATTGTTCTCTCTATGGGAGCCGCTCTTGAAGCCATTAGACATGAAAGGATGATAGATCATTTGATGCCATTCGTTGACATAGACATACATATCTCTCAAAGTACATTTTCAATACCTCTATTTTATTCAAAATAAAAAGCTTTAGCACATGAATAATCTTACTTCCCTCTGCGAAGGGCTTTTTTTTACATTTATGTTGAGTCTTTGTCTTCTAACTTTATGCAGCAATTAAGAGAGCATAGTTATCATTGTAAGTATAATGTGCATAGTCCCAAGATTTATTATTGATTGATTCATAATTATGTTATTGCTTGTTCTCAAATTATTTGTATATAGTCACCCTTTGAACTTTAAAGGTGTCCTCGCATTTATGTTTTGCTATTCCATGAAGAACAAGCTGAATACCACTTTGCTATGTTTTCTCTATGCTAAAAACAAACAGTTGTTTTCAGTGCACTATTATTCATGATCTTTTGTTTGAGTTACTTCTCATGTTGTAACATAGTTGCTAAGTTCTATTGTTAGAATTATATCTATCATGCCTATGTTTAGAGTACTTTGATCTCAGCTCACTATGCTTTTACAACAACTTGATCAAGATTGTGTTGGCGCATGTCACCTCAAAAATTATTTATGTTATCACTTACCTACTCGAGGACGAGCATAAGTTAAGCTTGGGGATGCTGACACGTTGCAAACGTATCTATAATTTTTGATGCTCCATGCTTGTTTTACACAAATTTCTATATGTTTTGTTTACACTTCGTGGCATTTTTATGCATTTTCTGGAACTAACCTATTAACAAGATGCCACAGTGTCAGTTCCTGTTTTCTGTTGTTTTTGTATTTCAAAAAAGTTGTACAGGAAATATTCTCGGAATTGGACGAAACAAAAGCAAAACCTCCTATTTTTCCTGACACGAAGACGGAGTCCAAAGTGGAGGAGGGGCCAGGTGGCCACACCATGCCTAGGCGCGGGCTACCGGCCGCGCCTAGGGGTGGTGTGGGCCCTCGAGCGCCCACCGACCTCGCCTTTCTGCCTATAAATTGCCTCCCGACGCGAAAACGCTAAATCAATCAACCTCCATCCACAAAAAGTAGCTCCGCCGCCATCGAAGACAAGTTTGGGGATAGAAGTGTCTGTTCGCACCTGGGCCAGGATTGCCCGGAGCCATCTCCATCGAGTCCACAACCATCTTCATCCCTGCTGTTGACTCCTATGACGAGCAGGGAGTAGTTCTCCCCCGAGGCTGAGGGCTTTACGGTAGCTATGTGGTCTATCTCTTTCTCTCCCATGGTGTGGTCTTTATGTGATCATGAGCTTTGTAATCTAGTTGAATAAGTAGATGTTACTATTCATCTATTATGCTACTCAAGTGGTTTTATTATGTGATCTCGGGAGACACCTTGTTCCACGATGTGAAGGTGACTGTGTGCACACCATGTGTGTCTCTTAGGATAAATTTTACAGAAATACTTATCACGAGTTATAATTCGAGTTGGATGTCTCTATGAAATTGTGGTGTTTGTCAGTATTATCTTTGGATGCTCAAAGTGACAGCGTGAGGCATCCCTTGATTTGTAACACGAACTTTAAGGAGTGCTTTTGCAGCCCTACGCGATGAATTGGTGTTTTTTATCCAACCGGAAAGTAGTTCAGAGTAGCATAGTGAAGAGATAATATTTATGTATTCATTTATGATATCATTGTTAGAGTATTCACTAGTGAAAGTATGATCCCTATGCCTTGTTTCTAAGCATTGAAACACCGTTTACAAGCAGTTCTACGACATGTTTGTTTGCTGCCATTTTATTTCGGATTGCAATTACCACTTTAATCATCCATATTACTTGTATTTCACTATCTCTTCATCGAACTAGTGCCCCTATACACCTGAAAAGTGTATTGGGTGTGTTGGGGACACAAGAGACTTCTTGTATCTTAATTGCAGGGTTTCTTGAGAGGGATATCTTTGACCTCTATCTCCCTAAGTTCGATGAACCTTTGGTGATTCACTTAAGGGAAACTTGCTGCTGTTCTACAAACCTCTGCACTTGAAGGCCCAACACTATCTACAAGAATAGAAGCGTGCGTAGACATCAGGTTGGGATAGATCGCCCGTCCTGGTTCGTGTCTCCGCACTTGCATCTGGGTGTCATACACACAATCTTCTAATAAAATCACAACACTTTGGGTTTCTTACCCTGAAAGCCAATCTTTTTTTATATATCTGGAGGGTTGGATGTAATTTGTCAATCTAGTTTCATACGAGACACCATCACATTATTACCTATATAAAGTTACAACTTTTTGCTGAAACCACATAATTGTGGTTACTGTTGATATCTTCCTTTCCTCCAATCACAAATCACCACATTGTTATTTTAACATGATGCCATCTTGGTTTTGTAGATTATAGTTGTGTTACCTTTTTACTTCCCTGCCTGGGCAAGGTTTTTTAGTTTTAGACGGCGCTAGCAAATGCTCACAAAAACTCACCATTAATTACTCAAGTTAGGATTGCCGGTGGAGTCTAGGCGGCTGCCCAGGCTAGCTGGCTGCGGCTTCATCACTGACGGCACCCCATGGCCTCTAAGTAACGGTCTCAACTAACTCTTATAGGTGGACCTGAAAGTGCATGGAGCCCCCATGTGTGGTTTTGGTAATTAATGACAATCCCTATGGACTAATGTTTGCATTGAGTTATATTTGTAGGTGTTGTCCATAGGCAATGCTTGAAACATATGTTGGCTTCAAGGTTGCAATAAGAAGAAATTGATGAAGGATATCAAGTGTCAAGTATGTCTTGAAGATGAAGATGAAGTGAGCCCTCAAGTTACTTCAAGACATCAACATGATGAAGAATTAAGAAATGAAGTGCAAGTTCAAGATGAGCCAAACTCGAAGAGATCATATGCTTGAAGCTTGCCATGAAGAAATGAAGTGCAAGTTCAAGATGAGTCAACTCGAAGAGATCATATGCTTGAAGCTTGCCATGAAGAAATGAAGTGCAAGTTCAAGATGAGTCAACTCGAAGAGATCATATGCTTGAAGCTTGCCATGAAGAAATGAAGTGAAAGTTTAAGGTGAGCCATCTCAAAGAGATCATTTGCTTGAAGCATGCCCTCCATATGGTGTTCATGAATATATGAAGTTGCACCTAAGAAGAAGCTCTCCCATGGTGGATTATGGGGGAGCAATCCACAAGACTTCGTCAAGCAAACACAATCAAGAAAGATGTTCCATCTTGTTGCGGTCAAGATCGTCATCATCAAGCTCAAGTGGATTGCTCAAGGTTAAGGTTTGCTCTTGATAGGGTTTCTTTATCACCGGTCTCATGGTGTAGTTGGAGACTGGTTTATAGTTTAGTTGCCGTACTATCAAGAGGGCTCTCGAGTGAGTAACTCGATCGTATCCTTCGGAGAGCTCAAACCTTTGCATCCTTGCATCATCCTTCTTGGTTGTTATTTGGATCTTATCCATATGGTGTTTTAGAGCTTGTGTTTATTCTCATGACAAGCTCTAGTTCATCGAAAACGGATTCCGCATGAATCACTTGTTGCGTTTTCGATATTGGAGTTTTTCTCGGTTTCTCGTATTGAGAGGTTTCACTCTAAAATACATAGAAAAACCTACCCCAATTGTTCTTAAGCTTTTCACTCTTTGTGGGGTAGCTCTTGTCATCTTCTTTACAACAAAATTGGTTTCACCTAAATCCGAGTTTCCTAACTCAAGTTGTTGCATTTTCCATATTGGAGGTTTTACCGGTTTGCTGTTTATAGATAGGTAAAACCTTTATTCATTTGTTTCTATCCTCCTTTGCTGGACTATGATGTTTCTATGCGTATTGTTGTAGAGCTTGTTGTTGTGATTTCAACGAGCCCAAGATCATCGAAATCGGAGTCCGGATGCAAAAGTTATTAAGGTTTTCGTATCGGGTGTTTGGGCAAAAACTCCAAGCCCCGGGGGCCTTGCTGGCCGGCCGGCCTGCCGGTGAAAAAGGCCAGCACTGCCGCCACCCCCTTGCAGGTGGAACAAGGCCGGCACTTGTCGCGATTTTGGCCCCAACGGGCAGAAATCTAAGACCCCTATTTAAGGCCTTCTTCCTCCTCTTTCTCCTCACTTCTTCTTCCTCCTTTTGCTCTCACCATTGTTGACCTTGAGAGCTTGCCTCATCCCTCTACTCCTCCAATGATTCTTGAATCCATTTGAGGGAAAAGGAAGAGGAGATCTAGATCTACATTTCTACCAATCAAATCCATCTCTTTGTGAGTGGAACTCTCTAGATCTTGATCTTGGTGTTCTTTGTGAATTCCTTTGTTCTTCCTCTCTTATTCCCCCAATAGCTTTTGTAGCTTTGTTGGAATTTGAGAGAGAAGGACTTGAGCATCTTTGTGGTGTTCTTGCCATTGCATTTGGTGCATCGGTTTGAGTTCTCCACGGTGATTCGTGGAGGTGAAAGCAAGAAGGTTGTTACTCTTGGGTTCTTGGAACCCTAGACGGATTCTAGGCCTTCGTGGCGATTTGTTGGGAGCCTCCAATTAAGTTGTGGATGTGTGCCCCAATATTTGTGTAAGGCCCGGTTTCCGCCTCGAAGGAAATCCCTTAGTGGAACCGTGACCTAGGCCTTTGTGGCGGGGGTCACCGGAGATTTAGGTGAGGCGCCTTCGTGGCGTTCGGTGTGTGGTGTGAGTACCGCATCTTGGGGTGAGGCCTTTGTGGCGTTGGTGTGCATCGAGCAACCACACCTCAAGGTGAGCCTCTTGTGGCGTTCGGGAGCACTAAGCAACCGCACCTCTCCACCGGAGATTAGCACTCGCAAGAGTGTGAACTCCGGGATAAATCATCGTCTCCGCGTGCCTCGGTTATCTCTATACCCGAGCTCTTTACTTATGCACTTTACCTTGTGATAGCCATCGTGCTTGAAGTTATATATATCTTGATATCACATACTTGCTTGTATTGCTTAGCATAAGTTGTTGGTGCACATAGGTCCACCATTGCTTAGAATAAGTTGTTGGTGCACATAGGTGAACAATAGTATATAGGCTTTGGGCTTGACAAAGTAAACGCTAGTTTTATTCCGCATTTGTTAAGCCCATCTCGTAAAAGTTTTAAATCGCCTATTCACCCCCTTCTAGGCGACATCCGTGTCCTTTCAATTGGTATCAGAGCAAGGTCTCTCATTCTTAGGCTTCACCGCCTTGAGAGTAAAGATGTCGGTTAGGGGATTAGATCACAATAACTTATTTATATTTGATGGCACAAATTATGATCTATGGAAAATTTATGTGCTTAATATTTTGCGGGGTATTTCCCCGGACATGGAGCAAATTCTTGACATGGGTTTTTCTTCTCCTAAGGATCCTCAAAATTTATCTCTTGAGGAGAAGAGAAACTCTTGCCTCGATGCTCTTGCTTCTCATGTGTTTTCCATTGTTGTGAGCAATGTAGTTACTTCATCAATCATGCCTTTTGGGAGCGCTCATGAATTATGGACAAAGCTTCAAGACAAATATGATGTGTCCAATATTATTGAGGATGATTGGATTGCTTCCACTTCCGGCCGTGATGAGTTCTCATCTTCATCCACTTCACCAAAGTGTGGTAAGACACAAGGTAATGATATGGTGAGTGGTGATGAAAATTGCAATGTTAATATTGAGCTTACTATTGATGATTCTTCATCTCTATCTCATTGCAATGGTTCATCTTTGGACTTAAACACATCTAGCACTAGAAATGATTTACATGCTTGTGTTGATAGTCCTTGCATATCATGTGTAAGTTGCATGAATAATAAATCTAATGATGATATGCTTGCTTTGTCTTGTGGCCATGATAAAAATGCTTATATTTCCTCTAGTTGTTGTGTGACTAACATTGTAGAGGAAACCAAAGATTCTATTGGTCAAGACAAGATCTTGAAAGGAGCCTCAAGTAACTCCTCATCTTTATCTCACGGTTCTCATATATGCCTTATGGCCAAGAGTTCCACGGTATCTCCTACCGTGGAACCTAATATTCCTCGTGGTGATAAGGATGAGGATAAGTATGAAGAAGAGGATTGGGTTGTCTCTCTACGCAATAAGGGAGAGAGTGTTTTCAAGGTTCTTTGCAAAGATAAAATTGCTTGCTCTCACTTCTTTGAAATCTTGACTACCGCTATTGAGAGCCAAAAACTTATTTGGATGCATGAGAACACCATTGATAAAAAGGGTGCTCTTGAACGAGAGTATGCCAATGATGTAGCATCCCTAAAGAATGATCTTGAAGAAGAACAAGAGACCGTAGCCTCTCTTGAAGAGCAACTTGAAACCCTTGAAGTGTCTCAAAATGAAATAGTTTCTAAACTCACTAAGGAAAGAGACCATGCTAAAGCTCAAGTAAAAATGCTTAAAAAGGAAAATTCCAAAGTTGGCGTTGGTCATGATAAACTTGTTAAGGATCTAGATGATCTAGACAAGGCCCACAAGGCCTTGGAGAGCGAACACTCTATCCTCACCAAGTCACATGAGCAACTCCAAACTTCTTATTTAAAAGAGCATGCTATGTTACCCACTCTTCTTAATATGTCTTGTGATGATGCTTGTGCTACTAACTCTACTTCTTGTGAAGCATCTATCTTGAAGGAGAATGTTGAGCTAAGGGCTCAACTTGAATTGCTAACTTGCAATTATGGGAAATTGGAAGAAAATCATGGAAAGCTTTCTCGCTCCCATGAGGATCTTCTAGCCTCTCATGATAGGCTAAAGTTATCTCATGAGGCTATCATATCTAAGGCAACACCTTGTGAGCCTCATGTGGATACTAGCACTTCTACTCAAAATGCTATATTGCCATGTGCTAGTCCTTGTAATTCATCCACTCATAATATTGCTAAATCTTGTGATGAATTATCTTCCTTGCCTTGTTTCTCTAACAATGAAGATTCTACTTCCTCTAGTACTTGTGTTGTTACTAACCATGTAGAGGAAATCAAAGAGCTCAAGGCCCAAGTCACTTCTTTGAAGAATGACTTGGTAAAGGGTCATGAAGGGAAATGCAAACTTGACACGATGTTGAGTATGCAACAATCCCCCAATGACAAGAGTGGACTTGGATTCAAATCCAACAACAAGAACAAGTCCAAGAACAACAACAAGAAGAAGGGCCAAGTAAGAGTCAAAGACCCGGCCAAGATTGTTTGCTTCAAGTGCAATATTGAAGGGCACCATGTTAGATCTTGCCCTTTGAAGAAGAAGCAAAAAGGGAAGCGGCCTCAAGCTCAAACTCATATTCAACCTCAAGTTGAAGAAATGCCACTTCCCAAGAAGAAACAAGCCAATGCTCCCATTGTGGAGAAACCTAGTGAGAAGAAGGAGAAGAAAGAACTTTACATATGCCGTGAGAAGGGCCACATCTCCTCCTTGTGCACTATTGGTACCTCATCCAACTCTATCACCATTGATGATATTTATTCTATTCGTAAGGATGAGGGTGGCAATGTGTTTGCCAAATATGTTGGTGCTCAAAGTGGTGTCAAGAAAAGAACCATTTGGGTTGCCAAGCCTATTGTGACTAACCTCTTAGGACCCAACTTAGTTGGGGACCAACAATCCAAAATTTGATCAATAGGTGCTTGTTGGAGGGCATTGGAGACTTGGCTACATCATGAAGAATTAAGGGATCTTCATCATTTATATTATCTCAAGCCAAGTCTTTTGATTATCTTGCTTCTATCATATATCCAATGTTCCTCCTTGCGGTAACTTGTGCTCAACTCATTTATATTGAAAGTTACTCACCCCTTAGCATGTGTTAGTTTTGTTCCTAACATGTGTTTGTATATGTTGTGCTTCCTACTTGATTTTCTTGAGAAATCAAGTCTATGCATGTTGGGTTGCACACCATGTATTTGTATTTGTGTTGGAGCCACTTTGCATCTTGTTGTATCTTATATGGCTCTTATGAGCGATTAATGGACTATCCCATTTTGGGGGAGTGATATTCCTTTGGGAATTTCATGATCCTAACAATGTGTGTACATGAGGAATATCACTTAGAATTGATATTGCAAGATTATCTAGACTCTATGTGGTATGTCATCTTAATGAGAAATTCAAATTCTTATGTCCATTAATATCTCTAGTTGGATCTTATTTGCCTCTTGTGAAAATAAATTCATTATCACATTATGGGGGAGTAATAAGCTTTGTGCGTATTACAAGCCTAGAAAATGTGAACATTTGAGGTTGTGTCACATAGAATTGATACCGTAATTTATCTCACTCCTATGTGACATGTTTTCTCAAACAAGTTCCAATTTGCTTAAATGGCTTCATTGCTAATATCTTTGTGGATCTTATTTGTGAAAGTGTTTCTTAGCATGGTTTTTCACAATGTGTCCCTCAATACATTTTTGGAAAACCATATGCTTCAAGTCATACTATTAATTGCTTTGCATGTTGGTATGAATACTATTAATTGCTTTGCATGTTGGTATGAATAATTAATTGCTTTCATGAATACTATTAATTGCTTTGCATGTTGGTATGACTAATTGAAGCTATCAAGAAACTCTCTTTGCATGATGGTTAACTCTTATCTTTTACCATATGCTTTATTTGGTGTAAATATGATCTTACATATACTTACAAACTACCACCGGGAAATATTTCCTAATACCTCTTGTCCTAGGACAATTGGCAATCTATTATGAGGTAGAAATTTATTGATCATATTTACATTGGCTCTTGTGTTTAAATTGTCTTATTTATTGCTATGAATGTGTTGTGCTTTGACTCCCATGTGTCTTCCTTGCATCTTATGGATCTAATTTGTCTATTCAAACTTTTTTAGCATTTTAGTAGATATAGGTAGCGTGATGATCCTAGTTTTGTGCATTTAGTATTCATATGCAAAATCCTAGATAATGCACTAATCTTGGGGGAGCTCTCCTATATTTGTTAGAATGCTTAACATCTCTTGATCATTATCAAAAATTTGGTTTTGGGAGACATAAACTTTCTTTTGGTACTTTGTGCCATCATAAAAAGTGTTGAGGGTTTGGTTTGTTTGTTGGAACCTTGCTCTCTTGGGAGTTGGTTATCTCATTCATTTGTGTTTAGGTTTAATTAGCTGCTTATAATGAGATAATTCTTTGGAGTCAATCTTGTGTTGATTTGATTCTTTGATATAATTTGGACAACCATTGTCTCTTGATTTATTTGGTGTCTTGTCCAAATTATATCTTTCCTTGGTTCTTGAAAGTATTGTGCATGCATCTTTAATATATGTCTATCTTATGGCATGTGTTACTTTCTTTGATCCAATATATAGGGTAAACTCCATCAAATCCTAATTTGTCTAAGATGTGCATGAAATTCAATTTCATATCTATATGCACATAGTATTGTGGAGTTTGTCCTATATGTTGTAGTGTGTCTAACTACTTTGGACCCAATTAGTTTGGGGACCTTTTTGTACTTACCTTTGTGTTAGGTACAATGGATATGCATTGGATGCTTGTCTCACTCTTGGGGAGAAGTGGTGACTCAATGGTAACTTGAGGCAAGCTAGGACGGTCAACGAACACATATCTACTACATCCTCACCAATGCTATCTCGGTAACAAGTATCTTCTCATGCATATTTTTCTAGCATCCAACCATGTGGTTGCATCTTGGCATGAATCTCTTGATTTGCAAATGTTGTGCTTCTTGCTAAAGTCTTAACGAAACCTCTTTATTGCGAATGTGAGTAATTTGAGATGAGTACATATGTTGGGAAGTATATAAAATCATGCTCATGATTCACCAATCCCATCTATGCCTATCTAGCAATTTTATTGCATATCATTTCCTCAAACCTCACTCATGTGCAATATCGATGAAAGTGCAAATTGAGTTATTTCTTCTTTTGTGATACTTGTTTCCTTTCTCAATGCATCCCAACTATCTTCTATCCCTTGTTGATATTTGTGATGTATTTTAGATGTTTGTGGTTGAAGTTCATGAATGTACCATAAGATAAAATTGAGCCTTTGGCCATGCTATTAAGCAAAAATTCTTATTGGTATATTGCATGACTTCGTCTTGGATATCATGCTATATTTCTTGTGTATCTATTTTGTGTGTGCATATTTCTTTGTGGATAAATATCTTTGTGATATTGCTCACTTAGAGAAACTTATACACATAAGAGATGATACATCTCCATTTGATATCTTATTTATTTGTTGCGTGTTGATTGGTCATGCTAAGCAATATAATTCATTGAAGACTATGATGATGCTTTTTGCTCATCCTTGTAATAGTCTTATAATATGCTTTATCATGCCTTTCACATATCCTCTTGGTTGAGCCTTTTTATTATGGTGCCTCTTACTTGTTGCTCAACTATTTGTTTGTTGCAAGTGTTAAGCTTATTCTTCTATCTATGATCTATTTCAAATGTTTGTGTTTTAAATGGTAATGAGGGAGTGAGGATTCCATGTTATGCATATTGTATTCAAATACAACATTTTAATTTATGCATGTACCTTGGGGAGCTTCCTCATTTGATTTAGAGCACTATCTTTTGGTGATCATTAGAGTTTGATTCACTTGGTATCTTTTGTTTTTGAATGATATTATGGGAGTGATGATTCCATGTTTGTGCACTTTATACTCCAATGCAAATTGTCTAGTTTTGTGCACAAACCTTGGGGAGCTTCCTCATATTATTTAGAGCAATCTTCTTGATCTTATCATAATATCTATCTTTCTTTTGGTATCTTCTTTGTGGTTCATTTGGTTGCTTGCTTCATTTGTTGAAGCTTCTTGACTTTGTTACCTTTTTGCAATCTTTGATCCTATCTATAGTGTGATTCCTTCCGAATATTCTTCATTGGATATGTGCATTTGATTCCACTCAAATTATGAGAAATGCACACGCTATGGAGGAACTCTCACTATATTGGCCTTCTAAATTTTTCACCCATTTCGGCAATTGGTGCCAATGGGGGAGAAGTTTGGAGGGTTTAAGGGAATTTGGTTATGTCTTTGCTTTATGCTTAAGCATGTGCGTCTTTGCTTTATGCTTAAGCATGTGCCTTTATTGCATTGCATCTTGTTGCTTTGCATAGTTGAATATTTAGATGAAACTCCACTAGGCTTTGAATGCCAATATATGCAATGAAAGTCAAGATCATTCACACATGCATATATTCTGGGGAAGTTTGCTCTATATATTCAACTTATTTGTTACTTAAATTCCTTATATAAACCCTCTCAAAGAGATTGTCATCAATTACCAAAATGGGGGAGATTGAAAGTGCATGGAGCCCCCATGTGTGGTTTTGGTAATTAATGACAATCCCTATGGACTAATGTTTGCATTGAGTTATATTTGTAGGTGTTGTCCATAGGCAATGCTTGAACCATATGTTGGCTTCAAGGTTGCAATAAGAAGAAATTGATGAAGGATATCAAGTGTCAAGTATGTCTTGAAGATGAAGATGAAGTGAGCCCTCAAGTTACTTCAAGACATCAACATGATGAAGAATTAAGAAATGAAGTGCAAGTTCAAGATGAGCCAAACTCGAAGAGATCATATGCTTGAAGCTTGCCATGAAGAAATGAAGTGCAAGTTCAAGATGAGTCAACTCGAAGAGATCATATGCTTGAAGCTTGCCATGAAGAAATGAAGTGCAAGTTCAAGATGAGTCAACTCGAAGAGATCATATGCTTGAAGCTTGCCATGAAGAAATGAAGTGAAAGTTTAAGGTGAGCCATCTCAAAGAGATCATTTGCTTGAAGCATGCCCTCCATATGGTGTTCATGAATATATGAAGTTGCACCTAAGAAGAAGCTCTCCCATGGTGGATTATGGGGGAGCAATCACAAGACAAGCAAGCACAATCAAGAAAGATGTTCCATCTTGTTGCGGTCAAGATCGTCATCATCAAGCTCAAGTGGATTGCTCAAGGTTAAGATTTGCTCTTGATAGGGTTTCTTTATCACCGGTCTCATGGTGTAGTTGGAGACCGGTTTATAGTTTAGTTGCCGTACTATCAAGAGGGCTCTCGAGTGAGTAACTCGATCGTATCCTTCGGAGAGCTCAAACCTTTGCATCCTTGCATCATCCTTCTTGGTTGTTATTTGGATCTTATCCATATGGTGTTTTAGAGCTTGTGTTTATTCTCATGACAAGCTCTAGTTCATCGAAAACGGATTCCGCATGAATCACTTGTTGTTTTTCTCGGTTTCTCGTATTGAGAGGTTTCACTCTAAAATACATAGAAAAACCTACCCCAATTGTTCTTAAGCTTTTCACTCTTTGTGGGGTAGCTCTTGTCATCTTCTTTACAACAAAATTGGTTTCACCTAAATCCGAGTTTCCTAACTCAAGTTGTTGCATTTTCCATATTGGAGGTTTTACCGGTTTGCTGTTTATAGATAGGTAAAACCTTTATTTATTTGTTTCTATCCTCCTTTGCTGGACTATGATGTTTCTATGCGTATTGTTGTAGAGCTTGTTGTTGTGATTTCAACGAGCCCAAGATCATCGAAATCGGAGTCGGATGCAAAGTTATTAAGGTTTCGTATCGGTGTTTGGGCAAAAACTGGGGCCGGAACTGCCGCGGGAACACCGGCACTGCCGCCGGGCCGGCACTGTGGAAAAAGGCCAGCACTGCCGGCCACCCGGCTGCCGGTGGAACAAGGCGAGCGCCGGCTGTCGCGATTTTGGCCCCAACGGGCAGAAATCTAAGACCCCTATTTAAGGCCTTCTTCCTCCTCTTTCTCCTCACTTCTTCTTCCTCCTTTTGCTCTCACCATTGTTGACCTTGAGAGCTTGCCTCATCCCTCTACTCCTCCAATGATTCTTGAATCCATTTGAGGGAAAAGGAAGAGGAGATCTAGATCTACATTTCTACCAATCAAATTCATCTCTTTGTGAGTGGAACTCTCTAGATCTTGATCTTGGTGTTCTTTGTGAATTCCTTTGTTCTTCCTCTCTTATTCCCCCAATAGCTTTTGTAGCTTTGTTGGAATTTGAGAGAGAAGGACTTGAGCATCTTTGTGGTGTTCTTGCCATTGCATTTGGTGCATCGGTTTGAGTTCTCCACTGTGATTCGTGGAGGTGAAAGCAAGAAGGTTGTTACTCTTGGGTTCTTGGAACCCTAGACGGATTCTAGGCCTTTGTGGCGATTTGTTGGGAGCCTCCAATTAAGTTGTGGATGTGTGCCCCAATCTTTGTGTAAGGCCCGGTTTCCGCCTCGAAGGAAATCCCTTAGTGGAACCGTGACCTAGGCCTTTGTGGCGGGGGTCACCGGAGATTTAGGTGAGGCGCCTTCGTGGCGTTCGGTGTGTGGTGTGAGTACCGCATCTTGGGGTGAGGCCTTTGTGGCGTTGGTGTGCATCGAGCAACCACACCTCAAGGTGAGCCTCTTGTGGCGTTCGGGAGCACTAAGCAACCGCACCTCTCCACCGGAGATTAGCACTCGCAAGAGTGTGAACTCCGGGATAAATCGTCGTCTCCCGCGTGCCTCGGTTATCTCTATACCCGAGCTCTTTACTTATGCACTTTACCTTGTGATAGCCATCGTGCTTGAAGTTATATATATCTTGATATCACATACTTGCTTGTATTGCTTAGCATAAGTTGTTGGTGCACATAGGTCCACCATTGCTTAGAATAAGTTGTTGGTGCACATAGGTGAACAATAGTATATAGGCTTTGGGCTTGACAAAGTAAACGCTAGTTTTATTCCGCATTTGTTAAGCCCATCTCGTAAAAGTTTTAAATCTCCTATTCACCCCCCCCTCTAGGCGACATCCGTGTCCTTTCAGGACCTCATCATTTGGTCCAGCTAGCTAGTGTATCGTGTGTTTGTCTTAGCTGTATGCGTTGGCCTCTTTTATGTCGTAGTATAGCTTGTTGTAGATGCATTCCACTTCCCGCCGTTTGTGCATGTTCGACATGATCGCTCCTCTGCTCCACTTTCGGGTACATTGGTCTGTTGCAATCCACCATGGATACCTTGGCGCGTGGAGACCTTGACCTTGCAGGCTCTCGAGCCCACCTAGCTACCATGCTTTCGAAGGTAGCACGTCCATGTTCCCGAGGAACCCTTGGCCACACTCCTCGATGGAGCGAGGGAATAGGTTGTATATGTTGTGGTAGATGTACACCTCGCCATCGCGGAGCGCATCAAGGAAAAGGGACGAGGTCCCATTTGTTGTCGGTGACGTCTGCACCATCGGATGCCCAAAGGGGGGGGGGTGTGGCCGTGTTAGGTTTCGGCATGGTGGGTCATACATGTGGCTCTTTCGTGGCCTGACTCGTATCCGACAGGTGTCCCACGTTTTTTTTGGACGGCAGAGCCTATGGTTTTGTATTGGTGGGGTGAGAATTAGGAGCGATAGAGACCTCGGAAGAGGACTGAAATGGGGGTTGGGTGGTTGTACCCCCAGCCCACCAGAGTTCAAACCCCAGGTTTGACATTTGTGTGTCTCATAAAGACGGAATATTCATTCAGTGGGAGGCGACGTTCCCGTCGACAGCGAGGCGCCTATGGTGACTTCGTCAATTTCAAGATCCAATCCGCCGACTCAGTCTTTCGGAGGTGCTCATAGGGGTAGGGTGTGCGTGTGTGCGTTCATATGGGTGAATGTATGCGCGTGTATGTGAGCGTCTGCGTTTGTATTGTATTTCTCAAAAAAAGAAATGGGGACATAGAAGGATGAATCCAGCACTGTCGATATCCATCCATCCCTGTCGGAACGATAGTCACCGCGCCTTGACGCTCTAGTGAACACCTAGACGACTACAAATCAGAGAGTCGGACCTTTGATCATCAATTTTTAACATGTGTGTTTTTTTTTTTTTTTTTTGAACTCTAAAAGGTCCGAAGGACCTAGACCTTGAATTAAATTTGCAACAGCGGTAGTACAAAGGTCAGATAAGGACACGAAAAACAGAAAATTAGAAGCCAGTCCCTAGATTTTTCTGGCAGGACCCTAAAAAGAAAATTGAAATTACAATTGGATCCAAACCACTGCTTCAGTAGGGAAACGTCCCGACCGTCGCCGGGGACGAACCACTTGGGAACGCCGGAACGCCAGCTCGCCATCTCCAGGAGAAAAGGTAGCTGGACTCCAAACTTCAGCAGAACTGCCTCCCCAAAGACATAAAGCCGGGAGGAAGAAGATATGCGCAAGCGCGCAACAAACGGTCGCCCTTCGACCAACAAGGTCATCCATGAAGATGAGACCGCCCATCGACCACCGTTGCCCGCAGGAAGCAGCAGGCGGCGTAGCTCCAAAAAGGAGACCGCCCATCGACCACCACCAGTCACCGAGGACAACAGCAGGCGGCGTAGCTCAAGTGTCTTCGAGGATGAGAATGAACAGCAATAACCAGGCCGCCCTTCGGCCAGAAGATTCACCGGGGAGGAGGAAAGCATATGCCCAGACCCTCCAATGAGCACCGGTGAAGATTTGCAAGGACCCAATCGACTAGATCTGGAGCTCCGCCCAAACTCTTCTGCATCCCCGCCTCCAAGACGACAACAGAAAGTTGGTTGGAGCTGCTGCTGATCCTCCAGATCTGGGACTCCATCCGATTTATTTGCTGAGCATCTGACCCATCTAGCTCCAGCAGAAGCCATCCTCCATGGACAGCAGGCTAGAGGAAGAAAAGGCCCTGCCCCAACACCGACGGAGCACGCCGGGACGAAGCTCAAATCCAGCACAGGGCCGAAGACAACAACAAACCGTAGACTAGACCTACAGCTACAACTAGTATTTACAACCCCGTCCTCGCTCCGGCCGGCAACGCCGGTGAAGGAGAAGGGGAAAGGAAGCGGAGCTCTCGATACGACTCTCAACAGGGGCGACCAGTTTTTTCTACCATGTGTGTTTTATATGTGTGATTTGAGGTGGCGCACATTGGTGACCGAGGATGCGAGGACTAGGAGGCTTCCACACGTTCTCCGGAGTCGTCGTGCCTGGCACCACACCCAGGCAGACTCGACGAAGATTTGGTGCGACGCAAAGTGGATCAATTCTCGACCAAGTGAACATTACCAAGTGACGTCAAAAACAGCAGCATCAACTGTAACGTGACGCCAGGTAAGGTTGAGGCCAACGACGTCCAGGGAAGAAGCATCGAATCAAACCTCAGTGGAAATGGAAAGAAAAAAATGGAAGTTTTATTTCGGGAAAGCGAAAATATTTTTGGAAAAACAAAACATCTTGGCTCCGTTGTCGCCGGAGAATGATGCCCACATTGAATGGAGGAGTCGTGCCAAGCTGTAGGCAGTAGGCGCACACGTCGCCTTCGTCGTCTCCCTCGTCGCAGAATAAGTAGTCGAACGCGACTCGCAGCAGAGAGCACCAGCGACCTGCCTGCGACTGCGAGCGAAAATCTCGGGACAGAGAGAGAGAGAGAGAGAGAGAAATCTAGCGAGGAGAGGCCGGAGGAGGACTAGGAGCCATGTCGTGGCAGGCGTACGTGGACGAGCACCTGCTCTGCGACATCGAGGGCCAGCGCCTCACCGCCGCCGCCATCCTCGGCCACGATGGCTCCGTCTGGGCGCAGTCCGATGCCTTCCCCCAGGTAGGTCTTGCCCTCCTCTAATCTATCCGTCCGCCTGCCATTGCTATCTTTATCCATATGCTTGACTCCGCTGGGATCTCGCGTGGCGGCGCGGCGAAAGCTGGATCCTGGTTCCGTTTGCGCGTAGGAATGTATGGTAGAGCCCTGCATTGTCGTCATGGTCGGGGTCCATCCTTAATTGGTGTAAGAGGACCGACATGGACCCAGGGTCGGAGATTGCAACAACGGGTGGGTGTTCGAGGTAACGGAGGAACATGATTGGCTAGACCTTATACCGGGCCTCACACCATAGGAAGTGTGGACGGGAAAGCTGCCCGGTTGGCACCAAGGTTAAGATCTCTTATGGGTGAAGCAACACACCTCTGCAGAGTGTAAAGAACCGTGACCTGTCACTCCCTCAAGACAATACGATCCTTCTTTCTCGACGCGGAAGTGGAACCTTCCAAACGTCATTTCCATAGGCTCCGCAAAGTACGCATATGCATCCAAACGGGAGGGCGGGTGAGGAAGAAAATCGACTAGATCAGTTTCGATCCGTTTACCTCTATCCATTGCGTTGCTTGCTACCGACGAAGTCGACGATCTTGAACGTGCCATCGAGATCAGCTCCTTGTCGCCTCTAATTCCCACGGACGGCGCCAATTGACAAGGGATTAACTTATCAATGCCTACGGATTGTAGACTAGGGTTTAGTTGGAAGTAGAGGGCAAGTAGATCTCGAGGGTTTCAGCCGAAAAGTACTCGACGATTAAGAAACTAGGGTTATGTTGACAATGGATTCAATCCCCTCTTTGTCCCTCGACTCCCCCTATATAGGAGGCGGAGCCGAGGGTACCGTGTTACACAAGATTACAGATTCCGGGAGACTCTCTGAGTTCAACCCGTAAAATTACAAATCTCTATGTTTCCTAATACAACTCTATCTTTCCTTAAAACTAATTGGGCTTCCGAACTTCGTATTCTTCGTCCTGTGGGCCTTCAGTAAACCCCGGGTACTATCTTCGGCAGGCCCATTAGGGATGCCTATGTCACCCGGCCACCGTGCCCGTCCGGCCTCTTTCTAAATCCTTGACTGATTCCCGGCCAATTCTTTCTTCTAATCCAGAACTATTTCTAGGGTTTTAATTTGATGTAAATTCATTCATCACTATAGGTGTTACAATGCCGCCAAAACAATTGTCTGGTGCTGCGAAAAAAAGAAGAGAAAGCAAGATGAAAAGATTAGGGAATCGCAAAGAGGTGATTTGAATAAGTATTTTCCAGTTAAAAGTAATGTTGATGTCAACAACAATAATCAGAGGCCAATATCTGATCCGGGACAAGCTGATGAGGATAATACATATGGAGATATTGAGGTCAATGAACAGTCCTCAAATAACTTTCTTGTAGTTGTTGATGCTGCAATTGCTTCACTGGAGGATCGATTTGAGCAGTTGAACGCATTTGCAAAGATGTTTGGTTTCTTATTCAACTCAAAAAGTCTGAAGTCCTTGGATGATAGTAATCTGCAAAATAATTGCACTACTTTTGCACAAACTTTTACTCATAATAAGGCGTGTGATGTTGATATTGATGATTTTCTTTCTGAGTTAAAGGTTCTCGAAGTAACATTGCCAGATGATTTGTCAACGCTTGAGATTCTTTAGTTCGTTACAACTGTTGATTGCTATCCAAATGTGTCAGTTGCATATCGCATCCTCTTGACTATACCTGTGACTGTAGCCTCAGTTGAAAGAAGTTTCTCTAAACTGAAGCTACTAAAAAATTGTTCGAGGTCAACTATGTTACAAGATAGATTGAATAGCTTGGCTACATGTTGTATTGAGAAGGATATCTTGGAAAACATTGATCTTGAAACAATCGTCAATGATTTTGCATCGAGAAATGCGCGGAGAAGCTTTTTGGAGAAGCATTGAAACATAATTGTCGAAGTACTCATGGTAATTTGGTCTTTATTTGAGGTAGTGAAACTAGTACAAAATACATTGTATATTTTGCTGCCATTTTATAATTATTTTTACTGCAATATGCGAACAAACTAAGAGTTTATATATATCTAGTTATAGTACATATCGTTTTGAAGGACCCTTTTTTTACGTCACCCAAGGGCACCAAAATACATAGGGCCGGGGTTGTAGATACCCTTCCTTCGAATGTAGCACGTCCATGTTCCCGAGGAACCCTTGGCCACACTCCCCGATGGAGCGAGGGAATAGGTTGTATATGTTGTGGTAGATGTACACCTCACCGTCGTGGAGCGCGGCAGGGAAAAAGGGGCGAGGTCCCATTTGTTGCCGGCGACGTCTGCACCATCGGATGCCCAAAGGGGGGGGGGGTGTGGCCGTGTTAGGGTTCGGCATGATGGGTCATACATGTGGCTCTTTCGTGGCCTGACGCGTATCTGACATGTGTCCCACGGTTTTTTTTGGGCGGCAGAGCCTATGGTTTTGTATTGGGGGGGGGGGGGGGGGGGGGTGAGAATTAGGAGCGATAGAGATCTCAGAAGAGGGCTGAAATGGGGACATAGAAGGACGAATCCAGCAGTCGGAACGATAGTCACCGCTGGACGACCACAAATCAGAGACTCGGATCTTTGATCAATTTTTAACATGTGGGTTTTATATGTGTGATCTGAGGTGGCGCACATTTGTGACAGAGGAGGCGAGGACTAGGAGGCTTCCACACGTTCCCCGGAGTCGTCGTGCCTGGCACCACACCCAGGCAGACTCGACGAAGATTTGGTGCGACGCAAAGTTGATCAAATCTCGACCAAGTGAACATTAAGGTTCAGGCCAACCACGTCCAGGGAAGAAGCATCGAATCAAACCTGAGTGGGAAGAAAAAATATACTGTAAGTTTTTATTTTTGGAAAACAAAACATGTTCGCTCCGTTGTCGCCGGAGAATGATGCCCACATTGAATGGAGGAGTCGTGCCAAGCTGTAGGCAGTAGGCGCACACGTCGCCTTCGTCGTCTCCCTCGCATAAGTACTGGAACGCGACTCGCAGCAGAGAGCACCAGCGACCTGCCTGCGACTGCGAGCGAAAATCTCGGGAGAGAGAAAAGATCTAGCGAGGAGAGGCAGGAGGAGGAGGAGGAGGCATGGCGTGGCAGCCGTACGTGGACGACCACCTGCTGTGCGACATCGAGGGCCAGCGCCTCACCGCCGCCGCCATCCTCGGCCACGACGGCTCCGTCTGGGCGCAGTCCGATAACTTCCCCCAGGTAGGTCTTGCCCTCCTCTAATCTATCCGTCCGCCTGCCATTGGTATCTTTATCCATATGCTTGACTTCGCTGGGATCTCGCGTGGCTGGGTGTGTGTGGCGCGGCGAAAGCTGGATCCCGGTTCCGTTTCATTGCTTTCTTGCTTGCTTGGTTCTATTCTACCTCTGGGCCCTTTGCTAGCGTGCCCAGTCTGTCGGGGGCTAGCCGGCTAGGTATCGAGTAATTACTAGAACTGCAGATGTGGCTTATGTTTGCGTTGCAAATCTTGCTATAAGAATGCGAAATTGCAGATAGGACTTGTTGCAAAAATACAGATAATAGAACAGATATGCACGCATTACTGGACATTATTTCTGTAGCCATTCACGCGATCTGGTATTCATAATTTTCCGGCTAGATCTACATTATCACCAAAATGAATAGCATCAAATTGGTGCGCAGGTATCTCTTCTACAGCCATAGCTTGAATGAATTATATAAAATTGCAGGGAGCAACAGCCTACTGCAGATGTCCTCGTGTACCTAGTGCTAAATTACTATTTCTAACTCTATTAGCTTGGTAATTTTAATGAATGGAGAGTTAAGATCCACTGCTCCGCAGGCCTTGGTAATGTTAATGAACAGCCGGGTTAAGATCCACTGCTCCGTGGGTTTTTTTTTTCGAGAATGATCCGAAGGTCTTTTGTGATGCCAATGTTTTGCCCATCTCAAGAAAATACCACTTCAGTGGATGTAGGATTTACCACCGGGCGTACCACACTTTACCCGCACAGTTTAATATTCGTCTGCATGTTTTCATTGCCATATATGTAAATCGTCATCACTTACTTCCAAGAAGATATCCCGCTCAACAAAAAGCGGCACGTAATCATTTAACAGTTGGTCATCGATTACTATTTTCCAGCTTGTAATTGAGAAGATGCAATCTTCTCTACATTTGCTTCATAATCACGAAATATAGACATAATGTCTGAATTAATCTACATAACAAATGAGACCAAATTCTAAATCAACCCGTGGGATGCACATCAGCTTCTGTGCTGGTTCCCACAGCTAGCCGTTCACAGCCCCTGGCAGTGAGAGGCCAGAGGGTTGTGAGGTAGCTGCTGCTCTCATGAGCATGTTACTGGTTAGAGTTAGAGACATCTAGTGTGCTTAAAATTTGGATGATTATGTCTGCTCTCGGTAATTTACATATTTCTGGACCCTTTAGCCCCATGGCATCCTCACTGGATCTACCCTGTATTTGTATCCTCGGCAATTTGCAGTAATTTTGGCGATGTTTTGTTGCCTTGGTAGATTATTGCTATTTCTCAGTTGTGGTCTAAAATCACAAACATCTTTCAGGGACCCATCAGTTTGGTTCTTTAGTTTGCAAGCCTCAGATCTTTCTATAATATGTGTTAACGACTT
This sequence comes from Lolium multiflorum, assembly GCA_030979885.1. NCBI lineage: Eukaryota > Viridiplantae > Streptophyta > Magnoliopsida > Poales > Poaceae > Lolium > Lolium multiflorum. The sequence continues at coordinate 81,285,664 of CM061749.1, forward strand.
ACGATCAAGTCATTCCTACATTCCACAGGTCAAGCCTGAAGAAATCACTGGAATAATGAATGACTTCGATGAACCAGGATCTTTGGCACCAACTGGATTATACCTGGGCGGTACAAAATACATGGTTATCCAAGGTGAACCTGGAGTTATCATCCGGGGCAAAAAGGTTAGGAGCTGGCATCCCATTCTCCAACTGTTATGATGTATTCAGTTGAATTCCACATCTGTTTAGCAAGGGGATTACCACTAGTCACCATTAAATAAATTATAGTGTTACAAGGTTTCTTTGAAAGTAGCATAACTAAACATTTAACACCGGAACATAGACCATAATCATGTCTTAGATACACGTGAATCAGAAACTGGAAGGTTCCTTCGTCGTTGTTTTTGGGTCTCTTCGGCAAAGGAATTGCAACTTCGATGAGTTAGCTTCTGCAGCTGTATAGCTACATCATCAATATGAATACTGCAGATTTTGAGTCGGCCGACACTTAGGAAAATACTGTTTTCATCAGACAACTTTGTCTTCACATCTCTCATATTGCTCATGGGCCAAACACAGGCAGCAACTCTCAACAATCAAAGCTTTTTCGTGTACCATACAAAATGTTGAGAAAGCCACCCAGAAGCTGGCTAATCAAGAAAAGTCTGATTTCCCCGTAGTAAGAAGCTGAACTCAAAATGCATCTAACTACAGTGTAAACGAAGACAGTTGCATGGTGCTTTTCGATTAATGACAAAATAACAACATCACTCTGCCTTTCAATAAAAAGATGATGGCTGAATGTTATGCGTGAAGCTATGTTACATCTACAATTTGTGAATTAGACATTTTTTTACACAAAACGTCATCTTCTGTGTAAAGGGCTGTGAATTAAAAGTTAAAATGCAAGTAAAACTCACCGTCTGTTATATTTTTGGAAAAATTGGAAGTAAAAAACATCCAGTGAGAACTCTTTGCTACTTAGAAAATGTTGAGTCAAGCATATTCTCCTGCAACTTTACAAGCTTTCGTTTGTCATTCTGTTTCTGCTTACACCTATTAATATGATGACTATTAATAGCTATCACCAATAATAATCTTTACTACTATTAAGTTTGAATTGGTGAATGCCTGGTGTCACACATGGGCCAGAGCACCTCAAAGGCCCATTTTTTCGCGGTTTTCTTGTGGGTTTCACGTTTCTCCTTCGCCCGTTCATTCAAACAAATTTTGTATGTCACAAAAAACGGGCCTGGAAACAACCTGATGCTTGAGGCCTGCGGTACTGTTACCACGCTCTTGCTCGTCTGCCTCCTATGGGTTGCCCTTCAGTGCTACTGTGCTTGGGGAGCTGGGTGAGGACGCTGGCAAGGTTCTTGCTCCGCAAAGCTGCACTACTTGACAACCTCTACTGTGGCTTTGCCATGGGGCCACAGTGGATTCAGACTGAATTGATGCATGATATGAAAGGCTGGGTGGCAAACGAGCCATCCAGCAAGGAGTTCTGTTAAGAGAACCTAATGTTTTGTTGTTTCTCTACAAGATTCCATGCTTCGTGTCCAGTTTTTGAAATCCAACTCATCACTAAAATTTCGCTCTTGAAGGGCATACATGCATTCACGGAAATCTTTTTTTTTTCTGTCATATAGTATGAGATCCTCATTGGTTTCAGCCTGCTGTACTTCATTTACATTGGAACAACTCATGTCAGCGAACAGCCAGATACAATCTTTCTTTTCTGTTATTATTACTCTGTGATAGAAGATTGTAAACAAAATGTAATCCTGAAGTAACAGAGGAGGAAACTTTAAATCATCTTTTTTTACACGCCCTTTTAGAGACTAATGTAGCAGCTGTTCTGTATACTGGTGGGTGTGACGTCAGTCTGTCAGATACTATGAATGCCTTCACTAATGCACCAGGCACACTGCCTAGATTGTAAAAACGAAAATTTATCATCATGACCCTTGCAGCTAGGGTTGGAAAGTGGTTTAGATAGCAAAAATCTTCATTCTGGCTTAAGTTAGGTGACAAACTAAAAAACTACTGTACTTATCTACGCATTGATCAATTGCAAATTCTCATAGTTTTCTATTTTATGGATGATAAATGATCATTTCTGCAGTTTATATTCCCTCCCTCCCAAATTAGGATGCATATTAGTTTTGGTCAAAGTCAAACTTTGTAAACTTAAATATATAGAAAATTATAGCAACATTTACAACATTATCTCAATGTTATTAGAATCATGATGAAATATATTTTCATATTATACGTATTTGGTATTATATAAGTTAATATATTTTCATATATAGATGGACCAACTTTACAAAGTTTGACTTTGACCAAACCTAATATGCAACCTAAATTGGGAAGGAGGGAGTACCTTTTATACCATCTTAAAATCATCTAGACTTATGGCTCCTTTGATTTATAGGATAGGAAAAACATATGAATAGAAAAATCATAGGATTGAGATGTCATGCCTATGTGAATCCTATGGAAAGATGGAGTGTGTTTGATTGTAACAAAGGAATTTTTCCATGAGGTATGACCTAATGTTTTTTTCCTATAGGATTTACACTACAGATTCCTATAGAATTAGTTCCTATAGGATGTGTTTCTATGAATCAAACAACTTGTATTGGAAAATTTCCCATAGGATCCAAATCCTACACAATTCCTTTACAAATCCTATGAATCAAAGGAGCCCTTATGGTTTTGCTCTACAGTTTCACTATAGTGGTAGTTAATAATTCAGTCAATTCGATCAAACCATAATTTTACTGGAAGTAGACTGATATCACACTTCCATTTTTCCTGACACTAAACAAGTGCTGTAGTATTCTCCAAATAACAAAGTTGACAATTTTATGTGCAAAGTTGTTAGTATGCGCTATTGCCTAATGTCGAACATTTGTCATCTTTTGTGTGGTCTTTGCAGGGACCAGCAGGGGTTACTATCAAGAAGACGAATCTTTCACTCGTCATTGGACTCTACGAGGAGCCAATGACTCATGGACAGTGCAGCATTGTTGTGGAGAGGCTTGCTGATTACCTTCTTGAGCAGAGCTTCTGATCTTTTAAACCTAGTTTGGGCCAACTGGGCTTATATATGCCTACTGAAACGTACCACCATGTACCCCATGAATAATTAGCACAAGTCCAAATACGAATTCAACCAGCAGTGGTTCCTCATTATGTTGGAGTTGCTTACAACATTTCATGGGGCTTATGTGTAATCTTTAAACAATATGGTTGTTATATTTTTGCCGAGCACTAATACCCTGCAATGGATGAAAATGACTATGATTGTTTCATCCAATTTTTCCTTCTCCACATTTCACATAATACTACCACCGCAACAAAATATAAGTTGTATTTTGACTGTTGAAATACATGCTTTACCAACAATTGGTTACACAAATAGATACCATTTGATTTGTATTCAAAAGCAGTTTTGTATGATTTTGCTTTTGTGACTTTTAACCAAATATTGTTTGACGATTTTACGGTCCGTGCTGAAATATGTATGGAATCCGCAAGGTGTCTGATTTTTTGTGTGGAAGGGATGGAGTATGCTCCAATCGTGAAAGAAACGTTGCTTCCTTCTGTGCCGCTGAATCACCTAGCCATCTGAATGAATTCAGGTAACCACACAACTGAAATGTGGTATGCTTGTGATTCAAACATGCGCGAGATTATGGGCCGTGAGAGACACTGAGCCTGCGCTTTGGAATCGGTTCCCGTTTTCAGCTGGAGAGAAGGAACTGAGGTAAAGAAACAGACTCACATTCTGGGAACCAGTCATGGTGGATTTATTCTGATGTTGCACTAACAGTGAGCAAATCCTCCCTCGCTCCTTTTGTGCCGGTGTACACTGTCTGTTTTCTACTCTTCCTCTGAATAACTAGCAGCAGTGTTTCATCTTTGAGGAACAAAGTGACAACTGCAGTGTAATGAATTGTAAAATAGAAGTTGAAATTCAAGTACAAGTGTAAAATTCGAGGAGAACTAAATCATCTCTGATATTCAGTGCCAACTCTTTACTAGTTAGAGAATGTTTTGTCAAACCCGCAAAAAAAACGGGAAAAAAGAAAATGTTCTGTCCAGTATGTTTCCTGTTTGTCAAGCTTTGTTTTGTCATTCTGTTGCCTACACTTATTAATTATGTGATGGCCCTTCCTACTATGTGCTTATAAGTTACAACACATACAACAAGTGGTGTTTCCTCATTAGGTTGGAAACGCTTCCTACATGTCATGGGGTTTATGTGAAATCTTTAGACAATGTGATTTTGACATTTTTGCTCACCAACAAGTTTCCCTCCTCTTACCGATACCAAAACGACAATGGTTGTTTTATCATTTTTTCTTCCAAAATTCACGTAGTATATACTTTTTCGAGAATACACCCTAGGAGGTGTATTGATCACATAGAAGAAAGAGCCAGAAGGCTCGCACCACTTAGTACATGCTGTCAACAAGGGTGACAGCTGGCAGAGCTAAGCCTAATCTCCATCCCTCGACGAGAAAGGAAAAGGGTCAGGAACGTAGTATATACTACTTCCGCTTCAAAAAATAAGGCGTATTTTGATTGTCAAACTACATGCTTTGGCCAACATTTGGTCCAATAATATGAAATTTGTGTTACATAAACAGATACCATTCGATTCATGTTAAAAAGCACTTCCGTATTATTGTGATTTTGTAACTACCGACCAAAAGTTCTATGCGTAGTTTACGGTCAGAGCTCAAAATTATAGAGACATCTTTTTATATGTGTCTTTTATTTTGAAACGGAGGGAGTTATTTTCACGAGATTATTTCAGCTCCTTAAAAGCAGAAATCAGTTTCAGAAGAAGTATTGCGCACCTAAAGATGGCAAGACCATATTATTGCAGAACTTCTCCTATTCATAGCAGAACAGCTACAAGAATGTCTGCGCATGCTCTTCCTAACTGCACACTCCAATCATGAAAGAAATGATGCGTTCACTTTCAGTTGCTCCTGCCGCCTCACTGCACTACCATCCCATCCCATCCCTCTTAAATCCAGCAGCTCAAACGGATTGCATCCTCTCTGGGGCGGAGTCACATGAATCACCCCGCCCATCTGAATGAATTCTGGGAGTAACCACACTGACGACCATTCCTTTATTATGTGTGCAGCTCAAATGTGGTACGTTTCGGATTCAAAAATAGGGCGTGAGATTATGGGCCGTGAGAGGGACCGAACCTGTGCGTTGGAATTGGTTCCCGTTTGCAGATGGCAAGAAAGAAAGAAACGAGGCAAAACAGCAGGCTGACATTTTGGGAACCTGCTGAGGTGGTTTTGTTCTGACATTTCACTAACAGTGAGCAAATTCTCTCCCTTGGCTCTTTTTGTGCCAGTGCACTACATTGGAAGTTGTTTCCGTTCATCTTTTGAATTGGCAGCAGCATCGTTTCGTGTTTGAGGAAACCCTGGCCTGGGAGTAAACCTGAAGCTTATCATTCAGCTATTAATTCTGAAATGTGGACAGCCAGCTACAACGAACTGTCAGAATCGATCGCAGTAATTCATACCGTGTATGGTAAAACCGAGAGAATGAATCCCTTGAGCGTTGATCCACAGTGAAGTACCACTGGCGATTTGAAATATTCCCGCGAGATGTTCCTGCTGGCTATACGGTGGTCCTAAAGCCAAGTCCAGAGCGAGTGATTGTTGGGCAGTAGCTGAGGAGATCTTAATTGCCAGTTAGTGTGACTGGCCACTCAATGCCCAGAGTCACTGAAGCAGAGAGCGCAGCGCCGGGATTGAATGGCTCAAGTGTCCCCGCCTCTTCTGAAGAATTTTCTTGGGTTCTGTGGCGCTTCAGATAACTGCTTTTGAAGTACCAGTAGTGGATTTTATTTGTTTTCCTTTGACGGATGGTTCTTGGCCTGCCCACTGCCACGGCCAACATGGTTAGTTTTCCATCTTTGTCCGACGCATGAAAACCGAATTTCCTCTTTTAATTTTTTTTCTCTCAGCGATAGAAAATTTGCTGCAAACATAATTGTGGCTTGATACACACCCATACAAAATGTGCGCCAGACTCAGCCTGGCCGTGCCATCACTCGCTCACTCACCAACAGGTCAGAATTGAGCCGCAGCAAGCAAATACCCCACAGTTCGCGGTCCAGGCAGACAGGCGAAGCGAAGGTGCGTCACCCCGCAATTGTCAAAAAAAAAAAAGGTGCGTCACCCCGCATGCATGCCACGGGTTCAGAGTACCATAACGGGCCGGCTGGGCAGCAGATCGATCAGCTGCGCAGTTTCAGCTTGTGCGTAGGCACTGTTCAGCGCCGGGGAGACACGGCGCAGTCGATGCAGCGCCGGCGCGACGGTGAAGGGCTATCCACGCGCCGGACATGAATTCTCGCAGTCAGGGCTGCAGCGATCTCAGCGGTGCCAAGCCCAGCAGCCCAGCATAGCACGCACTCCCATGAACGGCTGCGGTGTTCTGACTTCTGAATTCTAACATGTGTTGTTCGTTGGGTGCGTAGCTCGTGCAAGAATCGCCGGCGATGACCTTCAGTGTCTGGTACCGCCGGTAATGCTAGCAACGACGTACGCTAAAGAAAACTTCCATGCTACTCTCTTCAGCGTGACAGTTTTTTAACTGAAGCCGAGTTTTGGTGCCGCTATGCAGGTTAGCTATCTCAATTTGCATTTTGCAGGTTGATTGCCTAACCTTTTCCATCATATCGGTCTTTTAAAATGATTAGTTAGTGCATGAAGCTTAATATGGTATCAACCAGAAGATCTTAAGTTTAAACCCGGCTAACCCACTATTTGATCTACTCCAAATAGTTGCGACCAACGATTACCCACATCTAGTGTGTTTCCGTTTGTCCAGCCTAAACATGAGGGGAGTGTAAAATATATAGCCTAGCCTTTCCAACAGTTCGGATTTTTGGAAAACATCCCTAGTGCACCAAAATCTTTGTGGTGATCATAGTATCTCTTAATCAAACTAGTTTAGTCCGCCAAGTTGCAGCAACCTATACTTACGCATCGTCTCGATCCCGCCGGCTGTTTCAATGCAAACTCAAGGGCTTTTCGGATCACTACAACAAGTCTAGCCGCGATAGCTGAAATTAATGGTGCCTTCTCCGTTTGCAGCCACGCCTTGCTAACGGTATGGAGAGGTGGACTGTACTGAAGAATCCCGAGGAAGAATTAGTACACTCTTACCTGATCAGTAATAATTTAGGAAACTATCATCAATGCCTAAAGAATCAACCTACTCTCCCATGTATCCGGAGTGGTTTTCAACGATATTTCGCGGAAGCTCACTACACACCGATCAAAGAAGTGGGGTGCAATGTCTAAGAGATACTCAATGCACGTTTTCTTCAATGGACAGAAACTGTTGCTGAAACAGCAATTCTAGCAACATATACCTAGCATTAGGTTGCAAAATAAATCAAAGTAGAATCGCTGAACTACACTCCACCTAGTCCAGTAAGAGTGTTATAGAGGAGAATCCGCTTCTAGCAACATATAGCTAACATGCGTTTCAGAAACAATTGCTGAAATAGCAATTCTAGCAACATATAGCTAGCATCAGGTTGCGAATAAACTAATGTAGATTTGCTGAACTACACTCCACTTAGTGCATTAAGAGTGCTAGAGGAGAATCTGCTCAAATAAACCTGAGTAGTTAATTACAGAGCCCAGAGGTATCGAGAACGATCACACTCACTTCAAAATTTCAAATGATACACGACAGTCCTGTCATCAGATAATAATACTATAGTACTAGTTGAATAGTTGATGCTACTTCATCGGACTTAAACTAAGGGGACGTACATGAGACCTAAAAGCATTCAAACTTTCTCATTTAGTAGTCCTACTTGATCATTCAATTAGTGCAAGGTACAGCCGTAGTTAGGACACAGATAAGGTGAACACTGAACGATGACAAAAGGGCCACGTAAGTTACGCGTAAAGGCGTCTTGCGGAGCGTTCTAGATTAGTAGTACTGCATAATTCAGATCAGTAGCAGAAGATTCATTTGAGTGAGAGCATTAGATCAGGACGGTTCATGCAGGAAAGTTTCAAATGGAAGGAAGTACTCAGGCAGTGACAACAACAGAATTAGGCTAGTTATAGTGAGGAGTACCACATAGTCTCAGTTTGTTCATTCAGATAAAAAATCAACCAGTATTAGTGACTTGATTATTGTTTTGTGAACGAACTCGACGATCTTAGGCCCAATATCTAATCTCCACTTGGCCATGCATCCGGACCCTTGTCCCGGAGCATCTCTTTCATTGGATGTATGGATACGTATCATAGAAAGATTCATTTATGGTAACACACTGTGGCGGAGCTTTGAATGGCCACATATGGGGCTTGCGTTGCAGAGGGGTTGGAGTGCCTAAGGAGCTTTTTCTGTCTCACTGAGTAGTGGGCCCACACACACAGACCGAAATGAACAATGCGCTCCACCAAAACAAAAGGACGTTCCACTAAAATAACGTTGGATGCCATCTACCTGGCCGCTTTAGGGGCAAGACTAATTTCCTAATTATTGTTGCAGAGAAAATTATCGAGTTGTGCTCCGGTGTCTCCCACGTACCACCCCACCTAGCGTGAAGGGATAAGTTAGCCCGAGGACTCCTAAGTTCTACGGAATGGGTAGCGAAAGATAATGAGTGTCCATTCATTTAACGGTGCCAAAGTTTGAAAGGAGGACACTGAAGCAAAAGTGAAAATTATCTTCCGTGAAGCAAAAGTGAAAAGTATTAATTATCAACTAGTTCTCTCTACATGCGCTACAATATTATGTGTTTATTAGTTGGACCCTCGTGAGAGGTACCGTATATATAGAGGTACAATATGGGTGCGTTTCAGAACGGGCCGGCCAATTTGCGTGGTGCTTGCCACTCAGCTGGTGGCTACATGTTGTTTAGGAATGTGCACCAGACTTATTTATTTACGTTTCGTTTTCGTTTAACGTGGTTCTGGTAGCTAGCGTTAATTTGTTTCTTCGTTCACCTTGTACTTTTCCTTGACGTCAGCATTCTTTTTCTTGGTATGCGTTGCTTCTAGTTTTAGATAAAATTTATTATTGAGTAAATATTTCTTGGTATGCGTCGAGGCGGTCTATTCCTTCCCTACTCCCGTTTTTTCTAGGCTCTCCCTGAACTGGATGGAAAGGGGGAAAGAATCGAGAACTAATTCCACCTTGTACTATTTCCCCTCTGGTAGCTTGCCTATATATTCTATCAACTATGTATAACGTATTGGCATAGAATCAATTGGTATCTATGTCTAGAGTTGAAGATTTATGTTTATAATGGCAATCAATAGCTTATATATATGCTCCGTTATGCTTGTTGACACAAAAAAGACGTGTTATTTCTAATTTAGTCTACATGCTTTTGAAACTGATATTGTTTTTATTGGTGGTGACAATGAGTGTTAAAAGAGTATTTTCTGTAATGGGTCTAGTGAGAAACAAGTGAAGAAATAATATAGGTGATGAGCTTTTTAACCATTTCTTAGTAACATTTGTTGAGCGAGACGTGTTCTTGAATGTGATGATGATATAATTGACATGTGCCCACCCTCAAATATGTATGCAAACTTCCATCCCAATTAAGGATGTACAAATTTTTTTTTTGAGGCTGTGTCCACCCCCAATTTTTTTCCTGCATCCCCGTACAAGAGAGAGGATAAACTTGTAGTACAAGATGATAGCTTCTAGTGACTAGTCTTATACACCCTTACAAATTACACTTCTAACACGGCCAACATTCGGCCATGTCACAACATCTGAACCGGCTAATACAAAAAGACTTAGGGTACGTTTGACGTGTGTTGGTTTGCGTCCGGCGTGCAACATGTTAATGATGACCAGGCCTGGGTACCTTTGGCGTGCATTGTGTTGTACCAGATGGTATTTGGGCAAGGCACCAATCGAGTTCTTTTCCTAGTTACACAACTGTACTTGGATCGGATACGCATACATACGCGCAAAAGATTTCCGGTACCCGTCTCGTGTTCGACTAGTACTTTAACTCGAGCTCCATATCGGTATTTTTTTTTTTGAGAGCAACCACATATTTCATTAATTGAACACCAAGTTACATGAAGCAACACATGTGGAAACTAAAAGACAAACCGGGATAAAATGATTATCCTGAATTTGCAGATAAAAACCTAAAAGATCGAGAAATACAAAACGATCTCTAGGGTTTGCTGCAACCACCGTAGCCAGCGGCGCCGTCCAATTCCAACGCCGCCGAGACGAACGCAAGAAGAGACGTCGAGCCTCCACCTTTGCAAGATCCAAAAAAGCACCATCGCCATCGAGGCTTTGTGAGTCGATGAACAGGCCTGCTGCAAGCAATACGCAACCCCTGGAGTTACAAGCAACTACTATCGCGTCCATCGATCCAACCATCGTTCATTCGCTTTGCGCGCACAAACACGCGACTTGCGCACATGGAGAAGTCGTCTAGCGACGACCTTGTTGCAGCCGTGACCGCTAGGCTGCCGCCGGTGCGCTACTATGTCCCGTACGAGGAGGAAGAGGAGGAGCCCGTCCAAGACCCAGACTCTCCGCAGTCCCCGGACCAGGTGTCCGACCTCTTTCCACCGCTGGTGATCCTCAACCGCAGCCAACCCATACTCGATTTCGATGACCAGGACATCATGGATGACAAGCCACCGCCGCCGGCGCCAGAACTACCAGCACCGGCAGCCAGGACTCAGCCGTGGCCCCAGGAAGACGATGATCTCTACTACGTAGAAGACGAAGATGACCCCGAGTCTGTGCGAAAGGGCTTGGAGGTCCAGAGCAAGAGGTACGCGGTTCACGCGCTGCGGCACTACAACGCCGACCCATGCAACATCATCAAGTATGAGCTGGTTGAGGCCACCCACAGCAACGGCATCGTGCTCGACTCCGCACACATAATAGGCCACGTGACTTTCACCGCCAGGGCCATCGCAGGATACGACCCCACGGCACTGGGGCAGGCTGGTCCACGGCCCTTCTTCGCCGAGGTTCACGAGCCAAACCTTGTACCGAGGTTCACGAGCCGGCCCTGTCACAGAGAGGAACGAGGTGAGGACGACGACCTCTGCCAGTTTTGTGGAGCTGGCCTCAAGCATCCCAAGGTGCATCTAAAGCTACTAAGGGCATCTCCAACCGAGCGACCCAAACGGACGCGTTGGGCCGTCCGTTTTGGGCAGTTTGGGTGGCCGCGCGGACGCGTGGACGGAGCCCCGCGTCCGCGCGTCCATTTGGGTCGCGCCCTGCGCCCAACGCAGCGGCCACCCATTTGGCCATTTGGCATATTTCTTTGAGAAATAGGCCATCTGACCACGCATACTTATAAATAGTATCTAACAAATATAGAATAATATCTTCATGGAAGTAATCATAGATCTGGCGCCAGAATGCGGTCCCCTTCTGCTCGGCACCCGTCAATGCATCTTGCCCGATGGTCAACCATCCATCGACGAGCACCTTGTCCTCCTTCTCCGTGTAGTTGCTGGTTCTTTTGCTTACGCGGCGACCTCGAGCTTGTGCAGCTGCGGCTTGCGTGAGCTCCTAACCGAACAACGGCTCGTCCTCGATGTTAATGCTGCCGGGACAGGCAGTGCTGTCCTGCTGTGTGTCAATGGGAGGTGGCTGGTGATGACCCACAAGTATAGGGGGTGTATCGTAGTATCTTCGATAAGTAAGAATGTCGATCCCAACGAGGAGCAGAAGGTGTTGACAAGCAGTTTCGATGAAGGATTCACTGTAAATGCTCACGAGACAAGTATTGGGGTTTTGATGTTAGATGAATAAAGTACGAGTAAGTAAAGTGCGAGAGAAATAATTGCAGCGAGTGGCCCAATCCTTTTTAGCACAAAGGACAAGCCGGTTTGTTTACTTATAATGACCAAACGTTCTCGAGGACACACGGGATTTTAGTCTAGTGCTTTCGCTACATACGGCTAATTAATCTTCATTGTTTTGATAAGTGTTGTGTGGGTGAACCTATGCTAATGTACCGCCCTTCCTAGGACTAATACATACTTGTGATTATACCCCTTGCAAGCATCCGCAACTACAAGAAAGTAATTAAGATAAATCTAACCAGAGCCTTAAACTCTGAGATCCTGCGATCCCTCCTGCATCGATATACCAACGGGGGCTCAGGTTTTTGTCACTCCGGCAACCCCGCAATTGGCAAACGAGTACAAGATGCATTCCCCTAGGCCCATAAAGGTGAAGTGTCGTGTAGTCGACGTTCACACGACACCACTAGAAGAATAACACCACAACTTAAATATCATAACATTGAATATTACTCAACCATACTTCACTACTAACATTTAGACTTCACCCATGTCCTTAAGAACTAAATGAACTACTCACGAGACATCATATGGAACATGATCAGAGGTGATATGATAATGAATAACAATCTGAACATAAACCTTGGTTCAACGGTTTCACTCAATAGCATCAATAACAAGTAGAAATCAACACCGAGAGAGTTTCCCCTATCAAACAATCAAGATCAAACCCAAATTGCTACAGCGGTGACGAGGTGCAGCGGTGGAGACGGCGGTGATGATGATGGTGATGATGATGGAGATGATGTCCAGCTCGATGACGGTGACGATGGCGTCGATTTCCCCCTCAGGAGGAATTTCCCGATTCCTGCCGCCGGAGAGCTCTTTTCTCTCTGGTGTTCTCCGCCCCGCAGAGGCGGGTGACTCTTCGCGACTATCCTCCGGAGCTTAGGTTTCGGGACGAAGGCGTACGCGAAGAAAAGGAGGCGAGAGGGGCTGTGGGCCCCCTCCTCACGGGCGGCGCGGCCGGGCCTTGGGCCGCGCCGGCCTATGAGGTGGGCCCACCTCGGGTCCCCTCGGCTCCCCCTTCGGCTCCCTTCGTCATCGGAAAAATAGGATTTTTCGTATAATTTCCGTCAGTTGATCTCCCGAAATATTGCATTCTGACGGCGCTTTTTGCAGAATCCTGACTCCGGTGCGCGATCCTCCAATAATCATGAAACATGCAAAATAGATGAAATAACATAAGTATTATCTCCAAATATGAAATATATCAATGAATAACACAAATTATGATATAAAATAGTGATGCAAAATGGACGTATCAACTCCCCCAAGCTTAGACTTCGCTTGTCCCCTGAACTCAATAAACAAGACCACATGTTTATGGAGTGAAGAGTCGATAAATAAAATACGAACAAGAAGCATCATATTAATTCACACAAGACATATTAGTGAACAACTTCCTCATATAACTCAACTTGAAACAAGTATAAGGTAATCACAAATAAAGGTGCATAAGAAATCATAGTTGGTGATGGCAAACTTCGTTCTTGGTCAGAGAACAGTTAACAGATTATACTTATCTATGGAGCAGCGCTTTCATATTAAAGCTTATGGTAAACTTGCATACTCAATCATAGTAATCATTGATAACTTTCAAAGCTATATTCATTCAGATAAAACTTGTACTAACAAGGAAGAGTAAAAGACATGATGAAGTAAATCACAATATAATGGTTTGATCACAACAACTCAAATGCTTGCTTAAGATGGAGGGAATAGGTTTACTGACTCAACATAAAGTAAAAGACAGACCCTTCGCAGAGGGAAGCATGGATTACCATTTTTGTGCTAGAGCTTTTCATTTTGAAAATAAGAAACAATTTTGTCAACGGTAGTAATAAAGCATATGTGTTATGTATAAGACATCTTATAAGTTGCAAGCCTCATGCATAGTATACTAATAGTGCTCGCACCTTGTCCTAATTAGCTTGGATTAACACAGATTATCATTGCATAGCATATGTTTCAACCAAGTGTCACAAAGGGGTACCTCTATGCCGCCTGTACAAAGGTCTAAGGAGAAAGCTCGCATTGGATTTTCTCGCTTTTGATTATTCTCAACTTAGACATCCATACCGGGACAACATAGACAACAGATAATGGACTCCTCTTTAATGCATAAGCATTCAACAACAATTATTATTCTCATAAGAGATTGAGGATTAGCTGTCCATACTGAAACTTCCACCATGAATCATGGCTTTAGTTAGCGGCCCAATGTTCTTCTCTAACAGTATGCATACTCAAACCATTTGATTGTGAAAACCGCCCTTACTTCAGACAAGACAACATGCATAGCAACTCACATGATATTCAACAAAGGTAAGAGTTGATGGCGTCCCCAGAAACATGGTTACCGCTCAACAAGCAACTTACTAAGAAATAAGACACATAAGTACATATTCTTCACCACGATAGTTTTTAAGCTATTTGTCCCATGAGCTATATATTGCAGAGGTAAAGGATAGAAATTTTAAAGGTAGCACTCAAGCAATTTACTTTGGAATGGCGGAGAAATACCATGTAGTAGGTAGATATGGTGGACACAAATGGCATAGGTTTGGGTTGAGGTTTGGATGCACGAGAAGCATTCCCTCTCAGTACAGGTCTTTGGCTAGCAAGGTTAATTAGCAAGCACAAAAGTTGAGGGAAACAAACGAATATACATGTGATAGAAACAATCATGCATCTTTCTTGTAAGCACAAACAATTTTAACTTCAGAATAATAAGCTATGAGCTAACAAGAAAGGAAGACAATGAAACAACTATATATATTTCTCTTTTCTACTTAAACCTCAAGGTGTTGTTGCTATTGACCAATGCTAAGTTTGCCAAAACCAAATAGATTTACTCAATGCTCCCAAAGTGGTACCAATACTAAAATCAAGATCAATCATATAATAGAAATTGCAAACTAAAATAAGGTGTGCAATATGTAAATGATAAGACTTCTCATTAATATTTCATAACGATAACTCACACTAAGGGATATATAGACAACCAACTAAAGGAGAGATACTTCCACACTGCAACCCATCTTATATGATAACTTCCCTACTCATGATATGACACTACTTGATAGTAAAAAGTAAAAGTATGATGTGATACCGCGGCACTCCCCAAGCTTGGAACAAACCAAGGGGATGCCAATACCGATGATGAATTACTCCTTTGGCGATGGTGGTGATGAATTCTTGACAAGCTTCTCAACAAGCTCCTGAAGCTCATCAATCTTGTACATGAGGTTGCGGATCATCTCCGAATTGTGCTCGACGCGGTTGAGAAGTATGTCCGACGGCGAGTCCCAACTCTTGGAGTTATTTCCCCACTCTTCAGTTCAGGCTTCGTCCTTCCTGCAGTGTTAGAACGATCTATATCCCAATTGCTAGGCAATGCTGCCTTGGGAGTCCTTTCAATTTGATTATTGTAAATTAGATTTCGGAAGGGGTGATAAGTGCCTGGAGAAGATGTCTTTGGAGCTAGGTAGTGACGTGGAAGTCTTCCTCCGGTGCGAATTCTTGCGCTCTTCTTTGCATTAAAAGGGTTCTCCACCACCTCGATGCTTGCAATGGTAGCACGCGGGTATGCGCGCGAGTCTTCCTCCACTTCTTCTTCATCTTCTTCCTTGACGCTCTCGTCCACCTCTTTCCACTCGGGATCTTGAATATCTTCCTCCATAGGCTCCTTGTCTTTGTTGTTGGAGACCATGGTGCTTCTAGATTGAAAATAGATCCAGAAACAGCTCGAAACAAAACACGTCGAGAAAATGATATACGGACCTCCAGGGGTCCGGGGGATTATATAGCAGGAATTTTTATGACAAAAGGAAAGTACCAGGTCGAACCAGAGTCGGAAAGGGGCGACAAGGCGGCCAGCTCATAGGGCGCGCGGGCCAAGCCTGGCCGCGCCGGCCTATGGGGCACGCCCTCGTGCGTCTCCTCCACTCCGTTTCAATCTCGTAATTTTTCATATTTTCCAAAAACAGCAAAAACATTGTTCGGAAAGTAAAACACGGACTTTTTATTACCTGTACTGTTACCTATTCAAGGTCGAGTTCTGGCGGCTGTCAATTTGACCTTTGATGAAAGCCTCCGGTGTTTCCACTCGAATAACATCAACATCTACATTATAAGAATCACTGAGATATAATGCTTGAGTCTTTGTCCATTCACCACTTGCGTGGCATTGCCTTGGAGAAAGCTAATTTTAATTGCTCCTGAACGATACACCTCCTCAACAACATATGGTCCTTCCCATTTCGAGAGTAATTTCCCTGCAAAGAATCTGAGACGAGACCGATACAATAGGACTTTATCCCCAATATTAAACTCTCTTTTGATAATCCTTCTATCATGCCATTTCTTAACTTTCTCTTTAAAGAGTTTAGCATTTTCATAAGCTTCACTTCTCCATTCATCTAGAGAACTTAATTGCAACAACCTCTTATCACCGGCTAGTTTAGGATCTTTGTTTAGTTCTCTAACAGCCCAATAAGCTTTGTGCTCTAGTTCTAAAGGTAAATGACAAGCTTTTACATAAACCATTTTATAAGGTGACATTCCCATGGGGTTCTTATAAGCAGTTCTATAAGCCCATAGTGCTTCCTTTAATTTACTAGCCCAATTCTTTCTAGTTTTATTAACAGTCTTTTGCAAGATAGATTTAATTTCTCTATTTGATAGTTCTACTTGCCCACTAGTTTGAGGATGATAAGCGGAAGCAATTCTATGATTAATACCATATTTAGCAAGAGTTTTTCTAAAACCACCATGAATAAAATGAGAACCTCCATCTGTCATAATATATCTAGGAACTCCAAATCTAGGAAAAATAATGTCTAAAAGCATTCTTAAAGAGGTCTCACCATCAGCACTTTTTGTAGATATGGCTTCCACCCATTTAGTAACATAATCAACATCAACAAGTATATGAGTGTTACCTTCTGAAGAGGGAAAAGGTCCCATGAAGTCAAATCCCCAACAATCAAATGGTTCAACAACAAGAGTATAATTCATAGGCATTTCATTGCGTCTGGAGATATTACCAACCCTTTGACATTCATCACAAGATAAAATGAACTTCCTTGCATCTTTGAAGAGAGTTGGCCAATAAAAACCTGATTGTAGAACCTTTTGCGCGGTTCTATCTCCGGCGTGATGTCCTCCATAAGCACTCCCATGACATTTACTCAATATCTCTTGTTGCTCATATTCGGGAACACATCTTCGCATAATACCATCCACTCCTTCTTTATATAAGTGTGGGTCATCCCAAAAATAATGCCTCAAATCATAAAAGAATTTCCTCCTTTGCTGAGCTGAAAAGATTGGAGGCAAGTACTTGGAAACAATAAAGTTAGCATAATCAGCATACCAAGGACTGTCTCGCGAGCTCACCTTTATTACAGCCAATTGTTCATTTGGAAAACTATCATTAAGGAACAGGATCATAAGCAATATTTTCCAATCTAGACAAATTATCAGCAACAGGATTATCAGCACCTTTCCTATCTACAATATGTAAATCAAATTCTTGCAAAAGAAGTACCCATCTAATAAGCCTTGGCTTAGCATCTTTCTTTGTCATAAGGTATCTAATTGCAGCATGATCAGTATGAATAGTAACTTTTGAATCAACGATATAAGATCTAAACTTATCACAAGCAAAGACTACAGCTAACAATTCCTTTTCAGTAGTAGCATAATTTCTTTGAGCAGCATCAAGAGTTTTACTAGCATAATGAATAACATTCAGTTTTTTATCTACTTGCTGTCCAAGAAAAGCGCCTACAGCAAAATCACTAGCATCACACATAATTTCAAATGGTAAGTTCCAATCAGGAGGTTCAACTATAGGAGCAGTTGTTAAGGCTTTCTTTAGAGAGCTTCCTTACAATCATCATCAAAAACAAAAGGTACGTCTTTTGAAGAAGATTAGTAAGAGGCTTTGAAATCTTGGAGAAGTCTTTAATAAACCTCCTATAAAACCCAGCATGACCAAGAACACTACGAATACCTTTAACATCCCTAGGATAGGGCATCTTCTCAATGGCTTCAACTTTAGCTCTATCAACTTCAATACCTCTCTCGGAAATTTTATGTCCCAATACAATTCCTTCATTAACCATAAAGTGGCATTTCTCCCAATTAAGAACAAGGTTAGTTTCTTCACATCTCTGCAAAACTTTATCAAGGTTTCGCAAGCAATTATCAAAAGAATTCCCATAGACAGAAAAATCATCCATGAATACCTCTACAATACTCTCGCAAAAGCCATGAAAAATAGCAGACATGCATCTTTGAAAAGTAGCAGGAGCATTACATAAACCAAAAGGCATACGCCTATAAGCATAAGTTCCATAGGGACAAGTGAAAGTGGTTTTCTCTTGATCTTTAGTTTTAACGCAATTTGTGAAAACCCAGAATAACCATCAAGAAAGCAAAAATGAGTATTTTTAGATAACCTTTCTAACATTTGATCAATAAAAGGCAAAGGGTAATGATCTTTCTTAGTAACCTTATTAACTTTTCGATAATCAATGCACATTCTATACCCTACAACTACTCTTTGAGGTATGAGCTCATCATTATCATTAGGCACAACAGTCATTCCTCCTTTCTTAGGAACACAATGCACAGGACTAACCCATCTACTATCAGCAATAGGATATATAATACCAGCTTCAAGGAGTCTTAATACCTCATTTCTTACCACATCCTTCATCTTAGGAATTAGACGACGCTGAGGTTCAACAACAGGCTTTGCATCATCTTCCATATTAATGGCGTGTTGGCAAATAGAGGGAGAAATCCCCTTCAAGTCATCAAGAGTGTAGCCAATAGCACCTCGGTGTTTCTTCAGTATTTCCAATAACCTTTCTTCTTCAAACTCTGAAAGCTTAGAACTAATAATAACAGGATATATTTTCTTATCATCAATATGAGCATATTTAAGATTATCAGGCAATGGTTTTAAATCAAAGACAGGATCTTCCTTTGGTGGTGGTGTTGTACCCAGATCTTCCACCGGTAAATCATGCTTAAGAATAGGTTGACGAAGGAAAATTTCATCAAGCTCATCTCTTTCTTCCCTAAAAACTTCACTCTCACTATTCTCCAAATGTTGCTGCAAAGGATTACTAGGAGCAAGAGCAATAGATGCACACTGTTCAACTTTAAAATCACTATTAGGCGAATCAATTTTATAAGGAGTTTTGGTAAATTTAGAGAAGTTAAACTCATAAGATTCACCAGCAAATTTAGTCAAAATTTTCTCTTTCTTGCAATCTATAATAGCTCCACAAGTATTTAGAAAAGGTCTACCGAAAATAATAGGACAATATTTACTAGCAGCAGAACCAAGTACCAAAAAGTCAGCAGGATATTTAATCTTACCACATAGAACTTCCACATCTCGAACAATACCAATTGGAGAGATAGTTTCTCTATTAGCTAGCCGAATAACCACATCAATATCTTCAAGTTCACAAGAACCAATTTCGTGCATAATCTCCGTGTAAAGCTCATAAGGAATAGCACTAATACTTGCACCAATATCACATAAACCATAATAACAATGATCACCAATTCTAACAGATAGCATAGGAACACTAGCTTTCCTAGACTTATTAGGATGCGAAACAATATTAGAAGCATCTTCACAGAAAATAATATGACCATCCTCCACATTTTCAGTCACAAGATCTTTAATAATTGCAACAGCAGTTCAACTTTTATTTGTTCTTCAGGTTCTATAGGTTTCTTTTCACTTTTATGAACCGCACTATTTATAACAGAGTACTCCTTCATTTTAGCAGGGAAAGGAGTTTTTTCAATATAAGCTTCAGGAATAACATGATCAACAGTTTCAACTACAACACTTTTATTTATAGATGAATCAATTTTATCTTTATACGGTTCATGATACTTATCAAAGTTATTCTTAGGCAATTCATAATGAGAAGCAAAAGCTTTATAAAGATTTGCAGCAACTTGAGAATCAAGACCATAAGTAGCACTCATATTACGAAATTTATCGGTATCCATAAAAGCTTCAATGCATTTATAATCATAATTTATACCTGATTCTCTATCCTTGTCGTTCTCCCATCCTTCAGTATTTTCTTGGATCCGATTAATAAGGTCCCTTTTAAACTCTTCCTTGTTGCGTGTAAATGATCCAGAACAAGAAGTATCCAGCAAGGTCTTGTCTTGAAAAGAAAGTCTTGCATAGAAATTATCAATAATAATATTACCAGGAAGCTCATGAATGGGGCATTTGAGCATTAAAGACTTCAATCTCCCCAAGCTTGGGCAATACTCTCTCCTTCATGAGGCCAAAAATTATATATGCGATTCCGATCTTTGTGAATCTCACTTGGAGGATAGAACTTAGAATAAAACCGGGGCACAATATCATTCCATTCAAGAGAATCCCCATTATCCAGTAATTTATACCAATGCGCCGCTTTACCAGACAGCGATATAGAGAATAGTTTCTTCCTCACTTCATCCATAGCAATACCTGCACACTTGAATAAACCGCATAATTCATGTAAGAACAGTAAATGATCTCCAGGGTGGACAGTTCCATCCCCTGTATAACGGTTACCCACTACACGTTCAATAATTTTCATAGGTATTTTGTATGGTATTTCTTCCTTACCTGGCGCCTCATCCACTACCTTTGCAATAGTAGTAGTTTTCCCAAATAAACACTCAAGAGAAGATCTCTCCATAATGAATTATAGCAGCAGGCAGAAATAAAATCAGCACAAACAGTAGAAATTTCCCTTACCAATTCCACTTACCAATAGCGCTTCACTCCCCGGCAACGGCGCCAGAAAATAGTCTTGATGACCCACAAGTATGGGGGTGTATCGTAGTATCTTCGATAAGTAAGAATGTCGATCCCAACGAGGAGCAGAAGGTGTTGACAAGCGGTTTCGATGAAGGATTCACTGTAAATGCTCACAGACAAGTATTCGGGGGTTTTGATGTAACAGATGAATAAAGTACGAGTAAGTAAAGTGCGAGAGAAATAATTGCAGCGAGTGGCCCAATCCTTTTTAGCACAAAGGACAAGCCGGTTTGTTTACTTATAATGACCAAACGTTCTCGAGGACACACGGGATTTTAGTCTAGTGCTTTCGCTACATACGGCTAATTAATCTTCATTGTTTTGATAAGTGTTGTGTGGGTGAACCTATGCTAATGTACCGCCCTTCCTAGGACTAATACATACTTGTGATTATACCCCTTGCAAGCATCCGCAACTACAAGAAAGTAATTAAGATAAATCTAACCAGAGCCTTAAACTCGAGATCCTGCGATCCCTCCCGCATCGATATAACGGGGGCTCAGGTTTGTCACTCCGGCAACCCCGCAATTGGCAACGAGTACAAGATGCATTCCCTAGGCCCATAAAGGTGAAGTGTCGTGTAGTCGACGTTCACACGACACCACTAGAAGAATAACACCACAACTTAAATATCATAACATTGAATATTACTCAACCATACTTCACTACTAACATTTAGACTTCACCCATGTCCTCAAGAACTAAACGAACTACTCACGAGACATCATATGGAACATGATCGGAGGTGATATGATAATGAATAACAATCTGAACATAAACCTTGGTTCAACGGTTTCACTCAATAGCATCAATAACAAGTAGAAATCAACACCGGGAGAGTTTCCCCTATCAAACAATCAAGATCAAACCCAAATTGCTACAGCGATGACGAGGTGCAGCGGTGGAGACGGCGGTGATGATGATGAAGATGATGGTGATGATGATGGAGATGATGTCCAGCTCGATGACGGGGACGATGGCGTCGATTCCCCCTCGGGAGGAATTTGCGGATTCCCGCCGGAGAGCTCTTTTCTCTCGGTGTTCTCCCGCAGAGGCGGCCGTGACTCTTCGCGACTATCCTCTGGAGCTTAGGTTTTCGGGACGACGCGAAGAAAAGGAGGCGAGAGGGGCTGTGGGCCCCCTCCTCACGGGCGGCGCGGCCAGGCCTTGGGCCGCGCCGGCCTATGAGGTGGGCCACCTCGGGTCCCTCGGCTCCCCCTTGCTCCCTTCGTCATCCGGAAAAATAGGATTTTTCGTATAATTTCCGTCAGCGTTGATCTCCCAAAATATTGCATTCGACGGCGCTTTTCCAGCAGAATCCGACTCCGGTGCGCGATCCTCCAATAATCATGAAACATGCAAAATAGATGAAATAACATAAGTATTATCTCCAAATATGAAATATATCAATGAATAACAGCAAATTATGATATAAAATAGTGATGCAAAATGGACGTATCAGCTGGGGAGCCTGCTCGGTTGAAGCATAGGGCATGGTGGTCGGCATTGTCTGCGTGTAGGACGGAGGAGCCTGCACGGTGGACGGTGCCGGCATCGGAGGCGGCGCGCGCTCGGCCGACAAATCGTCGAGCAGGTTGCGTGCTTCGGCCATCGCTGCTGATCCCATGTGCTTGGGGCCTTTGGAGTTCGCCGGCGCACGGTTTAGGTCAATGGACGAAGGAGACGGCCCCGTGAAGGACTCGCCCACCTCCGGTGACCCATCCCGTGACGGGTACTTGTACCGCGCCGACTGCGCACCCAATTCCTGCGCGACGGGCGTGTACCCAAACGGGGCAGTCGGCAGGGATGTCGACCTTGGAGGAAGGGGCCGGGTCACGGACGAGGCCGAGCTCCCCCCTGATACGTCTCAAACGTATCTATAATTTCTTATGTTCCATGCTACTTTTATGATGATACTCACATGTTTTATACACATTATATGTCATTATTATGCATTTTCCGGCACTAACCTATTGACGAGATGCCGAAGAGCCAGTTGTGTTTTGCTGTTTTTGGTTTCAGAAATCCTAGTAAGGAAATATTCTCGAATTTGACGAAATCAACGCCCGGGTCTTATTTTTCCACGAAGCTTCCGAAGACCGAGGAGAAACGAAGTGGGGCCACGGGCGCCGCCACACTAGGGCCGCGCAGCCTAAGGGGGACCCGCGCCGCCCTAGCGTGTGGGGCCCCCGTGCCTCCTCCGACTCCGCCGTTCCGCCTACTTAAAGCCTTCGTCGCGAAACCCCCAGTACCGAGAGCCACGATACAGAAAACCTTCCAGAGACGCCGCCGCCGCCAATCCCATCTCGGGGATTCAGGAGATCGCCTCCGGCACCGAGGAGGGGAATCATCTCCCGGAGGTCTCTTCATCGCCATGATCGCCTCCGGATCGATGTGTGAGTAGTCCACCCCTAGACTATGGGTCCATAGCAGTAGCTAGATGGTTGTCTTCTCCTCATTGTGCTATCATGTTAGATCTTGTGAGCTGCCTATCATGATCAAGATCATCTATTTGTAATGCTACATGTTGTGTTTGTTGGGATCCGATGAATATGGAATACTATGTCAAGTTGAATATCAATCTATCATATATATGTTGTTTATGTTCTTGCATGCTCTCCGTTGCTAGTAGAGGCTCTGGCTAAGTTGATACTTGTAACTCCAAGAGGGAGTATTTATGCTCGATAGTGGGTTCATGCCTCCATTGAATCAGTGACGCAACCTCTAAGGTTGTGGATGTCTGTTGCCACTAGGGATAAAACATCGATGCTTTGGCTAAGGATATTTGTGTTGATTACATTACGCACCATACTTAATGCAATTGTCTGTTGTTTGCAACTTAATACTGAAAGGGGTTCGGATGATAACCTGAAGATGGACTTTTTAGGCATAGATGCATGGATAGCGGTCTATGTACTTTGTCGTAATGCCCCGATTAAATCTCATAGTACTCATCATGATATATGTATGTGCATTGTTATGCCTTCTTTATTTGTCAATTGCCCAACTGTAATTTGTTCACCCAACATGTTATTTATCTTATGGGAGAGACACCACTAGTGAACTGTGGACCCCGGTCCATTCTTTACATCTGAAATACAATCTACTGAAATTGTTCTTTACTGTTCTTCGCAAACAAACATCATCTTTCACACTATACAATTAATCCTTTGTTTACAGCAAGCCGGTGAGATTGACAACCTCATCGTTACGTTGGGGCAAAGTACTTTGATTGTGTTGTGCAGGTTCACGTTGGCGCCGGAATCCCTGGTGTTGCGCCGCACTACACTCCGCCACCAACGACCTTCACGTGTTCCTTGACTCCTACTGGTTCGATAACCTTGCTTTCTTACTGAGGGAAAACTTGCTGCTGTGCGCATCACACCTTCCTCTAGGGGTTCCCAACGGACGTGTGTCTTACACGCTATCACCCCCCGAGGCCGTGCCGGCGCCCGGGAGGATCAAGTGCTGAGCGAGCGCTGCGTGGCCGTAAAAGAGCATGGCATGCTCTTGCATGACGTTCGCCTTCGCCTCCGCCTTGAGTTGGAGGAGCTGCTCCGCCGCCCGCTGCCGCTCCTCCGCGGCAGCGACATCCCTCTTCCGTTGCTCGAGCGCCCTGCGGCGCCGCCCCGCTTCTTGCTCTCGATCTTCCTCTGCTCCGCGGTGAGGTCGGGCTTCGCCTTCTTCGTCGCCTGCCCGGGCTCCACGACCACCGGAGCGTCCAGTTCAGGAGCCTCCGACACGGGAGGAGCGGCAACGTCCGCGAGCTGTGCCTCGTCTCCGATGGTGGCGGTGCTGGCGGTGGCGGCGGCAGTCGCTTCGTCGGCCATCTCTAGGTTTTGGGAGTGGAGTGGAGTGTTTCTGTTTTGGGAGACAGACAGGCGGGCCAGGGGCAGACAAGGGGTGGACGCGAGTGACCAGCATTCGGCGTCCGCGGCCACGCAAACTCGTCCCAGATTTGGGCCGGGTTTGGGTCGTCCCGGACGCCGCGGCCATCCGTTTTAGGGATGGGTCCGCGCGCTGGGCCGCTTTTTTGTCCGGCTCGATCCATCCGGATGCGCGAACGCGATTTGGGTCGCCCCGTTGGAGATGCCCTAAGACGACCCAAAGGATCGGCTACCAACGCAAACATAGACTGGGATCCTTGATTCATCGGGTCGTTCATACTGGCCAATATTTGTTGTACCCTCTAGCAAGTAGCATCGTACTAGTTTGATACATGAGCAATATTTGTTGTAATTTCTCCGTTTCACAAAAAGGTTCTCAACTTTATCTAGATTTAGATGTATATAGAACATTTAGTTATAGATACATTTGTATCTAGAAAAAGTTAAGAGACATTTTTTAGATGGAGGGAGTAATAATTTTAGCCTATGTACACGAGAATCAATGTAAACCGGCCAGCTACCAACGGTTCGATCTATCAGCAATCAATGGAAGCTGATTCGTCCACAGTGGTAGGCCAAGAACATCAACATGTTAAAACTGGTCCAGATTATGGAGTATTTTATCGTATCTTTCTGTCTCGATTCGCCCTTACCTTGAAGGGAACTATTTTACATAATTAAAATATAAAATTTGACATGTTTATTGTTTTAAGTTTAAAAGTCTAGTAATATTTCTCTAATAGAAGAGACGGTACATGATATCCCGCAAATTTTATTGGCTGAAAATGAGATTTTGACAGCGCCTTTGACAGAAGAGGAGGTCTTCGAGGCAATCTCACAGATGGAACTTAATAAAGCACCTAGTCCGGATGGCTTTTCGGCGGAGTTTTATCAAAAAAATTGGGAAGTAATAAAAGATGACTTGATGACGTTGTTCTTTCAGTTTAGTAAATGGAAATTGCCCCTCTACAAACTAAATTTCGGCGTCATCACATTACTACCCAAAAAAGAGGATGCGATCCAGATACAACAATATAGACCTATCTGTTTGTTAAATGTATGTTTTAAAATCTTCACTAAAGTCGGTACAAATCGCATATCAGGGATTGCCCCAAGGGTTATAAAACCAACTCAATCAGCATTTATGCCGGGTAGAAATATTTTAGAAGGGGCGGTCATTCTTCATGAAACAATTCATGAGCTACATAATAAGAAAATGGACGGGGTGTTGTTTAAAATTGATTTCGAAAAGGCTTATGATAAAGTGAAGTGGCCTTTTTTGCAACAGACATTGCGAATGAAGGGCTTTGCTCCAGAATGGGGTAGATTAGTTCCACAATCTGTTCAAGGGGGGAGTGTGGGTGTAAAGGTTAATGATGACATTGGTCATTATTTCTAGACAAAAAAGGGTTGCGCCAAGGGGAGCCTCTGTCTCCAATGCTTTTTAGTATTGTAGTTGACATGCTTGCCATTTAATTGAACGTGCAAAACAGGATGGCCAAGTTGGAGGACTTATTCCCCATCTTGTTGAGGGTGGCCTCTCTATATTACAGTATGCAGATGATACGATTCTTTTTTTTTGGAACATGACCTCCAGAAAGCAGTTAATATGAAACTAATTTTATGTCTATTTGAAGAGCTATCAGGACTTAAGATTAATTTCCATAAAAGTGAGATTTTTTGTTTTGGAAAGACCAAGGATGAGGAGGGTCAGTACAAGCAGATCTTTGGATGTGATGATGGATCGCTCCCGTTTAGATACTTGGGTATTCCTATCCATTACAGAAAACTCAGGAATTCTGATTGGTATCCGGTGGAGACCTGATTCGAGAGTAAATTGGGTTGCTGGAAAGGGAAATTACTATCCTAGGGTGATAGGTTAGTTATTATCAATTCAGTCTTGACTAGTTTACCTATGTTTATGTTGTCCTTTCTACAGATATCCGTTGGGGGTAAGGAAACGTTTGGACTTCTATAGATCTAGGTTCTTTTGACAGTTTGACAAAAATAAAAGAAAATATCGTAACAAAGTGGAAAATCGTTTGTCGACCCAAAGATCAAGGGGGCGTATGAATTGAGGTTCTCGAAATCAAAAACAAATGTTTATTGAGTAAATGGATGTTTAAACTTCTTAATGAAGACGAGGTGTGGCAAGAGCTGCTACACAATAAGTACCTAAGACAGAAGACCTTATCTGAGGTACAGGCTAAGCTTACTGATTCTCCTTTCTGGAAGGGATTTATGGGGTTCAAGGAGGAGTTTTTTCTAGAGGTTTCTTCAAACTGGGCAATGGAATTAGTACTCGTTTCTGGGAAGATATTTGGTTAGAAAAAACTTCGTTAGCTCAGGAGTATCCGTCCTTATATAATATCGTACATCACAAGAATGTAACAATATCTCATGTAACCCCGCTGAATATTACTTTCCGACGGGTGTTGAGTGGTAACAAAGGGACTTCATGGTTACAATCATATCGAAAACTGAGGACAGTAAACTTGAATGAAGAGAATGATCATTTTGTCTGGGATCTGACATCCAATGGTTTGTTTACGGTAAAGTCTATGTATGAGGATCTTATGAATAACCATACCCCTTTTTTGAGAAAGTATCTCTGGAAGGTTAAAATTCCCCTTAAGATAAAGATTTTCATGTGGTTTTTTAGTAACAATGTTCTGTTAACTAAAGATAATTTAGCTAAACGTCACTAGAATGGGTGTACGAGATGTGTTTTCCGCCGAGACCAGGAGACTATTCAACACCTTTTTATTGAATGTCCTTTAGCTAAGCTTCTTTTGCATACGCTTCCACCTCCAACGAATATTACTAATATGTTTGGTCACTGGTTGAATGGAGTAGATAGACAATCTAAACTTTTATCCGGATTAGGGTTTCTGCTTTATATATGTTGGTGTATAAGGAGGGTCAGAAATGATATCATCTTTAATCAAAAAAATACTTTTCACTTTTTGCAGGTTATCCATATGGTGGCACATTGGGTTCAGCTTTGGGTCCTTCTTTCGCCGGAGGGACAACGGGATGCCATGGTTTCTGGATGCACACGGCTCCAGATGGTCGCTCAGAATATCTTGTGCTAGGCTAGCTAGCGACATACTAGGAGGTTATGTTGATGTGTAGTCATAGTATGTCTTGCTTTTTTCGCTGGTTGATTTTTGTATCTTGGCGATGTTTGAGTTGTAACCAATACTGAATCTGAACCTTTTTTAAATAAATGGCCATGTGCATCATCATGATGCAGAAGCCAGGGTACATCCCCATTTCAAAAAAGTCTAGTAAAGTAAAGAATATTTCTTTTATGTGGAGTGACTAACCAGCAGCTAGCTATTTTACATGTCGGTAACAGACATATTTTATTGATAAATCAAAAATTGGCAACTATGCAAAATTAGCTAATGGCAAAGCGAGAAAAAGTGTAGGTTTTTTATTCCGCAAAGTTTTGGCCTTCTGCATCACTGAGACTCTCATATGCCATTTGGGATGGGTCCAAAATTTTAAGCTAGTATGGGTATTTAAAATTGTAAAAATATTTATTATATGATATAAAGTTCATAAAATAATTTGGGTATGAAGTAATGATCACACATATCTCATATTTTCTTGAGAAACCCTCAAAATGAAGGATAGTTATGCTTTGGAAAATGGTGGAAATGTTTCATGACAATGCCGACCCATGCAACATCATCAAGTATGAGCTGGTCGAGGCCACCCACTGCAACGGCATCGTGCTCGGACAGAGATCGAGTGCCTTGCTAGTCACAAGGCACAGCTTGCCTTGTCCCCTCAGATCCACCCTTCCTTCAGATCAAACGGCCAGCAACCAACCAAGCCAAAACCAGGATGTTGACCAGCTGACCAGAACCAGGCACGCACAGGATACATCCAAAATTAACCGCGGGAAGAGACGGCTTGCGCGGGCTTCCCAGGCGGAGCTCTGCCGCCGACACCGCAGAGGGAAAGGGGCGGGAGGGAGCTCGGGCGGGTGCACCCGGAGAACAGGACGCCGGCGAGGTCCTTCACCCCCAGTACGGCGGGCTCCTCTGCCCAGACCCATCTCGCCCAAGCCCGCCTCGACGTGGGAAACAGAGGTACGGAGGTCGGGCAGCTGCGGCCGGAGAAGACGCCGCCGGCAGGGCCCTCCGCCCCCACTACGACGGCCTCCTCCGCCCAACGCCCAGCTCCGACGACGCCGTCTGCCCCGCTCCGGTCTGACTCCTCTTGCAGGTAGGCGACGCCGGCTCTGCCTACAACTGTTGTTGTTGTTGTTTTTTTGGTGACCCTTTGCCTACAGTAGTGTAGATTATGCAATTGAATGGTCTGTTGTGAATTTGTTCTTTTGCTGTTGAATGTGCAATTGAATGTGTTGTGCAATTTGACATGATTCTATTACTGTGATGTTCAATTGTTAGTGTTGTGCATCCATAAGTATTTTGCAATGGGAGAAATTGACAAGGGGATGCCTCAAATAGGTATGAGGTTTAGAAATCCAGATGAAGCTTGGGTGTTTTGGGTTGCATATGGAGGCCGCGCAGGGTTTGATGTGAGGAAGAGAAACAAATATGCAAGCAAGATAGATGGCGGAGTTACATCATGCACATTTGTTTGTTCCAATGAGGGTATACGGAAAAAAGGGATAACAATGGATCATGTTCCAAAGCGTATTAGAGCTGAAACAAGAACAAATTGCAAAGTTCGGATGACTATATCATTGGATAGAGTGGCAAAAAATTATGAAGTCACAGATATTGTGGTGGGACATAATCATCACCTTCAATTGCCACAAACATGTCACTTGATGGCATCACAAAGGAAGATATCCGAACTACAAGCATTTGAAATAGAAGCTGCTGATGATTCTGGAATCATGCCCAAACAAGCACATGAGTTTGCTTGTTGTCAAGTTGGTGGACCACTTAACCTTGGCTACACTTGCCGTGATCAAAAGAATCTTTTGCGAACGAAGCGGCAAAGAGAGTTGGCTTTTGGACAGGCCGGTAGTATGTTGAAGTATTTTCATGAAAAAATCATTGAGAATCCATCTTTCCAGTATGCTTTGCAGTTGGATTGTGAGGAACATATAACCAACATATTTTGGGCTGATGCTAAAATGGTTCTTGACTATGCACATTTTGGTGATGTTGTCACATTTGATACTACTTTTGGCACAAACAAAGAATATAGGCCATTTGGTATTTTTCTTGGCCTCAATCAGTTCAGAGAAACCACCATTTTTGGTGCAGCATTGCTATTTGATGAAACATGTGATTCATTTAAGTGGCTCTTTGAGACTTTTCTAGCTGCACATAATGGGAAGCAACCTAGAACTATTTATACAGATCAAGATGCAGCAATGGGTAAAGCCATAGGGACAGTCTTCACGGAATCATACCATGGATTGTGCACCTTTCATATAATGCAAAATGATGTCAAGCATTTATCTTCATTGAAGGGTGAAGAAAAAGAAGAAGGGAAAGGTGAAGACGAAGAGGAAGAGTCCCATATTCTTACTGATTTTAGTGAATGCATGTATGGGTATGAGGACAAAGCAGAATTTCAAGAAGCATTTGACAATATGAGACAAAAAGTGCATAAGCAAACTTGGTTGGATAGTATCTTCAAGTTGAAAGAAAAGTGGGCTGAATGTTATATGAGAGATATGTTCAGTTTGGGAGTGCGAAGTACACAACTTAGTGAGAGCTTCAACAATTCATTGAAACCCCATTTGAAATAAGATTTTCATATTGTTCGGTTCTTGATGCATTTTGAGAGGACCGTGGAGGTAAAAAGAAGAAAGGAACTGCAATCTGAATTTGAGGCAAGGAAGAAGGTACCAAGAATCAAGATGCACACACCTATGTTGGTTCTAGCAAGCGAAGTGTACACTCCAATTATTTTTGAATCTTTCCAAAGTGAATATGAAAAATCCATGGCTGCATGCACTAGACTCTTGGATGGGAATTACAAATTTGCGGTGGCTATTGGAAGTTTACATGGAGATTTAAAATTTGAGGAGGAGCGCATAGTGATTGGTGACCCTTTGACCCAAACAACTTCATGTAGTTGTGGAATGTTCAATAGGACAGGAATAATGTGTGGACATGGTCTTAAAATTCTCGATTTGATGAATATAAAGACATTGCCAACACATTATGTCTTAAAGAGATGGACTAGAGAAGCACGCAATGGAAGCATACAAGATAGACAAGGAAGGAATGTGGTAGAGAACCCAAAGTTGGAAGCCCAACTTTGGTACAAGGATTTGTCTCACAAATTTCACACTATGGCATATAAAATAGCTAACTCCTTGGAGTGCCATTTGATGTTAGAGAATGCACTTGATTGTGTGAGCCCACAACTAGATGAAAAACTCAATGCAACTACCAATTCTATGAACAAGACATGTGATGACCAAGAAAATGTTAATCCAAATGTGCAACTAACAAGTGAGTTTCTTAGTGCCGCAAAGCTCAAGAAAAAGGAGGTTCAATCGAAAGGTATGAGAAGAAAGAAAACTTGGCTTGATAAGTTGCTTAAGGGGAAGCGCAAGCCAATTAAAGTTGTCTCATCCAACAACAAAAAAGCAAAGGTATTTGCAATCTGTACATTTTCACATTGTTTCATTTATTTCTATACTACTTACTAGAATTTTTATTGTAGCAACAAAAGAAACATGAGCCTCAAGTAGGTGTGGAGAAAGACGACGTTGATAAAGGAACCAATACGGGGCTTCAAGAGTGCAGTGCGATCATCAGCTACACGCAGCTATTGACAGATCCCTCTTGTGGTGTTTATGATGAAGATCTGTTCTAGCATGTATAAGTTTGGTAGCTAGTTTTTTGGACATGGTTGGGTTTAATTTTGGACAGCGTTGACTATAGTATTTTTGTTTTTGGGGCTAACTATAGTCTTTTGGGCCTAAGTGTACAAGTAGATTGGCCTACTTTATGTACTTGAAGGATTATGTAAGAACATCCTGTTGCAAAAATTAACTGTGAAGTGCTACAAAGTATGTTTGTTGTTCTACCTCAAAAAAAAAGTCTGTTTGTTGTTCAGTTCATCCAGTTCACTTCTTAATCTATTGTATAATGTATGCATCACGATTCTGCTAATACATGGGTTAAATTCTTCTATTTACAGTTCAATTTCTATTACAAATTTCGTGGCTATTGAAATTATATGAATCTGCAGTTAACTGAACAATTTCCTGCCTTCTGTTCAAGGTTTGAGGAGGCCGTCGGAGGGGGCAGAGGAGGAGGTTGGAGGGGCCGTCGGAGGGGACAGAGGAGGAGGTTGAACGGGTGGAAGCTGCCGGATGGGAGTCGGACGGGGAAGCCGGAGGTCAGCTGCCGTCGCCCATCAAGGTGGGCAGCCGGCGGTGGGCGCCCGTCAAGCCCACCGAAGCTCAGAGCGAACGAGCAGCCGGAGGTGGGCTCCTCTCGCGTGTTGAATGGGGAGGCTGCCGGAGCTCTCGTCCGGTATTGCGTTGCAGCGACGGGAACTGCAGCGCCGACGTCGGTGCGGCCGCGACGGGAGGGAGTTCGCTCACGCGCGTGAAGAAGCTCGGTCTGTGCCTGGTTTGGATCGCATCTTTCTGGTCAACCACCTGGGATTTGGCTTGGTTGGTTGCTGACCGTTAGATCTGAAGGGAGGGTGGATGTGAGAGGGCAATGCAAGGTGTGCCTTGTGACTAGCAAGGCACCGGATCTCTGTCCACCGTGCTCGACTCCGGACACATAATAGGCCACGTGACTTTCACCGCCAGGGCCACCGCATGATACGGCCCCACGGTACTGGGGCAGGCTGGTCCACATCCCTTCTTCGCCGAGGTTCACGAGCCAAACCTTGTCCCGAGGTGCATGATCTCCTTGGACGATAGAGAGGAACGAGGTGAGGATGACGACCTCTGCCAGTTTTGTGGAGCTGGCCTCAAGCATCCGAAGGTGCATCCAGAGCTACTAAGACAACCCAAAGGACCGGCTACCAGCGCAAACATGGACTGGGGTTCTTGATTCATCGGGTTGCTCATACCCTGTAGCATCGTAGTTTGATATTGACCAGATGAGCAATA
Organism: Lolium multiflorum; assembly: GCA_030979885.1. Classification (NCBI taxonomy): domain Eukaryota; kingdom Viridiplantae; phylum Streptophyta; class Magnoliopsida; order Poales; family Poaceae; genus Lolium; species Lolium multiflorum. Next base: position 81,318,374 of record CM061749.1, read on the forward strand.
GTTGTTGTAAGACTACTCATAGTGGGAGTAACTTCACTAGTAACTAAGTGTCCAACTCAGTAAATTTGCTTATGTGGCAGTGAGTTAATGAGGAAAGAGGAGGATAGAGTAATAATTTTAGGAGGAAAGAGGAGGAAAAAGGAGGAAAGAGGAACATAGCTAGTTACTGTAACATCACACTTCACAAAATACAATGAGTCTACAAGCTAATTAATGAAGACATATATGATAGTATTGCTTTGATGTTACTAACCACTATGAAGGTAGTAACATAGAGTAGTAACATGTGCATGTTAGTACTCTATGTTACTTCCCATTATGACTAGTCTAATAATTTTAGCCTATGTACACGGAATCAATGTAAACTGGCCAGCTATCAACGGTCCTAACCAACAGCTAGCTGTTTTACATTTCGGTAACAGACACATTTTATTGATAAATCAAAACTTGGCAACTATGCAAAATCAGCTAATGACCTAAGAAGCAGAGTAGGAGCGCGGCTCTCGCAGGTAGGAGCGCGCACGCCGCCACGGCAGCCGTCACCGGCGAACCCCTGGTCTCCGGCTCCTTCTGCTCCCCCTTCCTTTCCCCCTTCCTTCCCCTGGCCCGGTGATACGTCTCAAACGCATCTATAATTTCTGATGTTCCATGCTAGTTTTATGATAATACCTACATGTTTTGTTCACACTTTATATCGTTTTGATGCATTTTCCGGAACTAACCTATTGACGAGATGCGAAGTGCCAGTTCTTTTCTGCTGTTTTTGGTTTCAGAAATCCTAGTAAGGAAATATTCTCGAATTGGACAAAATCAACGCCCGATCTTATAATTCCACGAAGCTTCCAACACCGAGAGGGGCAGGAGGAGGCCAGGGCCACCACACATGGTGGCGGCGCGGCCCAAGGGGGCGCGCCCCCTGTTGTGTCCCCAGACCCTTCCGACTCCGACTCTTCGCCTATAAGAAGCCTCGTGACCTAAAACTTCGACACGGATAAGCCACAGTACGAGAAACCTTCCAGAGCCACCGCCATCACGAAGCCAAGATCTGGGGGACAAAAGTCTCTGTTCCGGCACGCCGCCGGACGGGAAGTGCCCCCGGAAGGCATCTCCATCGACACCACCGCCATCTTCATCAACGCTGCTGTCTCCCATGAGGAGGAGTAGTTCTCCCTCGAGGCTAAGTGTGCAGTAGCTATGTGGTTAATCTCTCTTCCATGTACTTCAATACAATGATCTCATGAGCTGCCTTACATGATTGAGATTCATATGATGAGCTTTGTATCACTATTAATCTATGTGCTACTCTAGTGATGTTATTAAAGTACTCTATTCCTCCTCCATGATGTAATGGTGACAGTGTGTGCATCATGTAGTACTTGGCATAGGTTATGATCGTGATCTCTTGCAGATTATGAAGTTAACTATTACTATGATAGTATTGATGCGATCTATTCCCCTTTCATAATGGTGACAGTGTGCATGCTATGTTAGTACTGGTATAATTGCAATGGTCTATCATGCACTCTAAGGCTATTTAAATATGAACATCGAATGTTGTGGAGCTTGTTAACTCCGGCATTGAGGTGCTCTTGTAGCCCTACACAATTAATGGTGTTTGTCATCCAACAAGAGAGTGTAGAGTGGTTTTATTATGTGATCAATGTTGAGAGTGTCCACTAGTGAAAGTATGATCCCTAGGCCTTGTTTCCAAATGCAATCATCGCTTATTTACTGTTTTACTGCATCTTTAATTCCTGCAATATTACTACCATCAATTGCACGCCCAGCAAGCTATTTTCTGGCGCCATTACTACTGCTCATATTCATTCATACCACTTGTATTTCACTATCTCTTCGCCGAACTAGTGCACCTATACATCTGACAAGTGTATTAGGTGTGTTGGGGACACAAGAGACTTCTTGTATCGTGATTGCAGGGTTGCTTGAGAGGGATATCTTTGTCCTCTACCTCCTGAGTTCGATAAACCTTGGGTGATTCACTTAAGGGAAACTTGCTGCTGTTTTACAAACCTCTGCTCTTGGAGGCCCAACACGTCTGAGGAATAGAAGCGTGCGTAGACATCAAGCTATTTTCTGTGTTGCGGGAGGTAAGGTAAAGGTATTCACATCCTCCGACTACTAAGCTATTTCCTAGCACTGTTGTCGGTGTGTGAGTGCTCGAAGCTATTTCTTTTAGATCCTGCAATTGCATCTTTTTGTTTCTTGTTCACTAGTTAGGCATAATGGAAAATAACAATGAGCTTTTTATTCTATTTCCTGAGTTAAGACATGGATTGTTTGATGCGAAAATTAAAAAACCTATGGAACCTTATTTGCATGCTAGTAGCAATGATATTAGTATGAACGCTTCGAACACCATTGTTGCTAATGCTATGGAAGAATTTAAGCTTGGGGAAGCTGGTTTTGATGAGCATGATATTTTTAGTCCCCCAAGTTTTGAGGAGAAAATTTTATTTGATGATACTTTGCCTCCCATTTACGATGATTATAATGATAGTGGTATTTTGGTGCCACCTACTATGGAGGATAAAGTTTATTATGATTATACCATGCCTGCAATTTATGATGATTACAATGATGGTTGTGTTAGTTTTTCTCCCACAATTACTAATAAAATTGATTATGCTTATGTGGAGAGTAATGATACTTTTATGCATGTGAATAGGAATGCTTTATGTGATAGTTATATTGTTGAGTTTGTTCATGATGCCACTGAAAGTTATTATGAGAGAGGGAAATATGGTTATATGCATCTTAATAATATTAAATTTCCCCTCTCTATGTTGAGAATCTTGAAGTTACTCGTGTTTTATCTTTGTATGCTTGTCACTTTGCTCCTCATGAATTTATTTGTGTACAAGATTCCTATGCATAGGAAGTGGGTTAGACTTAAATGTGTTTTGAATTTGCTTCTTGATGCTCTCTTTTGCTTCAACTCTTATTTCTTGCGAGTGCATCATTAAAACTGTTGAGCCCATCTTAATGGCTATAAAGAAAGCACTTCTTGAGAGATAACCCATGTTTTTATTTTGTTACTATTTTTTTGTGTCTTGGAAGTTGTTACTACTGTAGCAACATCTCCTTATCTTTATTTTATTGCATTGTTGTGCCAAGTAAAGTCTTTGATAGTAAAGTCAATACTAGATTTGGATTACTGCGCAGAACAGATTTCTTGCTGTCACGAATTTGGGCAGGGTTCTCTGTAGGTAACTCAGAAAAATCTGCCAATTTACGTGCGTGATCCTCAGATATGTACGCAACTTTCATTAAATTTGAGCATTTTCATCTGAGCAAGTTAAGTGCCCCAGAAAAATTCGTCTTTACGGACTGTTCTGTTTTGACAGATTCTGCCTTTTATTTCGCATTGCCTCTTTTGCTGTGTTGGATGGATTTCTTTGTTCCATTAACTTCCAGTAGCTTTGAACAATGTCCAGAAGTGTTAAGAATGATTGTGTCACCTCTGAACATGTGAATTTTTGATTATGCACTAACCCTCTAATGAGTTTGTTTTGAGTTTGGTGTGGAGGAAGTTTTCAAGGGTCAAGAGAGGAGGATGATACAATATGATCAAGAAGAGTGAAAAGTTAAGCTTGGGGATGCCCCGTGGTTCATCCCTGCATATTTCAAGAAGACTCAAGCATCTAAGCTTGGGGATGCCCAAGGCATCCCCTTCTTCATCGACAACTTATCAGGTCACCTCTAGTGAAACTATATTTTTATTCCGTCACATCTTATGTGCTTTACTTGGAGCGTCTGTGTGCTTTTATTTTTGTTTTGTGGTTGAATAAAATCTGATCCATCATGCTTGTGTGGGAGAGAGACACGCTCCGCTTTTTCATATGAACACTAGTGTTCTTAGTTCTATCTTTAATGTTCATGGCGGAGGTTGAAACTGCTTCGTTCATTGTTATATGGTTGGAAACAGAAAATGCTGCATGTGGTAATTGGTATAATGTCTTGTATAATTTGATACTTGGCAATTGTTGTGCTCATATAAATCATGTTTAAGCTCTTGCATCATGTACTTTGCACCCATTAATGAAGAATTACATAGAGCTTGTTAAAATTTGGTTTGCATGATTAGTTTCTCTAGAGTCTAGATATTTTCTGGTTAAGGTGTTTGAGCAACAATGAGACGATGTAAAGTCTTATAATGCTTACAATATGTTCATATGTGAGTCTTGCTGCACCGTTTTATACTTGAGTTTGCTTCAAACAACCTTGCTAGCCTAGCCTTGTATCGAGGAATTCTTCTCGTGCATCCAAATCCTTGAGCCAAAAACTATGCCATTTGTGTCCACCATACCTACCTACTACATGGTATTTTTCTGCCATTCAAGTAAATACTTCATGTGCTACCTTTAAACAATTCAAAACTTTATTACTCCTTATTTGTGTCAATGTTTTATAGCTCATGAGGAAGTATGTGGTGTTTTATCTTTCAACCTTGTCATTTACTCTTGACAGACTTTCACCAATGGACTAGTGGCTCATCCGCTTATCCAATAATTTTGCAAAAGAGCTGGCAATGGGGTTCCCAGCCTCAATTAATTAACTTTCATTAATAATTCTCTTCACATGTTTTGCCCTGATTCATCAGTAAGCAACTTAATTTTGCAAATAGACACTCCTCCATGGTATGTGAATGTTGGAAGGCACCCGAGGATTCGGTTAGCCATGGCTTGTGTAAGCAAAAGGTTGGGAGGAGTGTCATCAATAATGAAACTAAAATACATGTGTAAACAAAATAGAAGAGGGTTGATCTACCTTGCTGGTAGAGATAACGTCCTTCATGGGAGCCGCTCTTCAAAGTCTGGTTGATAAGGTAGTTAGAGTACCCATTACCATTCGTTGACAACAACAAACACCTCTCAAAACTTTACTTTTATGCTCTCTATATGATTTCAAAAATTAAAAAGCTCTAGCACATGATTTAATCCTGCTTCCCTCTGCGAAGGCCATTCTTCTACTTTATTGTTGAGTCAGTTTACCCATTCTTTCTATCTTAGAAGCAAACACTTGTATCAACTGTGTGCATTGATTCTTACATGTTTACCTATTGCACTTGTTATATTACTTTGTGTTGACAATTATCCATGAGATAAACATGTTGAAGTTGAAAGCAACCGCTGAAACTTATATCTTCCTTTGTGTTGCTTCAAAGCTTTTTACTAAGAATCTATTGCTTTATGAGTTAAATCTTATGCAAGTCTTATTGATGCTTGTCTTGAAAGTATTATTCATGAAAAGTCTTTGCTATATGATTCAGTTGTTTATTCATTGTCTTTACCATTGCTTCGAATCGCTGCATTCATCTCATATGCTTTACAATAGTATGATCAAGATTATGTAAGTAGCATGTCACTACAGAAATTATCCTTGTTATCGTTTACCTACTCGAGGGCGAGTAGGAACTAAGCTTAGGGATGCTTGATACGTCTCAAACGTATCTATAATTTTCGATGTTCCATGCTAGTTTTATGACAATACCTACATGTTTTGTTCACACTTTATATCGTTTTGATGCATTTTCCGAACTAACCTATTACGAGATGCCGAAGTGCCAGTTCCTGTTTTCTGTTTTTGGTTTCAGAAATCCTAGTAAGGAAATATTCTCAGGTTGGACGAAATCAACACCCGGTATCTTATAATTCCACGAAGCTTGAACACCGGAGAGGGGAGGAGAGCCCAGGGCCACCACACATGGTGGCGGCGCGGCCCAAGCGCGCCCCTGTGTGGAGCCCCAGACTTCCGACTCCGACTCTTCACCTATAAGAAGCCTCGTGACCTAAAACTTCGACACGGATAAGCCACGGTACGAGAAACCTTCCAGAGCCGCCGCCATCGCGAAGCCAAGATCTGGGGGACAGAAGTCTCTGTTCCGGCACGCCGCCGGGACGGGGAAGTGCCCGGAAGGCATCTCCATCGACACCGCCATCTTCATCAACGCTGCTATCTCCCATGAGGAGGGAGTAGTTCTCCCTCGAGGCTAAGGGCTGTACCGGTAGCTATGTGGTTAATCTCTCTTCCATGTACTTCAATACAATGATCTCATGAGCTGCCTTACATGATTGAGATTCATATGATGAGCTTTGTATCACTATTAATCTATGTGCTACTCTAGTGATGTTATTAAAGTACTCTATTCCTCCTCCATGATGTAATGGTGACAAAGTGTGCATCATGTAGTACTTGGCATAGGTTATGATCGTGATCTCTTGTAGATTATGAAGTTAACTATTACTATGATAGTATTGATGCGATCTATTCCCCCTTTCATAGCCTGATGGTGACAGCGTGCATGCTATGTTAGTACTGGTATAATTGCAATGGTCTATCATGCACTCTAAGGTTATTTAAATATGAACATCGAATGTTGTGGAGCTTGTTAACACCGGCATTGAGGTGCTCTTGTAGCCCTACACAATTAATGGTGTTTGTCATCCAACAAGAGTGTAGAGTAGTTTTATTATGTGATCAATGTTGAGAGTGTCCACTAGTGAAAGTATGATCCCTAGGCCTTGTTTCCAAATACTGCAATCATCGCTTATTTACTGTTTTATTGCATCTTTACTTCCTGCAATATTACTACCATTAATTGCACGCCAGCAAATATTTTATTCGCCGCTACTACTGCTCATATTCATTCATACCACTTGTATTTCACTATCTCTTCGCCGAACTAGTGCACCTATACATCGACAAGTGTATTAGGTGTGTTGGGGACACAAGAGACTTCTTGTATCGTGATTGCGGGGTTGCTTGAGAGGGATATCTTTGTCCTCTACCTCCCTGAGTTCGATAAACCTTGGGTGATTCACTTAAGGGAAACTTGCTGCTGTTCTACAAACCTCTGCTCTTGGAGGCCCAACACTGTCTACAGGAATAGAAGCGTGCGTAGACATCACCGGCATGGCGTCCTCCGCGTCGCATCCGCCGGGCTTCTCGCAGCGCTTGCAGAGGGCGGGAAGCGCTGAGTCCGTGTCCTCTGCGTCTCCGGCCAGGAACGCGCACGTCTCCGGCATGGGGTTGTCCTCCGCCTCGTCGGAGAACGGGGTGGTTGCGCCGCGTGTGGAGCGGGAGCCGCAGGCCCCGGCGGCGGAGAGAGGACGAGTGCACGACCGCCTGGGCTGGGAGCAGCCGAGGCCGTCGAAGAAGACGATGTGGAGACGGCGCGTGGAGGCGCGGAACGAGGCGACAACTGGGCGCGGTGCCGTCGCGCCGGAGATGGACGGGCTCTGCTTCCGTTGCTATGAGCCCGGCCACCGGAAACGAGATTGTACCAACGAGGAGCTGTGCGTCCGGTGTTGGGTTCGCGGGCACCCTGCCAGAGAGTGCAAGAGGCCCCGCAGCCCCGCTTCCGAGGAGGAGTTGAGAAACCTGGCTCTGGCCAAGCTTGCGCACCGTCGCTCGCCGGCTCGAGGTGAGCAGGATGGAGCCCGGAGGGCTCCGGTCAGGGAGCCTGCGCGTGCGGCCGCACCACCTCCGCCGCCCCCAAGGCCTGCTCCGCGGGCGGCTTCGCCCCCTCCACCTCCGCCTCCCCCGCCGCCGCCACCGCCTCCTCGGGCTGCTATGGTGGCCCCCATTCCCCTGAGTCTTCCCCCCATGGGAGCTTGGCCGCCGCTGTCGGTCCAGCCGGAGCCCGTCACGGTGGGAGCACCGGTGCATGGGACGGCTGGTCTGTGCGTGGTGCGTAGGACGGTGGCCATGTGTGATCTGGAACGCCGCCTCCGTTTCGCGATGGTTGCCTCCATCGGAGGACAGAGGTCGGAGGTCTCCTCGGAGCAGGTGGCAGCGGCGATGAGGTGGAGAGGGATCCCTGCCACGGCTTTCTCGGTTCACCCTTACGCGCCGGAGGACTTCCTCATCGTTCTGGAGTCTGTTGAGCTCAGGAGGCATGTCGCGGCCTTGCCGTCCGTGCTGGTGGCGGGAGCGCCGCTTGCGTTGTGGCCGTGGAACCGCCAATCTCAGGCGAAGCAAGTTGACCTACGGTCCAGGGTGTCGCTGGTGATTGAAGACCTTCCTCCGCATGCTTGGGACGTGGAGGTGGTTGAGGACCTGCTTGGGAAGAGCTGTGCCGTGGAGGAGGTGGCGCCGGAGACAAGGTCGAGAGCTGATCTTTCGCTCTTCAAGCTTACGGCATGGACATCTAATCTGAGTGCTATTCCGGTTGCGCGTATGCTGGCAGTTCCCGAGCCGCTGGGAGAGGAGCCATGTGTGCTGTCGCCGGCGAGGGAGCTCCCGGTGGCAGTGTCGACCACGCCGGAGACCTTGGGAGCTTCGGAGATTAAGACCCTGCAGTACTCGATCCTTATCCATGTCACCGCGGTTGAGGAGCCCTGGCTGGTTGATGGAGCTGGCGCCGCGCGTCTGGGAGATGGGCGTCAGGATGGCAATGGCGGCGGTGGTGGTGAAGACGGCCGTCGCCGGAGAAGAAGATGCCAGTGGAAGAGAGGCTCCCCTGATCTCCGCTGTGGGCCTGATGGTCTTGCCCAGCCGCGCCAGGTCGGGACAGGTGGCAACGCGCGTGTGGCGGAGGTGGCTGCGTGGGGCCTGCCGCTGTTGGACGGGCTTGCACCTTTTACGGTCAAGCCTGCAGAGTCCTTGTTTGCGGCGTCTGGAGCCTGCCAGGCGATTTCTGTGCAGGAAGGTGGAGTCAGGTTGGAAAGTGGTGGCCCCGTGGACCAGTGCCGGGAGCATGCAGCCGTCGGATCAAGCGCGGCTGCGCGATCGAATGGCATTGCTACGGGTGGTTGCATGGGAGCGGGAGTAGATTCGGTGGATATTCCTCTGGAGGGGACAGAGGTGGGTCCGGGGACAGCGACCGATCATGGGAGAGGAGCTGTCCAATGGCTTGACGCGTTAGACTCGCTCCCGACCGTTGCTGATCCCGAGCCGGCCAAGGGCATTGTGTCTCCGGTGCTAGATCCGAGGCATGCGCAGCAGGAGGTGTCTTTGGACGTGGCAGAGGTCAAGGTGGGGCCAGTTCTGGAGCCTGTGGTTGTCCTATCCGTGGAGAAGGAGGGGCCTCTGGCTGTGGGGCCCTTGGAGGGGGCTTTGGACGGCGAGGGGGCATCATCTGTTGGGATCATGGCCACGCCTCGGTTTGCTTCACCCGTGGCTGAGGACTCGCCTCTGGGTTCAGGTTCCAGCTCAGATTCGAGCATGTCGGTGGGCCCAGAGTTGGGTAAGGAGACTCTTGCCTGGGGCAAACAGGAGGAATACTTCCAGGTTGATCTTTCTGGAGAGGGTCCGGTAGGACCAGGTGCAGCTAGAGGCCGCTCTTGCAGAGCAAGTCTGGACATACAGTTCAGCGTAGACAGTGTGGGCATGGAGCCGCTGGGTTCTGCATGCGTATCATATACTGGACCCAACAACGCCATGCAGCTGGTTCCGCGTAGTGCCCTGGAGAGCCCAGATCTGGAGGAGGTTACACCGGTGATGTCTGCGGAGGACGATACAACAGAGAGGGAGATGCAGCAGGAGAGGCTAGCTCTTGGGCGCATCAAGATGTTCTGTGCCTCTATTCTCAAGAAGTTGGCACCACCTCTGCTTCGGGAAGTGGAGAGTTCCTCTGGACTGAGAGCTCATGCGCAGCCTTTCACGCCCAGGCGTATGACTAGGAGTGCAGCGGTGGCTGTAGATGCGAGGGGCAAGAAGGCGTCCAAGGCCTCGGCAGCTGAGACAGTGCTACTCAAGGCACTTGGCATTTGCCCGGAGGAGCTGACAGTGGAGGAGGAGCATCTGGCAAGCTTCAAGGAGATCTTCGACTCGCCCCTTGGTGACAGACACGTGAGGATCATGGCGTCCATCTTCGACAAGATGGTTCCCCAGAGTCTTGAGCAGCAGGAGAGCTGCAGAGTAGTGGTTGCGGCGCATTAGGCGTCAGGTTGTGTGGAGTGGAGTTTTGTATCAGTTTCTTATGGATAGTAATCTAGAGATGTTGTTTTGGAACGTTCGTGGCACAAACGATCCAGCCAAAAGGAGTGCTATTAGGGAGTTTCTTGAGAGTCTGCATGTGAGCATTGTTTGTATCTCAGAGTCCAAAGTCGCAGAGGTTGATGAGTTCTATGTGTCGCAGTGTTTGGGATCATCTTTTGACGGCTTTGTGTTTCTACCGGCGGACGAGACTAGAGGAGGTATGGTGCTGGCTTGGGACTCCTCGGTTGTCCAAGTTGACCATGTGAGCTATGATTGTTACGACTAGAGAAGGCGCGAAGTGGTGGCTTACCACTGTTTATGGGCCCCAGACAACGGGGGAGAAAATCCTGTTTTTGGAGGAATTGACGGAGAGAAGGACCCTTTGCCCGGGCCCATGGATGGTGGCTGGAGATTTCAACATGATTCTAAATGCGTCGGAAAAAAACAATGAGAACCTAGATAGGAACATGATGCAGCACTTCAGGGCCTTTGTCCACGAGCATGAGCTCAAGGACCTTTATATGCATGGGAGGATGTATACCTGGAGTAATGAGAGGGAAAGAGCTACCCTTACACGCATTGATAGGGTGCTGGTATCAGTGGATTGGGATCTGCAGCACTTCGACGCAGTGTTGCAAGGCCTTTCATCGTCTGTCTCGGATCATGGACCACTGCACCTGGCCCTCAATGCGGCGTTCAGGCCAAAGAGGAGGTTCAGGTTTGAGACATGTTGGCTTAAACTGGAGGGGTTTGATGAGGCGGTTAAGGAGGCATGGATTTGCGACCCTGCAATTGTAGATCCCTTCCGGAGGTTGGATGCGCTCTTCAGGAATGCTGCTGAGCACCTGCAAGCTTGGGGACAAAAGAGAGTAGGGAAGATCAAGCTGAATATTGCTATTGCTAATACCCTTATCCTGCGCCTGGATGTGGCCCAGGAAAGGCGCACGCTCACCCACCTGGAGATATGGCTAAGGAGGATGCTCAAGCAATCGGTACTTGGGCTTGCTTTGCTAGAGCGAACTATGGCGAGACAGAGATCGAGGATTCGTTGGTTGAGAGAGGGGGACGCCAACACGGCGCTCTTCCATGTCGTGGCTAACGGTAGAAGAGTGAAGAACTATATTGCCTCGGTGAAGGTTGGAGAGGAGTTAGTCACAGATCAGGGGAGGAAAGTGGAGGTTTTCACAGAGGCTTTCTGCCAGTTGCTAGGGAGATTGCAGCCCAGAGAGCACACGTTGGATATGGAGTAGTTAGATATACCGACGGCCGAGCTCCAGGATTTAGATGCTATGTTTACGGAGGAGGAGATATGGGGTGTGGTCAAGGACCTACATCCGGATAGGGCGCCAGGACCGGATGGTTTCACTGGAGCGTTTTATCAGAGAGCGTGGCCTGTGATCAAGGGAGATATTCTAGCGGGGCTCTTCAAACTCAGTGTTGGAGATGGCCGCGGTTTTTCCTGCCTTAATAGAGCCCTGATCACGCTAATCCCTAAAAAACCAGATGCCATGGAGGTTAAGGACTACCGCCCTATTAGTCTGGTACATAGCTTTGCCAAACTATTCTCCAAGTTAATGGCAAACAGATTGCGGAGAAGGTTGGGAGATGTGGTGAGCACTAACCAATCGACATTCATACGAGGGCGGTCCCTACATGACAACTTCATCCTAGTGAGACAAGTGGCAAGGAAGATAAATCAACAGAGACAGCCAGGAGTGCTTCTGAAACTTGACCTCACTAGAGCTTTTGATTCTATCTCCTGGAGTTTTCTTTTTGAGGTGCTGCGGCGTATGGGGTTTGGAGAGCGTTTCCTGAAGTGGGTTTCCGTGTTGCTGCATACGGCAAACACCAGAGTTCTAGTAAATGGAGTGCCAGGACGCAGATTTGTGCATGTGAGGGGGCTGAGACAAGGTGATCCCACCTCACCTATGTTGTTTGTCGCGGCCATGGAGGAGTTGACGGCGGCAATAAAAAAAGCCACTGAGAGTCAACTTTTCTCCAGGCTGGCGGGGATCATGGAGCTTCAGCGTATATCGGTATATGCGGATGATGTCATAATCTTCTGTAAGCCTCTGAGCTTTGAGTTGGAAGCGGTAAAGGCCATACTTCGAGTTTTTGGTGAGGCCTCCGGGTTATGTGTGAACTACAGAAAGACCTCAGCCACGCTGATCCGAGGGCAGGAAGGAGATACCGACAAAGTGGAGGAGAGGCTGGGGTGTGAGGTTGTGGGCTTCCCTATAAAGTATCTTGGCATGCAATTGGCTTTGAGACCGCTGACGAAAGCAGAGTGGCAGCCGCTCATTGACAAAGTCATACACTGTGTACCAGCATGGCAGAGAGGGATGATTCAGAAATCCGGGAGACTCATTCTCATCAAGTCGGTGATAAGTGCGAGACCTATACACTAGCTCATGATTGCTGAGGCACTAGCTTGGGTGTTGGAGGAGTTGGTCAAATGGATGAGAGCTTTCTTCTGGGCTGGAAAGAAGGAAGTGAAAGGAGGCCAATGCATGGCAGCTTGGTATGCAAACCAACCCGGTTCGGAGGGCTTGGTGTGAAAGACCTGAGGCTCCAAGGCCTGGCGCTGCGAGTGAGGTTGTGTTGGCTGCGTCGTACGGACCCATCGAGGCCATGGCAAGGTCTGCCGGCGCTCAGTGATCCGGAGGCCAATGATGTGTTCCAGAGCTTGGCAGTTTTCAGAGTGGGAGATGGAGCGAGTACTCTCTTCTGGACAGACAGATGGATCAATGGGAGATGCGCGGGAGATATTGCCCCAGAGGCGACGGCCCTTGTCCCCACAAGGAGAAGGAACGCTAGGAAGGTCAGTGAGGCCCTGCAGGACGACTCCTGGCTCTCAGATATCGTGGGGGAGCTGTCCATAGATGGATGGATGCAATGCACCTTGCTTTGGGAGGTGATTGGAGGAGTTCCCCGAGATGGCGACAGACCGGACCAGTTTGCCTGGAAGGGTTCAGTGTCTGGAATGTAGACCACCAGTGCGACCTATGACATGGTTTGCCAGGGGAGGATATCCTGGGCCATGGCCAAGCCGATTTGGAGATCGTTTGCACCGCTAAAGTGTAAAATCTTTGGCTGGTTGGCCATTAGATACAGGCTCTGGACTTCAGATAGGAGGGCTCGTCACGGTTTGCAGGACCACCCCGATCCTTGCGTTACCTGCCTTCAGGAGGAGGATACCGTCGACCATATTCTGTCACATTGCCCATATGCCAAAATGGTTTAGTTTGGATGCTTGAGAAGACTGGGATCACAACTCCAGGAGCCACAGGAGAACACCAAGCTAGAGAGATGGTGGACGGAGGCGAGGAAGAGGCTCCGGAGGGAAGACAGGAGAGGTTTCGATACTCTAGTCTTGCTGATTACTGATACGTCTCCAACGTATCCATAATTTCTGATGTTCCATGCTTGTTTTATGACAATACTTACATGTTTTGCTTGCACTTTATAATGTTTTTATGCGTTTTCCGGAACTAACCTATTAACAAGATCTCGAAGTGACAGTTCCTGTTTCTGTTGTTTTTGGTTCGAGAAAGGCTGTTCGGGCAATATTCTCGGAATTGGACGAAATCAACGCCAAAGATCTTATTTTCCGGGAGGCTCGAACAGGGGTCGGAGGAGACCAGGGCCACCACATGTGGGCCGCGTGGGCTACACCACCTGACGCGCCGGCCTGGTGTGGGCCGCCCTGTCGCCTCCTGCGCCGCCTCTTCGCCTATTTAAGCCCTTTCGACCTAAAAACTCGATACCTTTTGACGAAACTCCAAAAAGAGACCCGGGCGCGCGCATGCATGCGAAACTCCAAATCGGGGACAGGTCTGTTCCGCACACCACGGACGGGGAGAGTGCCCCGAAGCCATCTCCATCAACGCCATCGCCTCCATCATGCTCCGTGAGTAGTTCCCCCATGGACTACGGGTTCTAGCAGTAGCTAGTTGGTACTCTCTATCCCATGTACTTCAATACAATGATCTCATGAGCTGCCTTACATGATTGAGATCCATACGATGTAATCGGTGTTGTGTTTGTTGGGATCCGATGGATGATACATTATGATTAGTCTATCTATAAAGTTTGTGAAGTTATTGTTGCTGCAATCTTGTTATACTTAATGCTTGTCACTAGGGCCCGAGTGGCATGATCTTAGATTTAAGCTCTATAATTATTGCTTAGATTGTATCTACAAGTTGTATGCACATGTCAGTGTCCGGAACCCGAAGTGACAGAAATCGAGACAACCGGAGGGATGGCGGTGATGTGAGGATCACATGTTTTCACCAAGTGTTAATGCTTTGCTCCGGTACTCTATTAAAGGAGTACCTTAATATCCGGTAGATTCCCTTGAGGCCCTGCCGGCTGGTAGGACAAAGATGTTGTGCAAGTTTCTCATTGCGAGCACGTACGACTATATATGGGAAACATGCCTACATGATTAATAAGCTGGATGTTCTAACTTAATGCTTTGAATCCTATCAATTGCCCAACTGTAATTTGTTCACCCAACACTTGTTACTTGTTATTGGAGAGTTACCACTAGTGTAGATCGCTGGGAACCCGGTCCATCTTTCATCATCATATACTTGTTCTACATGACATTGGAAGTAGTGTCAACTATTTTCTGGTGCCATTGCTCTCATATTACGCCTGCGCTGATGTTATTCTTGTTACTATTGCTCTCATATCACTGCTACTTTCACATCACCCCATTACTAGTGCTTTTCTAGGTGCGGCTGAATTGACAACTCAGGCTTATAAGTATTCTTTACCTCCCCTTGTGTCGAATCAATAAATTTGGGTTTTACTTCCCTCGAAGACTGCTGCGATCCCCTATACTTGTGGGTCATCAAGACTGTTTTCTGGCGCCGTTGCCGGGGAGGCATAGCTCTACTCATAAGTTCACCTGGGGAGTACACTCTACCTCTATCTCTGTTCTTATTTTTTTGTTTTTTGTTTTGCTTAGTTTACTTTTGTCTAGTTTATTTGTGCTTAGTTTATTTGTCTTGTTTTATTTTTCTTAGTTTACTTTTGTCTAGTTTCTTTTTGTCTTGTTTTACTTTTCTCATATACCCAAAAATCCATAAAAATTTGAAAACCTAAAAATTAAAGCGCTGTTATGGGAGAACATAGCCTACTTGGAGCTTATAGAATATTATAATAATTATAGAGAATCAAGAGCGGGAAAAGTGATGAGTGTTGTGATAGAAAAATTGAATACAATTGCTAAAATCTTGCTTAAAAATGATATAAATTGTTGCTCTCAACAGGACACTAAACATCTTAATTTCAATGTGGCTTTAGTGAGGAATTTTTAATTAAGAACTATAATCGGAATAACTATATTCATTTTGGGTTTGAAGAGGTAGAACAATTTGTCATATTTATGGAGCCTCTGAGATAGAATCCTTCATGGTTAAAAATTATGAAACTTGTGTTGTTTGTAGGGACCTTAAAAATTATGTCTCTTCTATCCTTAATTTTTGCAATGAAAGTTACATTGATAATCCTTATATCATTGATTATAAAGAGAGACTCATTAATGCACAAGAATGCACCCACAATTTGCAGGGACCAATGGAAGAAGAAATTGATGAACACGAAAGCTCATTGGATGAAAAAGAGGAGGAAATTGATGAACACGAAAGCTCATTGGATGAAAAGAAGAGAGAGTGATAAAAAGGAGGAAGAATGGATTAGCTACCCGTGCCAACCTTCTAATGAGAGTAACTCTTTATCTCTTACACTATTTGATTGTCCTCCATGCTTAGAAGAGGTTGAATGTTATGTTCCTGTGGATTCTCTTGAAATATTCCCTATGAGTAAAACTTGTGAAATAATTATGCTACTGTTATGTATGATAATCCATGCTACTTTGATAAATCTTATGATAATGCTTTATTTGTGCCATGTGAAATGCATGGTACTAAAGAATTTTGCGTAGAAAATGTTTATGATAAAGCTCTTGATGACGGTCCTATGTTACTTGATAATATTAATTGTACTACTAATGAAAATGGGATTGGAGAGGTCTTGACATTATCTATGAGTCCCATATCTCTTGAGATTGATCAACCATCTTGTTATATTATTGATAAAAGTGTGTTTGAAAGTTTTAATCGCACTATTTTTGAGCTTGATAAAAATTATGTGTTTATGGATCATGAGAAGCATGCTTCATGTGATAGTTATATTGTTGAGTTTGTTCATGAAGCTACTGAAAATTATTATGAGAGAGGAAAATATGGTTGTAGAAATTTGCATGGTACTAAAACACCTCTCTATATGCTTAAAATTTTGAAGTTACTCTTGTTTTATCTTCTTATGCTTGTCACTTTGTTCTTCATGAATTTATTTGTGTACAAGATTCCTATGCATAGGAAGTGGGTTAGACTTAAATTTGTTTTGAATTTACTTCTTGATGCTTTTATTTGCTTCAACTCTTATTTCTTGCGAGTGCATCACTAAAATTTGATGAGCCCATCCTAATGGCTATAAAGAAAGCACTTCTTGGGAGATAACCCATGTGTTTATTTTGCTACTGTTTTGTTGAGTCTTGGAAGTTGTTACTACTGTAGCAACCTCTCCTTATCTTTATTTTATTGCAATGTTGTGCCAAGTGACGCCTCTATTCGAAGGTTGATACTAGATTTGGATTTCTGCGCAGAAACAGATTTCTATCTGTCATGAATCTGGGCTGTTTTCTCTGTAGGTAACTCAGAAAAATATGCCAATTTACGTGCGTGTTCCTCATATGTCGCAACTTTCATTAGTTTTGAGTTTCCGATTTGAGCAACGGAAGTACCTCTTTAAAATTCGTCTTTACTGGCTGTTCTGTTTTGGCAGACTCTGTTTTTTGCATTGTCTCTTGTGGACTTTAAGCAAGGCTTTCTAGACGTGGAGAGCTGAGCTAATGTTTTATTGAGTTCTTGCAATGTGTCACTACAGGACCAAGGTGGATTCAAGTTTTTGAGTACTAACCCCTCTAATGAAGTTTATGAAGTTTGGTGTGAAGGAAGTTTTCAAGGGTCAAGAGAGGAGGATGATATATGATCAAGAAGAGTGAAAAGTCTAAGCTTGGGATGCCCCGTGGTTCATCCCTGCATATTTCAAGAAGACTCAAGCGTCTAAGCTTGGGATGCCCAAGGCATCCCCTTCTTCATCAACTTATCAGGTTTCTTCTATTGAAACTATATTTTATTCTATCACATCATATGTGCTTTACTTGGGGCTGTTTGTTTGTTTTGTTTTGTTTTTGTTTGAATAAGATCGGATCCTAGCAATCCTTGTTTGGGAGAGAGACACGCTCGCTTTTTCATGAACACTTGTTCTTCGCTTTACTTTTAATGTTCAATGATAAAGTTGGAAGCTACATCACTTATGGTTATTTGGTTGGAAAAGAGAAAATGCCTCATATTGTCTTGAATAATTTCACACTTGGCAATTGTTTTGAGCTCTCAAGTAGATCATGATTAGTTTTCATGTAGTTTAAACCTATTAGTGGAGAACTATTGTAGAGCTTGTTGAAATTGGTTTGCATGATTGGTCTCTCTTAAGGTCTAGATATTTTAGTAAAAGTGTTTGAGCAACAAGGAAGACAGTGTAGAGTATTATAATGCTTGCAATATGTTCTTATGTAAGTTTTGCTGTACCGGTTCATACTTGTGGTTGCTTCAAATAACTTTGCTAGCCAAAGCCTTGCGAGAGGGAATGCTTCTCGTGCATCCAAAACCTGAGCACTATACCATTTGTGTCCACCATACCTACCTACTACATGGTATTTCTCCGCCATTCCAAAGTAAATTGCTTAGTGCTACCTTTAAACAATTCAAAATTTATCACCTATTTGTGTCAATGTTTAATAGCTCATGAGGGTATGTGGTGTTTATCTTTCAATCTTGTTGGGCAACTTTCACCAATGGACTAGTGGCTTCATCCGCTTATCCAATAATTTTGCAAAAAGAGCGGCAATGGGTTCCCAGTCCCAAATTAATTAACCAAAATAGACACTCCTCCATGGTATGTGATTGTTGGGTGGCACCCGAAGGATTCAGCCATGGCTTGAGAAAGCAAAGGTGGGGAGGAGTGTCATCATAATAAAACTAAAATAAAAAGGCACTCCTTCATGGTATGAGATTGTTGGCGCACCCGAGGATTCGGTTAGCCATGGTTTGTGAAAGAAAGGTTGGAAGGAGTGCCACCCAAAAATAAAATAAAATGGGAGCCGCTCTTTGAAGGTTTGTACTGGCAAGGGGTTAGAGTGCCACTACCATTCGTTGACAACAACAAACACCTCTCAAAACTTTACTTTTATGCTCTCTTTATGTTTTCAAAACCAAAGCTCTAGAACAAATATAGCAATCAATGCTTCCCTCTGCGAAGGCCATTCTTTTACTTTATGTTGGAGTTTACCTACTTCCTTCCATCTTAGAGGCAAACACTTGTGTCAATTTGTATTGATTCTTACATACTTGCTTATTTGCATTCATCATATTACTTTATGTTGACAATTATCCATGAGATATGCACGTTGAAAGTTGAAAGCTTTGCTGAAACTTAAATCTTCCTTTGTGTTGCTTCGATGCCTTTACTTTGAATCTATTGCTTTATGAGTTAACTCTTGTGCAAGGCTTTTGATGCTTATCTTGAAGTACTCTTCATGAAAAGTTTTGCTATATGTTATCATTTTAGCAACTATAGATTATTGCCTTGAGTCACTTCATTCATCTCATATGCTTTGTAATAGTATGATCAAGGTTATGTAAGTAGCATGTCACTACAGAAATTATTCTTTTTATCGTTTACCTACTGGGGACAGTAGGAACTAAGCTTAGAGATGCGATACGTCTCCAACGTATCCATAATTTCGATGTTCCATGCTTGTTTTATGACAATACTTACATGTTTTGCTTGCACTTTATATGTGTTTTACGTTTTTGGAACTAACCTATTAACAAGATCGAAGTGCCAGTTCTGTTTCCGCTGTTTTGGTTCCAAAGGGCTTCGGGCAATATTCTCGAAATTGGACGAAATCAACGCCAAAGATCTTATTTTTCCCCGAGGCTCGAACAGGGAGTCGGAGGGGAGCCAGAGGCCACCACACATGTGGGCGCGGGCTACACCACGGCCGCGCCGGCCGGTGTGGGAACGCCTATCGCCCCTCTGCGCGCCTTTTCGCCTATTTGAAACCCTTTCGACCTAAAAACTCGATACCTTTTGCGAAACTCAAGACTCAGGCGCACACGTATGGCTCAAATCGGATTTAGTCTACGTTCGGCACCTAACAGGACGAAGTGCCTGAAGCCATCTCCATCAACGCCATCGCCTCCATCATGCTCCGTGAGTAGTTCCCCCATGGACTACGGGTTCTAGCTAGTTGGTACTCTCTATCCCATGCTTCAATACAATGATCTCATGAGCTGCCTTACATGATTGAGATCTATGATGTAATTGGTGTTGTGTTTGTTGGGATCCGATGGATGTACATTATGATTAGTCTATCTATAAAGTTTGTGAAGTTATTGTTGCTGCAATCTTGTTATGCTTAATGCTTGTCACTAGGGCAGTGGCATGATCTTAGATTTAAGCTCTATAATTATTGCTTAGATTGTATCTACAAGTTGTATGCACATGTCACTGTCCGGAACCAAGGCCAAGAATCGGGACAACCGGAGGGGATGGCGGTGATGTGAGGATCACATGTTTTCACCAAGTGTTAATGCTTTGCTCAGGTACTCTATTAAAAGGAGTACCTTAATATCCGGTAGATTCCCTTGAGGCCCGGCTGCCACCGGCTGGTAGGACAAAGATGTTGTGCAAGTTTCTCATTGCGAGCATATGTTATATGGAAAACATGCCTACATGATTAATAAGCTGGATGTTCTAACTTAATGCTTGAATCTATCAATTGCCCAACTGTAATTTGTTCACCCAACACTTGTTACTTGTTATTGGAGAGTTACCACTAGTGTAGATCTGGGAACCCGGTCCATCTTTCATCATCATATACTTGCTCTACATGACATTGGAAGTAGTGTCAACTATTTACGATGCCATTGCTCTCAATTACTGCTACTGCTTTGTTACTATTACTATTGCTCTCATATCATTGCTACTTTCATCACCCCTGTTACTAGTGCTTTCCAGTGTGCAGCTGAATTGACCTCAGTTGTTAAGGCTTATAAGTATTCTTTACCTACCCTTGTGTCGAATCAATAAATTTGGGTTTTACTTCCCTCGAAGACTGCTGCGATCCCCTATACTTGTGGGTTATCAATTACCTGGACGCTTTGGAAACAGAGGAATGCCAGGGTCTTTGGTAACCTACAGAGGCAGCTATCCACGGAACAGGTCATAGAGTTGGTGCTTGAGGAGCTAGCCTTTTGGAGGGTCGCGAGGGGAGGGGAGCGGAGAGTCATGTTGCGAGAGTAGATCCCTAGGCTAGGGTGGTGTGCGTGGGTTGGCCGCGGGCAGATGTTCGCATCCCCCGTTGGTCTCTTGTATATTTGTTTGCTCCCTTCTATAACGATCAGGCACACTTTTCGCGTGCCCGCGAAAAAGACAAAGCGAGAAAAAAGTGTCGGTTTTTTATTCCGCAAAGTTTTGGACTTCGTGCGTCATTGAGAGACTCTCAGTTGCCATCAGGGGTGGATCCAGAATTTTAAGTATGAGCATTCGAAATTGTTAAAATATTCATTGTATGATATAAAAATAATTTGGGTATGAAATAATGATCATACATATCTCATATTTTCTTGAGAAACCCTCAAAATGAAGGATAGTAATGCTTGACAAAAATGGTGGAAATATTTTTATTGAGTATACATTAATTTTAATTCAGATCCATTATTATGGATGGCTAGTTCACATAGTCTCACTAACTTATATTCCATCATCTTGTAACAAACAAAGTCTTTAGATATCACGTATTATCATACCTTGCTAGTTATTGAAAATAAAACTTTTCAATTCCTTACATCACCTTGTTTCTCAAACAAATTTGAAAAATATAGGCTTTTAAGGAGACAAGTATGATATTAGATGCTAGTTGAAAACATTACTCTCCATATTTTGAATCACGTGGAGCAATTGGAGGTATGCGAAAAATTACAATAGGACTTTTATCCTTTCTTGACTTTCTTTAACTAAACGGTACCAATCCGTAATGTACTTATTAGTTATAACAGTTTTTTAATCTCAACTAACAAGGCTAGTGTAAAGATAAATTTACAGATGCCATTTCTAAAATTATTCATGCAAATACAATTAAGATTATGTTAATCATATGAGTTCATGTTTAATTTGAATAAACTACAAGAACTTCCACATAAACGAACATTCCTCACTGGTAGAAAAATGGCCTTTAGTCGCGGTTCGCAACTGCCATTAGTCGCGGTTGCGCAACCGCGACTAATTGTTGCGACAAAGGCCCCCTTTAGTCGCGGTTGCACGAACCGTGACTAAAGGCCGTCCACGTATGCTACCATGCGCCTGGGCGAAGGACCTTTAGTCGCGGTTGGTTGTCCCC
Source organism: Lolium multiflorum (assembly GCA_030979885.1). Classification (NCBI taxonomy): domain Eukaryota; kingdom Viridiplantae; phylum Streptophyta; class Magnoliopsida; order Poales; family Poaceae; genus Lolium; species Lolium multiflorum. Next base: position 81,339,855 of record CM061749.1, read on the forward strand.
AACCGGGACTAAAGGCTATTTCGTTATTTTTAATTCATTTGGATTTCTAATTTTTTCACTTAGTTTTTTTCTTTTTTTTCAGAATTTCTCTTATTTCGTTTTTGCATAACTTAGTCTCTATCTCTAACTACACTTATCTCTAGTCCAAATTACTTACTCGTGGTCAAACCCATCGGTCACTCATCCTCCCACTACTCCACCTCTAGCACGCTTAACTTCCGAGTTCCATTCCGTTCCGCATCCAAGTACTTCACGCGCATGTATGTGATAGTAGTATCATATCAATCCTATTAACATGTTGATCGATGTCACATTTCTTTATTGTTTGAATTTCAAATAATTCTTTTAATAAACAAAAGTAATGATGTAATAATAATATTGAATAAATAAATAAACATTAACTTTTTAATTTGTATTATTTTTAATTTTATTAATTAATTAAATATTTTTTAAAAAAACCTAAAATCTAAAAATTTGAAAATCTAAAAATTGGGTAAAAATGATAGTAATCTTTATGCAGAATGAAATTATTAATTTTAGGTTTTAAAAAATTAAAAAAATATAAAATCCATAATTTATAGAAAAAACTAAAATCTTCCTGCTTCCGACGTCGTATGCAAAAGTTATTGCAGTTTTACCATTTTTTAAACTTTTTTTGCAAAAAAAGTGAAAATTCGAATTTCTTAATTTCTCCGAATAGTAGGTTGCATAACATACAAGAATCTGAAAACAATTTTTTTTTTGAATTTTCTATCATTTTCTTTTGTATTTTACAAACCAAAAAAAGGCGGGGGGGTGCAGGGTGCGTGGGAGTAAAAAAACTCAGAAAAACCTTTAGTCGCGGTTGGGGACACCCTTTAGTCGCGGTTGGTGTCCCCAACCGCGACTAAAGGTTTTTCCGCCGGCCGCATCCCCCGTAGCCCTTTAGTCCCGGTTGGTGTTACGAACCGCGACTAAAGGGGTACCTCGTCATGGTGGGGTATGACATTTGTCGCGGGTCGCCTCCGAAAGACTTAAGTCTTTAGTCACGGTTCGAATATTTCCGGGACTAATGGGGGTGGACGGAAGCCTCTTTTTCTACTAGTGCCTCGTCGTTGTTTAGTGATTACACGATCCTAATTCACTATACCACCTCCGATCGGCATGGCCAGTGACATAGCTTCAAAGTTAGACATCAATATATCAATCACATCATATATGTGACTCATGTTTAACCTTTCGATCACTTGTGTTCCGATGCCAAGTTTTTACATGTTAGACTCGCCAATGTAACTTTAGTGTTTTCGTTGGGCAGCATGGATTACGCCCACTGTATTGCGTGTGCTTCATAAGATGTCTAACATCCGATCGTCATCGTGTGCTTCATAACGGAAAACTTTCTTGGCGGTGCACACTAAGGAAGAACACGGTTTTGGTATTCAATTTGAGGGATTATCTTATAATGGTACCATCGTATATCTAATACAAGCAAAATAAGATACATAAAGTAATAACATCATATGAAATTAAATATGTCACATGATATAGTCGTTTCACCTTGATCTTCATCGATCGCTCCGACACTGCACCAAGTCCACGGCGCCTCCACGCCGGTGGCTTGAACAATTAATAAAACTTACCATGACCACATCATATCATGTGCCCTTTGTAAGTTTTACGTGGTTGTTAGGGCTTTCGTGAAAGAACCGTTTCTTACCTACGAACTTCCGAACCACAACATTGATTGGCTGGTTGTTGCTTTGAATCCCTTGTTTAGGTACCTATGTTGCAAATGTTGTATCAACAAAAGTAAGAGAGACAAACACCCCACTAGCCGTTTATATGGGACAAGCCATATGTCAAGCGCGGATCCATTCTCGCAGAAGTGTACGCGTAAGGTTGGTTTGCCGCTTGATCAAAAAATTCCGCAATACGAACAAGTGCACGTGAGTAGGGTGACAAGTAGAAAATTAATGTCCACATATCACTATGCGTTCTAAATATACCAACACATCTACGCGTAGATCACTCCGATATAACTAAAGGGTTCCAGAACAGAAAAAAGATCCTACCAACGAGAATGATATAGCCAAGATCTATCCTATGCAGATGTAAGGCAATGAAGGAGTTTTGGTGTTCATACCCTTGACGACCGAAAGTGTTACGTACCGAACGAAAAGTTGTTGATGAAGACGGACACCGACGCCGTCCTCAAGGTCGCGTAGACGTACATGTGGTGAAGTTCTACAACTGGCACCACCTTTGTAGTTCTGCACACGTACGGTGTAGACCACGTCCCTCGGCTCCGGTCCAGCGAAGCAGCAGAAGAAGATGATTTGGACCGAGGATCCAACAGCATGTCGATGTGCGTACAATATGGTGAAGATCTCAACCCCGTATGCGCGTTCTAAAATTCAAGTACCACACGTGATGGAGAGAGAGGGAGAGAAGGCAAAAGCCAATGGGATGGAATGAGGGAAGGGGCAACCTCTCCTTATATAAGCGTGGGGGAAGGAGAAGCACCGCCACCAGGCGCCCCCCCCCCCCTTTTAGGATTTGGGTGGCGCGACACCCACATGGGCCGCCGACCCCCTTTTCCCTTGAGGGTTAGGGTGCCCCCTAATGGGCTGCCATTTGCTGGCCCATTAGGGGATAGCCTATTTCAAATTGCATTTTTAATATTTAATTTATATATTTAAATACTAGACCGTATTATTTAAGTCTCTGAACAGATCATTGACTCCGACACAATTCCGATACTTTTCCTGAACAATTCTGGAGTTCTCTCTTATTACTCCGACAATCCTGAATCAATCCCTAAGTGTCGTATACCCTTTAGCGTGCCACCCTACGGTTCGGGAATGCGTAGACATGATCGAGACATCTCTACGACCAATGACCAACAGTGGGATCTGGAAACCCATGATGGCCCCCATGCTTTCCACGAATTAACCTTGTCATTTGAATCTTACACTTTGAGTCATATTCCCTTTGTCTCGCGGTACTTGGTTTGTCTGAGATCTGATCTTCATTATCTTCATACCTAGTTCGATCTTGTTACCGACAAACATATTTTCTCGTTCTTGTGAAATTGCATTCGTGTGCCCTAGTCACATGCTTGCAAACTTCATAGATGTAATATCTGTAGGGATTCGTTGCATAGAAAACAAAAAATTTCCTACCGCGAGAACGCAATCCAAGCCAAGATGCAATCTAGAAGACGGGAGTAACGAGGGGATGATCAAGACTCACCCTTGAAGATTTCCAAAGCCTATAAGAGTAGGCTCTTATTGCTGCGGTAGACGATCACTCGCTTTGCAAGCGCGTGAAGATCTTGATCACGGTGCCACGATCGGGCAGCACCTCCGTACTCGGTCACACGTTCGGTGTTGATGACGACGTCCTTCTCCCGTTCCAGCGGGCAGCGGAAGTAGTAGATCCTCCTCGGAATCCGGCCGCACGACGGCGTGGTGGCGGTGGTGGTGGGAGAACTCCGGGGGCTTCGCCTATGCGCTGCGGGAGTTTGTATGTGGAGGAGGAGGCTAGGGTTTGGGGAGAGGGTGCCATGGGCGCCGGCCTCAGGGGCAGGGGTGGTGCGGCCAAGCCATGGGCTGCCCCTCCCTCTCCTCCTCATTATATAGGTGGAACCCCAAGGGTTTGCCCAAAGTCTTGAATAAGACCCCAACAGAAAAACTCCTTATGGACGAAACCTAGAGGGACAGGGACTCTCCCTTTCCCTTTTCTTGGCCGGCCAAGGAGGTGGAGTCCACCATGACTCCACCCTCCCACTTGGTTGGCTGGTTAGGTTTGTGGAGTCCCTGGACTCCTCCTTCCATAGTGATTTATTTCCGGATAATTCTAGACACCTTCCATAAATCACCGGATCATTTCCAAACTTGGAAAGTGACTTCCTATATATGAATCTTATTCTCGGACCATTCGGAACTCCTCGTGATGTCCTGGATCCCTCGAGACTCCGAACAAAATTCGAACTCCATTCCATATTCCATATCTACTTAAATGACATCAAACCTTAAGTGTGTCACCCTACGGTTGCGAACTATGTAGACATGGTTGAGACTTCTCTCCGACCAATAACCAATAGCGGGATCCGGAGATCCATAATGGCTCCCACATATTCAACGATGACTTTAGTGATCGAATGAACCATTCACATACGATACCAATTCCCTTTGTCACGCGATATTTTACTTGTCCTAGGTTTGATCATCGGTCTCTATACCTCGTTCAACCTCGTCTCATGACAAGTACTCTTTACTCGTAGTGGTATGTGGTCTCTTATGAACCATTCATATGCTTGCAAGCTATTAGACGACATTTCACCGAGAGGGCCCAGAGTATATCTATCCGTCATCGGGATGGACAAATCCCACTGTTGATCCATATGCCTCAACTCATACTTTCCGGATACTTAATCCCACCTTTATAACCACCCATTTACGCAGTGGCGTTTGATTTACATGATCTCATGGTCATAAGGACTAGGTAACTATGTATCGAAAGCTTATAGCAAATAACTTAATGACGTGATCTTATGCTACGCTTAATTGGGTGTGTCCATTATATCATTCAAATAATGACATAACCTTGTTATTAATAACATCCAATGTTCATGATCATGAAACGATGATCATCTATTAATCAACAAGCTAGTTATACAAGAGGCTTACTAGGGACTCCTTGTTGTTCACATAACACACATGTATCAATGTTTCGGTTAATACAATTATAGCATGGTATGTAAACATTATCATAAACTCAAAGATATTATAATAACCATTTTATTATTGCCTCTTGGGCATATCTCCAACAGTCTCCCACTTGCACTAGAGTCAATAATCTAGTTTACATTTGTAAAGATATAACACCTTGGCCTTAGGTGCTTTATCATGTTTGCTCACGGAGAGGTTTTAGTCAACGGATCTGACACGCTCAGAAACGTATGTATTTTGCAATTCATTTGCGTCTCAACGCATCACTCATTTCCAAATGAGTCGGCATTAAATATGTTTGGTCTTCGTGGAACCTTAATTCCTTGGTCTGAAATAAGTCACTAATATTGTCACACACAATATAGCTTCAAAGTTCTGACACTATTGGAACTACACCAAGTTCTCAAAGAACTTCTTGACTTTAACATCCTCAGTCATTGTCAAAACAATGACATAATCTGCCTTTGTTTGTAGAATCCGTCACAACATTTAGAACTCATCTAAATCTAACATAGACAACTTCTATCTCATTGTGCTACCTTTTAAACAACACTTAGTCTAATTTGAGATTGAAATTTTATTTTCATATGTGACAAAACAAATATCGTTGCAACACTTTACAGTGATTTGTTAGTCATTTCTCCATACAAAACTATATATATATATCCTTGGTTCTTCTTAAGTACTCAAGGATATTCTTTACTGTTTTTCAATGATCATCAGATGAATCATTCTGGTATATGCTCCTAACTCTTTAGAGCACAGGACATCTGATTTTGTACATATTCTTCGTGATCTAAATCACTCATGTGTTTTTACTCATCGAGTGTCAGATACACTTAAGTCTTGTTAAAACTTCACATGACAAGAACATTTTCTTAATATTTATATATTGAACTATTTCAATATCCATTCTATGTACTTTGACTTAAACATATTATGTGTTTCAATCTATCTTCATAGATCTTGATACAAAATTTGTTTCAGTCCATATCCTTTCATTGAAGTTAATTTCTCAATGAAACCTTTTAATCAAGTATATAATTACATCATTTATAACCAACTATATGTCTTCTACATAAGTATTATAAATATGTCTCAGCGCTCCCACTTAATTTCTTGCAAATGCAAGCCTCTTCATCGTCTCTGATGAAATTAAAAACTCTTTGACTATTTCATCCGGTGAAGATTCCAACTCCGTGATACTCACTTTATCCAATTGAAGTTCGTATACCTATCTAGTATTCTACGGACTAGCAAAACAATTGGTTGTATCTTGTATACACTTCTAATACACACTTCTGTTAAGTAGTGTATTTTGCCATCCTACTAGCATATCTCATAAAAGAAATATGTAGTGATTACTAGAATAATCCATATAGACTATAAGCATTGCTACGGAAGATCTAATCTTGTCGTAGTCAACTCTTTGAACTTTGTCGTAAACAACTTTTCAACAAGTCAAGCTTCTTCAAAGATATTTCATCCAAGTCCATCAATTTTATAGATCCATTTACTTTCAAAAAGTATTCATCTTATGGATTTCATGGCGTATAGAAATTTTAACGGAGTCAGGGCCCATCATAACTTCTTTGTTTGTAGTTGGTTTATCATTGTTCAAAATCAATCCTTTGTCCACAAATCATTTATTTGATCACAAAGTAAACCATACAAGGTTCAATATGTACTTTGATCTCCATGGCTAAAACACTTTGTAGTCATGGGAGCCATGGTCGTCGTGGTCGCTTCCGGAACCAATTCCGATGCTGCGCTACTCTGATCATTATGCTCAGGTTCATAAACCTTATCAAATTATATTGTCCTCCCACTCAAATACTTCACTAGAAACAATTTCTCGGAAATAAGAAACATTGACAAACACTTTTGTCTTTGTCTCGTGGGAAGAATTCCCAATTAAATCTTGGGATAACCAAAAAGACATTCATCCGATTTGGTTGTAAACTCTTAGACCAAAATTTAAAGAAAGGACTATAAGGGTTTATACCCATGCCATAACTCGTATGGTGTCATTTCAACGGATCATGATGATGCTCTATTTAGTGTAAAGCGGTAGTCACTAAAGCATAATCCACAAAATATAATGGCATCATAATATTTTATCTCATCATTAATCCAACAAGGTTTGGATACATCTCTGGATACTATATCATCATTATGATACTCCAAGAAATGTGAGTTGTAGAACAATTTCATGACTCTCTTAGATGTTCGCTAAAACTCGTAATTCAAATATTTCCACCATGATCCAATCATAGATATTTGACTTTTCTATTACGATGATTTCCACTTCATGCTGAAATTTATTTGAAGCTATTCAAATGTTTCAAACTTCTTCCTTATCGAATATATCCACATATATATACTCAATTCATTGTTGGAAGTTTTCATGAAGTAGAAGAATCTCCCGCACACAACTATGCCCAGTGAACCACATACATCATCATGTATGTTTCCACTAAGTTAGTTGCCCGACTCTTGGCCTATGAATGGTATTTTAGTCATTTCTCTTTTAGAAAATATTTGCAAGCGCCAAACGATTCAAAAAATCAAATGACTCAAAAAATCCATTTGCATGGAGTTCCTTCATGCGTTCCTTTCTAACATGACCTAAATGGCGGTTCCACAAATAAGTGGAATTCAAATCATTTGCCTTATGGCATTTTAGCGTCAGTTATGTATGTGTGTTTCACCATTAAGATTTATAATAACTTATCCATCGTACATGGAGTAATGTCATAATTTGAACAACTCATTGTTTTCATTTGACCAGAGCAAAATAACAATTTATTAAGTTCTTTATTATAAATTCTAAGGGCTAGATAGAATGCTAACGTGAACATAATAACACTTTATTTTGTTCCCGACGTGCATTATCATATTCCTTGTCGGCCACTTAGGCCATTGTATTCTTGTATTGCGTTGTTTTGTATGACACTTCATACCAACCAATATAGTACTAATACCCAAGAATTTCATAGTGTGACTTAACTAGGAATACAACCATAACATGTATATCATTTATATACACGAGCTAGACTTTCTAGTCTTTTCTTTTCTTTTTGCCAAAATATCTTTTGGGTTTCTCTTTTAGCTTTCCTCATTATTCAGAAAAACACTTCACTTTTAATAACTTCTAGGTTTGTTGGTCAAATAACAATAACCTTGATGTTCTTACTTTGAAGTTGATCATCATATGACAAGTTTTTCAGATTTCACTATTAGTAATTTTGTAATATGATGAACAATTTCACTCATAATTTTATCCATTATATCATGACGACTTTCGAGACCATGTCTACATGTTAGGCTCGTAAAGTTTTTAATATTCGCATGTGCAAATACGGCTTGCACCGTTGTATCACCGTAGAATCTGTACACCGATCATCACGTGATGCTTCGAAACGACGAGTCTTAGCAACGGTGCATACTAAGGATGATAACTTCATGGATATGCGAATATTATTAGTGCCCCAATAGTTGGAGGATTGTGACGCCTGGCGTCTTCAACCTTCATACATTCCCATAAAATTTATGAGTTTATGTAATCTCACCAAATTTATATTCTATCATCTTGCAATAAGGTCTTAGATATCACATATATCTCATACCTTGATTATTTCTGAAAACTAAATTTTCAGCTCCTTACTTTTCAAACAGATTTGAACTTCAAGTTTCACGGAGACAAGATAACTTTAGGTACTAATTGAAACCATAGCTCTTTGAATCAACAATGTGAGGTTTACTAAAAGTTTGCAATAGGACTTAATCAATTCTTGATTCTTTAACAATACGGTACCAATCCGTAAAGTTTCTTGTCAGATTTTAACAGTATTTCTATCTCAATAACAAGACTAGCGCATGGTAAACGGATGCCAATACTACAAAATTAATTCAAAATACTACTCTATGTTTATGATAATTAGTTCATGTTTTAATCTAATTACTAATGAACTCCCACTTAATACAACATCCCTCATAGTTGTTAAGTGGTACACGATCCGGCACTATACCAAAACCGATCATCATTGAGATGATGTAGCTTCAATGGTGAACATCAACATGTTGATCATATCATCCATATGACTCGTGTTCAACCTTCGGTTTCATTGTCCCGAGGCCATGTCGTACATGCTAGGCTCGTCAAGCAAACCCAAGTATTCCGCGTGTGCAACATGGCTTACACCGTTGTATATGAACGTTGAATCTATCACATCCGATCATCACGAGATGCTTTGAAACGACGAACTTTGGCACGGTGCATACGAGGGGAGAACACTTTATTGTCTTGATATTAATGTGAGGGATCATCTTATAATGCTACATCGCGTTCTAAGCAAAATAAGATGCATAAAGGATTAACATCACATGCAATTCATATGTGATATGATATGGCCCTTTTGTCTTTGCTCCTTCGATCTTCATCTCCAAAGCACGGACATGATCTCCATCATCGTCGGCGTAGCGTCAAAGTCCATGGCGCCGTCTTCATGGTTGTTCACCTCATGTAGCAACTATTACAACTACTTTGAAATACTACTCAACATGAAATTTAAAGACAACCATAAGGCTCCTGCCGGTTGCCACAATACAATAATGATCATCTCATACATATTCATCATCACATCATGGCCAAACCATGCAAAAACAAGTTAGACGTCTCTAATTTGGTTTGCATATTTTACGTGGTTTAGGGTTTCGAGTGAGATCTAATCTACCTACGAACATGAACCACAACGGTGATACTAGTGTTGTCAATAGAAGAGTAAATTGAATCTTCACTATAGTAGGAGGGACAGACACGCAAAGCCACTTATGCAATACAAGTTGCATGTCGAGCGAGGAGCAAGTCTCATGAACGGTCATGTAAAGTTAGCCCGAGCCGCTTCATCCCACTATGCCACAAAGATGCAAAGTACTCAAACTAAAGACAACAAAAACATCAACGCCCACAAAACCATTGTGTTCTACTCGTGCAACCATCTATGCATAGACACGGCTGATACCACTGTAGGGATTCGTTGCATAGAAAACAAAAATTTCCTACCGCGAGAACGCAATCCAAGCCAAGATGCAATCTAGAAGACGGGAGCAACGAGGGGATGATCAAGACTCACCCTTGAAGATTTCCAAAGCCTATAAGAGTAGGCTCTTATTGCTGCGGTGGACGATCACTTGCCGCTTGCAAGCGCGTAGAAGATCTTGATCACGGTGCCACGATCGGGCAGCACCTCCTCCGTACTCGGTCACGTTCGGTGTTGATGACGACGTCCTTCTCCCGTTCCAGCGGGCAGCGGGCGTAGATCCTCCTCGGAATCACGGCGACACGACGGCGTGGTGGCGGTGGTGGTGGAGAACTCCGGCAGGGCTTTCGCCTATGCGCTGCGGGAGTTTGTATGTGGAGGAGGCTAGGGTTTGGGGAGGGGGTGCCATGGGCGCCGGCCTCAGGGGGCAGGGGTGGTGCGGCCAAGCCATGGGCTGCCCCTCCCTCTCTCCTCATATAGGTGGAACCCAAGGGTTTGCCCAAAGTCTTCGAATAAGACCCCAAAAGCGCCTTATGGACGAAACCTAGAGGACAGGGACTCTCCCCTTTCCCTTTTCTTGGCCAAGGAGGTGGAGTCCACCATGGACTCCACCCTCCCACTTGGTTGGCTGGTTAGGGTTTGTGGAGTCCCTCAGGACTCCTCCTTCCATAGTGATTTATTTCGGATAATTCTAGAAACCACCTTCCATAAAATCACCGGATCATTTCCAAACTTGGAAAGTGACTTCCTATATATGAATCTTATTCTCCGGCCCATTCCGAAACTCCTCGTGATGTCCTGGATCCCATCCAGACTCCGACAAAATTCGAACTCCATTCCATATTCCATATCTACTTAAACGACATCAAACCTTAAGTGTGTCACCTTACGTTCGTGAACTATGTAGACATGGTTGAGACTTCTCTAGACCAATAACCAATAGCGGGATCTGGAGATCCATAATGGCTCCCACATATTCAACGATGACTTTAGTGATCGAATGAACCATTCACATACGATACCAATTCCCTTTGTCACGCGATATTTTACTTGTCCGAGGTTTGATCATCGGTATCTCTATACCTCGTTCAACCTCGTCTCATGACAAGTACTCTTTACTCGTACCGTGGTATGTGGTCTCTTATGAACCATTCATATGCTTGCAAGCTATTAGACGACATTTCACCGAGAGGGCCCAGAGTATATCTATCCGTCATGGGATGGACAAATCCCACTGTTGATCCATATGCCTCAACTCATACTTTCCGGATACTTAATCCCACCTTTATAACCACCCATTTACGCAGTGGCGTTTGATGTAATCAAAGTACCTTTTCGGTATAAGTGATTTACATGATCTCATGGTCATAAGGACTAGGTAACTATGTATCGAAAGCTTATAGCAAATAACTTAATGATGTGATCTTATGCTACGCTTAATTGGGTGTGTCCATTATATCATTCAAATAATGACATAACCTTGTTATTAATAACATCCAATGTTCATGATCATGAAATGATGATCATCTATTAATCAACAAGCTAGTTATACAAGAGGCTTACTAGGGACTCCTTGTTGTTCACATAACACACATGTATCAATGTTTCGGTTAATACAATTATAGCATGGTATGTAAACATTATCATAAACTTAAAGATATTATAATAACCATTTTATTATTGCCTCTTGGGCATATCTCCAACAATATCACCGAGTGAGCCTAGAGTACCTAGTCGGATGGACATATCCCAATCTTGATGCATATGCCTCAGCGTACCCTTCAGAATACTTGATAGACACCTCTATGATCACCCTGTTACATTGTGATGATTGATGCAGCCAATACATTGCCAAGCCACACCCATTTCCCCACCTATATATAGAGGGGCACGTGGAGGAAGAATGACACACATAAATCTCTCAATGCTCCTGATACGTCTCGAACGTATGAGACGTATCAATAATTTTTGATGCTCCATGCTTGTTTTACACCAATTCATATATGTTTTGTTTACACTTCGTTGCACTTTTACATGATTTCCTGCACTAACCTATTAATAAGATGCCACAATGCGAGTTCTCTGTTTTTTGCTGTTTTTTCTATTTCAGAAAAGTTGTACAGGAAATATTCTCGGAATTGGACGAAACAAAAGCCGAAGTCAATATTTACCGAAACGAAGACGAAGTCCGGAGGGGGGACGAGGTGTACGGGCGGACCACCCCTAGCGCGGCCCGGCCTAGCAACGCCTAGGGTAGGAGTGGGGCCACAGGCGCCCAGACCTGATCTCGCCTATTTATACATCTTCTCGGAAAACCCTGGATACCCGAGCCTCCATCCACGAAAAGTTCCGTCGCGGACGCCATCGCCGAACCCATCTCGGGGGTTCGAAGCTCTTCCTAGCACCCTGGAGGGAAATCATCGCCGAAGGCATCTACATCGCCATGCCCGCCTCCAAAGTAATGCGTGAGTAGTTCATTCCTGGACTATGGGTCCATAGCAGTAGCTAGATGGTTGTCTTCTCCACTTTGTGCTTCATGTATCGATCTTGTGAGCTGCCCTACATGATCAAGATCATCTTTATGTAATCCTCTATGTTTGGTTTGTTGGGATCCGATGAATGTTGAATACTATGTTGAGATTGATTATATATTCATGTCATATGTTATTTGTGATCTTGCATGCTCTCCGTTGCTAGTAGAAACTCTGGCCAAGTGGACAATTGTGACTCCAAGAGGGGGTATTTATGCTCGATAGTAGATTCATGCCTCCAGTTTCCTGGGAGAGTGACTTTATAACTTTTAAGGTTATAGATGTGTTGTTGCTACTAGGGAGAAAACAACGATGTTTTATCCAAAGGTAATTCTATTGTTTACTTTACACACATTGCTCAATGCGATAGTCTGTTGCTTGCAACTTTATACTGGAAGGGGTACGGACGCTAACCTGAAGATGGATTATTAGTCATAGACGCAGTTGGATTACGGTCTATGTATTATGTTGCAATGCCCAATACCAAATATCATAATAATCATCCTGTCATGTATGATCGATATTCTGTCAATTAACAAGCTGTAATTTATTCACCCAACTTGCTATTTCTTTATGGATAGACACGTCTAGTGAACTGTGGACCCTGGTCATGTATCCTTTAGTGATAAATTCTACTGCAATCCTGTTCTGTTTACTTTCTGCAAACATCTCCTTCCATTCGATACGTCCAATACTTTGTGTTCAGCAAACCGGTGAGATTGATAACCTCACTGTAAATTGGGGCAAAGTACTTTGGTTGTATTTTGTGCAGGTTCCACGTTGTTGCTGATACCGGTAGTACGCCCTACCACTAGTCAGCCAGCAATGCCTTCAGTACTGGTCGATTAAACCTTGGTTTCGTACTGAGAGAAAACTTGCTGCTGTGCTCATCATACCTTCCTCTTGGGGTTTGCCAACAGCGTGTCCGCATAGGACGAGTACACGCCATCAGCCCCCTCTCCCGAAGGTGCTTTTCTCTCCCGCTAGGTCGAAGGGCTGCGCACAGAGAGAGTCGTCACAATCCGGTACGCGGGAGCGCTGCCGAGATTCCGATCCAGAAGATCTACATCTGCAATCTCAACTAGATCAAGAGGTTCGGTAGTCGTCACCAACACCGTACATATGCGAAACCTACGAGGTGTGACACTTGTCGCACTCGACGTTGTACGAGGATATTGAACATGGCCCCGAGGTCGGTGACGAGTACAACTACATCAACCACGTTCTTGCAGAACGTTAACTGCTTTCGGTCTACGAGGGCATGTCACCAAAACCATGTCCGCTACAGCATTACTCTTAGATAGATTTAGGCAATCGCTGAACACTAGTTAGATTTTTTTCTGCTACGAACCAATACAGGAAACGTCTGCTTCGCCTCGCAGCACAAAGATTATGTTCAGTTGTTTAATGACTAGGTGGGAAATTTCACTATAAAATATTTGGGCATGCATGTGTGTTCAAGGTGGTGCACTGTTGCCGAAATGAAATTTGAGAAAGAGAACTTGGAAAGGAAAACGGATGGGTGGATGGGAGGATCAATGACAATTCGTGGCATGACAACTAGGGTGACTGCTTGCATTTCTAGTGTAGCACTCTATCCTATGTTTTTGGTCCTGTTTCACAAAACGAATATACAAGAACTGGAAAAACCTACCAGTGAATTTTTCTAGTATGTATAAGCTAATAAGAAGAGATATCATCTTGTCAAATGATTTTTTTGTGTAAGCCTAGGAAAAAAGGTGGTCTGGGAATTGAGAATCTTAGCATTTTCAATATTAACCTGTTGTGCAAATCATGGCAGCGGTCGGAAGCTTCAGAAGGACCCTAGCAGAGGTTATGTGAAGAAAATACCTAAAAGATGGCGGATCTTTTTTGCTGTGAAACACAAACCAAGGGATTTTGCATGTTAAAATTGTTAAATGAGTTGTGTATACCGTATGACTTGTATACGGATACCCTATCATGTACTATACGGCTTTTGTGCCCTACTATATAACACGCAACCGTACCCAGCTCCACGGTACGTTCCGCCAAACTACAACCAACATGGTATCAGAGCAGGCTCTTCCCTGACCTAGCTGCCGATCCAAAACCCGCCGCCGCCGCTGCCGCTCCTCCTTAGAGCCGCCGCCGCCGCTGCCTCCTCTACATCCCGCCGTCGCTGTAGTTCTCTTCCTACGGTCACCGCGATCAAAACCCACACCAAAAACCTGCCGCCGCCGTGTGCTAACCCTAAAGCCACCGCCGCCGCCCTACGACAACAAATCACGCCGCCGCTATACAACTAGCCGCCGCTGATCTCAAGAAACCCACGACCAAAAACAGCCAAAAACCCTAGCCCACCGCGCCGTCGTTGCCATCTGCCGCCGCCGCCATGTGTTCGTCATCAACAACCCCCGGTCTTGTCAGTTAGCTAAGAGTCATCAGTTGCCATATTCTATATCTACTAGTGTCTCCACTGCTCCTCTAGAACAAGTTTTCTCTGATGTATGGGGTCCTGCTCCTCTCTCTGTGGGCAAACATGCATACTATGTAAGCTTTATTGATGATTTTAGTAAATTTACTTGGATATATTTGCTTAAGAAGCGTTCTGATGTTTATCAAGCTTTCCTCAATTACCAACAGCTTGTTGAGCGCAAGTTTGATAGGAAAATAGTTACTATGCAAACAGATTGGGGTGGTGAATATGAGAAACTGAATGGATTCTTTCAGCAAGTTGGCATTACCCATCATGTTTCCTGTCCTCATGCCCATCAACAAAATGGCTCCGCTGAAAGAAAACATCGTCATATTGTTGAAGTTGGTCTTGCTTTACTTGCCAATGCATCTATGCCTCTTAAGTTTTGGGATGAAGCTTTTCTCACTGCCACTTTTCTCATTAATTTACTCCCTAGTAAAGTTCTAAACTTTGAGACTCCCACAGAACGTCTTCTTCACATTACACCAAATTATGATGCTCTCCGAGTTTTTGGTTGTGCTTGCTGGCCAAATCTTCGCCCTTATAACAAACGCAAACTTGCTTTCCGCTCCAAGCAATGTGTCTTCCTTGGTTACAGTCCTCTTCACAAGGGTGTTAAGTGTCTAGATGTGTCAACTGGTCGCATCTACATTTCTCGTGATGTTGTCTTTGATGAAAATGTGTTCCCTTTTGCCTCATTACATCCCAATGCCGGTGCTCTTCTCAAAAAGGAACTTTTACTCCTTCCATCCAACATTGATTCATCATCATCGCATGAGGGTGCACGTAATTTTGATAACCATATGTCTCCTATTGTGCCTATTGTTCATGTCCTACAGGATGCGGACGACGCTGCTGAAAATCCTGCTGAAATTGGAGCTGAAATCAGTTCAGAAATTGAAGATGTTGATCTGCCAGAAAATGACGAAACTGGCACTGAAAACAATGCAGAGGAACATTCCCTGACGTCCTCTGATCCCGAGGACTCCGATCCCGAGGAGGATTCTCCCGCTACACCTCCGCCCGCTGCTGGCTCGCCATCTGGCGCTTCGCCCGCCGCGCCGGAGCGGTCCCCGCCTACGTGTGCTCGCCACACGCCCGCGTCCTCTGCCAGCCCGCCACCTGGCGCCTCGCCTGCAGCGCCAGAGCGGTCCCTGCCGCTGTCTCCGACAGCACGTGGCCAACACACGCCACCGGCCAGTCCTGTCTCGCCATCTGGCGCTGCCAGCGCTGCTCCCTCTGTCTCTTCTGCCACAGAATCTGGGGCTGTCTCTGGATCTTCTGTGGCTGCAGCCAGGGGGAGATTATTATTGCTGCACCACCTGCTGAACCACGCACTCGTCTTCAGAAAGGTATAAGAAATCCCAAAAAGTATACTGATGGAACTGTTAGATATGGCATGTTGTCCTCTACAGGTGAGCCATGCACTCTTGTGGAAGCTCTCAATGATCCCAATTGGCGACAAGCAATGCAAGATGAATATGATGCTTTGATTGACAACAAGACCTGGCACCTTGTTCCTCCAAGTAAAAGCAGAAATTTAATTGATTGCAAATGGGTGTATCGTATCAAGAAAAAGGCAGATGGTACTATTGATAGGTATAAGGCACGTCTTGTTGCAAAAGGTTTCAAACAGAGGTATGGCATTGATTATGAAGATACTTTCAGCCCTGTAGTCAAAATTGCTACTATCAGAATTGTTCTGTCTATATCTGTTTCTCGTGGATGGAGTCTACGGCAGCTAGATGTCAAGAACGCGTTTCTTCATGGTGTTCTGGAAGAGGAAGTTTATATGAAACAACCTCCAGGTTTTGAAAGTTCTTCTGTACCACACTACATATGCAAACTTGATAAGGCTCTTTATGGGTTGAAGCAAGCACCTCGAGCATGGTATTCAAGACTCAGTTCTAAGTTGTGTGCTCTTGGGTTTGTTCCCTAAAAGACTGATACTTCATTGTTTCTTTATAACAAGTCAGGTATCGTCATCTACATGCTTATTTATGTTGATGACATCATAGTAACAAGCTCCTCAGATCATGCTATTACTTGTTTGCTTCGAGATTTAAATGAGAATTTTGCTATCAAGGACTTAGGTGATCTACACTATTTTCTTGGTATTGAAGTAAACCGAACTCCTAATGGTTTGATTTTGACACAAGAAAAATATGCACGTGACTTAGTTGCAAAAGTGGGAATGAATGGATGCAAGGCTACACCTACACCTCTGTCCTCTACAGAACAACTGTCTCTTTATGATGGTACACCTCTAGGCCCTGAAGATAGTACACAATATAGAAGTATTGTTGGAGCTCTGCAATATTTGACTCTGACACGGCCGGATTTGGCCTTCTCTGTTAACAAAGTATGTCAGTTTCTTCATGCTCCAACTACAGATCATTGGACAGCAGTCAAGCGTATACTTAGATATGTGTTTGATACATTGAAAGTTGGAATTACATTTGCAAGGTCTTCCTCCACATTTCTCAGTGCTTTTTCAGATGCAGATTGGGCAGGTTCTCTTGATGATAGGAGATCCACATGAGGCTTTGCTATATTTGTTGGGCCAAACTTAGTTTCTTGGAGTGCCAGAAAACAAGACACTGTGTCTAGATCAAGTACTGAAGCTGAATATAAGGCACTGGCCAATGCCACTGCTGAGTTAATTTGGGTGGAAGCTCTTCTTGCTGAACTTGGTGTTAAGTTAAGGGAAAAGCCATGCCTTTGGTGTGACAACTTAGGTGCTACCTATTTGTCTGTAAATCCAGTGTTTCATGCTAGAACCAAACACATTGAGATTGATTTTCATTTTGTAAGAGAAAGAGTTGCTAAAAATCTTCTAGGTATTAGGTTTATCTCTAGTAAGGATCAGGTTGCTGATGGCTTCACAAAAGCTCTCCCTGTAAAGAGGTTAGATGAGTTTAAGCGTAATCTCAACCTTTCAAAAGATTTAGATTAAGGGGGAGTGTTAGATGAGTTGTGTATACCGTATGACTTGTATACGGATACCCTATCATGTACTATACGGCTTTTGTGCCCTACTATATAACACGCAACCGTACCCAGCTCCACGGTACGTTCCGCCAAACTACAACCAACAAAAATGACTTGCTTCACATTAGAGACATGTAATTGAATGGGAGAGTGATGAGGGTTGGAAATAAAAAGGGACTGATCGTTGGGGAGTTGCATGGTGTGGGTAGATGCCTTATAAAGAAAAAGAAAAACTCTACTCCGTTTGACACATGCAATGGCCAAATTGTTTCTTTAGAAGTAATGGCAGCTCGAAGACGGCCTGTTAGTTTCAGAAGGTGGTCGGGCCTGCAAGATGGTTACAGAATGCTCAAAGATATGTTGGCATGTACCGCTATACCCGGGGGAGCTGATAAATCAAAATGGAAATGGACGAAATCACTTACCAAGCAATGGTGTTGACAGATCTTTCAGGTATCTATGAAAAGCAAAAATACCTCTTAAATTCAAAGGTTGGCTCTGGTTCATTTACATAACTCGATTGCAACCAAAGACAACACACTACAGGAATGGCGACGTACGCCGAGGGCCGTGGCATACGCCGACGGCCAAATGTCGGGGCCGTCGGCGTATGGCCAGCGAGTCTCACCCTCGGCGTATCGTTGCCGTCGGCGTAGCGAAGTCTACGCCGAGGGCAGCCCTCGGCATATGTTTGGCCCTAGGCGTAGACAGGGCTACGCTGACGGTCACCCTCGGCGTAGACTATTTGTCAAATTTGTCTAATTTTGTAAAAATCATAACTACTCCCTCCGTCACGAATTAGACGTCGGACGGGATGTTTTGCAAAAAAGGCCCTAACAGATATCCGACAAAGTCCTCGGTCCCTCCGCTATCCTTGCTCGCTTCCGCTTCTTCTCGTCCAGCTATCGCGATGCCGACCGCCGGCCTCCCTCTTCTCCTCGCCGCCGTCCTCTTCTCCTCGACACCGACCGCTCTCGCCGACCTTCGGACGTCGCCGCGCTGCCGCATCCCTCCCGCTCGCGCGCGTCCTCGCCGCCTCTCTCTTCTCCTAGCGCATCGTCCTCTTCGTCGCCGAGTTCAAGCTGTGATTTTTCCCCACTCCGGCGGCCGATTTGCAGCGGCGCTGCTAGTTCTGCGGTGTTTGTGGATGGAATCGGCTGCTGGCGACGGGGATCTGCTGCGGGCGGCAGGGAGCGGCTGCTGGCGACGGCTGATGGAATCGGCTGCTGGCGACGGCTGATGGAATCGGCGGCTGGCGACCGGATGCTGCAGGACCAGTTCGTCGTCTCCGCCAACTACGAGGAGCAGCCGCCAGCGCTAGGTACGCTACTCCTCCTTCGCCTATCCATGCTTGCTCTGCACCTACTTAATCAACTGCAAATGTACGACACTGCAACTGCTCTGTTTTCCATAGAGATGCCTTGTTGAAATGTGTAGGCCGTATGCTCTGTTTCGGAAAGTTAGGATACTTTGAATTTGGGGCTTGGATGCGGATTACAGAGCTGAGTTAGCTTTCATGGCCTGCTACCTGTAGAATGCATATTCCTTCATGTGGTAGACCACTGGTAGAGCCAGGCCGTGGAGTAACAGGAATGGAATACCACCCTTTAGAGCATCTCTAACAGAGCCCGTATTTGGCCGAACCGAAAAAACGGAGTTCAGTCTCCCGAAAAACGAATTGAGCGAGCATTTGGGCACGGCGCAGAACAGAAACTGTAAACACAAACCGAACTCGCGAAAATCAAACGACGCGGGAAAATTATCGACGGGGATTGCAGTCGATTTCATCCGATCAACCTTAATTCGATCATAATTCACACTAAATAGTGCCAAAATACAACCGCATTGGACCTAAATACGTACTACGGGCCTAATTAGACTAGAAATTAAATTCCCGGCGACTATACTGTCACCGGGCGGCGGCGGAGGGTTTTCGACGCCGCCGGTTGCTAGGCGACGACGAGGGCCGCCAGCTCGATTGCCGCTGCGCCGGAGGCGCTCCCGCAGGAGGCGGTCCGTGCATCGTCGTCGTCGCCGCGCTGGGCAACGGGCGGCAGCGGCGGCCGGCAGCGGGGGGCTCCTCCGCTTCCCCAGCCGCAGCTGCTGCTGCCGCCGCCTCCGCAGCCGCAGCCGCCTCCGCGCGCGCTTGAAGGTGGCGCGCCATCAGCTCCGGCCACTTGCGGCCGGCCCGCTTCCATGCGTCGTCGGAGCGCGCCCGCCTGCCGCGCTCCGTGTCCGCCCGTACGCCCGGGGGACGACGACTTGCCCTTCCGGCGCCGGATCGGCCCCGCCCCTACCCACGCGTGTTGCACGCGTCATTTAGGACGGCGGGGTGGTGGCCGTAGCGGCCGAGCGGCGTCCGATCGCCGGGGATTGCTCGTCGGAGTGGCGGCGGGCTACGGCGGCGGGAGAGGAGCGGCGGGAGGGGAGTAGGGTTTCCGAACCGAACTCCCCTCCGCGAACCCTTTTAATAGGGGCCGTGCGGGGGATTTCTCGGGCCCCCGAACTTTCGATTCGGGCCGGCCCACTTTATACTCCAAAGATGCTATGCTCAAAATGACATGTTATACTGTATGTTCCCAAAAGCAATTGGAGTATGTAGTCTTGATTTGTTCTCTGATTATTGTCATTTGTTTTTGTGGAATAATTAATGACTAAATGGACCTCTCTCAGGTTTTATTTATTCTGCTTAATCTACTCCTAATTCCTACATGTAGCAAAACTAGCCCAAACACTTTACTGTGCTAGAAAGAATTCATGTGCAGTATCAAATAAAAATCTAAGAATCTCTTCGGGAAATGAAGAGCAATAAGCAGTAGATTTAAATCCACTACAGGGGTATTAATCAAGCATATCAATATGTCAATAAGCAGTAGATTTAAATCCACTACAGGAGTACATACCACTTAATCCCATAGAGAGCATCTCAGTTGAGTAAATAAACTCAATGGAAATCTAGCATTGTTACTGTCAATATGGATATGGGTTCAGTAGCTGAACCAACTGGTAACCAACAAGGAACACTAGGTTCCTGGATCAAGTGAACATCAAATTTTTATTCCAAACTGGAGTACCAATGTCGGCTGGACATAACCTGGAAGCTACCACATCTGGTGAATACTGAAAATGAAGAGACAAATTATGGCTTCACTTTTTTGGAAAACCAAATTGTCACTTCAGTTCCTTCAAAGGAATCACAGGATTCAACAATTAAGTTTGGAAATCATCTCAATCCAACAGGTGAAGATGAAAAGAACTACTCCATGAAAAGAACACACACATACACATGAGCTAGCTATCTCTGTAAACACTATACTCTGAAAAATAACATTCCTGTACATTCAAATGGAACAGAGGGAGTATGCAACAATATTTCTGTACATTCAAACAAAACAATATTTCTGTACATTCATCTGCAGGTTATAAACTTCCAATGAAACTGAAGAAACTGCACATTCATCTGCAGGTGGCTCTCCTTGGATGGCATGTGCCAGAATGGGTACCTGCACAAGAAGGTGCGGTTGACCCTGATCCACGGCGACTTGCACTCCAGCAAGGTGCAAGTCTTCGATGACCACGACGGCAAGATCGCCATCTTGAATCAGATGTTCCTCCTCGAGTTCCAGCGGCGGCGAGAGGGGAGCTCCAGCAGCTGCGCACCGCGGGTTCCAGCAGCGGCGGGGGGAGCGCGGGAGGCCGCTGGCTCTGCGGCGCGAGAGGTCGCCACCGCGATGGGCAGGAGGCCGCCCGCCGGTGCGAGGCTGTGAGCTCCACTTGGAGGTCCGCCGGCGCCGGCGCCAGGTGAGCTCCAGACGCGGCGGCGGACCGCGTGAGGACGCGGCGGCGCGAGGCGAGGGAGGTCGCCGGCGCAAGGGCGGAAGGCCGCTGGCGTGAGGCACGGGAGCTCCACCGGCGCCAGGAGCGCGGAAATCCGCCGGCAGGAACGTGCGACCGCGCGTAGGATTCTGTCGGCACGAGGCGAGGAAGATCTCCGGCGCCAAGGGAGGGAGGCCGCCCGCCGGCGCGGGATCTCCACCGGCGCGAGAAGCGCGAGAATCCGCCGGCGGGAAGATGCGACCTTGCGCAGGTGTCCGTCGGGAGGGGGATTCGGTCGATCGGGGATGACTTGATGTTTATTTCAAAATAGGAAGGGGGGAAATGGAAAAAACACTTTGAACTACACGTCCGACATCTAATTCGTGACGGAGGGAGTAATTCATATGATGTCAGAAAAATGCGTATAAGGTATCAAAATGTTCAGAAAAACATCCTCTATCCGTTTATGTCAAAATCATGCATATTTGAATCATGTATATCATGTTAATATAGTAACAATTCAATCACTTTCTTATATGTCATCGGGTTCCCGTTTTGGCCAGATGATGATTTAAACGAAGTCAGAAAATCCCGCGGAGCCGCATGGCGTCATTTTATGTGTTCCAGTAACCACTCCAAAAGATGGAATTGGGATACGGCAGTTATTTTGGAACATCCTTCACAAACAGGGCTATCAAGTTCGGAGTTCTATGACTTTTAGGAGAAGTGAGAAGGAAACGGTCCGTGACACCGCATAGTTTGTCGGAACGAGGCTATATTTGGCACGTGCGTGGTCCCTGGGATGGGAAGCAATGCCCCGATTTCCAATCTGGCCGATGGTTTTTTTTTTCTGCCAAAGCGGGTTTTTTGTGAACCACTACATGAGGCGTATTTTTGTATTGCGCGAGACCTCCGCGTAGTAGTAGGACACCGCCTCGCACCACATATCACATGTCATATGTGTGTGCTAGCTATCTGGGAATCCACGGCTTCTGTTGTGTCCCGCCGAATCCGCTGGAAAGTGACGGATTTGAACTAGGGGTACACTTTTCGTCGCTCAATAAATTAGGAAAAATGTTTTTAGGTCTACAACTCATCACTTTATGTGCTAAATTTTTCCGTTTAGCACGATGGTGAATGGGTGCAGGCGCGCCGTCGGCCATAACGCATCTCCGTGGGGCCCGTTTTGGCCGGATGGTAATTTAAACTAAGTTAAGAAAATCCCTTGGAGCCGCATGGCGTCATTTTATGTGTCCTAGTAACCACTCCAAAAGACGGAATTAGGATACAACAATTATTTTGGAAAACCCTTCACAAACAGAGCTACCACGTCCGGAATTGTATGGCTTTTAGGGCAAATGAGTAGGAAACGGTCCGTGACACCGCATAGTTTGTCGGAACGAGGCCATATTTGACACGTGCGTGGTCCCTGGGATGAAGCAATGCCCGGAGCGGATTTCCAATCCGACCCATGGTGATGGTTTTTTCATTTTCGGGGTGCCAAAACGGGTTTTTGTGAACCAGCTACATGGGGCGTATTTTTGTATTGCGCGAGACCTCCGTGTACTAGTAGGACACCGCCTCCGCACCACATATCACATGCCATATGTGCGTGATAGCTATCTGAAAATCCCGGCTTCTGTTGTGTCATAGAATCATTTGGAAAGTGACCGGATTTGAACTAGGGGTACACTTTCCGTCGCTCAATAAATTAGGAAATATTTTTAGGTCTACAACACATCAATTTATGTGCTAAATTTTTCCGTTTAGCGCGATGGTGAACGGGTGCACCAGCGCGCCCGTACAACCATACCGCATCTCCGTGGGGGCCCATTTTGGTCGGATGGCAATTTAAACTAAGTTAGAAAATCCTTGGAGCCGCATGGCGTCATTTTATGTGTCCTAGTAACCACTCCAAAAAATGGAATTAGGATACGGCAATTATTTTGGAAACCCTTCACAAACAGAGCTATCATGTCCGGAGTTCTATGGCTTTTAGGGCAAATGAGTAGGAAACGGCCTGTGACACCGCATAGTTTGTCGGAACGAGGCCATATTTGGCACATGCGTGGTCCCTGGGAAGGAAGCATGGCCCCGGGAGCGGATTCCAATCCGACCCATGGGCGATGGTTGTTTCATTTCGGGTGCCAAACGAGTTTTTTGTAGACGGCTACATGAGCGTATTTTAGTATTGCGCGAGACCTCGCGTAGTGGTAGGACACCGCCTCACCACATATCACATGCCATATGTGCGTGCTAACTATCTGGAAATCCTGCGGCTTCTGCGGTGTCGTGAATGTGAAGACAGGATTTGAACTAGGTACACTTTCCGTCGCTCAATAAATTCCACGAAAAATGTTTTTAGGTCTATAACACATCACTTTATGTGCTAATTTTTCCGTTTAGCATGTTTGTGAACGGTGCACAGTATCAGTCACGGCCATTTCGCATCTCCCAGGAGCCGTTTTGTGGATGGCAGTGGACGTCATATTTGGATTACTCTAATTTTTAGGTTCAAATGATGATATGGATGTTATATTTAGATTCCTCTCATTTTTCTGATCGATTTAGACATATTATTTGTGGAATTTCGATTCGATTTAAAGATATTAATTATTCCATATTAAATAGAAAAAAACAAAAAAATAAAATTATTTTATTGTTATTTGAATTCAATATTATTATTCATTGATACTTATATATTCATTGTTGTTTACTTAAGTAATTTTTTGGAATTCAAAAATAAAGAGTTGTGACATCACGGTGCAAGGGTTAATAGGGTTGATAGACTATTATTATTAGTAAGGTGTCAATTCTTTAAGGGAAGCTCATCCGAATCAAGAAGTTAAGCGTGCTGAGGTTGGAGTAGTGTGAGGATGGGTGACCATTGGGAAGTTTAACCATGATTGTAATTTGACCTAGGATTAAGTGTACTTAGAGTTAAAAGTGTATAGGTGAAAGATAAACAAGTAAAAAAAAAGAAAAAAAATGGTGCAAAAAAAAATTAAAATTTGAAAAATTTTAAAACTCTATGCCGACGGCAAAGCCCTCGGCATATAAAAAAATTATTTTTTTTTCGAATTTTATTTTTTGAATTTTTTTTGGAAAAATGAAAATTTAAATTTTTAAAATTTGTATGGCGTAGCACGCTACGCCGACGGCAATATTGTCTATGCCGAGGGACCTAAACGCTGACGCCATACGCCGAGGGCTGCCGTCGGCGTAGCCTATGCCGAGGGCCAGGCGTGGCTACGCCGAGGGTAGCTGACCGTCGGCGTATGCGTCCATTCCTGTAGTGACATGACAAAAAAAAGCTGAGTGAGCAATACCAAATGTCAATTTTGAAACGAAGTTGAGACAATTCATCACTTATTCTTAACTTATTGAGCTGCTAAGTATGTGTGTGGAGTGTGGTCGCGAGATCAATTGGTGCAAGGACCAACATTTTCTCACAATTTTTCAAGTGGATATAAGTTCCTCCCCATTGACATGCAGATCACGACCTTGACCGATATTTGGTGGGTGATCTGGAAAGTCTGAAATAGAGCTTGCTTTGAGAAAACTACCGTGTTCGATGGGAGAAGTTGAAAGAAGCTTTGTATAGGACACGTGATCTTGCTTTTGGTCCCGGTCGTGTGAGGAAGTTTGCAGCCCTGGGTGATATATTATATATATGTCGCGGTCAATCGTTTAAGTCTCCCTAGTTTCTTTTGTATTCTAAAAAACACTAGCACTAAGGTTTTTCTTGTTCTTTTACATTGTTTTTGTTGTTGGGCATGGATGATGTTTTCCGGTGATTGTTCCATTATCGCAATGATAATGGGTATGGATTCGATGTTGGGACCACGTGAAAAAAAATGCACCTACCACCACCACAATCGGGAAGTCGTATCTACCCACATATGCATGGGTCTATACATCAGAAGTCTCCTCGCATGGGTCTCCAGCTTCGTGGTGGGACAGTTCCCCGATCATATGCACGCATTGAGACGACAGTCTCGTTGCATTTCGCGGCTCAAATCTTTAATTTAACCAATTCAAATCATTTTTCCGTAAATAATCTAATCAACCTGACGTGTTAGTGTTGTTCACTTCTTTTCTTGAGTTTTTTTTTTCAGTTTTGCCTAGACCTAGCTTGGCGGGAGTACTTGGTTAGGGCATCTCGGCGATGCGCCGGCGGACGTGGCGACCGTTTGTGTCGCGTGACCAATCGTCGTGCACCACCTCCGGTAGCGCGACAAAGTAAGATACATGACGCAAACCTGGCCCAAATATGCGCCGAGGTTTGCGTCTCGGTGAGCAGCCGCGAAGACGCAGTGTCGCTTCGGTCCTCGCACGGGCCGGCAAGGCACGCTGCCGTCTTCGGGCATTACTTAGGAGCGTTGCTGCAGCCTTCGAGGGCCGCGTGTGGCGTGCCTCGACTTGGCGTGCTGTGGTATATGTTGCAGCGAGGCCATTGAAGCGATATGGCGTCGGAGCCTTTTAAATGGGCGTCGGCGTCCATTTCGCGACAAACCATTGCCAAATCCCACGGTATCCCACCCCGACGCCATGAAAGAAATGCCGGCGTTCGCAAGACGAAGAACGACCGGAGGCAAGCGGCTCGCGTTCGGCAGAAAGGCAAGGGTCGGCGTACGTCGCGTTGAGCTCGCTCGGCGCTATGGGAGGAAGCCGGCTGTGCCATGGCCGGACGCGAACTTCTTGGAGGGACCGGTACGAACTCGCGGCGCGTGCGGTCCCCGTCGTGCCGAGCGAGCGGGGCGGGCGCGCCGCCGGCGATCTTGCCGCCGGATCTACGGGTGGATGGCGTGCGCGAACTCCTACAAGCGGATTTCATTCGGGACGTGGGAGTTCGACGCGCGCCGCCGCGCTGGCTACCTCGCGACGTGGACTTCTTCGACCGAGAGATCGCGCGAAGAAGAAGAGAACGACGAGGAGGACGGACGCGGGGAGGACGCGGACGAGGACGTCGACTACGACCACGACGACGGGCGGCGTGGGATCGGAGACCCGCCGCCGGACCTTTCCGAGGATGAGGCCATTGCCATGGCAGCCAGCGCGCGGGGACGAGCTCAACGAGCTCGCTTGTGGGAGGGGCTCGCAATCCAGTGCGGAGTCGGCGCTCGCGCGAGGGGCGGCGACTCCTCCGGCTACGCCGACGCGTTCCAACTACCGCGCTCCCTGCTCCGGCGTGGGATCCCTGGCCACGACCTCCTGCCCATGCGGTGGTACCTCCTCACCGCCGCGTACGAGCTTCCATGGCCGGCCGGAGTTCATTAACCTCGTCGGGACGACGAGTGAGGCAGCACAACTTTTAGCACGCCTTTATGGCTTTTTTATGTTTTTTTAACGTAAATTATGGTTGCATGAATGAAAAAAAATTTATGCGTCGCGCCGCTGGAGCCACCCCCCGACGCAAACGGACGCCCGGACGATTTCGACCATTTCGGCCGACGCAAACGGACACGACGCGTCCGTTTCGACGTCCGAAATGCGTCGCGCAGCTGGAGATGCCCTTACTCGATCTTGCTTTGAAGGAAGCAGAAAGAATACACGTCGAGGTACATAACGGAAAAACACTGAACAGCAGTAAATCGCCTTTGATCTTCTCATGTTTGCGAAGCTGTGAGCAGCAAATTAACCGGACAAGTACAGAACGGACGTGACAGATTTCCAGTGCTCGCAAGGGGCAAGTGAAGCAGTACTATCACTGGCGATTTGAAATATTCCAGCGAGATGTTCCTGCGGCAGTGTGACTAAGGTGAGCTCAGAGCGAGTGATTGTTCATTGTTGGAGGAGTTGCTGAAGAGATTTTAATTGCGAGTTAGTGTGACTGGCCACTCAATGCCCAGAGCGATAGAAACAGACATCGCAGCGTGGGGATAGAATGGCTCATGGTGTCCCCCACCTTCTTCTGAAGAATTTACTTGGGTTCTGTAGCACTTCGATCAGTTAGTGATTGTTGTAGTTGCAGCAGCACTGCTCTGCTCCAATTGGAATGATGTCGTGCTATTTATTCTGGAATTGGATAGATGTCGTTGGCCTCCAGGTCTTACTCTGGTTCATCAACAGCCTATTAACCATGGGCAGTTTAGCTAAAAAAACGCCATGTGAGGATGCATCTTGGATATTTTGTGCTGACCATGAATCCGTTGATTGTCACTTATTTGTTCGACCGTCTAGTTGCTGAATTTTGCAATGTGCCATCACTCAGTCAGAAGCCGGCCCTGTGGATCGACTCAACCTGGCCATCTAATCAGCCAACTCACCCAAGAGCAAGAAGCAATGGCAAGCCACTCACCGAGGAGAAGCGAGCAATGTCCCCAGCCCTCCGTTTGGGTTCAGTTCATCCAGACGAGGCGACAGGTGAAGAGCAGCGTGGAATGCATGCATGCCACGTGTTCAGACTCAGCTCCAGGCACCCACGGATGCGGCCGGTGCGCCATAAGGGCATCTCCAGCGCGACGCATTTCGGACGTCCGAAATGTCCGTTTGCATCGCGCGGCGTACGCTGGACCGACGCATTTTCGTGTTTGCATCAATTTATGAAGTTTCCAAACAACAAAATAAGGAAATCAACAAAGTCATAGTTATTACATTTAAAAGTCGACATGAAAATAAGATAGTATTTCTCTATGCATGATCTTCATGGCCAGCCAATGTCCACTGATGCTCAATCAGATCCGTTTGCAGCTGTTTGGAGACGTTCTCGTTAGTGACTTCTACATTCCTATGTAGATAGTCTGCCAAGATGAAGCTCCAAGAAGTGGCGCAACCAGCTCACCTTGAAAATCCCATTGGTTCTCATTGCGGCCATCAGGACGCTCGTTCTCAACGATCATGTTGTGCATGATCACGCAACATGTCATCACCTCATGCATGGTCTTCAACGACTATGTTCTTGCCGGGTGACGGACAATTGCCCACCGAGCTTGGAGCACACCAAATCCGCGCTCCACATCTTTCCTGCAAGCCTCTTGCATCTTGGCAAACCTCCTCTTCTTGGAGTTTGGATTACGGACAGTCTTCACCAATGTGGCCCAGTCAGGGTAGATGCCATCAGCAAGATAATATGGCTTGTCATATGCATTTCCATTGATCTAATAGCTCACCCGGGGAGCTTTACCTTGCATGAGCCTGTTGAAAACCGGTGATCGGTGTAACACATTGATGTCATTGTTGGAACTGGCCATGCCAAAGAATGAATGCCAAATCCATAAATCTTGAGATATGACTTCAAGAATGACAGCTTCTTCCTCCTCATGTTGTATGCACCTGCCATCCAAATGGACAGTTTTTCCACCCGTGCATGCAATCTATCTGCCAATCATTCTGGGAAACCTCTAGACTCGTTGATAGACGGCGCCTTGTATCCTCAACAATTGGCTCCCTACAGTAATACTCTCCGAACACGGCAATCACGGCTCGCGGCCTGTACATGGCCTCAAGACAGTGCTCTCACCCATTCGAAGATACTCATCGAATATATCGCAGCCATTCCATATGAGAGCATGCGAATAGCGCGGAGCATTTTTGGTAGGAGGTGAAGCCTACTTTGTTGCATCGCGCTGCATTGAAAGTAGGGGTCGTAGTTTCGACGCCCGTAGAATGACCAAGAACAGGTCCCTTGACATCTGTATCGGAAATATTTTTCCGGGAAGATCGGATTGGTGAGGTGGAAGTAGTCCTTGTGGAGGCGGGCCGCCCTTCCACTGTTGCGCGAGTTTTGGAGCGCCCCTTCACGAGCCTCGATGCTGCGGCCCGGGTTAGAGGTGAACTCGTGGATCATGGAGGCCGAGTAGTTGCCAATGTCTGCGTCGACTCATCGAACTCCTCGTCGGAAGAGGAGTCGACGACCTCCGCGCGAAACTTGTCCAACATCGCCACATGTCCATCTGCGTGGGTACAAGCTGCGGATCAATGGCCGCGCACAATAGCGCAAAACACGAGTAGAAAACCTACCGACGCAATTGACCGAACAGGTCGTGGGCGGCGCGGAAGGGCGGCGCAACCGGGAGCGTTCGAAAACGGCAACGCGGCGGGCAAGCCGTGTCTCCTTTCTCCCGTGCGGCAAGAACGGCGGTGGCTGCGGCACGGCGGATGGCGCGAGATGGGGTTGGGGTGGTGGCGACGCACTAGGCGGTAGCGAATGATCCGCGACTTCAGCTTGTGCGTGCACACTGCACCGCCGGGGTGGACACTCCCGCTGCGGCGCATGGCGGCGATTTGCACAAAAATAACCCAAAAGTGAAAGAAAAGCACAGACTAACCCTCCGGCGAAACTATTTCACCAATCTAACCCTTTTGTGTGGCGCCCCTCCCAAGGGCGCCACACATGCCCATGTGGCTCCCTCCTGCGGCGCCTTGTCCCGGCCGACGTGGCCCTCGCCGGCGAGCGGTGCGCCCATCCGACGTGGCGCATGTGTGGCGCCCCTCCCAACGGCGCCACACATGCACTTGTAATCCCAAAACATCGTGAGACAAATCTTGGGACTTAGCCGTTTTGCGAGGCTCGATGTGTGGCGCCGATGCGGGCGCCACACATCCATAGTGTGGCCCCCGCCGATCCGACCCACTCTTTCTTCTTTCTCTCTCTGCTTCTCTCCCCCCGCCGCGCCGCCTTAAGCGCCCACCAACCAAGGAATCGTCAGATCTATCCGGCCAAGTCCTTCCTCCTCCATTCCTCAAGGTATTCCCCTTCGATTCCCTCCGATTCGTCCACTATTGTTGGTGGATTTGGTGGATTTGGATATGAACCCTAGATTTGTTGGAACCCTAGATATGAAATTTTACATGTATGTGTTGAAATGGCTATGTATGTGTTGAAATGGCTATGTAAGTGTTGAATGTGTATGTGTAGGAACCCTAGATATGTTAGTGGATTTGGATATGAACCCTAGATTTGGATATGTTGGTGGATTTGGATATGAACCCTAGATTTGGCTATGTAGATATAAAATGGCTATGTATGTGTTCAAATTCTATGTATGTATGTTCTTGAAATGTCTACTATTTGTGATGGAATAACTCATATTTGAACCAAATATTTGTTGGAACCCTAGATATGAATGTATGTGTGTATGTATGGAACTCTCATGTATTTGGATATGAACTCTCATGTATGTGTTGCTCATTTTTGTTAGTGGAATGACTCATAATATGGTTGTGTAAACATGTAGGATGGTGTGGCTTCTGGATGAAGAGTACGACAGGATGCACCGGGCTGTTCATATGACGGAGAGGGGAACGGATCTTCACCCTTTGAAGATTCGTTACCATGGCACAACGGATATACCGTATGACGAGAGGTACACGGAGTTCATCCGGCCTACCGGTCTTATGCCGTTCATATCCCTTGTAAGCCGTGGGGGGCCACACATGAACCCCTCGGCACTCACCGCCCTTGTCGACCGGTGGAGGCCGGAGACTCACACCTTCCACTTGAGGGCCGGCGAGATGGCCCCTACTCTCCAGGATGTTTCCATGATCCTTGCACTACCTATTCGGGCGAGCCTGTGTATGAACACGCTTCGATGGGTGGCGCCGGCGATGGCGGCGCTTATTGGCGGGCTCCTCCGCCCGAGAACCAAAGAAGAGAGTTCCGCCGGCGCGTCTTTCGAATGGATCAGGACTAACTTTGGAGAATGCCCGGAAGAGGAAGAGGACACTCGGAGGACGTACGCCCGTGTACTTATGGTACATGATTTCGAGGACTCTCTTTCCTGACAGTGGGGGAAGCTGGCCCATTGGTGTTGGCTGAAGGCGCTTACGGTGTTGGATGACCGGTGGAGTTGGGGAACAGCGGCACTTGCCTACCTCTACCGGCAGGTGATGATTTGTTCTATGTACTATTTTCCTATAGTAGTGTGCTAGACAAAGTAGTAACCAAATATCTCATGTACGCAGTTGGACGAAGCTTGTCGCAGGACTGGAGCAGGACTGGGAGCGGCGGTATTGGTGGATGCATGCTCCTACTTTCCGTATGGAGCTAGGACCGCCTATCAGTTGGGCGTCCCAGGGTACTCACCGAGACGCCATGGCCTCATCACCCTCACTTTCCTGATCGGGAGCCCACTTGGGCATACCTTTGGGACAATGTCTCGGAGATGACGAGCGATCCAATGGTCATGTACAGGCAGTACACTGCGGAGTTGGACACTCTTACCCGAGCAGGTAACCGATCACTGCGGAGTTGCAATCCTAGTTTTGATTGATTCTACTGGCATGTTCTAAATATTTGTATGCTGCAGGTGGAATGGGAGCCATATGGTAGCTACTACCGTATTGGCGCGGCGATGGCTGACCTAAACCACAAGTGCACGGAGGAGGCGCGGTTCTGGCGTATGCGCTGCCCACTCATATGCATGTGGCTTGTTGAACACCACCAGCCGCAAAGAGTGATGAGTTGGGTTGTATCAGGAGTGCCCACCACCGTGGCAAGACACGGACAAGGCGCTTCATAGGTAAACTTCTGGAATCATGCGATGGAAGATTCTTGATAGAAGAGGTACAAACTAACTTGTTGATTCTTGCAGGCTTGATAGGCAGCGGCAGAGGAAGATCACAAATTGGCCAGTCCATCATAGCGGCCACATCGCGACATTCCAACACTGTTTGGAAGCGGCACGGAATGCTGGCCCTGAGCGATTGTGCCTCACGACTTGGCCGCTTTCAACAACTACCTCAGTGGTTCCATGAGAACACGCGTATCGAGTTAGTTAAGCACGCGTATCCCGAGGAGATCTTGGACGACCCCATCCAGTTCGATGAGGTTGGGCAAAGCCAGCACGACACCTTTGCTCGCAGAGGGAGATCGACTTCTATTGCTTCCGAGCTGAACTTCGTGGTAATGGATTCTCTCACTAAATAGTACATCATCTAGATTGCCATGTGCTCGCTTAAATTGTGTATGCTATGTTTGTCACAGCGGGAGGAGATCCAAAAAACAGCTCAGGAGTGCGAGATTATATGGGAGCAGAGCGGTAGAGAAGAAAAACCTGTCGGACCGTTGCGGCATTTCATTAAGGTATGATCACCAACTTTGAATGTACACTATTATGTTCTGGTGGCTTTGTAACCATGAGTTCCTTGACGCAGAACACTGCACGAAAGATGCGGCGGTTAGCGAACTTGCTAGGTTGCCGCGAAGGCGAAATCCCTACGTCCTCCTCTTTCTGAAGAACCGCAGGTATGGACTATTTTGTTGCTGTCAAACATGTTCTTACTCATTTCAACTTTTGTAATCTCATGTGTTCATGTTTCTGAAGATTCCTCCTGAGGACGACCTAATTCTGAGTCAAGGCATACTTCCAAAGCATACCTCCAAGCAAGCCCCACGGTCAGCTTACGGTTGAAGCCAGGGGCAAGGCTCCAAACCGGTACACTCCGGAAGATTATGTCAACCGAGGAAAGAAGGTTGTCAGAGGAGGATGACGGGCCGCCGCGGAGATCAGCTTTGTCGAGGATGAGGAACAACGAGCCGTTCTCTTCGGATGAGGAGGAGGAGGAGGAGGAGGAGGAGGAGGAGGAGGAGCGGGGAGGAGCAGGAGCGGGAGCGGCCAGCAGCCACGGCAGCGGACGAAGAGGATGGCCGTCCGGAACGCCCGCGAGGACACGTCGAGGACGCTACTAGGATGTGCTACGTGTTGTTGTGAACTCTATATTCATAAGTATCGATTTGTGAACCCTATGTCATTTCGAACCATGGTCTGTAATGCTACTTGTTGTTTGAATCTACGTGCTACAATGTGACCTATGAAGTGTTATATGTGTATGTCATGAAATTGCTACTTGTTGTGTCCAATGTTGTACTCAGCTGTTGGAGTTTGGTAGGATTTTTCATGTTTTCAACACAAGTCCATGTGTGGCGCCCTCCACTCTGGCGCCACAAGTGCTAGTGTGGCGCCGTGGCATCGGCGCCACACATGCCAACTTATATGAACCATTGGGTCGAAAACATCCGGGCTCCGGACGATAAGTCCTTAGCCGTTTCGGAGCCTCTATGTGTGGCGCCGTGGCATCGGCGCCACACAGCTAGTCGGCGCCGTGGCATGCGCCACATCGAGCCTCGCAAAGCGGCTAAGTCCCGGAGGATTTGTCTCACACTATGTTTTGGGGGATTACAAGTGCATGTGTGGCGCCGTTGGAAGGGCGCCACACATGCTGCACGTCGATGGGGCAAGCTCGGCGGCGAGGGGGCCACGTCGGCTGGGACAGTGGCGCCGCGGGAGGACCACATGGGCATGTGTGCGCCCGTGGGAGAGGCCCAGCAAAAGGGTTAGATTGGTAAAATAGTTTCGCTGGAGGGTTAGTCTGTGCTTTTCTTTCACTTTTAGGTTATTTTTGTGTAAATCGCCGCGCATGGCAGCACAGCGCGACGGTCCAGGTTATCCACCGGCCACCGCCGCACAGGACATGACTGAATTCTCGTCAGGGTACGCGCTCCCAGCGGGAAGGAACTCGACCGGCTGCCGCGAGAGCAGCGGCGAGGCAGGCAGGCAGGCAGCGCCGCGCGCACTCCCATGCGCTGCACATGGCCCCGGCCGTGGTGTGTTCTGAATTCTAGCATGTGCTGTTCGTTGGGAGCAGTATGCAGGTAATAACACTGTCCTTCGTAGTGACGATCAACGCCAACGCGGTGTGACTGGCTGGTGTGTTACCAGGCGTTCCCGAGTTTTTGGCGCCACTGCTCAACGTGTCTCTAGTTAGTTTTTTTTTTAACAAGATAGGTTCCGAAGGACCTGGAGCATGCATTATATCGTCAGTGGGAGCACAATTACATAGAGGATCTCAAGGAAAAGAAAAATTACAACCAAGTCCCTATCTTTTGCACTAAGCACCCTGCAGAGACGCGTAGAAACGCGATCGAGTCCACTGCCGACAGAAGTTGACACTCCGGCGTCGCTTCCATCCTCGGGGACGAAACCACTTGAGGACGGAGCAACGCTCATCGCCACACCGTAGTCGAAGAAGATCCTCCAACGATGGAGGAGAAAGCTCGAATCAAGTCCGAGCGCAGCAGGGCCAACCCTATGGCCAAGGATAGCAACGGTCGGAGCTAGCCGACGCTTGGAGGCTGCTGCCGAGGTTGCACGCTCCAGACACCTCGAGCGCCATCGTCGCAGTCGCAGACATCCTCTCCTCCCCCTCGCCACCGAGGTCGGCCAAGAGGAGATGGAGGCGAAGCATGCCACCCAAGCAGAGTTGACGAAGACGCTTATTGAAGCAGGGGCGCGCCGGAGAAGCTGATCTCTCCGTCTTCCACCATGGAGAACAGCTGAGTCTGCCAGCGGCGCCGACCTGACGCAGCGTCGACACGCCAGGCTTGGAGGAGACCCCTGCGTACCTCCCGATGCGCAGTTGTTGGCACCATCCTTCCTCTTCTCCTCGCCACCATGGCCGGCCAGAGGAGGAAGAGATGGAAGCCCAGCAACGCGGATCCAGAGGTAGCAGCTGTGGATCTTATGCGTGGAGATCCCTGGGGCGGCAGATCTCGCCGTCTCCGACCACCGGAGCTCGAGAAGATGGAGCCACGAACACAGGCTGTTCAAGATCCGATCCAGAGGATCTTGAACCCTACTTCAGACTACCGGCAAACCGCCGAAAACTAAAAAACTAAGCCTAAAAACTACTCCGGCGCCGTCTCCTCTTCATCTCCGGCCGGCTATTCCGGCGGAGAGGAGGAGGGAGAGGCCCGGCAAGGAGGAGAAAGGGGGCAGGGGGGGGGGGGGGGGGGGGGGGGGGGGGGGGGATGAGGCTCCTTTCCTGGGCGCGTCTCTAGTTAGTAGGAGTATCTCGATTTGCAGCAGACTTGATTGAGAAATAAAATAGCAGCACAGGTACAGCTGATGCTGCGAAATAGCGCGCGGTTGGATGATCCAATGTTGCATCTTTTTATATGGTGATCATATGTAGTAGCAGCAACCTAGACGCATCCATCGTCTCGATCCTGTCAGCTGTTTCAATGCAAACTCAAGATCGGTTGTACTAGCATCTCTTCAAAAGTCCATCCATGATACCTGAAAGAGTGAATTCCACTTTTTACCTTCTAGTTGTGTATTTGTGACACTAACTACCCCGTCGAGTGAAAATTCGTGTACATTATCCATTTTAAAAGTTTTGGACCCTTGTTTTATGATGTGTTTTCATTGGGCAAGGTGTTAGGTGATAACAAGGGTGCAAAAATATGAAAACGATAGTGAGGAATGAAACATATGTATTAAAAAAGTTTGGATATAATCGTCCATGATGACCCCCGATATTTACACATTTTGTTGCTCCATATCGATGTATCATGGCTAGCTTATCTAACAATAACAACAAAATGCTAAATTGAGGCTAAACCGTGTTCAAAGCCTCCTAAATATGATATTTTGGTAGAAGTTCCACTAAATGAAGTAATATGTGTCACAAATACACAACTACAGGGTAAAAAGTGGAATTCACTCTACCAGGAAATTAATGGCGCCTTCTCTGTCAGCACATGATTAATCAATTTATTTTGTACTCCCAACTAATCCGCCTACTCTTCCTCTCCCACACATCCTATAGTTTGTGTTCAAAAATATTTGCCCAAATAATGGGCCATCTCGTATTCTCTACAAAAATAAGGGGCCATCTCTAGGTGTTAGTTTTGTCGGATTAGAAATAATATAATTTTTCACGAGGGGCACTTCGCATCTAGTTCAAAAGAAACATTGATCACATATGTTAAGCCGTGGTGGCCGTGCTTTGCTCACCGACACAGGTGTTCAGAATTTCAGGTTTTACGTCTGGCTGCGGATTAGGCCCCCGGTGGTGCATTGTGGCGGCTGACTCAATTCGCTGCATTGGCGGCGTATCTGTGCCAAGGTGCACATCACCGATGTCGAACGAGGAAGATTGTTGTTGCCCTGTTAATCAATGGTGGTGGCTGGCCTCGATCGTGTGGATGACGTATCGACTGAATCTTCCGATTCCTTATGAGGACGGGGTTGTATGGGATGCAACCTCCTAGGACAAGGAGCTTTCGAGGCCGCCATCGGTATCGGTTGCTCCCTCCACTTCTAGACCGGGTTTGATCCATCGAGACATGTGATTGGCAAGGTGACTCGTGTGGAGTTTTCATGTAAACCCGTTGTTGATGTCAACAGGAACATATCCCTTTGTCGCCACATGAGCCGGATCAGGTTGTTTGACATGACTAGCGGGGCAGTATGGGACGTTTTATGTCTCCAATATCCCCCATGCCCACCATGTGGTACCCGTCGAAACTAGGCAATTATTTTTAACACCTGCCGGCCTAGATGATGATGGTGGCGGCGGGGTATTCCCCTCTTTTGTACTCCTCGAATCTACGTGCCATCGTCATCTATGCTTTACCTAGTGGTGATCCGTAGCACACTCGAATCTTAGTTGTCGCTCGTGTTACCCATGGAATTTTGTGGGCGTGATTTCTTTTTAGATCCAGTGACTTAAGTGATGTCTCCTCGAATCTACACATTTGCTATTAATTTGTAGGATTTAACAAAGTGATGACTATAATGAACCATTCATCTTCTTTTTTGTCTTGATTTATCTGTGTTTTGGTGATTTTGTCTAGCGGGAAATGTTAGATATCGCATGATGAAAGGCCACCAGGATCTACCGCTCACATTCATCACCTAACTAATCATACCCAGTGGCCACATTTATTTGCACACTCAATGTCGACGTTGGCAAAACTAATCTTCAAAGGCACCATCTAATTTTCCAGCGGTGTTTTTTCTAGTTTTGAAAATTGGTAGTGGGTGTTAAAATATTGGGTTTTAAGTTGATGGGGGTAAGGTAACCAATTAGTAAAAACTTACGCTGTAGATGGAGTCAACTCTAACTATATACCCCAGGGATCCACATGAACCACACGAGGGAGGAACATAAATAACGAAAAGCAAAAGAATTTTTGAGAGAAACACAGACGAAAAACAATATTTGCACTCACGTTAACATTTTATAGGACAAAGCAGTTTAGATATGGAGATTCTTATATCAAATGTGGAACCCATGAGATATTCATATCTAACTATTCTAAGATTCTTTATACCAGAAGGTTGCTCGATTGTACCGATAAGCTATCTTTCTCTTGGCCGATTTTTTCCATTAGATCCACGGTGAATCGAAACAAATAAAATTTTATATAAAACTTTTATACCTGTTTATATCACATTTTGTAAATTTACAGTCATGGATAATAATTTGTAATAGGTTTAAATCATAATTTGAAATTATATTTTGTTTCAGGGATTAAGTTTTGTTAGTGTCACGAATACAAAGTATATATGCCTATGTGCCTACGTGTGTATCCTGGCTTATCTCGGTATATATCTCTATATTGTATCCTATAAGAATATCTTGATTGAGATTTCTAGTTTATGATTATATATGCTACAATAAAAAATCTAAAGTGTATATATATATATATATATATATTTATATATATATGGTGTTTAAGAGAATCTTGTTACCAAATCACTAACATGCTGCTTTGTTGGTTGGGTCAAATGCGTTTTACTTATAACTGGCACAATGACCCTCGGAATTAGTTGCAGGAAATAATATGAAAATGAAAAATAAAAGAAAAGGTATGTTGTCGAGGGTCTCTAACGTGGTCGTCGGCATACACATACTGCCGGTAGGCTTCCATCGGTGGATAGAACTACGGGGCCACGTAACAGGAATCTATGCCAATGCCTATTGTTTCAGTGGTGAACATCCTCGGGATAATAGCATGTATGCCGATGTTCTATGCCAGAACACACCCTACATACCCACATGTATGCCGACGGCTAGGTTTTGCCGACGACCGTTTTAGAGCGCTCGCATGTCGTCTATATGCCGGTGACTCCTATATTGTGCCACATATCTGTGATTTTAAACATAGTGCATATCCAATTTTTCGTAGCCACATGACACGTTGATCACATAAAAAAATAAAAAATTCCTACTGTTATATATGCCGGGGGCCTCTAATATGGTCATGTGCATACACCTACCGCCGTTAGGCTGGCGGCATTGCGGGGCAATGTGGCAGAAATCTATGCCGACTGTTATGGTTTTTGGACGGCCATCCCCTCATAATGGCATGTATGTGGAGGCCTGATTTCGCCGACGGTTTGTCCCGGAAAACCCCCTGCGTACCCACTTGTATGCTGACGACCATCTTGGAGTGCTCATCATGTCGGCTTGTATGACAAATGGTCTTACATCGTGCCAACTGTCTGTCTTTTAAATATACAATGAATCTTATTTTATTGCCTCATGCTAAGTACGTGGATAAGTGGATGTTGATTACATCAATTAACTGGAAATTCCTTCAGTAGGGGTATTAGTTTTGTATACTCGGTCACTCCACATTCCGATTAAAATCTAGACATTGTTATCGCTAAATTATTTCCATACAATTAGTTTGGATTAGAATCCTAATCGAAAGCTAATTGTATTTTTTTTTGCGAAACACAGTACAGACATAGACGCTCATATATACGCACATACATTCACCCCTATGAATGCACACACGTACACCCTACCCTATGAGCACCTCCGAGAGACTGCGTCAAAAAAAAATTATCCGACGAATCTTGAGATTAAGGAAGTCACAACAGGCGCTTTGTTATCGACTTAAATGGTCAGGAACACGTGGTGTTTGTACATGTAATATCTACAGACTACTCTTTTTATTTTTCTTTCCTATAGCCGGCATGTCAAAGTGTACGTCTATAAACCACGCTTCCCTTTAGCCCCATGAGCCGGCACATAAATACTTTTTGTCTATTTTTTTCTTTTTTATTTAATTGTAGATAGAAGCATTACACAAACTACTAAATAGTTTGCATCATGGTTTCAAAATGGTAAAATAAGAAAACCTATTGTTGGACTCGCGGGTTTCCTTCTTTCGGTGCCAAGAAAGAACAATCTCAGATACCTAGTTGTCTTAACTAGAAAATCTAGCAAGGGTATGCGTGCCTATGTTCTTAGATGTGCAGGAAGAACATCCAGAAACATATAGTAGTAGCTTCAATTGGCCGTTGGCCATCTTCGCAGCGAAGAAAGAACACTCGAACAACACTAGCTATTAGTGACCTCGTGGGACTTGTCCGTGTCGTAGTGCCTGCGGCAGGCTGTCTTGTCGAACACCTTGACGATTATCTCGCCGTCGCCTTCGTAGAGGAAGGTGAGCAGGCATCCGGCCTCGAGGTTATGGGTGTGAGCGAACTTGTCCCACCCGGTGTGCAGGTACATCTTGCCCTGCCCGTGGAACAAGACCTCGACAGGCCACTGACAGAAGCCGCATCTGGCCTCCCTCAGCTGCAACTCGGCCAGCTCGGCACCGTCGACGAACTCGGCGAACTTATTCGGAGGCCGCTTGATGCCGAGGGGGTCCTCATCGATTCGGAGGATGAACTCAAAACATCTCGCCTCCTCCGAAGACGACAATGGTGCAGGAGACAGTGAGCGGCGGGATGATGTTGCTCCAGCACGGCTGCCTCGGCCGTGGCGACGTGCCCGCGGCCTCGACCGCCTCACAGGCCACCTGGACCCGCCATGGATTCCCTCGCGGGCTTGTGGGGACTGGCACTATGGTGGAGGTTCTCTGCCGGCTATGGTTTGCGTGGAGGAGTTGCGATGAGGTAGCCGAGCGCGCACCCCTATTTATATACGTCGGAGGCACTCGAAGGGCGTAGCACGTGTGGCATCGCTATCAAGTTCATTGGCAGAGGTGGGCGACGTCCGCTCGGCAGGCGAGGCATCGCTATTAACGTGGCGCAGAATGCTGAAGCGATGCCTCGTCTCCAGTACTGACGCGCTTGAGAAGACGCATTCGACATAAGTCGTTGCCAAGCAGGCCCGATGAAACGTCCGTCGAGACGCGAGCGGTCACGCGGCGCGACCGCACAGCGTCCATAGAGACGCATCTGAGGCGCATATCTAGGCCGCGTTTGCGTCTCCACAGAAAGCACATTCACTATACGTTGGGCCGCTGGGCCTGAATGCAAACGCATTTTTCGACCGCGCGGTCGCAAACGGTCGCTTCGCGTCCGTTTGCGTTGCCCCGTTGGAGATGCCTAAGGCTACAACATCAATCTATGTGCACAGCATCCAGCCAAACACCCACATCAACTATGCATTGGAACTACGACGAGTTGAACCACGACACGGGGCCACGAACGAAGTTCCTCGTCGAGAACATATACGAGAAACGACATCACCATCCACACGCTAGGCTGGTGTGGAACTCCATCGACTTCTTGACAGCCAGGTACCGACAC
Source organism: Lolium multiflorum (assembly GCA_030979885.1). Classification (NCBI taxonomy): domain Eukaryota; kingdom Viridiplantae; phylum Streptophyta; class Magnoliopsida; order Poales; family Poaceae; genus Lolium; species Lolium multiflorum. The sequence continues at coordinate 81,380,688 of CM061749.1, forward strand.
ACATCACCGCAAGGGACGCCTCCAAACACCACACCATCGTCGACACGCCTACTGCTCCGACATCACCGAAACATTATCGTCAAGGTCTACATCAATATGGTCTTCATCGACATTTTCGTAACACACTGCCACCGCCACACAACATCATCCATTTGATGGACATACAAGAAAGAACTACGACACTCTCTAACAGTACAACTGCAAAACACGACGATGGCATGACCGCGTCCACGACACCGATGACTACATTGACCGTGTTTGATGGCTAAAAATGAATCGACAAACCGCCGTCACAATTGTGATGCCCTTACAACCGCGCATATGGTTCTGGCAAAACCGTTATGTGCCTGATTTTCCTCCCGTGGCAAAATTGGTGGTGTCACTTATGATCGTGTCCTCTGACATCCGAAAGACGCCTCCGAAGGTACCTTTCAAGGGGAAAAACATTGTCCATGCGGGCATCCCCTTTTAAAGAAAAGGAAGAAGAAACATGCGTAATTTTTTCCGCCTCTGGTAAATGCAGCTACACCACCTATGATGACTACATCCTTCAACCACGACTATCTCGACCACGACTACACCACGATCAGCTACCTCGAGATTGACATCAACAACAACGACCACCACTACATATCGGCAACAACTCGAGTCAACCACATTTGATGATGACATGGAGGAGAAGATGACGAAATCACGAGAATTGAAATCCAGTAGGAATCGCCCGCTTCACTCCCGCTACGACTGATTGGTAAGTTAGACTACGTACGTAGAGATAAACAAGGACTCTAGGTCAAGTCTACCGTGTACCTCTATATATCCTTCACGATGGTCTAATCAATACTCCCTCCGTTCCTTTGTATAAGCCATATAGTTTTTTTTTAGAAAAAAATCCAAAAAATAAGATATATTGCGATTGTATGAATTGTATGGATATTTTTTTTAGAAATTATATTATGTCTTTTCTATTTTCTCACGTCGATTAGTCAGAAGTAATCTTGCCCAAATCTGCTTTAGCTTTACCTCCAAATACGTTCTTTAATATTCGTGCCAAAAACTATATGATTTATATTTAGGATTGGAGGGAGTACAATAATAGAAATTAGGGGAGTGATGGCTTCGACGACAAGTATGTGTGCACTTCGGGTGGAAACACGAGATTATGATCAATTGGCATCGCCGCGTTCTTGAGTCCTGCCCCTTGGTGAAGCTGGTGGTTCGAGGCTCAGGTTATTTGTGGATGAAAATCCCAAGACCTAGCAGTCTACGGTTCGACTCGCCATATCATCGGTATGGGTATGGCGTTCTTTTTTTTCGATAAGGGGTATGGGTATGGCGTTCTTGAAGAATTTGCTCAGTGGTTGTATATTTTTTGGTTGAGTCACTTGTCATAGGTTCGTGTTAGGTCGGTGGATTTATTGCCTTTAGGCGGACAACCTTTGGTTTGATTTGTTATTTGACTTTGTCCAGCACTTTTAAACAATGAGTAGTATGTGGTTGCGACAAATACCATTGAGTATAACGTACCTTCGAATTTACTTTTTTTTTTGCTTTGTTTCTACTCCAAAGTAGTGCCTAAATGAAAATTATGCCATGCACCTAATAATGCTGTATGAGGGCTTCACGACCAAAGTAGTACGTACCCTTCCGGAAATTCAATTCGGCTCTCAGGTGCGTATGCTCTCTATACCAAAAAATTATATTTCGATTTGTCGAAAAATTTTAACAAAAAATTCTACATGTACATCACCATAATATATGTGCATTCGTCAAGTTTCACGAAAAATCAATATTTTTTATGATCTATTAAAAAAAGAAAATTTATCTTGTAAAAACACTATTTTTAGCACTGAGTTTTGTCTTTTTTACAAACTTCACATGACAAGTCTATTTTTTATGAAACAACTTTCTAAGCGCGTAGCACGTGAAGATGTACGTGCGAATTTTTTGTTTTAATTTTTTGAAATTCAAAATATGTGTAAGATGAATTTCAAAATATAGAGAGCATATGCTCCCATGTTCTAAAACACCACTCCCGTACCCTTCCTTCATTATTAGTGATTAGTCCATTAAAAGTGCTCCTTAAATAAACTTTACCCTTAAAATAAATCAAAGTACTATAGTTTTCCTTCATTACAATTCGATTAGTGATTAGTCCATCAAGATAAGTATACAGAGGAGAATCTGCACAATAAAATTTGATTAAAATTAACCAAACTCACAGGTATCGAGAAGGATCACACGCCAACTTAAAAATTTCAAAATGATAGACAGTCCTGTCCTCGGATAATATAAGAATCGATGCTACTACTACTTAAACAAATGGGACGTGCACTCGACCCAAAAGCATTCAAACTTTCTGAAAGAGAGTCATGTCCTCGGATGGTACTGGAGTAACTTACTCATAGTTTAATTAGCGTAGGTTGTAGCTGCAGTGTTTAGGACACAGATAAGCTGGGCACTGACTAATGACAAACGGCTATCGAAGCTACGCGTAAAGACGTACGTCTCGTGAAGCGTGATAATTAGATTAGTTAGAAGTAGAGAGAGTCCTTAGGGCATGGAGATTAGGAGTAATAAGAACGGCACATGCGTCAAGATTTTCAAATGGAAGAGGGTGTACGGTATGAGCTGCAGCAGTAAACAGTTTTCACAAGTTTAACTCAGGAAATCGTACGTTCAAATGATCGGCAACGGACTATATCATGAGTGCCACTGCAGTAACTAAATGAAAATTAAGTTCGCTTGTTAACTCGAGAAGCAGCTACCTATGAAATGCACGCTGTAAATTGCTGCAAAACAAATTTGCTGTTTTGTTTGGAGTACTTGCTCTTTTCAGTTGTTCCAGCCACCACCAACAACAACAACGATAACAATATAACGGGAATAAGAAGCAACAGGTTCACCGACACATGAAAGAATATCGACGGAACCAGAACAGAGACATTGCTGGGCTCGAGGCAGAATCCAACTCTGAGAACATTTGTCCATGTGTTTCCTGTTTGAAAAACAACGTGGTCTGTACTCAACTGACCACAGATGCTGGGTTAGGTAGCTTTAGTTTGGCTCTTCGCTAGCTAAAAAAAAAGCAAATACGACGAAATCATGTAAACCATCCGAATAAATCAAGCAACGTGCAATTTCCTCCATTCTAAATTAAGTGAAGCAGTTTGATCTAGATACAGATGTGTTTACAAATTGAAATGTGTCCAAACAGTCGTGTTAGTTAATTTGGAACAGAGTTAGTATAACATACGACGAAATCAAGCAACGAATAAACACATACTCCGGAGGCTCCCTCTCTCTCTCTCTCTATCTCTCTCCCAACCCCTTGAGAGTCTCTTCTACCGCTCTCGACTCCTTTCGCATTCTTCTTTGATGGCCTTGACAGCCGGACGGATGGGAGGGGGAGGCCAGCCCCTGTAGATAGTAGTAGTACGTGTCTAAGTCTAGGGTTTAGCGTCCTGCCATGCATGTCTCGGCTTTATGACGTGGTCTGGGAGCGAGCCACGGCTGTCTTCGAGCGGCGTGTGGTAGCGTTTGGTGTTCTTCTGGCTAGTGGTGGCGGCTAGAGCCGTGAGCTACCGGAAGGAGCAGCCTCAACATGTCCTCTTCAAATAAGCTCGGCAATGGTTCCTACCACATCTACTGCTGCGGCTACGGGATGGATTCTCTTCTTCCTCGTTGTGGAGGCGAGAAGGAGCAGGGTGTTCATCCTTGTGGTTGTTGGCGGCGAGATCTTCCACATGGAAGAATCCGTGCTTACCCGGGAGATTCATCACGGCGGCGTCCATGTCTCCGATTTCGTGCCATTACGGAGGCCTCGGGTTTCGTCGTATTTCGCTCCCACCTCTCCGCAGCCCCAAGCGGTATCGTCCCCAGCAGCGTTGGGGACAGTTGGCTGTCTCGAGCTCGTGTGCGTTAGAATTGGAGTTGGGCCCAATTGCTATTTATAGTTTTTCTTTTCAGGTATTCTATGCAAATGGTATGGGACTAAATTTAGTTTTCAGCTCTTCTAAGGGCTTAATTGTAAAGTGTAATATCTGTTGTGGTGTGAATGGATAGCTCTCGGTCCTTCGAGACTGATCCCGTTTTCACTTAGTTTAGTAAGAACTGTAAAATATAATGAAATTGCTATATATTTTTTCAAAAATACACCCTAAAAATGTATTAATCACATAAAAGAAAAGGCTAAAACGGTCGGTACAACCAAAGAGCAATCATGATACAAACACACCGCCATTTCTTATATGAACGGATAGCTCTCGCTGTTTTTAAAAAAGAGCAACGGATAAACAGGCAAGAGGCCAAGAACGTGATGGTAATCGAGCAATCCGGAACGGAAGGCTCCTACATTATGTTTGCTTGTGGCATGAATGCACCCACGGGTCACGGCCAGCGGTGTCTATCGTGCATCGCATGTGAGTATGTGAATATCACCCGCAAGTGTAGATCTAGTAAGTTGCTTTTATGCATGTGAAGGTATGGTAAGTACTGTACGTACTTTGAGTAGTATTTTTTTTTTTTTTTGAAATTTGAAGCGAGATGAGATGCATGAGATCTAGCAATGTGATACTCGTATCAGCATGATTGGGCGTCGAAGAATATATCCGGTGGATAGGACCGTTAGATGCGAGTACGGGCGAGGGACAAGCTAGCGGCATCCGCATCAGATAGTGTCTGTTGTTTAGTGATGCCGCTAGATGGGATCGGAGGAAAGGACGGAATATGCCCATCGGCCATCGGTCGGATCCGAGGGGCAGAGTGTCATTTCTTCAGGTTTAAGGAGGCCCAGAGACCAGAGTCTCGGCTACGGCGCTACGCACGTACGTACGTATCGGTCGTTTGAAATGGAAATACGTGCGTACGATGTGTCTGCTCTGTACGTAGTCTTTACACATGGACATCTGCAGAGTTGGGATGGCAGAGCAGGTCCAGACCATTGGGCGGCGAGGTGAGGCAAACGGGATATATCATGGAGAACTGCGCTCTTGTGCTGAAGGCCGCCGGCCGGTGAAGCCGGGATTCGATCACAGGTCGCACTGTAGGGCATCGGCGCATGTGACCAGCGTACGTACTTTGGCCTGCGCGCGAGCTCACCGGCTGGCCGCTTCTACCGCATGCATGCGCCGCCGGGTTCGCCGGAGAATAAGATGGATTTTCATCGCTCGATCGGCGGGACGCATGCATGGCCCCGTCGTCGGACGCGGCGGCAGCGGGTGGCAGGCGGCAGGCGGACGGAGACAGCGCCGCGTCGCTTCGGCATCTATCCGGCGCCGGGCGCGGCGCGGCGCGGCGCTCGGCCCGGCGGTTCTTGTTTCCGCGTGTGTCTTCTTCCCATGGTCCGGGTTCCCATGCCAGCGTGCAGCGTGCTTTCTGTATGCGTTCCTACTGTTCCTCCTCCTTGGCAAGTAGCGAGCGACTGGCCGAGCCAGCCCTCGGGTTGGGCGCGGATAGCTGCTGGGTGGTGCTGGTAAGAGCAATTCCAATAGTGTATTTATCTGCTTTATAAGTCTTATGTCATCTATACCAACTGTACAACATATCTGTGAGTTATAAAAATGTAAGACTTTATCAATATATGACCCCTTTCACTCAAAGTCTGAAGCGTCTTCTTCTCTGCGTAAAGCCAATAGTGTCAATTTGTATTAGTGTTATTATCTAACTTATACATATCATAGTGGTATAAAAGTGTAGTACTTTTACAATACATGGGCCCAGTCATAGTATAGGGCGTGTTAAGTATTTAAGATAAGAGCCTCACTCTTCTCTCTAATCTCTCCTCCAATAAGCAAATTTATAATATTTTATCTCTTATATATGATCTTATTATTGTTTTCCAAAGCCACTCTCCTTCTCTCTCCTCCTCTCTCCTCCAACTAAGCAATAATGGTGTTGCTCGAGACCTGAGCCGGCCCGGCTCACATGCTGGGAGGTGCTAGTTGTGCAGCCCACAATTGCGTATGCGTTTCACCGCACCGTACTCACATGCAGCACAAGAAATGATGTATTTTATTGATTTTATATCTAAAATGTCAATCTAGTATCATGCGACCAGGAGTTTATGCTTCAGTCTCTATATCAACCGCGCAAACAACCAACAAAAGTACAACTCAAAGAGATGCTACAGTCTATAGAGCCCAGGTTTGTCTAGCTGAGAACTAACTTACACTACACAACCGCATGTTGGATGTTTGGATTGGATTCCCAACAGCAATGTTGGTAGGGAAAACGGCTCTCAAAAACACAAAATCGGCTGACAAAGGGTTTTATCCGACCAACTGTCTGTCAATAATAGTTCAGTCGCCAAAAGTCTTTCCTAACCGACTACTATTTACCAACCGATTGTATGATAGCGAACATGCACCAACGATAATGTCATATACTAGCTCCTCGCGCATACAAATTTATTCACAACACCTTTACCATCTACATTTCTCAGAAATTGAAGGTAGCTTACTGCACTAAATATTAGATTTTGTACCAAAGGCACTAGGTATCTAATAGATGCATCTCCAATGACACATAATTTCCTCCATTACAAATGGAACACCTTCATATGAACCTCCCGCTACAAGGTTCTAGATGCATGTCCTTCCTGATTAGTTCTTAGTCAAGTTCTACATCATCAGTTTTGCATTGTAATTAGTGCACTTGACCTTGCAAGTTAGGTCTCAGCTGAGATTTTTCCAGTTGAAAGTTAGATTGCAACTAGATTTTTTTTCAGTTGCAAGTGAGGTTGCAACTAGAGTCATTTGATTTACATCTTCACCACTGCATTGCTTGCTTCGCCTCAAAATATTGAGTCATTTGATTCTTTTAGCTTCAAACTATTGTTCCACTTGCTAAATCTGTGAATAATCACCACCTTCAAACTCTGAAATATTAATTGATTCCTCTTAATTCCACATGTCGAGGTGCTATTTTTCTGAATCATCTCCGATCATTTTGGTCTTCTTCTTATTTAGTATTATGAGCAGCTAGATATTGTTGTTGTGCTTGCTATTCATTCCTTACTTGTCTGTTGGAAGCATAATTTGGGTTCCTCTAAGGAGCTTTTGGGGTGCTATCTAAGGTTATTTATCTACCTTGAGCATGTAAGGCCCCACCACTTCTAACAGGTTGGACTGGTATGTCAGCTCAGGTATGTGATGCACACTGCTTACTTAATCAGGGGTGTGGCAATGCAGTGGCGATTTCTCAAAATTATGAGTTACAAGTACTTCCTCTGCCGAGTTTAGAAAAAGATTTATTGAATAGATATGCAATTTTCATGTACGCTCACAAGATCGGTCTGAATAGTTGGGTGAAGTCCAGAAATTCCTTATGGTCTTCGTCTCAAAGCTTTCACATCCAATTGAAGATGGGTGAGCTCCAGAGTTGTCGTGCTACTAAAAACAATTGGTGCCAGCATTGTTACACAGAGGGATGTTACTTGGACTCCTAGAGCAATCAACTTCACTGTCTTCTAATAAAATATGGCATTTTCTCTCACATATTGCTACCGCCAACGCTCTGGAGGATGTACAAACAATGTACTAGTACGGGGTTTTCCTACTGCAAAAAGGTTTTGAAGCACCCGAACTGACTAACCCATCTACACCTGAACGTTGCCATGACCAACAAGTCAATACCGTTGCCGGTGTTAGAGACAACGGAGAATGTTTTACAAGAGATCTCAATCGCACTATGTGCAAGGTCCATTCGATCGCCGAGAATCGCATGACACTCATACCACTTAATAGAATCGGGTAGGAATCCATACAATGGAGAGGCAAGATTGAGAGAAAATAGGTTAACGCTAGCGGATTAGCTACTTAGGGTTGATCCATTCAAATCTAGGATTTAATGGAGAGAAAATAGACTTGTCGATTTCCAAACAGTGACCGTTGGTTCCACCTGGATACTGAGCGTTAGATCGGCGATCGACGGTCGAACTTGAATATACGGTGTTGTAGGCCCAAACACGGCCGAGAAATGTGGAAACTCTCGTGGAGAGAGCTAGGCACTCCGTACGGGGACGGTCGTACCCCCGCTCGTGGAGACGCTAGAGGAGCTATGGCTATGGCAGGTCCGGGCCCCAGGCCAGTGTCCAGGGCATCGAGTGCTCGTCTCGTATCACCCGTCAAATCAGAACCTAATCATTGCCGAAAAGAAAGCTATGCGTACGTACGTACGTCGAAAGGAGAGCTAGCGGAGACGCAAAGTGAAAAACAGGAGGAGTTTTCACGTCGCCACTACTCAGATGGAGCCAAAGCGCATGCAACAAAACGACCCTAAACACACGCAGATGCCGAGACGACGACGAGGACGATCGACGCAGCCACTTGCACCGGCACCATACCGTTTCCCCCTGGTGCTCGCAACTCACATGCATGCATGATGCATCGATCGGCCGAGCGCTGGCATCGGAGTATTGGACTCCGTTTGCAGGATCATGTGCGATCTTAAATTATTTTGATGCTCGCGGTGAGCATGAGCTCACATAGTTGACCTGACAGCTCACGCAGTGTACCAGCTGGCTAGCTGCTCTATGTAAAACAAAAAAGTCAATGCATTCCTAATGTAGAGAAAGAGATCTAGCACGTGTCTCGTGTCTGTCTTACTGGTTTACGACGAACGTCTCTTTAGATCAATTTTCATCTGCATTTCTGCCCGCCTCGATTTGAACTGCCATGAGGCCACGAAGTGCATGATCATGTTAACTAGCTCGATCTACAACATAGTGGGCACGTAAATCTTTACATATAATTTTTGAAGTTGTCATGACCCCCATACAAGAGAGTAGCGACATGCTAGACCTAAGTACTGCACTTAGTAAAACACTGCGTTTTGGAACACGTGCTTCCTAGAGGAGTCTAGTGGCGGAGCGGTGTTCATCTACCACGTCGATGGCGACGGGTCTCGGCAGCGTGGCGTAGCGGGGTCTCGGCGATGGATGTGACTTGGTGGACAATAGGTACCAGGCAAGATTGTGCAGATCTTTACCCTGAAAATTGCTCAGCGGTACAACAACGATGATGACTTATGTAGCGTGTGCATTAGGTGCTTGCTAAGAGTCTACTAGGCCGGATGAGCGCTCTTGTTTCGCTTCGAGGGTGTCTTGAGGTATATAATGTTTCCGGTTTTTCAATTCATAAGGCCTTGCTGACATGACCTTCACCCATTATTAGATTTCTAGGTGTTATGTGATAGCTTTGATTTTTAAATTTATGCTTATTATTACATCTTTGTTCGATAATATAATAATAAAGGCTGAATGCATCCTTTCAGTTCAGAGGCCGGAGATCGTGGGGCCCTAGCGCTCGGTCTAACACAATAATGGGCACCGTTTGGGCACTGCATTGGAGAATAAATGGTGAAAACATACCCACTTGATCTTTTTCTTAAACTTTAGCACAAAATGAACAGGAATGATGTTTTGGCACATGGGAGCATATGCTCCCTTTATTTTGAAATGTATGTTACATACATTTTGAAATTTCAAAAAATTGAAACGAAAAATCGGAACGTACGTGTTCATGTGCTACGCACTCACAAAGTCGTTTCACAAAAATCCGACTTGTCGTGTGACGTATGTAAAAAAGACAAAATTCAATGCTAAAAATAAGGCTTTTCAGGAGATAAATTTTCTCTTTTTTACATAGACCACAAAACATATTGGTTCCTCGCGAAACTTGATGAACGTACGTATATTATGGAGATGTGCATGTAGAATTTTTTATCAAAATTTTTCGACATTTCGAAATATAATTTTTTGATAGAGGGAGCATATGCACCCGGGAGCTGAATTGAATTTCCGAAAATGAACTGGCTATAAAAATAAAAATCACAATTGAATCTTTTGCACGACACCCGCCCTCATGGTGCCATGACTATAATGCATGATGCCACCTTAGCGCGCACTATCCGCATGCAACGCAACCATGTCGCCGTTAGTTATGGTGTCGTGCCAAAGAGGCCAGTTTGTGAAAACAAATTCAAAATCGGTTAATTTCATGTTGGACTATCCGAAAAGGTTCACAATGATTCATTCTCGCGAATACAAGGGCTACCATGCATCACTGCTGCTACAGATCGATGGAGCTTTTAATTCGACGAGGGGAGTTTATTGCGGATGGTTGTTGTGAATGTCGCCTTTCCCGTAACCTGGAATATCCATGGGCTCCGCCTACTACGTGTTTGCGGCAACAGTGGAAATGTGGAATTCGTTCGTACCCCTGTTTGGCGTGCTGTCTGGTCAGCTCGCACAACAGTTTCCAGTACCCAGCAGTAGTACTGCTGCTACATCGACGTGCAGTGAAGCGCAGTCAGGGATAGATAAAGTAAGATCCACCGTCCCTCCGGAGAGGAGTTCTTGGCATAAAACCTCAACTTTCATATACGCAATGTTCAAAAAACATTACTTTAGAGCATCTCCACTCGTCCCCCCGACGAGGCCCCCGACCGACGTTTTTTCCATCCGGACGGCGAAATTCGGCCCAGTCGCGCCCCGGTTCCTCGTTTTTCGGATTTGGCCCTTAATCCATCCGCGACACGCCACCCCGGCCCCCGGCGCGCTCGGGACTCCGGACGAAACGAAAGCGCGCGTGTGGACCCGCGTAGTCGGCGACTGGAAAACCAAATCCTGTGATTTTCCCTCCAATTTGCTTGCATTTCCCCCATTCCCTCCAATTTGCTTGCATATCCCCATTCTCTCCCGCCGAAATCCCCCAATCTCCTCGTCTTCCAGCTCCAGTTCTGGCGGCGTCTTCTCGTCCACCACCACTCTCCTCTCGTCTTCTCGTCCACCACAATGCGCGAAGGCGCGGCGAGAAGATGCGGAAGAAGAAGACGGCCGCCGGGCATGTCGAACGCGAGTGGGCGGCGGACGAAGCGGCGCGCGTCGAAACAAGCGCGGGCGGGAGGGTGAAAGCCGCCGCCAAGAGGTCGGCGGAGGCGGCCCAAGACGAACACTTGAGGTTAATCAGCATGGCCTATAGCGGCGTGTTCCCGGCCAATGGCCGACGCAAGGTACAACAAGTTCCCCGTCTTCCTTCTCGCCTTCGCTACTCGCCGTCGCCTGCCGTGTTCAAGAGGGCGCCTACGTCCAACCGTCCAAGCACCGTCGCCGCCCGAGTTTGACGTCGGCGGCGGCTGTTCGAGGCACCTCGCCGGCCTGCGACGAGGGCCGCCGCGTTCGGTGCGATGGAGGCGCCGAACGAAGAGGAGATCCACGAGATGATCACCTCGGCTCCGCCGCCGCGTGCGAGCCGGGGTTCTTCATGACCGCCGCCGCTGCGTGCCGGGGTTCTTCACGCAGGAGACGAGGCGACGGCAGTGGCGCGCGCAACGAGCATCGGGAGGATGTTGCCGACGGAAGCCAAGCCGTCGAAGAAGAAGCGAGGAAGAAAGCCAGGCCGCCGCCAACCTGTCGAAGGGGAAGAAGAGGAAGAAGGACTCGCCACCTGCCGAACCGCGTATCAAATGGACGCCGAAGGAAGAGGAGTGCCTCGCCGAAGCTTGGATGACCGTGTCCACGAACGGCATAATCGGGGCCAATCGGTCGTTCGACACATGCGGTTTCGAGTGAGGCGGGCGTACGAACGCAAGCTCGTCGATCCCTACTTCAACAAGACGAACATGAACGTGTACCGGGGAGACAAGGCAATGGCCACCCATTGGGGGATCATGCAGACGGCGTGCAGCAAATGGCACGGCGTACAGGAGGAGATCGACAAACGGCCGATCAGCGGCCACGACTTGGAGCAAAGGGTATGATCCGCCGGCCCTACACCACCGAGGTACATCGTCGTTAGCTGACCCGTATCGCCGTGCTCTTTTTTCCCAGCTGCGCCGAGCTTTGGACATGTACACGGACGACACCGGCCTGCAGTTCAAGTTCCTCAACGTCTACGCCCGCCTCGAGAAGTGCGAAGTGGAAGGAAGTTCGCACATCCCTCTCGAAAAGCAAGACCGAGCAGTACAACCCCGCTCCGCCGGCTTGCGCGGCGGAAGGGCGCGAGCTCGGCAGAAGAAGCGAAGAGCTCAAACGGACGGACAATCCCGCCGACAGGATGCAAGCGTCGATCGACAAGTGGGCCGACTTGAGATCGCACGCCGACGGGAGGAACGACAAGTTCGACGGCAGGTGGCGGGAGATGCTCGCCAACCAAGGCACCCGGATCGCCCTGCTGAAGACGACGGTGGCGGCGAAGAGGAACACGGACTTGGCGTTCCTCATGGGCGGCGGCGACATGGAACTGATGGACGAGGACACGAGGAATTGGTACCAGGGCCACGCAACGACATCCTCCGAGCCACTACGTCGTCTCCGCGGCTCCTACCTCGTCTACCTCACCATCTACCTCGTCATTGCGCTGCCGACGTCCGCTGCCGTTTCATCGTCGCCCGCCCGCCCGCCGTGGCGTGTAAGCTGGTCCGTCGGACACCTGGGTTCGAGCTTGTCCGTGTAATTTCCCTCCGATCTGTGGCTGATCCTTTTGCTCCTTTTGCCGATCAACTGCCCGTACTTGTAGCGCGGGACGGCGATTTGTTTGAATTTAAACTCTATCCGCCGAACTCCGGGTGGACGACTGGAAATATGGTACTCCCCACGACTTAATTTCGTCCAATCCGGCGTTAGTTTCGTCCGGATTTGGGCGTGGGGAGCGCCAACGAGTGGGGATGCTCTTACATCCGCGTGATAAAATGTAACCACTGTTCAGTCGATATTTTTGCAATTTGCCCTAATCTCAGGCTGAACCGAATTATAACATTTCTAACTAGTGGAACCCCATTGTACGTGTCAGCCAAATTACATATTAATTTTTTTCTCCCAATCTCCCTTCCACCCTGTTGATTGCGGTTGGCGGTGGTCGGCAAAAGTGCCACCGGCTGGTGCTCCTGCATCGCCGTCATCTTGACGAAGGTGGCACGGCGTGGAAGACCATGAGAGCCGGAGCTTGCACAACAACTGAAATTGGGGTCGTCATGTGCTCTCGACGAGCTCTCGAACATGTCGTCGAGGTCGCCGCATAGCAGCACCTTTATAGACCTCCCCGTACTTAGTTTTTTTTACAATCATTGACATATATATTCATAGTAACAAATAGTACATGGTAGAGATACACGAGTTGTCTCTAGTGATTATAAAATAAAGTCTAAAAGAAACACGGAAATACTTTTGGACACCCGCGCATGGGTGTGGGTGTTTTCATCGTCGTTCAAACTCTTTCTTCTTTCATGACATAATCTTATTTTTTCTGAATGCAGACGAACGTAAATACCAAAACACATACATGTAAATACCAATACCAATGAAGGTTCTCCCATAATTTTAATTTGTGCTGCAATACTAAGGCTATGTGCATGCGCGCATCCATTAAAGTAGTTAGTGAACATCGGCAAGAGTACCACACCGGTATGCCCAGGAAAAGTAATCGAACAGTTTGATCGACATTGCTGTGGAGCCGAGAGTAAGAATCTCTATTGTTGAGGATGTAGCAACCGAGACAAATATTGTGAGGACAACCCTTCCCGTGGCAACCATGAGAAAATATCCAAACCAATCTAGCGAAGCAAGATCTGAAAGACCATACCTAGAGAAATTTAATCTTCTAGCACAATCATTGACTTTCGTCGAACGAAGGACCGAAAATCATTTATCACAGACGCTTCAATCTCCATTGATGCGGAGGCGAAAAATAAGATGCTACCAAAACCCAAACATAACCTATTGAAAAATACTACTTTTATTATGAACTCTACGCATAGATCGGGTTCCCCACCCCTCTCAATGCCCGCGAGGCTGACCGGAGGAGGGGGAACCGATCTATGGAGAGGTGGAAGTGGAGGGACGACTAGGTTTTCAATAGAGGCGGCGACTGTCTTCTCGCCGCACTTAGTTGATCACTCGCATTGTCCCCGCCTCTTAGTCATGACCTTATACCTCATCGCGTAAGTACTCAAACTGGATCCTACGTTGCCACTGTCGATTCGGCTCCTCCACCGCATCTTGGACTTCATCGGCGGTCCCTAAAGCTCTGCCTTGATCCTATAAATGAAACTGATGCACTAGCCATTCTCAACAAAAAGTCCGAATTGAGAGAGGGTCATTATAATCTAACACCCCCCCACATCTATTATCTGTCTTTAGAAGTCATGACGTGCGTGGGAGGCAAGCCACAATATCTCATCATATTGCGTTTCTTGGATAGTAAACCTTGAACCTATGGTTATAAGTCTTATGAACCTTACCAATTCACTCATCAATTCAACCTTATGAAAGGGGCTAGGCAAAATATTTATAGTATCTCACTCCCCATCTAGGCTAGTCCTTTGCCTACGGTGTAAGTCTCAACCAAAAATCCCAATTGAGAGAGAGAGGGACGATCGTTATACTCTAACACTATGGTCCCTTAGGAGCCCTTGCCGAAGAACAACTCATTCCATTGCTCGTCCCCGACGTGTTCTTGCTCCTCCATGTGATGTCGTTGTCTACGTCAATGGTGTGCTCCCCCGCTAGTTGTGGAGCTCCCTATCGCGAGCCGGGAAGATGCTCGAGTCTCGATGCGAGGCCATGGTGGGGAGTGGCTCGGGTCCGGGGGTGGTATGCTCCGATGAGGAGTCAAGGAGAGAATGTCCTACGTCTTTTGGTTTTTATTTATTTTTAGACATTTTTTATTTATTTCTATGGACTAACAAGTGGGTCCTAGTACACCTCAACAAATTGGCATGGGTCTCACTCATCAGAAACGTCATCAATTCGTGTTCAATTGCAGTTTAGCTCCTATTGCAAAAATATAGACCAAATAGTGTTCCCATTTTACCACGCGGACCAAAGTTTTTGAGACATTGGTACTAAGGTGGTGGTTTTATGCTAAAAACTTCTGCGTACGTGGACTTAGGAAAAATGCAGAAGTTTAAAGTAGTAATTTAATTGTAGTGGTAATGACGCAATGTAGACCGATCAAAGGTGAGCGTCGAAATTGAAAGAGAGAATGTAGCACTGTATCAGAAGTTTGAAAAACAAGAAAGACAATTTACACGTCAAAACATTCGGAAGCAGCGAAGAGATAGAACACGCGAGGAAACAATGCCGCAGAGGCGAACAGGAGGAAGAACTATCGCCACTCGCGTGCAGTCGCACAGCACACACCGGAGTAGTATATATTATCACCACCGGCACAGTAGGCCGACGAAATTCTTCCGACGACGACGCGAAATCCGGAGGGAGCAGCCGGCAGAGGGAGCCGGGCCGGACCCCGATTCGAGCCTGCACAGTGCCACGGTCGTCACCCGCTCGTCACGCTCCAGTGCGCCACCACCACCACCATGATCTCCGTATCAACATGCGCGGCGGCCGGCCCGTACGTCGGCCACTCGATGTCGATGGGACAATGCCTGGGGCCGTACTCGTTGAGATCGCCGTCCCGTTGCGTTTGCTGTTCAAATCCTAAACTTAGCTTAATCAAATCAAACCTGCCCCTCTTCTTTCCGTGAGCTTTTTGGAGTTTTGCGTAGATTCTCTTCTAGCCTGGTTGAATTTTGATATGATAGGAGGAAGAATAATGTGTACATCCAGGTGTACTGCTGAAATCCTGAAAAGGTACTGAGATATTTCCTCCAGCTAATTCCCATGCAAATGTTTGTGTCAAGTTGCGACTAACTAGCAAATCAACAACGCAAGTACCGATTATACAGTATGCACATTCAGAAAGGTAGTAGCAAGGTTTAGTTAGAACAGGCAAAACGGGGGAGCGGGAGACTTTGATTTCAGAACCAACCGAGAGAATCACAACGGAAACTTTGATCACAAGGGTTAAGGCGATCGATTACATGAGCACTACAGGGATTGACTAGAAATTAACAAGTCGGTGATTAATTATACTTGATCACATTCACCACAGTCTTGACCATCACCACCCCTTGTGCAGGAACAGGTCCCGGTCCCGGTCCCGGTCGGCCGCGGCCTCCGACGAGCGGTCGAAGCGGCTCACGACGGCCTTCTTGAAGTTGAACGCCTCCTCCTGCGCCGCCGGCCGGTTGCACGACGGCCTCTGCGGCACGCCAGTCAGGCTCGCCCTCGCCTCCTGCAGGATGATCACCTCGCTCAGCGGCACCCTCTTCCGCGGAATGAGCTCCTCCGGCCGCTGCTTCGGCGCGCTCTGCGACCGCACCTTGGCCACGGACGACCGCGTGCTCGACATGTAGCTGGGGCAGTTGAGCGCCGACGACGATGGGCTGTTGCCGTACCCGCCGCACGCGCTCTTCGTCGGCGTCACCGGCGCCAGGCTCGAGTACCGGGGCGTGCTCTGCGCCGTCGCCGGCCGGGCCTTCTCGAACCACTCGTGCTCCGGGAAGTGGCGCGCGCTGATCCGCGGGGGCGCGCCGCCGGGGAGGAGATGGCTGTGATGGTGGGATGGCATGAGCGGCGAGGACACCGAGTAGGAGGAGTAGGCGTAGCAGTTTTCGGCGGCGTCGGCCTCGGACGCCGCCGGCGGGCTGGTCCGGAGCGAGGACGCGCGGGACTTGGGGCGGCCGGTGTCCATCTCCACGATCTTGGGGCTCCGGTCGTAGCACGACGACGAGTCCACGCTGGCCGACAGGCGGCGGCTGTAGTACGCCGCCACGCTGCTCTGCTCGCTCCGCGTGTCGTCCGTGCTGGTGTACCGCTCTTGCTGCAGACACAAGCAACCGCATGTTACGGCTGGGAAGAACAACACAAGCAACCTCGGATGGGCAAAGACATTCTGATAAGGGGATTGCTTCGGTCGCAAGCGAGGCCTGGTCGCACGTACCAATGAGTAGCGCGGCGGCCGGACGGGAGGCGTGGGGGTGTGGTTGAGGCGGAGGTGCGGCAGCCCGGCGGCAAGCGAGCGGGCGGCGCGGATGGAGGCCTGCGCGCGGACGAGCGCCTGCATGCTCTGCAGCGTGGCCGCCGCCTGCTTGCGCACCAGGTAGCCGCGCACCAGCGCCTGCAGCTTCACCAGCGCCTTGAGCGCCCGCAGGGCCTTCTTCGCCTGCGACGATTCATCAGGAACACAACAAGTTGGTTAATCCTCGCCTAACCTTGCGAGATACTATCGCGTTGTAATTCGAGAGAGACGGTCCGATGAACTCACCAGGTATCCACGGAAAGCGGTCTGGATCTTGACGGCGGCGGCGGCACGCCTGCGGGGCTCCGCGAATGGGCCGGAGAAGGCCGGGCCCTGGCTGGTGAGCCGCACGACCTCGACGGCGGCGTGCGCGGCGGCAACGGCCGCGTCAGCCGCCGCAGCGGTGGCGGCGGCGACCGCGATGGCGTGCTTGCTCTGCTCCCGCTCGGTGTCCTTGTAGAGGGACTTGAGCCACGCCGCCTCGGCCGCCCGCGCGATCGCCGCGTTGCCGACGCCAGACGGCTCCGCCTCGGAGGAGGAGTCGCGCGACGACTTGCAGAAGCTCCAACGCTTCCTGTCCGCGCTCGGTGCTGGAGCGGTCGGCGTGGGCGGGCGCCTCTGCTCCTTCCCCTGCTCCTTGTCTTTCTTCCCGCCGCCACCGCCGCCTAGCAAGCTGCGCAGCCAGCGCGCCGCCTTGCCCATCGCCGGCACCCGCAGCTCCGGCCAGGCAGAGAAGGCAACGGCTACCGAACCTGCCGCACACTCCGAGCTCTGAAGACTGAGCCGTGTGAGAGGAAGATGAGGCGCAGCGACTGGAGGTTTGAGAAAGGAGCAAGTTTGAATAAGAGAGGGAAACGGCTACGGCTATGGACTGAGGGAGCGGGTTTGGAATAAAAAGAAACGGAGGCCGCCATTAGAGGACAGGACAAAAACAACATTTCGCGCAGAAAATAAACAAAATTCCAGTCCTACTCACTCACTCGCCCATAAATGCCAGCATGCTTCGGGGCGAGCTAGTGATGAGTTGCTTGCGCAACGTTCCTAGAAGCGATTAAACAAATGTTTTCATACAATAACAGCGCGGCCGTACGAGCCGATCCAAAATATGGCATGCAAAGACGGCCTGCCTGCCAGGGGAGCAAGAGAACAAGCCGTGATTTGGGTTTGGTGCTGAACTTGCTATAAGCTCAGGATTCAAAAAGACGCAGTGTGAGAGAGTTCAAAAAGATAGGTATGGTGCCACATCACTCGTTCCAGTCCACTGGATGCAGGCAGAGCTGGTGCTCGTAGTCTGCATGGACGCTAAGAGCAATTCCAATAATATAGCCAACTGTTGGCTATAATAAGATGTCATATCATGTGTAGTCATCATATAATATGTAATATGATAGTTGGCTATAAGAATGTAATCTTTACTAATATATGGCCCACATTTCACTCTACAAGTCTAGGAGCGCGTCAGAGTGGCTATTGCATAGTAGTCACCTTCCTCCTCTCTCCTCTTCTCTCTCCTCCAACTCACCTAAAATATATTATTTAATGTCTTATAGTCAGCTCGCTGGACTCTATTGTACTTGCTCTAAGAGCAATTCCAATAGTGTAGCCAATTCTGGCTATAAAAAAATGTATCTATAGCCCAGAGAAATATATACAATAGTGGCTATAAAAGTGTAGTACTTTATCCATGTATGGTCCACTCCACAAAGTCCTAGGAGCACGTGCTAGGTGGCTCTTGCATAAGAGCCCACCCTCCTTCTCTCTCCTCCTCTCTCTCTCCAACTAAGCAATAATATACTATTTTAATCCTTATAGCCAGCTGACTAGAACTTATTGTACTTGCGCTAACACGCAGATGCTACTATACGACGTTGTGGTTTGTGAGGCTGGGCTGAGAGGTCAGTGTCATCAGGGGGATATGATAAAGCAGTTTAAAAAGGAGAACCCAGCTTATCTAGTGGCCCGCCGGTAAACTCCGGTGGAAAACGGACAAGTGGCGAGCGTGCTCACGGGCATCTCCATCGGGCGTTCCTCAAAGATCGTCCAGCAAATGCATTGGATAACAGCCCTTGGATCATGGCAAGGTTCACACCCGCCTCCTTCTTGATGCTCGCCTTGACGCACCGCACCAGATGTTCTGCGGCGGAGCACTTACGCTGGGTGAGGATGGCTTCCCACTCGTCCTCCTTCATCCCCACCGGCTTTGTTTTTGGCTCCACCTACATGGGGTGACAAATGGCCCATTCGCCTCTTCTATGCCTTGCGAGTATTTTTTATCACAGTACAAACGCATGCGCTCACGTACACATGCATACACTCACCCCTATGAACGCACACACGCACACCCTACCTCTATGAGCACCTCCCGAAGACTGAGCCGGTAGATTAAATCTTGAAATTGACGAAGTCACCACAGACGTCTCGCTGTCGACGAGAACGTCGCCTCCCACGGAATAAATATTCCGCCTTTATGAGACACAAATATCAAACCTGTGGTTTGAACTTTGATGGGCTGGGGGTACAACCATTGTCGTTGCCTATTCGACAGTACCTCGGAGGAGGGATCCTCACGAGGGGAAGAAGAAGTAGGGGCTATCGGGCGGAGAGTCCTCGGGACGGTGGTACGCGAGTTACTTCGGAACACACGATGACGGTACCTACTGCTGCTTGTCTGGAATTATCTGGGCGCTTTCGCGTTGTTACAATGAGTTGTGGTTGTGCCTCTAAAGTTCTCGGGATCCGGCTTATAAAGACGTCCAGATCTAGGGTTTACACGGAGAGTCCTAGCCGGAATAAGAGATGCCTAACTACGGAATATTACAATGTCGTGCACGTCAAGGATCCACCTTCCCTTATGCATCGTATTGGATCCGGATTCTTCATGGGCCGCCACGGATCCGACTTCCTGCAAGATCGGTCGAGATCCGGCTCCTGTTCCTGGGCTAGACTTCTTCCATCATCTATCAATAGCAACTGGGCCGCCCGATGGGCCTTATGCCACCATCACCATCTATGGGCCACCTGGGCATGCCGGATCTAGACCACGTCATTGATATACCCATAAAGTATACCCATAACAGTAGCGCCCAAAGTTCTCCGAGATTCATCATTCCTCCGCCTGTTTCAGTTCGGATCCGAGGAGAATCTCGAAGAGCTTCCAACCTTCATCGTTTCCGACTTCATTCAACCGGAAATCATTTGTTCTTTTGCAACGGTAACTTAGCAGATTTTTCGCCCACATCGCGCGCAATTTCTGTTTTCCCACGCTATATTTTCGGATCTGCGAATCTTTAACCGGAAATTTCGGAGACGCTCAGTTAGGTCACTGATACGTCTCCGACGTATCGATAATTTCTTATGTTCCATGCCACATTATTGATGATATCTACATGTTTTATGCACATTATATGTCATTATTATGCGTTTTCTGGAACTAACCTACTAACAAGATGCCGAAGTGCCAGTTCCTATTTTCTGTTTTTGGTTTGAAATCCTAGTAACGAAATATTCTCGGAATTGGACGAAATCAACGCCAGGTTCCTATTTTGCCCGGAAGCATCGAGAGTCGCCGGGGGGCACACGGGGGATGATGATAGGCGCGCGGCGAGCCCGGCCGCGCCGCCTTATGGTGTCGTCGCCCCTTCGACCTTCAGCGCCGCCTCTTCGCCTATATAAAGGTCCCAGACCTAAAACCTCGAGAAAAAGCCACGGTACGAGAAACCTTCCGAGCCGCCGCCATCGCGAAGCCAAGATGGGGACAGGAGTCTTCGGCACGCCGCGGGACGGGGAAGTGCCCCCGAAGGCTTCTCCATCGACACCACCGCCATCTCCATCAACTGCTGTCTCCCATGAGGAGGGAGTAGTTCTCCATCGAGGCTCGGGGTACCGGTAGCTATGTGGTTAATCTCTCTCCTATGTACTTCAATACAATGATCTCATGTGCTTTACATGATTGAGATCCATATGATGAGTTTTGTATCGCTACTAGTTGTGTGCTACTCATGTGATGTTATTAAAGTAGTCTATTCCTCTGCATGGTGTAAAGGTGACTAGTGTGTGCACCGTGTGGTTCTTGTCGTAGGCTATGATCATGATCTCTTGTAGATTGTGGAGTTAATTATCATTATGATAGTATTGATGTGATCTATTCCTCCTTCATAGTGTAAAGTGGACAGTGTGTGCACTATGTTAGTTCTTGGTTTATTTTGCAATGATCTATTATGCTCTAAGGTTATTTAAATATGAACATTGAATTGTGGAGCTTGTTAACTCCGGCATTGAGGGTTCGTGTAATCCTACGCAATGTGTTCATCATCCAACAAAAGAGTGTATGTAGCACATATGAGAAAGAGTTATTTATTATGCGATCAATGTTGAGAGTGTCCACTAGTGAAAGTGTAATCCCTAGGCCTTGTTCCTAAATATGCTATGCTTGTTTCTTGTTTTACTATGTTTCTGCTGCAATATTACCACCATCAACTACACGCCAGCAAGCACTTTGGCACCGTTGCTCTTGCTCATACTTATTTATACCACTGTATTTCACTATCTCTTCGCGAACTAGTGCACCTATTAGGTGTGTTGGGGACACAAGAGACTTCTTGCTTTGTGGTTGCGGGGTTGCATGAGAGGGATATCTTTGACCTCTTCCTCCCCAGTTCGATAAACCTTGGGTGATCCACTTAAGGGAAACTTGCTGCTGTTCTACAAACCTCTGCTCTTGGAGGCCCAACACTGTCTACAAGAATAGAAGCACCCGTAGACATCAGTCACCATTGCGTTCATTTCACCGCTTTTAACCTAGGACATGTGGCGATCATCCAACGGTGTGACCGTTCCGTTTCCACCGTAGGATCCGACCCACGAATCTCAGCGCGAAGTCTATAAATACCTCCGCGTGCACGGTCACTTACATTCCTTCACCGCTGTCACCACTTCATCTTCCATCTCGCGCCAGCGCCGCCCGGTAAATCTCAACTCCGGCGAGCTGCTCCCCGGAAAACTTCACCGCTCCAAGGCTTTCCTCGACCCAAGTTGCGCACGGTTGATCAGGAAATCGCCTCCGCCGCCATTTCGTGGTGTCGCCGGAGGCCTGCGTGTCACTTCCACGACCTTCTCCTTCGCCGACGTCACGGGGAACCACCACGCCATTGCCGGTAAGTTCGCCGGACTTGTAGAAGATGACTTAGCTTAGTTCCGGTTACTTAAACATTTCACCATATGCATGCAGCCGGAAATATGTCCACTAGCTCCCCTAAATTTACCGATAGCTCTCCGAATAGCCCACAACCAAACTCCATAGAACCAAAGTTCATTGAGCCTTTAGCATTCCTTCCGCCCAATATTTCCGATATCAGATTAGCTCAACCTTTCTCCGCCTCTTCCAGTAATTTTGTCAGCCGGATCCCAACAGTAGAGGAGATCCAGGCGGAGATAGAAGGGCAAGCTAGGATGACTGCTAAAGTTGCGGAAGCTGAACAGAAGAAGGCATCGAAGGCCTTGATCGGCGAAGGTGAAATGGGTCAGTGGTGGCCTAGCGAAGTCACTGATTCGGAACTCAGAGTTTTCGAAAAGGAAGGATTCATTGCTCCGGGTTCATGGAGTTTCCAAAAGGACTCAAGCATTCCGACCCCTGACTACGACGAACGCGTCTTCACCCCTCCGAGTTCTTTTTGTCAGTTCTTAGCATGTAAGGCCTCCAGCCTCACAACATATGCCCCAATTCCTTTCTCCTTCTCTCCAACTTCGTGACTCTCTGCGAGGGTCACCTCGGCATCCATCCAGATATCCGCATCTGGCAATTCTTCTACCGAGTCAAGAAAGAGACCAAGGACAAGCATGACATTTGTGCTCCGCCCGCAATGAATGTTTCCGGCTCCCCCTTCCCACGAGTACGTCCGGTACTGGAATGCCGGATGGTTCTACGTGAAGAACATATCTGTTCCGGGGCATCCACGACGGCCTTCCCACTTTTGCCAACAATCCTCCGGAGGAGCTTCATCCCCGCCCTTGCCCAGTATTAGGAACTGGACAAGGCTGCCCGGAGGATCTCCTGGTTAGTCCACGACGGTTTAACCCGGAATGGAATTGACCTTGAGCTGGTTTACCCGTCTGATCTGGCCACTCAAGTACAACAAGAAGCTGATCTGCGAGTACTCCGGGATTGACGAGAATTGCGGGTGACCCGAGATACTTGCCAACGGATTCTCTGAACAAGAGGATCCGGACACTTGTGAAGATTGGCTGTGGCCAAGAGGTCCCGGAAATCTACAGAGACATCTCCATCAACAACAAGTGCCCTCCGGTGTGTTCTTACACTTTGCCTTTTTTACTTCTTATAATTGAAATGTTCTAACTTTTTTCATGTTTCCTCTTCAGCTCAATTCTTTGGCGGGGGATAGTTTCAGAAGCATTTTCCGTCAGCCTGCTGAAAAGGCGGAGGATGATCCGGAGGACGGCGACGAGGGGGATGAGCAAGCTCCGAAAAAGGCAGCCCCTCGTGCGACGAAATGTCCCCGCGCCAAAGCTTCCGGCTCTGATGCCGGAGCCAGCGGCGAAGCCTCCGCCAAGAAAGCCAAGACCAAACCACCTCCGCGCCTCGACTCCATGAAGGCGGAGCGCGACCGCATCAAGCTGCTGGCTACATCAGGGAAAGGATCGCACCCGCTTCTCCCTGGAGCCACGTAAGTGTTCGGAAATACACGCTTCTGATTGTGAAGTTCCTTTACTTATATCTTTTCCTTACATGTTGTAGGAACCAGAAGACCACCACCGCTCGGGGCAACACCCAAAAGCCCATCACAAATTATTTGAAGAAATCTCCGGCTGTTGGCCCTGTCACCCTAGCTCCGCCAAGCACCTCCAACCCTGCTTCCCAACCATCTCCGCCTAGGGCCCAACCTTCCCCCGATCCTACCGTTGATGCTCAAGTGGAGATCATCCCAGTGAGCAGCGAAAAAGGAGGCGGAAGTAGCTCTGCTGCAAAGCGAGCTGCTCCGGAGGAGCCCCAAGTACAAGGTCCAGAGGAGGCGGAAGTCAACTCGTCTGATAAGGCTGAAGCTACGGCTAATGGTACTGTCAGATTTCCGACCAATTTTGGTGATCCCTCTGATCTGTTCTCTAGTCCGAAGGCATATTCACACAAGTTCTTTAACAAGCTCACGGAGAACGAGAAGTGGGAGCTCGAGCAGGACCAACTGTACTCCATGCTCAACAATGCATGGGGTAAAGCTGATATTGAATCTTCCGAGATTCAAAATCACAAAAAAGAGATCGGCGAGTTCTTCGACCAACTCCTCGTCAAGTTTATGGTAAAATGATGTTCCCCAGTAGCCCCCAAGTGTCTAGACGAAAACTAGTAATAGTTAGCACCTTGATACTTTTGAGTAAACTATACTGGTATCCCTCAAGCGTCATGGCGGAAAATTCCTGGCAATGATGCTTCGTAGAGATCTACACTTAACTATGAATTATCGGAACTTATCCTTATTTTGCACTACCGCAGGAACAACAAGCGATGCACTATGAGCTTCACAAGAAATATCTCTGCAGCGCCGCGTAACCCTTGGGTAGGCGGATCAACTTAATGGTGCCAAGGACAAGATTGCGGAGCTGGAAAGCCAGCTGTCGGAGGCACAAGGTACGTTTCCGACCAACCTGGAATTATTCCAAAGTTCCGACTTTGAACTTACTTTGTTTATTTAAACAGGTGCATCAACCTTCCTAGCCACTGCTTCCTCAGAACTCGAGGCCCTACGCTCCGCTCATAAAGACCTGGAGTCTAGGATGAAGGAGGCTGAGAAAGGACGAGAGGTTGCTGAGAAGCAACTAGCTGAGAAGAACTCCGAGTTCATTCGTGAGAATGTTGTTCTGATGGAAAAAAGGAGAAAATACAGCGATACCTTGAAAAAAATCCAGGAAGAGGTCAAGCACCTCCGGATCTATATGAAGACAGCGGAGCAAGGTTGGGACCTGCTCAATGTCGATATCATGGGTAACTATCCGGAAGTTTCCACTATAACAGTTCTCCGTACTTTTGAACGATGTCTCACCCTGTTTAACTTTTTGATTTTTATAGATCCACTTGGGTATGACGAAACCCGGCGTGAACTATTTCCGCGCGATGATCTCATCCAGCTAGCCGGAGAGGATTGCAAGGAATTAATCTCAGCTTGCTGCAAAATCTACCATAATTTGGCGATTAAAGATAGCCGAACCTGCGACGTTCGCGAGCTTATTCAGAGGATGGATCTTCTGCCGGAACTGGTTGTCGATCTCCAATCTTCGTCCGCCCGATGTGCTGCCCAGATGTCCTTGGCCATGTGCCTAGCGCATGCTCCGACTCTCGACATTAATATGGCCACTACTGGAATTCCTCCGGATGCGGATGCAAATGCCCTTCTGGACGCCTGCAGTGGTTATGATACAAGGATCGCTTGGCGCATTCTCCATGGGGAATTCTACGACAAGGTCGTGCTTCCTGAAGACGAGCCTCTCGAGGTGGAGCTGGAGAAGGAGCGCGAGGCAGAGGCCAGGCCAGCCGGGTCTGAAGAGTTCACCTGGACTAGCTCCAAAGAGAAGAACAAGTCCAAGGGCAACGATACAGGCGCCTCTTCTCCGACAAAACAAGCTGAAGATAGTGATGATGAAGTGGTTTCTTCTCTAGCTAAGGAAGTGGAGATAGACAAACCACGAACTGATGATGAAGCCCATTCTTCTCCGGCCAAGGGGAAGTAAAAACGTGTTCGTGTGCAAAAACAATGCATTATTTTGGCCCCATCGAGGATTTGTAATATAACTTAAATATTCTTAAGTAGCTAGGGTGAAACAAGCGCATGGGCGGAAAAACTTATCCTGTTATCCGTTTAATATTATATGCGTGTTTCGTTATTTGAAAGCAAGTGCTAGCTTCTAAGTTTTTCGGCTTGCTCATTTGACCTTCCACGAGCCGGAAAACCTTTAGGCGGAAATGCTCGCCGTCGGCGACGAAGTCCAATGGCAATCCGTCAATAACCGCGGAAACAAGCCCCCAACCAAGGTGCCGGAAGTCGCTACCAGGAATCCATAAGTTCGCAACGAAAAACTCATTCACCAGAAAACATAAACTTACGTCCCACAGGATGATTTTGAAAATCACAACTTTTATACACGCCTAGGCGGAAACATCCAGCTCTGTGGTTTTAGTCGGAAAGCATACACGATCTAAAAATGAATAACTAAAGGAGGTAAAAGACTCAAAGAGTGAACCATAAGCTTTATTTCATTGATCATGTATCATAACTATTACAAAGTATGCAATGCGAAAATTGCTAGGTGTGGAAAGAACGTAGCTGTGCTATATTCCAAGGGCGGTCTGTTTCGTCGTATATGTCATCCGGATCCTCTCGCTTGCGTTTCCGGTGCCAATTGGCAGGTCTATCCTTTAACTCGCGAAAATCGACGAGATAGTAAGATCCATTGTGCAGTACTTTGCTGATGCATTGGTCTTCCACCGTAATTTCCCTCTCAGTGGCGGATTGGGTGGGTTTTGAAATTTCCAGATCTAAGGCGGAATCTCCCTTAGGAACTTCCTAC
This sequence comes from Lolium multiflorum, assembly GCA_030979885.1. NCBI lineage: Eukaryota > Viridiplantae > Streptophyta > Magnoliopsida > Poales > Poaceae > Lolium > Lolium multiflorum. The sequence continues at coordinate 81,407,114 of CM061749.1, forward strand.
GTCTCAGATCGGATCTTTGCGACTGCGTCCAACTCAGCGGCGGGTCGCGTCAGCGTGACTTACCAGGGCGTTTCCGTCAGAATCGACGGTCTCGCTGATGAAGATGTGAATGTTGCCGATTGGGATGATGGAGAGCTTGACGGGAACGGTTTTAGTCGGAATCCAGCACTCGTCCTGAGGGACGATCGGAAAATTCCCAGCGTAAAGGACACACCCCACAACGATGGATTCGTCGTAGCTTCCCATGGCGGAACCCTCCCGGTTCCGGCCTCCCCACGGTGGGCGTTCTGTCGTTGCCTATTTGACGGTACCTCGGAGGAGGGATCCTCACGAGGGAAGAAGAAGTAGGGGCCATCGGGCGGAGAGTCCTCGGGACGGTGGTACGCGAGTTACCCAGCTTCGGAACACCTGCACGATGACAGGGCTACTACTTCTTGTCTGTAATTATCTGGGCGCTTTCGCGTTGTTACAATGAGTTGTGGTTGTGCCTCTAAGGCTCCCGGGATCCGGTTTATAAAGACGTCCGGATCTAGGGTTTACATGGAGAGTCCTAGCCGGAATACAAGATGCCTAACTACGGAATATTACAATGTCGTGCACGTCAAGGATCCACCTTCCCTTATGCGCCGTATTGGATCTGGATACTTCATGGACCGCCACGGATCCGACTTCCTGCAAGGTCGGTCGAGATTCGGCTCCTGTTCCTGGGCTGGACTTCTTCCATCTTCTATCAACAGCTGGGTCATATGCCACCATCACCATCTATGGACCACCTAGACTTGCCGGATCTAGACCACGTCGTTGATATACCCATAAAGTATATCCACAACATCATCCTCCTAATTATCCAATCACAGATTGGTTCTCAATAATTTGCGAGCTTTCAACAACATGGCGGCGAGGGAGATTAGGCTGCATTGTTTTTCACGATGTGGGCTGGGGGGGGGGGGGGGGCAAGAAAAAAATGGGAAGATGGCCTGCCTTTCCCTATTAAGGACGTCAAACACGGTATTAGACCTAATATTCTATTAGACCACACGTGACACAAACCTGGGTTCATATGGCGGATGCCCATGGGATGTTCTCTGGCCGCGATACAATTCCGGATAGGGATTGCATCGTAGCGATCGCCCTGGAGCCACCATGCATGTCAAGGGAACAGCTAGCACGAGACGGTGAAAAATACAAATTCTTGGAGTTTTGGGCTTCTTGTCTTTTCGTCTTTTCACAGTGCGCGCCATGAGAAGGTATGAGCAGAGACGACGTACTTGACGGCTTGACGTGAGGCCAACCACCCACTCCGCTTGTCCTTCCTGCCATGCACGCTCCCGATTTATACGTACGGTGAGAACGTACGTGGTGGTGGCCGGCCACGAGGGATGGGGTCTGACCTGACGACGGCGATCGCCTGTAGAAAGCGATCTTCATCTCAGTAGTGCCGGGCGACGCAGGCCAGCGGCGGGCGGCGGCAGCAGCAGTGCGAGTACGTACGTGCGTAGTGGTAGCTTTTCTCCTTCGTTCGTTCGGGTGCATGTGCATCAGCTTTTGCCTTGCGCTGCCGCGCGCTCGTGAGTAGCACTTTGACCTGCAGCTCCTGGTACTGCCTACTCCGTTTTCTTTTTTGAAAAGTTGACACTGCGCTTCCGAAGGAGAACAGGTGTGCATGCGGTGGCCGCTGCGACGGGTGGCGCAAGAATCTTTGTGGAGACGTCACCGGTGATCGCCATGGACGTACAACGACGATGGCGTCTATCTTGGGAATACAACGAGCCAAGAACCCACCATGGCAGCACAATGAAAATTTGAGGGCATCTCTAGCCAATTCCGACACAAAATGTGTCCGTGTTGTTCACTTTGGGTCGTGTGCAAACAGATTTATGGCTGCGTCCTCACCGTATCCTTTTGGGTCGCGGCAAACCTAGCAGCATTTTTTCCACTGTAATTGTAATGCTGGCTAATCGTCATGTCATATTCATGTGCGGCCCCAGATTCGTGACTGCGCGACCCTTCGTTTGCCACATGCAGCCACTCGATTCCTGTTCCTCCCACCTACTCCGTAGATTATATCGTTTGTTGTCCTGGTCGTGCCTACATGAGGGACTGCACCGCCGAGATGGACGGAAAAACCCTAACAAGAACGCACATTCCAAACCAAAAAAAAACTAGATCCAGATGAGCGAGATGCATGCAAGGAACACCAGGGGAGGCCACGGCTCGTGAGGTTGTGGTCACGATGCAGGCTAAGGCGACGAGGGAGGCGGGGCTTTCTTTCTACAGCAATGGCAGAGATGCTAGCGCGGGTGGCGACGCTTAGGGCACATTATATGGAGGTGGTGCAGACATCGCTTGTAGGAGCCCGGGTGGTGCTCTTGCGGATGTGCACCCATTGTCGTGGAGGTTGCGCAGCCTGCAACGACCCGTTGCTGATGTGTGAGTGGACGGGGGCCTCAACGACGATGGCATCATCGAGCAGCAGGCTCTTCTTGCGTTGTTTGAGACCTCCCAGCGCGACTAAGCCGCTCGCTAGCTCATGTTGCAAAGCGGCTGGCCAGGCGCGTAGCAGGACCTACAGGGGCGCGCGGCCGTCAAATTTTCCCCCGCGAGCGATAGCATCACCGAACATTCCCCCCCCCCTTCTCCCCTCTCCACTCGCTACAGTATCTGAGTCCTCCTTCGTTCCCACCGGGCCGCTCCTCCTTCCTCTCCGCCGGGCTAGCCGGCCGGAGTTGGAGAGGAGATGGCGCCGGAGTAGATAGGTGTAGTTTTAGGTCTAGGTTATGGTCCTATATGGCGTATGGCGTGGATGCCGGGAGGGAGGAGGCAGATCTCTGCGACCAGATCTGGCTCTGCATCGTCTTCAACCTCTGCTCCATGGTGCTCCGGTGGTCGGAGTCGAAGGTGTGGCGGAGGAGGGAGGCGAAGAACTCCGTAAATAAGGTGGTTGTTTGTGGATCTGGTGGCCGACGAAGCAACAATAAGCTCTTTCTCCTTGTTCGTCATGGTGACGAGTACGGGGATGAGCTACTGCTTGCTATCGGTGGATGGCCGCTGCATCCACAATAGAGGAGTATGACTGCTTCTCACCGGAGGATTACCACGGCGCCGCTGCCGCCGTATTCAAAAAAAAAATCCCCCGCAAAGCCCACCGCGTGACGTGCGAGGCGGTGGTGGAGCCGAGGTAGCCCCAACAAGCAGAGGTGGACCGGGAGAACCCGGAGTTAGAGGATGTAAACGTTGCTTGCGGTGACGCCGCCATGTATGGTGCCACATCACTCACTGTAGTGCCTGCAAAGCTATTGCTCGTAATTTGCATGGACGCTAACACACGTAGTGGTTTGTGATGCTGTGAGAGGTCAGTGTCATGAGGGATAAAGCAGTTTAAAAATGAGAACCCGGCTATCATGGCCAGCCGGTAAACTCTGTTGGAAAGCGGACAAAGTGGTGAGCGGGGTCGTGCTGCGGTATGCAACTGTGCTCCGTGACGCAGTTCCGGGTAGGGACTGCGGCATCGTCGCCATAGAGCTGCCATGCATGCATGTCAAGGGAACAAGCTAGAAGCTAGCACGGGACGGTGAAAATACAAAGTCTTGGACTTTTGGACTCCTTCTCTTTTCGTCTTTTCATAGTGCGTGCCAGGTACCCGCTCCTCTTGTCCTGCGCCGGAACGGGAAGACGCAGAGCGCGTGGCAGCGGCACAGGTACATCTGTACGTAAGAGAAGCAAAAAAAAATAGACGTTCGAGATTTGTTTACACGTACGGTGAAAGCGTACGTGGTGGCCGACCACGAGGGACCTGATCTGGCGACGATCTCCTCTAGAGAGCGATCTCAGCAGTACCGGGCGACGCAGGGCATCGGTACGTGGGCTTTTGCCTTGCGCTGCCGCGCTCGTGAGTAGCACTTTGAGTGACCTAGCTCGTCAGTTTTCTTTTCAAAAACGTTCACAGTCCGTTTGCAAGGGGACAGGTGCGGCGAAAGCGTACGTGCATGCGCGCGGTGGACACCGCGGCGGTGGCGCGAAGGATCTTCGCGGAGACGTCACCGGCGATCGCCGTGGACGTACAGCGATGCATGCATGGGGTCTACCTATCCTAGGGAATATATACGGACTCGCATCTCGGCAACAAAGACAAAACACCCCCATGATGAGATTCTTCCTCGCCCAAAAGCTTTCAAATTCTCTCTACGAGACAAACATTTTCTCACAACCTTTAACATGCGTATAACCAGGCTGGATAAGAGCATCTCCACCGGCGGCTTCAATATTAATCCCAATATCTATTTAGGGCTGGCGTCGATTTTCGCTTCATACCGGCACGTCCTAAAAATAATCGCGTGTTTCTAAGCCCAATAAAATCGCCGTCAAGCCTCTGCCAGATTTTAGGGGCGGGACCGGCATGTCTGCGACTTCACGGCCGGCTCCATCTTTAAATACGACGCTTCAGATGGGTCGCCGTCTTTAATGAACCCGCCGGTTCCCCACGCGGAGACGCCGCCGTAAATGCACACACTGGCCGCTCGTTCTATTTTGTGTGCCCTCTTCGCTAACCTCCGCTGCACTTCCCTCCACACCACAATGCCACGCCGGCTCGCCGCCACCTACTCCATATTAGGCCGGAACGGACGCACGCTATCGGCGGCGCCGCAGGCCGATCCCATGGCCCCGACATAGCCCGACAACGAGCTCGAGCTACCGGAATTCAACTGGGATGGCTTCATCGATGATTCTGAGATCGACTAGTGGAACGAGGTGTACACCGTAGATGTGGATGTCGAGGTCGCGGAGGAGCAAGCGCAGAGGGGTGACGAGGAACAGTTTGAGGGCGACGCTGAGCAGGTGGTGTTCCTGGCCTCCTTCAACATGCAACGCTACCGTAGTTTCTTGGAGCAAGTGCTCGAGGAGACCAATGCTTCCAACTTGGAGCATGCCATACAGATCTCGCGCGAGCTGGAGGCCATGGAGGAGGCAGGTCGCCTCCTCATGGATGTCGAACCTGCTTGAGCTCAACGCTCAGTGACATGCCGAGGTGGCCGCCTGCGGGAAAGCGAGACTCGCATAGTACGACGAATCCCCCGCAGTAGGGGGTGGCGATGAAGGCCCAACATCGCCGAGAATCTCAGGTGACGCCTGCGGCGATGTTGTACTGCCAGATGCGCAAAGCAAGGCTGGAGAGGCGGGCGCGGGTGGTGGCGGTGGAGAGGATGAAGGATGACGAGGCAGACTCGTCGGGCGCCCCAACCGATGGCCAATAGATTAGGATTTATTTTAGTTTAGTTCAGTTCAAATTTGATTCAGGTTTTTCTAAATAAATCTAAATTTGAATGAAATTTGGTAGTTTATTTATATTTGTTTGTTCTATTTTTTAAGATTCTTATTGAGGCGTGGTGTGTGTAACATCTCCTAAAACTGGGGAGCAGGTGACCAGCCCGTCTCCAGGATTTGGGGGCTCCGGTTCGACTTATAAAATGGGGCCAATATTTTTATTAAAACTCAATAACTATTAAAACAAAATCATGTGTACTTAATTAAATAAGCTTAGTAGGTGCTATTTCGTACAATGCTCAATAAAATACCAAGTATTAACTCCAAAAATGTAAATATAGCACTAAACGAACCTCATGTTCTACCGAAAAGCATCATCCGTCTGACTTTCAGAATTAGCTTGATGCTTTTTCACGCCAAATTTATCTAGAGCACCCTTTTGAGACTGACTTACTGCATCTAATCTCTGTTTCTTCCTCTTGTTTTCAGCACCGGATTGACACTTTGTTCTTCTCATGATTTGTCCTGTTTAACAAATTAATGAATTATCAGATGCATCGTGACTAGTTGTTGTAGCTTTTGTGGGAGAGGAAGCGATCTAAGATTACCTATTTACCTTCAACCGTTCTGCAAGGATTGGCCGATCCGCAGCTAGCACACGCACGCAGCGGCTGCTGGCTGCATGCACGGATCCGAGGAAGGAGAAGGTGGAAGGGGCGGGCGGGGCGGGCACGGTGCTCTGCGTGCCACACGCGCCTTCAACGCCTGCGTGACCGAGGAGGATAGAAGGAAAAGAGGACGATGATCGCGACGCGCTACTGATCGTGATCGGATGCTAATCGCCGTGATCGCGTCGAGTCCCAACTCGTTTTTGGCAACCTCCTCCATCATGGCATGCTGGGCCTGGGCCTCGGCAGCTAAATGAAAACAAAAAGACTACCATGGAAAACAAAAAAACTACTATGCTACAGAAAATCGGGGGCCTCCCAAAATTGTTGGCCTGGATCGATCGATCCCTTCGACCTGCCTCATCGACGGGGATGCAGGTGACGACTCACCTTTTGACGTCTATTTAGAACACGCTGGTGGGTATGCTCTAATTTCAACTGGGTGAGCAGTCACGGCTACACTTAAAACTCTGTGTGGCAACACCGCGTTAGCCCCGGCTCATAGGGGATGGCATGGGTTTAGGGTTCAAGCGATGCTCTAACCTCTCGAAATCGTTTGAGCGATGTACAACAGGATATATTGCACGCGCACGTACTAGGCAAGATCAGGTGTGGTGTCACTGTAGTTCGTGGTTACGAGCTGTAAGTACAATACAAATGAAAGATTCTTATGGTCGCGCATTTCACGTTACAAAGGAAAAAACTTAAAATATCCACACTAACATAAATTAAAACGATATCTTTATAGAAACTCCAATGTGGAAAGAGAGATCCTACACGCTGATTTTTCTTTAAAAATAGAGAAAAGTCATAACATTAATCCACCTCAATATGTAAATTTGCAGATTTACCAAATATCCACTAAAAGTACAATACGATTTAAAAGGGGTTTCTCATGATCCAATCTTTTTCATGAAATGCAAAATATGTGGCAACCAATCTAATTAACAAATTTATTAGTACACCCCAACCGATAGATATTCATAAGTGCACCTAAAGAGATCATGGTGAATGCTTCAGCATAATATTAACTACCCATATAACGACAATAAGTATACTTTAAAATTAAAATATCGTACAAAAGCACACTGTGGTAGAGAAAAGATAGAAATAGCAGAAGTTCTCCCAAAAGCAAAACATTTAATCATCAATCTAGAAGACCCTCATTTTTTAGTAGGAAAGAAATAATAGATATTCATAATTATAAAAAACAAATAATCATAGAAAATACATTTTCTACATAGGTGATACTTATTTAGTAAGATTTTTGGCTATAAATGTATTATTCACCATGACATACTGTAAATGGAAAAACTCAGTAAACGTATTTTCAGGATAATTTTGACAATAGATCGATATGATTCTCTTCTCTCTAACAAAATAAAGATGGTGCCCTCGCATTTGCGAGGGCCACCATGCTAGTTTCTTTAAAGATTCTTATTGGGGTCGTGGTCTGTGCAACATCTACTTAAATTGGGGAGCATGTGACGACTCACCTTTTGACGTCTATTTAGGGCACGCTGGTGGATATGCTCTAATTTCAACTAGGTGAGTAGTTGAGGCTACACCTAACACTCCGTGTGGCAACACCGCGTTAGCCCCGGCTCACAGGGGACGGCATGGGTTTAGGGTTTAGGTATGCTCCAACGTACCTCTCGAAATCGTTTGCGCGATGTACAACAGGATATATTGCACGCGCACGTACTTTGCAAGATCAGGTGTGGTGTCACTGTAGGTCGTGGTTACGAGCTGTAAGTACAATACAAGTACGAGTACCGCTAGTCACGTTCCTGTGCGCGGTGATTTTAACACGACACGCAGCGATCCACTGTACGTGCAGCGCGCGGCGCAGGAGGCGGTGTACTTGGCCGGTGGCGGTACGATTTGATATCACCAAATCTTGGTGACCCTATCTGGGCTTCCTTAATTTCAAACCACTGTGCGTACGTGGTTGCTCGATCTCCCTCTGAAGTCAACTCATCCACAGTGGATGGTAAAACTACTAGGCTACAAATCTATAGGCTGCTGTGGCCGGCCTGACTCGGAGGCAGATGTGCTGCATGGTACTATTGTAAAATCCACACTACTCATTACAGTACTGGTTTGTGTGTTTGACTCAACTTACTCGAGTGGCTCTGCCTCTTGACTGGGGTTTCACCGCCATTTAACAAGGTTGTCAAATCACACACACACAGTACGTACCGCGCAAGCGCAACAGGCAGCACCAGTACGTGCCACGCCATGCACCCCGAGTTTGCTGGGATTGCGATGGGGATTGGCATGGATGGCTGTTTCCGAGACCGACCGAGGACTTGGACCTGCTGCCAAGGTTTCCGAGATTCTCGTAAGACCGAAAACGGGCGTGCTGAAAACGTGGAACAAGTAATCTCGTGTTTCAGAGTTGCCATACTCATGTAAATATTTTTTGTAGAAAGATGGAGGAATATCCTATTTGTGCTCCCTGTGGTTCTTGGCATCTCTCGGTTGGCAAGTACCAGTGGCGCGAACATGACGAGCGAATCATGCGCGGCTGTGTTTGAACTTTGAAAGAAAGTGCACCCGTCGTCAAGTCGAGATCGATGGGTGTGTTTCCGGCGAGACACCTGCGCCGGTGAGGAAAAGCGGAGGGACGACGATCCATTTCCAAAGCGTGTTGTTGGCTGGTGCTGCCCTCGCTTTTTGGTTTGGTTCAGGTTCGAACTTGGAGCGGTGCCCCTAGCTAGCACGTGCGTGCAACCCACGGGGACAGAAGGCTCTGCCCGCCAATGAGCTGCACGGTCAACCTGGTGGTAGTGTGTGCGAGAGGGAGGCGCGGCCAGTGGAGCGAGGCGTGTTGTTGTGCGTGCGAGTGCCATGCCCATGCGTGCGTTCCACCGTCCGTGGATCGATGCTTGCTCATCATCAAAGTGATGGGTTCGTCGCATTGGACGAGAGACTCCGGGTTGGCACGCCCGCCTAGAGCGTTGCTTCCAAAGTTTTTCTTGACGTGTCGAGATCGCACCGATGCAGGATCCCAGCCACGGCCGCAACTCCTCGAAGGCCCAGGTAGGGGAGCGGCCCAGCGTGGTAAAGTCTCTAACAGCCTGGAGGTTATTTGCGGACACGGGCTGCTCTCTCTGTGTACAAAAACCAGTCCATGCCAAGTTGGGCCATTGGCTAAAGGGATCACAGTTTCTATTCTTCTATTTCAACAAATAAGCTTTCTTCTTCTTCGTCTCCTTCTTACATAGACCAAACAAACTCCGTGTCATAATGCATACATGAAAAAACACATTGCTTATTCAACAATCACCCTTTTCCCAACAGCCCAATTTCTCACCCGCTCGATCCTCTCTGAGGTTTGCGCTCGAGACGACTCGACCCATCTTATTACTCTTCTGCTTCTTTTTAACTGCCGCAACGCTGGACCGAAAATGCCATTGTTTTCGTTTGGCTTTCGTTACAAAAAGTTTTGTGTTTCGGTTGTCTTTCTGTTTTTTGGGCCACTTTGCAGCTCCTCTCTCGTTGTGCTCTGCTTTCGAGAGATGTCGAAAAGTACCAGCCGTTTTCGAGAGAGGGAAGCGGAAAGGGAGAAGCGACGGAGACGCTAGGAGGGTTGATTTTCTTCACAAACATATTCTTCCACCTAAGGAAAGAACATCTTTCCTGTCTAAACATTTTACCATTTCTAACCAACCAAATGTTCCGACAGGCCAAGATGAAAACTTCCATGAAGAAGGGGTGACCAAAACTTCTCTTGGCATGCTCCAAAACAAGTTGGATATTATCATATTGGAGCCATTCAATCTTCACGAAATACCATATCCGTGCAAAAAAATTGCACTAAAAAAAGATGAATTATGTCCCCATAGGACCTTAACGGACAAAGCACACAATGGGTATACTCGGTGACATTCCAATGCCGACGTTGTAGAAGATCTCTAGTATTCTACCTGTCCGACAACAACAACCAGGCCAACATCTTTGAGTTCAGTATACAACATGACTTCCACAATCATCTATATATTTTATGTTGTCCACACTTTAGATTCGATGCCACATAATATTGCCCTAGTAAAATGGAATTTTCAAAGGTTGAGGGCCAAAACTTTACAAGTAACGGATATGACCAAAACTATGTTAAAGCTTTTTTTTGGGAGGGGGGGGGGGGCAACTGCCCCCTCCTCCTGTGCCAACTACTTCGCAAACTTGGTCCATGAAAAAGACCTAGAATCCCGGTTAGTTTTCTTTCTTACTATTTTATATTCCCTTTTTATAGTTTGTGTTCTATAAATATTTTCATGTTTTTAATATGATTCCACACACCGTCTGCACGTCTAAGAACCACCTACATGTAGTCTAAACAACCAAGTTGGTAGTACCCCACATAAGAAGAATAGATTGTTCGATATTTGAGGACCAAAGTTTAACATCTTAGGGATATGAGCTGAGTTAGGGGCTGCCCCACACATGTTTTGTTGCTTACATAACTTGTAGCGTTTTCTTTACTATTGAAGCTCAATAGGTGATCCCGTTGTCCCCATGAATAACACCTTAGTCACGCCTAGGGATGATAATGGACATCCAGGGTCGGCTCTGGCCCAGGATACGAGGTGCGATAGCCCGGGGGCCATCCAATACAGGGGGATGATATATGCTACGTACTAATGTATATGGCATAGTAGAAGGGAAAAATGCCCTTGTTTTGATGTATCACAAAACAAGGACATGGGTCCAGGAAACACCACATAGATTTCCCTTGATCCTGATTGACGTTCCATCACTCACAGAGTTCCTCGTCTGTCGCCTCACCTCCCTCGCTCCACCCCACCCCTGAAATCCTTAGTCCCTATCTTTTGCTAATCACACACGATCACACTAAGACAGAGGCACGGGATTGGGGAGAGATCAATATCAATAGGTAAATCTATATTCGAAAACTCAAAAAGAATCTGTTGGCTAACTCTTGTTTTTATGCTCAAGCAAAATTATCAATATGTTGTTGCTTGTTCTTTCTTTCTACGACAATGGCAGGTTGCAGCTGCTTCCGTTCTTTCCTTTAAGCTCATTTGTGGAGGAGATATACTAATGCGCGGAAATCTTATTTCTCGTGACTAGTCAAGGCTTGGAGAGATTTGATCGTACGCTATTTCTCCATTTTTATTCATTCTAGCATATATGCACATGGTTTTTTTAAAAAGGCGTATCAGATTTTCGATAATACTGAAGAATTATTAGTGTTAATTAGTTCACCAAAAAGTTATCCATACATGTATGCAATAGATTTATTTTCCTCCGTAGGGTCCATCGATATAATTCGTCCTAGGCCCCTCGAAAATTTAGAGCCAGCCCTGTGAACATCGTAAATAGCGAGTGGACCTAGTGTATCTCTCTATCGCCGGAGGAGGCAAATCCTAGTCTCACATATCTAGAAGCTATGGAATCATACTTGAGCTATATTCAAGTTGGGTGGGGCAGGGAGCCCCCTACCCCGCCTGTTTTTTGTTGCTTAAGTAACTTGTATATTTTTGTTGGTAAGAAATATTCGTATTACAAATCTATAAATATTTAAAACAAAAATTCAAATGTTCAACAACACCTCATCTCACCTCAGCAGGTCGACGACAATTACACACGCCACAAATACGTAACACAAGAAACCAGCTCTCTTTGTCCATGAACTTACCTATGGAGAATATACATGTAAAATAACATTAATTATGAGCTATGTGTACAATGTCAAAGTTTGTAGGAGTCCATGATAAGTTGGGTCGAAGCCGAGAAACAAGAAAATTTTATGACATTGCATAACTTTTTTTGACGAAAAGGCAGACAGACATGCGTTTCAATGATTTATAGAAGATCAGGACAAAGCTAAGGGTATGTAAAAACAAGCTAACAGTTAACTACAGTAGTTAGAAAGAATAAAACAGCGAAGAAACATCATTAGCTAAGCCTACTCGAGCCTCTTGGTCTTTGCCGGAGACGACGCATAAATAAAAGATAATTCTTAATGAACTTGACCGTTTCCATTTTTCAACGAATATTGTGTGACGACGCGGAAATCTTCAGGCGCGTTTGGTTGACTGCACGAAATCGTGGCTCACTGCGCCAGCGAGATGAGCTCAACTGCGCGTCGCGAACGGGCCATGGGTCATCAAAGCCGGGTCGTTTGGTAGCCTGTGCGGCCTTTTGCGCGCGGGAGAAGGAAGCCATGCCCCATCGTTTGGTACATACGAGCCCAGTTCTAGCCTCACCATTTATGCACATGGTGACCTTACCTCTCACCTCTTTGGCACGTCGACGATCACGAAGGCAGACACCACCATAGCACCGCCGTCACGTCAGTCAAAACCATCACCACATCGACGACCACGAAGACGAAGAGCACCATGACACTGCCGGTCACGCCGGTCATAAGCATGGGCACCTCGCCGACCACGAAGATGAAGACCACCATGACATTGTCAGTCACGTCGGTCACAAGCATGGGCACGTCGTCGACGTAGATGAAGACCACCATGGCACCGTCGTTCACGCCAGAAGCATCACCACCTCGCCGACCACGAGGATGAAAACAACCATGACGCAGTCGGTGACGCCGGCCACAACATCACCATGTCATCGACTACGAAGACGAGACCACCATGACACCGCGATAAGACCCGTGCTATCAAAAATATCACTCAGCTCAGCCAACCAAACATGCCAAAAATTATTGGCCCGAGCGGACTCACAAGTTTCATCATGTCCGCCAGCTCTTTCTTTCCCCTCCATGCCGAGGTGACGCCGATTCTATTCCGGGGACGCATAAATAATCCGACCATGCACCTGCCCCAGTGCAGCTCCCGATGAGACGAGGCAGGAACAGAACAAAGAGCACACAGGAACGCACGACACGAGGCGGCACTATACCACCCCGCCCTTTCCCCTCCACCGAGCTGATCGATCGATCCCGAGAAGATGAGCGCTCCCAGCCAAATTTCACGTGCCTCTCCACCATCCTGATCGACTATACCAGTGTTGTTTTCTAAACATATTCCCTCCCCTTTCTCCTCTGGTCGGCGTCGGCTTGCCGAATTCCACATTTCTCCCCTCCTCTTTCCCGAGCTCTCGATCTTCCTGCGGTTTCAGTTATTGGATCGAGGCTTCCCTTTGTCCCTCGATCTGCTTGGTGTTTGAGCAATGGCGGAGCAAGTGGTGGCGGACCTCCGAGAGAGGTGCGCGACGCCAGTGTCGCTGCTGCGCGATGTGGCGGTGGAGATGGCCGACGAGATGCGCGCGGGACTGGAGAAGGAGGGTGGCAGCAGGGTCAAGATGCTGCTCTCCTACGTTGACAAGCTCCCCACTGGGTTCGTACTTCGTACATATACGTTCAGGACTTGTGTTCAGTTCTTCACTCCCTGTTTACTTGTCTGAATGTCTGCTCAGGGGAAAGCCTGAAAAGTTCATACACTTCAATGTATTTACTTTAAACTGTTACCACTACTTTGTGTGCTCGTTCTCACATCTTAGTAAGGATTAACAGGCTGTTGTTTTAAACTTGAATGTCTTGATGGAGTAGATGTTAGAGCAGAGACTATGCTCATATGAATTGAGGGATAATACATATGCAAGCGCGCCCCTTAATGGATGAAAAATATTAGCCGGTGATTAGGAATTAGAAATATGGCTCCCTATCATGTTCATCGCACTAAAATGCCATCCATTTGTTGTCAGGCATTCAGGCTTCAGTTCAGCCGCTAGATATTTAACGATTGCAATTGCTCATTTCAACGGGCAATTGATGCTTGACCTTTTTGCACAGCTTTAGAATTATTGGCCCGCTTACTTTTGTGCTACTAAATTCAGGCGAGAGGAAGGTTTGTTCTATGGATTGGACCTAGGAGGGACAAACTTCCGCGTCTTGAAGGTGCAACTAGGTGGTAACGATCAGCGTATTGCTAACCGTGAGTCCAGAGCAGTCGCCATTCCACCACATTTGATGTCAGGGAGCTCCTCGGTACGTTTATAAGCTGAATTCACCAACTTAGCATTGATTTGATGTTATTATGTATTTGATTCATTCTTTGGTTATTTGCGGTGCAGGAACTGTTTGGTTTCATTGCTTCTGAATTAGCCAAGTTTGTTGCTGATGAAAATAAGGGTAATAGCTTTTCAAGCGGCAAGAAACGAGAACTAGGATTCACATTTTCTTTCCCAGTGAGACAACACTCTATTGCATCGGGCACCCTTGTCAAGTGGACAAAGGCATTTTGTATAGAAGATGCTGTAAGAATTCCTTGTGCTCACAAATCCAGTGTATTTGTCCGTTACAGGATGTAAGAATGTTGCCAATAATTTGGCTCTTCGGAGCCTCACATTTCCAGTTGATTATAAACCATAATGGAAATGAAATCTAGGAATCACACTAGAAATTATGTTTTGGTAGACAAGCAGCATCATAAAAATCAAATAATAAACTGTCTATAAGATAATCTTCAAAAAGGTTAACATATCTCTCAAATCAGGTGGGTGAAGATGTAGTGGTTAAGCTGCAAACGGCTATGAAGAAGCAAGGTGTAGACATACATGTGGCTGCACTGGTGAGTGTCAATAAGTTCTTATATTGCACTATTCCTAAATTAGAGTATAATCTACTTGTAATCTCATAAAAATAATCTCATTCTGAGAGATCCGTTGGTGAAATAGATCAATGACGCTGTTGGGACATTGGCTGGAGCCAGATACTATGATGAAGATGTTATTGCGGGTGTGATATTTGGTACTGGTACAAATGCTGCCTATGTTGAGAAGGCGAATGCTATACCAAAATGGGAAGGAGATCTACCGGAGTCAGGGGATATGGTGAGGTTTAAAGGTCATACACTTCAAACCTAGTAGTACTCAAAGAATTTGTGCTGAATTCTTCTGGACTATTTTATTATTTTTCTAAGTTACTTTTGTACTACGTTTTGTCATATATCAGGTGATTAATATGGAATGGGGTAACTTCTATTCATGCCATCTTCCAGTAACTGAATACGATCAAGCATTAGATAAGGAAAGCTTAAATCCGGGAGAGCAGGCGAGTTTCTTTTACATTCTGTCTGTTCATGCTGTTGGTTCGGAACTGACTGAACTATATACTTTGGTTCTTTCAGATCTACGAGAAGTTAACCTCAGGAATGTATTTAGGTGAAATAGTAAGGAGGGTATTGCTTAAACTGTCCGTGCAAACTGCAATTTTTGGCGAAATTGACCATACTAAGCTCAAAACTCATTTCCATCTGCGGTACGTTGTTTGGCTAGTTTTTTCGCAGTTGATATTCTGATGTGTATAACGAATGTTAACTTATTGATGATCTGGAATTCATGATTACATTCAAATGCATGTTCTTTTTTCTCAAAAGCTTTAATATTCTAATCATACATACCGTTCAGTGTAGCAAATGCTGCCAACTTCAGGCTTGACATGTGAGGATAAGTCTGGCTTTATGTTGTACGCAGGACTCCACATACTTCTGCCATGCATCATGATGAAACACCTGATCTGAAGATTGTGGAAGAAAAGCTGGAAGAAACCCTAGGGGTATGCTCACTTGTGATCGTTGCACGGCAGTAATACTGAAAACAATCTTATGCACACATTAAAACGACATGGTATGCATACCTCCAGATTTCAGGCACATCCTTAGAGACGCGGAAAATGGTCGTCGAAATTATTGACATTATCGCAAGAAGGGCAGCCCGGTTGGCTGCAGCAGGCCTTGCAGGGATCCTCAAGAAGCTTGGAAGAGATGGCTCCATCGACAAGCGCCGGTCGGTTCTCGTCATTGACGGAGGACTGTTTGAACACTATGCCAAGTTCAGCAAGTGCTTGGAAACTACTCTAAGTGAGCTGGTAGGAGAGGAGTTGTCTAAGTCAGTAGTCGTCAAGCACGCAGATGAAGGTCCGGGGATCGGAGCTGCCCTGATTGCTGCTTCCCATTCTCAATACAGAAATGTCGAGGGGAACCCGGATGTTAAAGATTAGTAGGCAAGATACTTGTCAGATATTTTTATCTCCCCGTTTAAATGGCAACTAGCTTCCCAGCATGTGCAGTTTACCATGATGGATCTGTAAGCGGTTTGTAACCAAAATGAGGCTAGACGAGGTGTCCTTGGACAGTCAAGATTTTATAAAAGGGAGCAGAGGTCTCATAACCTAACTAGTACTGTACCTTTCTAATCACAAGTTCAGTTTTAAAAGCATCGCTCAGTTTCTGTACAAATTTAGCTGAACCGTATAAAGTTCAGGTTAAATTCCTGTGCTCCAGACACGATCAAACCGATCTATATAAAAGCTGTAGTGATAAGATACGATAACGCGACATGATCAAACTGATCTATGAGGCACTGTGGTGATAAGCAAGGATGACGACCCAATCGCACAAAGGTTTCAGACAACTGCTTGTGAATGTATCAGACCTCAGCAGGAAAAGAACGTGGGAAACATATTATTCTGCCCTAAATCCAGCACGTACATCGAAAAGAAAACAGAGCAGAGTTCACATCTTTAGATCTCAAGCGAAAGTTTACTAGAAACATGTCTCAAGGATAGGATTCCTCGAACAAGAGCAGAAGCAAGAAGCAGACGAATTTAACAGCATGGCGGCAGAAGCACGAAAGAAAGCAAAGGAGTTTCATGGCCTGAAATGAACCGTTGCCACCAAACTCCACTGCCTCAAGATTGTATCCAATATACCTACCACCTCTGAGCTGACCAACTTTTGCAGCGCCGAGACGAAACAACGGGCATTTTCGCTCTTGTCGAACAGCAATAGGAAAGCAGTGAAGTCGAAGAACCATCTGAAGTTTCTCTTATCCTGTCTTATTCCGGCAACTCCCTCGAGCACAACATGTAGAGTGTGCCATCCCCACCATATTAGCCTCATTTATCATCAAGGAGCGCTGCTATACACACGACGTTTTACATCGGATATTTGTACGATCTAGGCTACCCTGTGTGCCTACTCGAAAATCCAGGCCAGCGCCAATCCAAACATCATAGCTCAAGACAAAATCCATCTTCACCATCTGCATTCTTCCTTCGTTGTGACTCTATGGGCATCTCCAGCGGTTTGATGTATTTTAGACGATACAAATGACCGTGCGCGTCCGTTTCATCGGATACAGTTTGACATATTTTATTATTATTTTTTATTGATGAGATAGAGATACATAGTTTGCAAAACAAAACATACGAAATCTAATAACACAGCGAAGTCTACTGGCGTCTAGTCGTCGCCGGTGAGGTCGACGACCTCCGTCATCTCCCATGGCATGTGCGGCACTAGTGGTTGCCAGCCTCCTCGTCATCGGTGAGATCCTAGCAGAGCTACTGGCACGCCTCGCCTTCAATGGTCTGGCGCAGAAGCCGTAGCGTCGCCGTCAGAGTGCCACCAACCGTAGTGGGCGCCGACCAACCCGGAGTGGCGCCGCGTCTTCCAGGAGGGCACGACGTCGAGGTCGCTAGGTCCGCCGGCCCTAACGCCGTGCGGTTCAACCGCACTGGCCGGCGGACATGGTGGTACGGCCGCGACGTCGACGGGACACTCGTGGCGTATGGCTACCGTCCGCGGATCTACGGCGACGACCCACCTCGCTAGAAATCGAATGAAATCCACCGTCTTTTGTGTTTCCGAATTTTAAACATTTTTGGGGTTCACGTTTGGGGTGCGCCGGTGTGGGGAAACCTTCCCCAAATGGAGGAAGGTGTGCCGGCGGCCCCGATAGTGCACTGCCAGCGCCAGTGCCGACACCTATTTGGAGAGCGCCGGTGTAGATGCTCTAACAGATTAGCATAAGGGCATCTCCAACGGTGCGACGCATTTCGTGGTCCCCCTCGTAGAGGAAACTGAGCTGGCAGCGGGGCGAACTTGTCCCACCCCATGCCATCGAACAAGACCTCGACAGGCCATCGGCAGAAGTTGCAGCTGGCCTCCCGGATCTGCAACTAGGCCGGCTCGACACCATCGACGAACTCGGCGAACTTGTCCAGGAGCCACTTGATGTCGAGTGGGTCATCGTCGATGCGGAGGAGGAACTAGAAGCAGCGGTCCTCCTGCGAAGACGAGGAGGGCGCGGGCGACAGCGAGCGTGTGGTCGTAGCTGCTCCACCACGGCGTCCCCTGCGTTAGCGGAGGTGGGCGACGGCCGCTCGGCAGGCGAGGCATCGCCATAACATGGCGCGGACTGCCGAAGCGACGCAGCGCCGCCAGTCGCTGGCGCGCCTGAGAAGATGCATCGACGCAGTGTCGCTGCCAGGCGGGCCCGACGAAACGTCCGCCAGACGCGAGCGAACACTTTGCGCGTCTGCGCAACATTCACATAGACGCATATTTGGGGCAGGTTGGCGTCGCCGCGGACAGCCCGGTCACTTTGCGTCGCTCAGCTGGAGCAGAGACCTGACGCATTTTTCGGCCCGACGAACGCAAACCGTCGCTTAGTGAACGTTTGCATCGGCCGTTGAAGATGCCCTAACATTGCTATATAAGTCTGTATGTTCCATGAGACGTCGATAGCTTGTCAATCCATCGGTTTTGTGCAGACCAAAGAACACAGCGGAAATAAGCATAGGGCAGAGACTGATAGGGCAGAGACTGATGAGAGATGATTAATTAGCACTGTCAAGAAGCATTGTCGGACACAGATCGTACATGGATTGTCGTGTGTGGAGCAATTCCGATCATCAAGCCGTGCCGGCAATAGTATGTCTTAATTTAGCTAGGCACCTTCATTCCTTCAGTACACTAGTAAGGAGTCGAAAATATTTTTGAAACCTAGTCCAACTTGTCAAACAGTCTTGTAATCTTCTTTCAACACTTGAAAAAGGGACACGTCTTCCTTACAGCACGTACCTTGGTTACAACTGTACTATACACATCTTTATGCTTTTTTATTTGGCTTCCTTTTAGAAAAGGATTCATTCTCTGTTAAAAAAAAGGATTCATTCTTACCCTAGCAAAATCAATGGGAGATTTTTCAGTGAATGGTCAGGAAGCAGCTATACTGGATACCTTGTTTATGATAATTTGTTGATTTTTCTTGATGAGTGTTATGTATATGGTACTGGCGTACTGCGGAATATTGAACCTTGCTCCCTTACACAATCTGCACTAGTTAAATGTCTGTGTGCTGCCACGGCTACTGGCCTTGTTCACTGTGGCACATGTAGATGAAAATATTCAAGTATATATATATATGGAAAAAATAACCACGAGGTAGTTCAAAAATACCAAAATGTTCACTTCACATAATTCAATATCATGTGTATATAAATCAATTGACCCAACAAATTATCTTGTATTTACTAAGCTATCCTCCTTCACACGCTTAAAATATCCTCATTCAACATCAGCAATGCTATCCGCAACATCATTTGCATGGTAATGGAGCATGCATATAAAAAATTCGTACTCAGCTCGTAGCCATCCTGCATGAACAGTCTATACTCTAAACATGATTTTGTTTTGCATGCGAAAATAAAATGATATACAGTAGAGAATACGCACCTTCCAAATTGGATTAATAAAAACTAAAGGCTAAGTAACCAGAAAGTTCCCGCATTGGTCATTAGGATGGTAATAAAATAAAGTGTTTGTAACCATTTTTTGGAGAAAGTGCAAGGTTTGTTAGTACTGAAAACCAGGTACTTACGTTGACAGAAATATATATACTGTAACAAAATTCTATCCGTGTTGTGCTATTTAAAGAGCTTCGCTTTTTGATAGAACGAGTAAATTTTTCGATAATGGACATTTTATTATTTAAGAACTTTTTTTATAGAACGAGTACCTAAACAGCAGCAATAGAGAAAAATAATAATGACCTATTAATTAGCACCACTTACAAATGCAAATAAAATATGTTTGCTATCATTACATTTTCAATGGCATACGAGAAATAATAATGACCTATTAATTAGTGCCACTTACAAATGCCAATATATAAAATATGTTTGCTACCATTACATTTTCAAAGACACCACTAAGCGGACGCATAATAATAATAATTAAGTTGCTCAATTTTGGCCCAACGAGATATTTTCCGCTTCTCTGAATTCTTGATTTGGTTCTTTCTTTTGTCCTTGATGACGAGGATCTTAATATTGCTCTTTGCGGTGTCTTTGAACAACGCCATGTAGCGCTGACCATGGGAGGATACCAGTTTCGATATTTACACACTGACAACCTGGATAGTCTAACATTGCGCCTTGTTGATTATCTTGGCAAAGCTGAACCTGATCAGGAATTATTTCCTCCTTAATCTGAACCGGAGCATGTTGTCATTGGAGGTACATAGGTATGCAAGGAAGAAACACTTCATTTGGCGTGTTATCCAAGCATGATCTTCGTGTCGATGGCGTTTTTGTGCAACCCACATACCAGCCTTGTATCGTAACACATCCATGTAGTTGGGCCGACGTACCTCGGCAATATAACGGGGTTGTTTATAATTAGTTCAAGGGCGCGAAGGGAAAGCTCATTAGTGGCCGGTCATTGAGGAACCGAGGGAATTTCATATTCCACCACCTCCTACTCCATATGTTGCACAAAACACCATTTGGGCAGATTTTTTTACGATTTCCACCATGTACTGCTCTAATTGTTGTGGTTTCCACCACTTGGTCATATAATGAACCAATTAGCTCAGTTGATCGAAAAACAATAGTTGGACCTCGTATGTAAATGCATGAATAAATGTACAAAGAAATTAGACCTTAAAAAGTCCAAAAAAGAGCATCTCTAGTAACTATGTGTATTGTCTTCTTTATTATCAAAGTTGTGGTAGATCTTCTCCTCTCCCACAAAACACTATCATACACATGTATGTTACATCGATGTTGTTGTTTTCGGTAGAGAGGATTGCTCGAGATAACATGGAACTTGTATTTTTCATATTGTGGTCTAGGGCAGGAAACACATGGTCGAACAACTTCTTTATTTCAGCGACCTTGCGTGTCGAAGGTTTCCTCCCTTGTTAGTTTCCTTGGCGCCATTATCTACCCTGAACAGCCATTTCGCGAACCAACGGTCATTATGCACCCTCATGTTGGTGACGAGCCTTCCAAAGGTACGAACTCAGTAGGGTAGCGTTGATTATCTGACCTCGTGAACCTTTCCCGACTACTCGAAGCACCTGCCCGAAGACATCACCGAACACGATAGTCTTTCCCTCTCTGGAAGGCCGGTTGCATCGCCCCATGATGATGTGCACGCTCTTATCAAGCGCTTCAATCTCCTGCCACTTTGTCATTGTGGCCTCGTCTTAATGAGAGAAGCCATCTTCAGTCTCACTCTGCTTAGGGAAGCTGCACAATGCCTCTTCTTCAATGTTTAGTGGGATATTGAACCTCGAGTGGGTAGTACTACATCCAGGCATGATGGAAGTGACAACACCCATCGTTGCAGTGGCCACCATGATCTTTCTGCCGCGTCAAACTCAAGCGAGCAATGCCATTTAGAGAAAGGGTTTTCCCAATGCCTATGGTCCATCGATGAAGAATAAACCCCCTTCGCCATCGTCAAATACCCCTATTATCTCGTCATAGGTAAGCCTTGACTCGTCATTTAGTGATTACTTTGTGGATTTTTCATCCTTGTCAACCTTGGCAGTTGTTTCCTCGATGACTTAACTTTTCATCAATGTATGGTAGAGGGAACGACTATATGTTCTTGCACATGGATTATAGCATGCCACTGATATCTAGACCATCTGCTCCACGGGGATTAGCCACGTGTGATGTCGCATGTAGACTGTAGTCATCATACATCGTCCCAAGGAGCCTATCCTAAAGACCGTGCACATCGCTAGGCTCAGACAATACCAAGATCAATGTATGGTAGAGTGAACGACTATATGTCCTTGCCCATGTATTGTAACATGCCCAGATATCAAGACCTTGTACTCCACCGAGATTAGCCACGTGTGACGTCACATGTAGTCATCATACATCACCTCAAGGAGCCCATCCCAAAGACCGCACACATCGCCAGACTCACACAATACCAAGATTAGTACAAAGAGCCTACTGATACGTCCAAAACGTATCTACTTTCCCGAACACTTTTGCTATTGTTTTGCCTCTAATTTAAGTATTTTGGATGCAACTAACACGGACTAACGCTGTTTTCAGCAGAATTGCTCTGGTGTCTCGTTTTTGTGCAGAAATCCAACTTCCAGAAAATCCTCGGAATTTATGCGAAAGGCCCTATTTTCCCAGAATACTGACGGAGCCAGGGGCAAGCCAGGTGGGGCCCGAGGCCCCCACACACAGGCCGGCGCGGCCTGGGGGCGGGCGTCTTGTTGTGTGTGGGCGCCTCCCCGACGCCTCCTCGGACTATATACGTCTTCGACCTAAAACGCCGGGGGTACGTCGATATTTCCAGAGACCATCCAGTATGCCGCCATCGCGAAACTCCGCCGGGACCGAAACTCCGTTTCGGCACTCCGCCGGACGGGAATTGGAGGGATCTTCACCGCCATCACCACCGACGCCTCTCCATCGACCAGCCATGTTTTCCCATCCATGTGTGAGTAATTCCCCCGCTGTAGGCTGAAGGGGATGGTAGGGATTGGATGAGATTGATCATGTAATAGTCACAAGATTGTTAGGGCATGGTGCCTAGTATCCGTAGATGTCACTTTTATGATATTGTTGCAACTTGTTATGCTTAATGCTTGTCACTAGGCCCGAGTGCCATGATCTCAGATCTGAACATGTTATTGTTTCATCATGATATGCATTGTTTTATGATCTTACCGCAAGTTGTATACACACGTTGCCGTCCGGAACCCGAGGCCCCAAAGTGACAGAAATTGGGACAACCGGAGGGAAGGCGGTGATGTGAGGATCACATGTGTTCACGGAGTGTTAATGCTTTGCTCCGTACTCTATTAAAAGGAGTACCTTAATTTCAGTAGTTTCCCTAGAGGCCGCTGCCACCGTGGTAGGACAAAAGATGTTGTGCAAGTTTCTCATTGCGAGCACGTACGACTATATATGGAACACATGCCTATTGATTGATTAGTACTTGGATACCGCTTTATTATTACCTGCAAATGCCCTACCATGATTGTTATATGAATTCTCTCATCCATGCAACGCCCGTTCATCCGTCCTGTGCCTAGTATTTTAATCCTGCTGTTTACTATAATCACTACCGCTGTCTTTATTTCACTGCTATTTCACTATTCCTCGCTATAAAACTGTTGCTAATGATAAACTCTTGCGAGCAAGTCTGTTTCCAGGTGCAGCTGAATTGACAACTCCATTGTTAAGGCTTACAAGTATTCTTTGTCTCCCCTTGTGTCGAATCAATAAATTGGGTAATACTTCCCTCGAAGACTTCCCCTATACTTGTGGGTCATCAAGACTATTTTGGCGCCGTTTGGGAGCATAGCTTTATTTGCAAGCTCACTTGGATTGATATTGTTTGCTGCAAATCCTCCATCATGGGTAAACCTCGCGATACTAAAGTCGCCATATTACCATCCACTACAAGAAAAGGTACAACTCTGAGTACCTCTGCTGCTCTTGATTCACCATCTGTGATAAGTCAACTTGTTTCACCACCACAAACTTCACGTGTTGGTACTTCTCTGAATCTGAAAATTCCTCGATAATTTTGATGATGCTTCTACCGTGCTTGATAATACTGGTTCATTAGGTCCTTTTCTAGATGCTACAATTGCTAGGTCTAGACAAATTGAAATTACTGAAACTCCTAATGAAAATATTACACCTGTTAATTCACCCGAGATTGATGATCTTGATGAAGATTATGTGGAACTTGATGATGATTTTATTGATAAATGCAATGCTACTACTAGTACAAGTAACCTTAAAAAGCTTATTGCACAACATGCTGTTAGATATAAACTGTCTCCTGATCCTAAATTTGCCACATCTCCAATAAACATTAAGGATAAAGATTATGATTTTTCTCTTGATTTATCTCATATATCTATTGTTGAGAAAACACCCTTTTGTGGTACTGAAAAAGAGAGTGATGTAGAACATATGAATGAGCTTTCTACTTTAAGTAGCTTGTTTTGATGATGTTAAGATGCGTACTTATTTTGTTGCTAAGATTTTCCCTTTCTCATTAAAGGATGATGCTAAGATTTGGTATAATAATTTTCCTCCTGATTCTATTAATAGTCCAAGTTGTTTGCTTGATGTTTTCGAAATACTTTCCCGCTAGTGCTCAACATATGGCTCTGC
Source organism: Lolium multiflorum (assembly GCA_030979885.1). NCBI lineage: Eukaryota > Viridiplantae > Streptophyta > Magnoliopsida > Poales > Poaceae > Lolium > Lolium multiflorum. The sequence continues at coordinate 81,431,273 of CM061749.1, forward strand.
AGAGAATTTATAGTTTTGATCAAGAAGATGGAGAGAAATTGCCTGAAGCTTGGGAAAGATTTTGCTCTCTTATTAGAGCTCGGTGACGAGGAATCACCTCGGCAATGCCTACGTATTGTAGACTTGGGTTTCGGGAGAGCGACGATGGAGATTCCGGGAGCGAGATTAGGCACACGACGTACCCAGCTTCGGGTCCCCTCGGTGGAGGATCCCTACGTGCTGCTAGCAATCTACTATATGATCATATGTTTACAGGGTGCCGCCGTAGACGGAGCTATGTTGTCTATATTCTGTCTATCTGTTGGCCTATCTCCTCTCCCCTATTTCGGGTGCCCTGGCTATCTTTATATATGCAACCAGCCTAGGGTTTTACAAGAATCCTAGTCGACTATTTCTTCGGGTTGCCTTGTTGGGCCTTCTCCATATTTGGTCTTCTCCATATTGGGCCAAGCCAGGTATACTAATAATGGGTACCCAAAGGGTATGCCCATGTCAGTAGCCCCGAGTTTATAGGGAAGTCGAAGACTTGCGTATAAACTCCAAGCATAACCATCTCCGAAGTCGAAGAAATACAAGGCTAGGTCCATGTCGTAGATCATGTGTAGCGTAGATGATGTCGACGATTCTTGAAATTATCGGGTGCGCGGCAGCGCTCGGAGTAGCCCCGAGTCTATGGGCAAGTGCTTGCACTTGGGCATAGACTCAACTACTCGATGAAGAACTTAACTATATTTCTGGAAGACTTGATGAAATCCATGTGCTCCCGATGGGAGTAGGCTCCACTCGAATCGTAGAATCGAGTTGAGTCTACAAACATGAATTGCCGTAGATGCTGTCGAAGTTATCTTTCTATCGGGTGCGCGATCAGCGCTCCCGATGGGAGTAGCCCCCGAGGCTACAGCCAAGTGTTTGCACTTGGGTGTAGGCTCAACTTGCTTTTAATCGACACCACAATTTTTCCTCTTTCTTGTATCTTATCGGGAGGGTGAACAATACTCTCGATAAGAGTAGCCCCGAGCCTATGGGCAGGTGCTTGCACCTAGGCATAGGCTCAAGTTGGACTACTCGATAAAGAACTTGACTATATTTCTGGGCGCAGCCCCTCTTTTTATCGACTCCAGGCCGTTGCTATTTTTATTTGACATCCATATCTATATTGTACAGGGATAATGGTAATTGGGGCTAGTTCATCTGACGGATCAGGTACTAGTTAACTGCTCTAGTGGCAATCCGCAAAACCTACTTCAAGATCACGTTCCCGGACATGATCCGGGATACGGTGTTAACTCGACATGTGCGTAAGGTCTTACCATTCTGTCGAGTCCAGTCATGTTTTATCGGGTACCTAACGCGTCCGTTAGGATTTTTCTTCGTATCTGTTGATACGGAAAAAGTAGCAACCGACGTAGACGGGCCACGCCGCTCGAACGGATCCGGGGTCTTACCTTCGCAGAGTTTTGCGGCATTCAGAGATTATTCGCGACTTTTAGCGCTCTGAGAATATATTGTCGAGTGCCTTGTTCGGCTGATGGAATGACCCATTTTGCGGGCTCTTCTATATTTTTATCGGGCGTGATGAAACAGCTAAATATATTGGATTCTTCTATATTGTCGGGTTCATCACCGATGCTCTTGCTCGGAAGAATATGACGAGTCAATGGACCCGAAGATTTGTCCATCTTTTTTTTTGTTTTTGTTTTTGTTTTTGTTTTTGTTTTATTTCCTCCTTGATGAAAATTTCGTCGAGTTCCGCCTTCAGGAAAATTTATTCGGGTCCTATTTGAGAAAAATTCTTCGGGTCCTCCCTGAGGACAATTCTTCGGGTCCTCCCTGAGGACAATTCTTCGGGTCCTCCCTGAGGACAATTCTTCGGGTCCTCTTTGAGGACAATTTTTCGGGTCCTCCCTGAGGACAATTCTTCGGAACCTCCTTGAAGATAATTTTTCGACACCTCCTTGAAGATAATTCTTCGGCACCTCTTTGAAGATAATTTTTCGACACCTCTTTGAAGATAATTTTTCGACACCTCTTTGAAGATAATTTTTCGGCACCTCCTTGAAGATAATTCTTCGGGACCTCCTTGAAGAAAATTCTTCGGCACCTCTTTGAAGATAATTTTTCGGCACCTCCTTGAAGATAATTCTTCAGGACCTCCTTGAAGATAATTTTTCGGGTCCTATTCTTTCTTGAAGATAATTCTTCGGCACCTCTTTGAAGATAATTTTTCGGCACCTCCTTGAAGATAATTCTTCGGGACCTCCTTGAAGATAATTTTTCGGGTCCTGTTCTTTCTTGAAAACAATTTTCGAGTTCTCCCAGACAATTTCTCGGGTTCTCTATTATATACTTTGAATTTTGTTTTCTCCCTGCACAAAATAAACAAACTTTTTCTATCTTTCCTTGACTCTCTTTTTCGCATGCGGTGTCGATGCTCAGATTTGATGATATGTAAAGTAAATTTATGCCGCACAACCCCGAGTGTCGCAAAAGTAAATAATAATCAACTTTATGTAAATTAAAAGAAACACTTAGCTTATTAGATATGACAGAGTCAATGCGCGATGAAGTCTTTGAGTGCAGCGAAAAAGTTGAGCCGAAGTAGAAACCAGAATTAGCGAAAGTGGATACCACCAAATTATTGATGAAGAGATAGCGAGCCCCCGAACACTGCGGGGTGATGTCATGATTGTTGCTTAGACGCCGTGTCACAGTTGTTACTCGGGACAAAGTTGTTGTTGAGCCCCCGAGTATTATCCGTGTCGCCGAAAGAAGGCCATTTAAGGATGAAATACTGAAGATGAAGTCCGAGATGAAGTACTTGAGATGAATCCATATTAAAGATTACACCATCATATATTGGAAATGAATCCGCCGATATCATAGAGGATGAACCATTGACCCGAAGAAAATAAATCCAGTAATAACCATAAAAGATGAATCCGTTGATACCATAGAGGATGAATCCATTGAGCCGAAGAATCCAGTAATAAAAGATGAATCCGTTGATACCATAGAGGATGAATCCATTGAGCCGAAGAATCCAGTAATAAAAGATGAATCCATTGATACCATAGATGATGAATCCATTGAGCCGAAGAAAATAGTTCCAGAAATAACCATAGAAGATGAATCCATTGACCCGGAAACACGTCGGGTAATATTGTATAAGTGAACCAATGATAACCCAAAGAAAACCAATCCACTTATCCAGAGAGAATAAATCCACTGAGCCGAAGAAAATAAGTCCACTAAGTCGAAGAAAGTAATTCCACTTAGCCGAAGAAAATAATTTCACTGAGCCGGAGAAGATATATCCAGAGCCGAAGAAAAGAAATTCACCAAGTAGCCAAATATATTTGTGGTAACGAAGTAATGGCGCAGCCCCCAGTGTTTGGACGAATTTGTTGTAACATTATAATGGCATAGCCCCCGAGTATTCGGGTATGACGAAAGTAAATAACAATTGACTCTCGGAAGAGGAACACTTAGCTTTTTTTATCGGCTGCAGTGGAGCCAATGTGGAAGCAAATCATGTGGCGGACACAGTCTATGTAGTCGCGCGGCGCCTGGCCGGAAGTAGTCGATGAGAGGACGCAATCGATGTGGTGAATCCGCCACGGATGAGCACCCGAATATATCGTGTCCGCGACAGGCGAACCTCCAAGTATGACTAGTGCATGATTGCGGGCGCGGTCGACCGAGCAGAATTGTCGAAGCTTTTGTTTCAATCTGCAGTTATATTGTAGTGCGCAAATTCGCACGCAGATAATAGCACGAGCCAAAAAATATTTGGCAAAAATAAATTCTGCGAATAGTAATTAACTGAAAATATAGCAACTGACTGTCGGCGAACTGAAGAGTCGGATGCCTTAACGGCACGGATGGTGTTGATATGGCAATGTTTGTATTCATCGTCAGCTCCTCCGGAGCCGATGGCGACGTAGGTTTCTTCGGACTCGATGGCGACGAAAATTGCTCGTAGTTAAAGTCGTTGGCGGTCGCGGCAAAAGCGGAAGTAGTTTTTCGAGTTGTCCGCTTGGCCTGATAACTTGTCGAGAATAGCTAGCTCCTTGCAAGACTTGATCGGATGCACTTATAATAGTCTCCTTGGTTACACCAATTGATGGTTACGTAAACAAGTTAACTTTCTTTTGTCTCGCAGAGTTGTTGGTTGCCCAGAATTTGTTTGCTCCTTGAAAGATGTGAGCCTTGACTTGATGGAAGATATGAGGATTTGCATGCTGCACGTAATCAGCGCAGGTAAGGGCCTGCCAGGTAGCATTTGTACAGAACATGTTGGAAGCGCGCAAGTGGGCTCTCGACGAGTAACTGTTTAGCTCTTCACGTTGATTGGACTTGAAACAGTCTGATTGCTTCTGGCTTTGGAGACCGCGCAATATGACCATCGCTTTTTTCCCTTGTGCCTTGACGGTGGTTGATACGTCAATCAATCGACAACACGTCGCCGACAGATTTTTTGTTTCCAATCTGGACACGTGATGACACGCCGGCTAGCCTTTTTGGAAGCTATTTTTTCTGGCCGAACAAGCCAGATGAAATCTGGATGTTGATGTCTACGTTCCCCCTCCTTTCCTGTAGACAGTGTTGGGCCTCCAAGTGCAGAGGTTTGTAGAACAGCAGCAAGTTTCCCTTAAGTGGATCACCCAAGGTTTATCGAACTCGGGGAGGAAGAGGTCAAAGATATCCCTCTCATGCAACCCTGCAACCACAAAGCAAGAAGTCTCTTGTGTCCCCAACACACCAAATAGGTGCACTAGTTCGCGAAGAGATAGTGAAATACGTGGTATGAATATATATGAGCAGTAGCAACGGTGCCAGAAAATAGCTTGCGGCGTGTAGTTGATGGTGGTAGTATTACAGAGTAACGTAAAAAAATGCAAGTAATAACTCAGCGTTTGGGAACAAGGCCTAGGGATTACACTTTCACTAGTGGACACTCTCAACATTGATCACATAACAGAATAGATAAATGCATACTCTACACTTTTGTTGGATGATGAACACATTGCGTAGGATTACACACGAACCCTAAATGCCGGAGTTAACAAGCTCCACAATAATGCTCATGTTTAAGTAACCTTAAGTGTAAGATAGATCAAAACGACTAAACCAAGTACTAGCATAGCATGCACACTGTCACCTTCATGCATATGTAGGAGGAATAGATCACATCAATATTATCATAGCAATAGTTAACTTCGCAATCTACAAGAGATCATGATCATAGCATAAACCAAGTACTAACACGGTGCACGCACTGTCACCTTTGCACACATGCAGGAGGAATAAAACTACTTTAATAACTTTGCTAGAGTAGCACATAGATAAATTGTGATACGATGCACATTGCAATCATAAAGAGATATAAATAAGCACTTCACTACGCTCTTCAACAGTGAATAAGTACTTCGTGAAATATAGCCTAAGAGACCCACACGGTGCACACACTGTCACCTTTACACACGTGGGACAAGGAGTCTCCGGAGATCACATAAGTAAAACCCACTTGACTAGCATAATGACATCTAGATTACAAGCATCATCATATGAATCTCAATCATGTAAGGCAGCTCATGAGATCATTGTATTGAGGTACATAGGAGAGAGATTAACCACATAGCTACCGACAGCCCCGAGCCTCAATGGAGAACTACTCCTCCTCATGGGAGAGCAGCGGTGATGAAGATGGCGGTGGAGATGGCAGCGGTGTCGATGGAGAAGCCTTCGGGGGCACTTCCCCGCTCGGCAGGTGCTAACAGACTCTGTCCCCGGATCTTGGCTTCGCGATGACGGCGGCTCGGAACTTTTCTCGTATCGTGGCTTCCCCCGTAAGGGTTTTCGATGGGGCTTTATATAGGCGAAGAGGCGCGCGCAGAGGGTCGAAGAGGCGACGAGACCAGGGTGGCGCGGCCAGGGCTGGGCCGCGCCACCATGTCATCTGGGCCCACCAGCCCCTCCGCGGCTCTCGGTGTTCTCGAAGTCGTGGAAAAATAGGAATCGGGTCTTGATTTCGTCCGATTCCGAGAATATTCGTTACTAGGATTTCTGAAACCAAAAACAGCGGAAAACTCACTTCGCATCTTGTTAATAGGTTAGTTCAGAAAATGCATAAATATGACATATAATGTGTATAAAACATGTAGGTATCATCAATAAAGTGGCATGGAACATAAGAAATTATCGATACGTTGGAGACGTATCAGCATCCCCAAGCTTAGTTCTGCTCGTCCGAGCAGTAAAACGATAACAAAGATAATTTCTTAAGTGACATGCCATCATAACCTTGATCATACTATTGTAAGCATATGAGATGAATGCAGCGATCAAAACAATGGTAATGACATGAGTAAACAACTGAATCATAAAGCAAAGACTTTTCATGAATAGTACTTCAAGACAAGCATCAATAAGTCTTGCATAAGAGTTAACTCATAAAGCAATAGTTTAAAGTATAGACATTGAAGCAACACAATGGAAGATTAAGTTTCAGCGGTTGCTTTCAACTTGTAACATGTATATCTCATGGATAATTATCAACATAGAGTAATATAACAAATGCAATAAGCAAGTATGTAAGAATCAATGCACAGTTCACACAAGTGTTTGCTTCTTAGGTGGAAGGAGATAGGTAAACTGACTCAACAATAAAAGTAAAAGAATGGTCCTTCAATGAGGAAAGCATCGATTGCTGTATTTGTGCTAGAGCTTTTATTTTGAAAACATGAAACAATTTTGTCAACGGTAGTAATAAAGCATATGAGTTATGAAAATTATATCTTACAAGTTGCAAGCCTCATGCATAGTATACTAATAGTGCCCGCACCTCGTCCTACTTAGCTTGGACTACCGGATCTTTGCATGCCATGTTTCAACCAAGTGTCACAAGGGGTACCTCCATGCCGCCTGTACAAAGGTCTAAGGAGAATGCTCGCATTTCGGATTTCTCGCTTTTGATTATTCTCAACTTAGACATCCATACCGGGACAACATGGACAACAGATAATGGACTCCTCTTAAATGCATAAGCATGTAGCAAAGTTATTATTCTCATATGAGATTGAGGATATATGTCCAAAACTGAAACTTCCACCATGATTCATGGCTTTAGTTAGCGGCCCAATGTTCTTCTCTAACAATTTTGCATGCTCCAACCACTAAAATGATAGACCTTCAGACAAGACGGACATGCATAGCAACTCACATGATATTCAACAATAGTTGATGGCGTTCCCCATAAGCATGGTTATCGCACAACAAGCAACTTAATAAAATATAAAGTGCATAAGTACATATTCAATACTACGATAGTTTTTAAGGCTATTTTGTCCCATGAGCTATATATTGCATAGGTGGATGATGGAATTTTAAAGGTAGCACTCAAGCAATTTACTTTGGAATGGCGGAGAAATACCATGCAGTAGGTAGGTATGGTGGACACAAATGGCATAGTGGTTGGCTCAAGGATTTTGGATGCATGAGAAGTATTCTCTCGATACAAGGTTTAGGCTAGCAAGGTTATTTGAAGCAAACTCAAGGATGAACAAGTGCAGCAAAACTCACATAAAAGACACATTGTAAACATTATAAGACTCTACACCGTCTTCCTTGTTGTTCAAAACTCAATACTAGATATTATCTAGACCTTAGAGAAACCAAATATGCAAATCAAATTTTAGCAAGCTCTATGTATTTCTTCATTAATGGGTGCAAAGCATATGATGCAAGAGCTTAAACATGAGCACAACAATTGCCAAGTATCACATTATCCAAGACATTTTAGAATTACTACATGTAGCATTTTCCAATTCCAACCATATAACAATTTAACGAAGAAGAAACTTCGCCTTGAACATTATGAGTAAAGCCTAAGGACACATGTGTCCATATGCAACAGCGGAGCGTGTCTCTCTCCCACAAAGGATGAACTTATTCAGAGAACTAAGATAACAAAACAAAAAAAATAAAAGCACACAGACGCTCCAAGTAAAGTACATACGATGTGACCGAATAAAAATATAGTTTCACTAGAAGAAACCTGATAAGTTGTCGATGAAGAAGGATGCCTTGGGCATCCCCAAGCTTAGATGCTTGAGTCTTCTTGAAATATGCAGGGATGAACCACCGGGGCATCCCCAAGCTTAGACCTTTCACTCTTCTCGATCACATTATATCACCCTCTTCTATTGACCCTTGAAAACTTCCTTCACACCAAACTTCAAGCAAACTCATTAGAGGGTTAGTGCATAATCAAAATTCACATGTTCAGAGGTGACACAATCATTCTTAACACTTCTGGACATTGCACAAAACTTCTGAAAGTTAATGGAACAAAGAAACTCATTCAACTTAACAAAAGCGGCAATGCGAAATAAAGGCAGAATCTGTCAAAAACAGAACAGTCCGTAAAGACGAATTTTAAGATGGCACCAGACTTGCTCAAATGGAAAAACTCAAAACTAATGAAAGTTGCGTACATATCTGAGGATCACGCTCGTAAATTGGCAGGTTTTTTTCAAATTTTCTACAGAGAACTGTGCCCAGATTCGTGACAGACAGCAATGCTGTTTCTGCGCAGCGATCCCAAATATAACATCAACTTTGACATAGAAACTTTACTTGGCACAAAAACATGATAAGGAGAGGTTGCTACAGTAGTAAACAACTTCCAAGACTCAACAAAACAAAAATTGCTGTAGTAAAATAAACACATGGGTTATCTCCCAAGAAGTTCTTTCTTTATAGCCATTAAGATGGGCTCAGCAGTTTTAATGATGCACTCGCAAGAAATAGTAGTTGAAGCAAAAGAGAGCATCAAGAGGCAAATTCAAAACACATTTAAGTCTAACATGCTTCCTATGCATAGGAATCTTGTAAATAAACAAATTCATGAAGAGCAAAGTAACAAGCATAGGAAGATAAAACAAGTGTAGCTTCAAAAATTTCAGCACATAGAGAGGTGTTTTAGTAACATGAAAATTTCTACAACCATATTTTCCTCTCTCATAATAACTTTCAGTAGCATCATGAGCAAACTCAACAATATAACTATCACATAAAGCATTCTTATCATGAGTCTCATGCATAAAATAATTACTACTCCCAACATAAGCATAATCAATTTTATTAGTTGTAGTGGGAGCAAATTCAACAAAGTAGCTATCAAATATAGGAGGTATATTGTAATCATAATCAAATTTATCCTCCATAACAGGTGGTAACAAAAGACTACTATCATTATAATCATCATAAATGGGAGGCAAAGTATCATCAAAGTAAATTTTCTCCTCAATGCTTGGGGGACTAAAAATATCATGCTCATCAAAGCCAGCTTCCCCAAGCTTAGAATTTTCCATAGCATTAGCAACAATGGTGTTCAAAGCATTCATAGTAATAACATTCCCATTAGCATGCATATAAAGTTCCATGGGTTTCTTAATTCTTTCTTCAAACACATCATGTCCTAATTCAAGATAAAGTTCATAAAGATCTCTCATATTTTTGTTGTTTTCCATTATGCCTAACTAGTGTAAACAAGAAACCAAATGTCGCAATTGCAGAGTCTAAAGGAAATAGCTTCGAGTACTTACAACGGCGCCGGAAAATAGCTTTAGCCGAGATCCAGTGTGAGTACCTTTTACCTTTCCTCCCCGGCGCCAGAAAAGTGCTTGATGTCTACGTTCCCCTCCTTTCCTGTAGACGGTGTTGGGCCTCCAAGTGCAGGTTTGTAGAACAGCAACAAGTTTCCCTTAAGTGGATCACCCAAGGTTTATCGAACTCAGGGAGGAAGAGGTCAAAGATATCCCTCTCATGCAACCCTGCAACCACAAAGCAAGAAGTCTCTTGTGTCCCCAACACACCAAATAGGTGCACTAGTTCGGCGAAGAGATAGTGAAATACGGTGGTATGAATATATATGAGCAGTAGCAACGGTGCCAGAAAATAGCTTGCTGGCGTGTAGTTGATGGTGGTAGTAGTAACGCAGTAAAACAGTAAACAAGCAGTAGTAACTCAGCAGTATTTGGGAACAAGGCCTAGGGATTACACTTTCACTAGTGGACACTCTCAACATTGATCACATAACAGAATAGATAAATGCATACTCTACACTTTTGTTGGATGATGAACACATTGCGTAGGATTACACGAACCCTCAATGCCGGAGTTAACAAGCTCCACAATAATGCTCATGTTTAAGTAACCTTAAGTGTAAGATAGATCAAAACGACTAAACCAAGTACTAGCATAGCATGCACACCGTCACCTTCATGCATATGTAGGAGGAATAGATCACATCAATATTATCATAGCAATAGTTAACTTCGCAATCTACAAGAGATCATGATCATAGCATAAACCAAGTACTAACACGGTGCACGCACTGTCACCTTTGCACACATGCAGGAGGAATAAAACTACTTTAATAACTTTGCTAGAGTAGCACATAGATAAATTGTGATACGATGCACATTGCAATCATAAAGAGATATAAATAAGCACTTCACTACGCTCTTCAACAGTGAATAAGTACTTCGTGAAATATAGCCTAAGAGACCCACACGGTGCACACACTGTCACCTTTACACACGTGGGACAAGGAGTCTCCGGAGATCACATAAGTAAAACCCACTTGACTAGCATAATGACATCTAGATTACAAGCATCATCATATGAATCTCAATCATGTAAGGCAGCTCATGAGATCATTGTATTGAGGTACATAGGAGAGAGATTAACCACATAGCTACCGGTACAGCCCCGAGCCTCAATGGAGAACTACTCCCTCCTCATGGGAGCAGCAGCGGTGATGAAGATGGCGGTGGAGATGGCAGCGGTGTCGATGGAGAAGCCTTCCGGGGCACTTCCCCGCTCGGCGGGTGCCGGAACAGACTCTGTCCCCGGATCTTGGCTTCGCGATGACGGCGGCTGGAACTTTTCTCGTATCGTGGCTTCCTCCGTAAGGGTTTTCGATGCGGGGCTTTATATAGGCGAAGAGGCGGCGCAGAGGGTCGAAGAGGCGACGAGACCATAGGGTGGCGCGGCCGGGCGCCGCGCCACATGTCTGGGCCCACCGGCCCCACCGCTCTCGGGTGTTCGAAGCTTCGTGGAAAAATAGGAATCCGGGTCTTGATTTCGTCCGATTTCGAGAATATTTCGTTACTAGGATTTCTGAAACCAAAAACAACAGGAACTGGCACTTCGGCATCTTGTTAATAGGTTAGTTCCAGAAAATGCATAAATATGACATATAATGTGTATAAAACATGTAGGTATCATCAATAAAGTGGCATGGAACATAAGAAATTATCGATACGTTGGAGACGTATCAGATGTCAATGAAGATGAAGGATCGCAACGAAACCGCCGCTGGTGACGATGATGAAGAAGACCAGTCGACCAGGTGCAACGCCGATTTTTTATTCCAGATGACGACAAAGCCGCCGCTTGCTGATGACGATGGACCAGATGCGATCTGAATTTTCCTCGTCTTCAATCTTGATACCGACGAAATTTTTTGACGGATCCCGCCCGGATGACGAAATCCAGTCGTCGCAGATCCCCACGGTCGGTGCCAATTGACGAGGGATCACCTCGGCAATGCCTACATATTGTAGACTTGGGTTTCGGGAGAGCGACGATGGAGATTCCGGGAGCGAGATTAGGCACACGACGTACCCAGCTTCGGGTCCCCTCGGTGGAGGATCCCTACGTGTGCTGCTAGCAATCTACTATATGATCATATGTTTACAGTGGTGCCGCCGTAGACGGAGCTATGTTGTCTATATTCTGTTTATCTGTTGTCCCCTCTCCCCTATTTTGGGTGCCCTGGCTAGCTTTATATATGCAACCAGCCTAGGGTTTTACAAGAGTCCTAGTCGACTACTTCTTCGGGTTGCCTTGTTGGGCCTTCTCCATATTTGGTCTTCTCCATATTGGGCCGAGCCAGGTATACTAATAATGGGTACCCAAAGGGTATGCCCATGTCACTCGGCCTGGACATGATTTGGAAAAACATGATTTACTTGATATATTTTATAGTGGACTAACCATTGAGTCTAGGGCATACCTGGATAGTTGTACTGATTGTGTTTTCAGGAAGAGAACTCCGGACGAAGCTGAGAATTATTGGCAAAGATAAGCAAAAATCATGATGATTGGTCTACACCTGAACCAACTCCGACACCTATATTGAAGAAGAGGGGTATGATTGAATTAAATGATGAAGATATGAGGGAAGCCAAGAAATCTCTTATGGAGAAAGGTATTAAATCTGAAGATGTGAAGAATTTACCTCCTATAGAAGACCTATGTAAGATAATTCCCCCTTCATCCACAATCGAGGTACATTCTCTTCAACGCTTTGATAGAGGAGATATTCCATATTCAAAACCTCCTGATCAATGTTTAGATGAATTTGATAATTATATTGTTAAGCAAAGTAATTTTAATATGAGAGTAGAGAATCATCTAATAGAAAATTCTCAAGCTATTAGTAAATTGCATGATATTGTGGAGAGAACCTCAATGATGTTAAGATGCTTGTTAAACATTTTGATATGATTCAAACTCAAATTGATCAACTTACTAAAGTGCAAAATGACTTGTTAAAAAATAATCATGAAGAGAAACAAGTTTATGAAGTAACAACTAGAGGCGGTGTTTCTACCCAGGATCCTCTATATCCTGAAGGGCATCCCAAAAGAATTGAACAAGATTCTCAACGAACTAAAGAAATTAGTAGTCCTTCTAAGAAAAAGAAGAAGAAACATAAAACTGTTGTAGAATCCTCTGAACCTCTTAATGATCCTAATAGTATTTCTATTTCTGATGCTGAAACTGAAAGTGGTAATTAACATGATGAAGATAATGATAAGAATGATGCTCCTGATAAAGAAGAAATTGAGAAAGAACCTGAAAAGCATGATAAAAATAAGAAGTACACTAAAGAAGATTTTATTACAAAGAAACATGGTAATGAAAGAGAACCTTGGGTTCAAAAGCAAATGCCTTTTCCTGCTAAGAAACTAAAATCAAAGGAGGAGGAACATTATAATAAATTTTGTGATTGGATGAAACCTTTATTTTTGCAAATCCCTTTGACTGATGCTATTAAATTGCCTCCTTATTCAAAGTATATGAAAGATATTGTCTCTAACAAAAGGAAAATTCCCAATGAGGAGATTTCCACTATGCTCGCTAATTACTCCTTCAATGGTAAGGTTCCAAAGAAGTTGGGAGACCCAGGTATACCGACTATTCCTTGTTCCATCAAGAATAATTATGTTAGAACTGCTCTATGTGATTTGGGAGCAGGTGTTAGTGTAATGCCTTTTTCTCTTTACAAGAGACTTGATTTAGATAAGTTGATACCAACTGATATATCTTTGCAAATGGCTGATAAATCTACCTGCTATTCCTGTTGGTGTATGTGAAAATGTTCCTGTTCAAGTTACTCAACATTGCTTGATATTAACTGATTTTGTTGTGTTGGAAATGCCTGAAGATGATAATATGTCCATTATTCTTGGGAGACCCTTTCTTAATACTGCAGGGGCTGTTATTGATTGCAATAAAGGCAAGGTTACTTTCAATGTTGATGACAAGGAACATACTGTCTATTTTCCCAAGAGGATTGATAAAGTATATGGAGTTAATACAATTTTTAATGTGAAAACTATCAAAGTGGGATCCATTGATTGTCCTATATATGAGCCTAAAGAAGAATATCAAACTCTTGTGATTGGATCCATATCAATTCAATATAAGGTAACATGATTGATTTGAGGTTTATTTCTTCTTATGTCATATAAAATTTATTTGGTAGCAAGACTTGATCAACCTTGTTAACAAGTATATTTTAATGCATAAGAGAGCTAAACAACATTTCTTTCTTCCTTCCTTCCTCCACTTGCTTTACTTGCTGTAGCACTTTTTGTTTTGCAATATGCTTTAGTTGTTTAAGATTTTGGAAATCATTTTCCTGCGCAGTAATAATTAATTTAACACCCAGAAATGTGCATTTTTCGAATTTCTCAAAAATTTACAAAAATTATACTGGTAGTCTTATTTTTCGAAGGAGCACCTGGGAGCACCCGGGGATGACCAGTGGGGCACCCCAGGGTGGCACCCCACAGGCCGGCGCGGCAAGGGGGGCTCGCCACCCTGGTGTGTGGGCCCCTCCTTGCCCCACTTCGTCATCTCTTTCACTCATTGCACTCTCTCTCCCGAAAAAACTCGTACTCACTTTTCTCACTCGCGTTTCTGCTCAAGAACTCGTGATTTCTCGATATCTTTGCTCAGCCCAGATTTCTGTCTGAAATTTGGCACATTTGCTCTCCGGTATGTGACTCCTTTGATTGTCCAATTAGAATTTTGTTTGGTTAAGTATATATTGAATATTTTGCTGCTGTAGGTAACATGTTTAGTGAGCTTGCATGCTTGTTCTAAGTGGTAGAAACTATTTTTGATGCATGTTTAGTACTCTAGCAAGTTCCTATAGTAGTTCCCCTCAATTATACACCTTGAAATCAAATTTTATAATGATTGTTGAAAAATTTCAGAAAAGGAAAATGAACAACTACAACTTTGGAGAGGTGTTCGAAGGAGAGACGACGAGCACGGGGAGGCCCTCGAGGGCATCCACTCGGATTAGACGATCCTATAATGAGGACGTGATTGCACCAAGCTTCGATGAGGGCAATGGAGACCCTAATGCTTCATCTTTTCCATGTTATGAATTTTTGAGCAATGCAGGGTTGTTGGATGATTTCTTGACTCTCGTCAGAAAGGCGGGTTTAACCGCCTATATGGAGGATGAGAGGAAGCAATACTACATGCTTACTAAAATCTTTGTGGAGAGCTTCAAGTTCAACAACAAGCACTTCAACCCGACGGTTGCATTCAAGATCTATGGTAATCCTGTCACTATGAAGTTGAAGGATTTTTGTGCTGCATTGGGTATTGCCCCTGCAGGTACAGCGAGGAAGATTGAGGACAACCCCAGGGTTTTGCTGGAGCTCTATCGAGAAATTACAAATGATGATTGCCGCACCATTCAGCGTGGCAAGATAAGAAACATTCAACTCCCCGCCATTAAGTATTTTGCTTATTACCTTGCTACTAGCATTCTTGGTAGGGAGAACACTAGTAATATTTCTAGTTACCATCTTGCTTTCTTAATTGCTGCACTCACTGGGGAGACACCTTATCATCTTGGTTCTGTGATTGCTCGCCGTTTGTCTAACAAGGGGCCTATTTATGGGGGAATAATTGCATCGCGTATTTTGGCACGTCTAGATCTCCCTCTTGACCCTACTGATGTAGAAATACCACCTGTTAAGTTAGATATTGCTGCTATGAAGAGTCACCAATTTGTTACAATTGACTCTAGTATGGATAATATTGTTTATAGAATGTTATTTGCTGACGGGGATGAGAGGGAAGTCCTCTTGCCCCAAACAGATTTGTTCAGTATTGGCAGGAAACCATGGTCGCGCTCTAAGGAGGAGGTGGATGAGCAACTGAAGATACAAGGCTTCCACCAGCAACATGACTCCGAGGACGCCGAGCCCTCCTACGACTACACCGTCACGTACCCTGTTGCTTCTTCAAGCACATACCTAGAACCGGGTCGTTCTTCGTCATACTACGGAGACACCACTTCATGGGGACCGTGAATGAACTCCACTTAGGCCAAAAGCCTAAGCTTGGGGGAGGTATACCGGCATCACTCATTCTTTGCATATTATGTTTGCTGGATACTTGTACATACTTGTTTAGTTTCTTAGAGTGGTCTTCTAATGAGAGGGAGATGATATTTGGGGAAGTGCTGTCCAAAAACAGATTCTGTTACAAAAAAAATCGTACGCACAGCCAGAACGTTATTTTGAGTTGAAAATTTTTGAGCATGTGCCCCAGGTTGTTATCTAACTTTCATTAGTTGAACACTTTTTTAGCTGAGCAATGGAAGATTTTTTTTAATTTCGATTTCTGTACTGCTGTCAGGTTTTTTTCTGCCATCCTGCTTTTCTGTGTTTCTTTTAGTTTGCATTCTCTTGTTTTCGCTTTGTTTCTTTCCTAAAACACAAAAAGACCAAAAATATTTCTGTTGTTTCTCTTCACCATTTGTTTATTTGGTTCTTTGCTCTTATTTTACTTTATTTGCTATCGTTAGTTTGCTATGAGAAAATCCAAAAAGATTTTGCTTTGTTTTCTTGTTTCCTTTTGTTCTTGTTTCTAACCCGAAAACACCAAAAATATTTGTTGTTCTTCTTTGGTTTTGTAAAGTTCATTAGGGAGTTCAGAGGTCTCCGGTGGTTGGAGCTTGGTTTCATTTCATATTATTATTCAAGCTGCACAAGTGAAAGGCAATAATGACGATCTACGGCAATTTGACTGTGGTGAGAGGCTGGTATGAACTCTATTTGTTTTCATTTTTGTACATATACTCATCCATGTGAGCATGCTTAGTTGGTTCATATGAGGTATATGTCATTTAATGAAAGTCTAGTAGTTTACGATCTCTCATAATTAGTTCCAATTTATTAATAATGAGTAGCATGTCATGGATATTTGCTTGCATTGTTTTATTCATAGATCGGTATGACATTGTGGTATCCTCCTCTGAATAATTCACTTGAATCGACTTGGCACATGCTCACGCATGCATATGACTAAACAAAAGTCAATTAAGCCTCGCTGATCTACTTTGCTTCAGAGTTCTTGTATCACTTTTATGCCTCCGTTAATTTTATTTTGTCGCAAGCATGATTATGACAGTTATTGCTCTCTTGATTGTCGCTTCCCAGTCTATTGCTAGCCTCCACTTGTACTGAGCGGGAACGCTGCTCGTGCTTCCAAACACCTAAAAACCAAGTTATTCCAAAGTGTCCACCATAAATACCTATGCATGGAATTTCAAACCATTCCAAGTAAATTCTCATGTGCTACCTTTAAACCTTCAAACTACTTCTCAATTTGTGTTAATGTTTTATAGCTCATGAGGAAATGTGTGGTGTTTTATCTTTCAACCTTGTCATTTACTCTGGACAGACTTTCACCAATGGACTAGTGGCACATCCGCTTATCCAATAATTTGCAAAAAGCAGCAACGGGGTTCCCAGCCCCAATTAATCAACCTTCATTAATAATTCTCTTCACGTGTTTTGCTCTGATTCATCAGTAAGCAACTTAACCTGCAAATAGACACTTCCCCATGGTATGTGAATGTTGGAAGGCACCCGAGGACTCGGTTAGCCATGGCTTGTGTAAGCAAAGGTTGGGGGAGTGTCATCCATAATGAAACTAAAATACATGTGTAAACAAAAGAGAAGAGGGATGATCTACCTTGCTGGTAGAGATAACGTCCTTCATGGGAGCCGCTCTTGAGAGTATGGTTGGCGAGGTGGTTAGAGTACCCACTATCATTCGTTGACAACAACAAACACCTCTCAAAATAATTTTACTTCTGTTTTGAAAATGAAAAGCTCTAGCACATGTTAATCCCTGCTTCCCTCTGCGAAGGGTCAATCTTTTACTTTTATGTTGAGTCACCATCCTTTCTTTGAGCACCTTCTTGAGAGCATGACTGTCATTCTTAGTATAATATGCTTGTCCCAAAATATGATTAGCTGTGGTATGACTTTGATGCTTTTATCTTTGACAAATTTACTTCTAGTCTTTCTATGAACTTCAGAGGTGCCTGGGCATTTATGTTTTGCTACAAATACAGGCAAGCGAGATACCACTTTATCATATCCTTCTATGAACATTGCAATCCTGCTTATTGAAGTGCTTCATGATGCTTGTTATTAGTTTGTTGGTATCTCTTTTATGATTGACACAGTTACTAGATGACTTTATTTGCATGTACCTTATTATGAATTGCTTAAGCACTTGCCATATCATGAGAATATTTACATCATATGAACAAATGTGTTCGTGAAAGTTCTTTTATCGCACTCAGTTGTTAACTGAATTGCTTGAGGACAAGCAATAAGCTAAGCTTGGGGGGAGTTGATACGTCCAAAACGTATCTACTTTCCCGAACACTTTTGCTATTGTTTTGCCTCTAATTTGTGTATTTTGGATGCAACTAACACGGACTAACGCTGTTTTCAGCAGAATTGCTCTGGTGTCTCGTTTTTGTGCAGAAATCCAACTTTCGGGAAAATCCTCGGAATTTATGCGAAAGGCCCTATTTTCCCAGACGGAGCCAGAAGGGCAAGCCAGGTGGGGGCCCGAGGCCCCCACACACTAGGCCGGTGCGGCCTGGGGGGGCGCCGCCTTGTTGTGTGGGCGCCTCGGCGGCCCCCCGACGCTCTCCTCTAGACTATATACGTCTTTCGACCTAAAAACGCCAGGGGGTAAGTCGATATTTCCAGAGACCATCCAGTACGCCGCCGCCATCGCGAAACTCCGCCTCGGGACCAGAAACTCCGTTCTGGCACTCCGCCGGGACGGGGAATTGGAGGGGATCTTCACCGCCATCACCACCGACGCCTCTCCATCGACCAGCCATGTTTCCCCCATCCATGTGTGAGTAATTCCCCCGCTGTAGGCTGAAGGGGATGGTAGGGATTGGATGAGATTGATCATGTAATAGTCACAAGATTGTTAGGGCATGGTGCCTAGTATCCGTAGATGTCACTTTTATGATATTGTTGCAACTTGTTATGCTTAATGCTTGTCACTAGGGCCCGAGTGCCATGATCTCAGATCTGAACATGTTATTGTTTCATCATGATATGCATTGTTTTATGATCTTACCTGCAAGTTGTATACACACGTTGCTGTCCGGAACCCGAGGCCCCAAAGTGACATAAATTGGGACAACCGGAGGGGAAGGCGGTGATGTGAGGATCACATGTGTTCACGGAGTGTTAATGCTTTGCTCCGGTACTCTATTAAAAGGAGTACCTTAATTTCCAGTAGTTTCCCTAGAGGCTGCCACCGGCTGGTAGGACAAAAGATGTTGTGCAAGTTTCTCATTGCGAGCACGTACGACTATATATGGAACACATGCCTATTGATTGATTAGTACTTGGATACCGCTTTATTATTACTGCAAATGCCCTGATACGTCTCCAACGTATCGATAATTTCTTATGTTCCATGCTACTTTATTGATGATACCTACATGTTTTATGCACATTATATATTATGCATTTTCGGAACTAACCTATTAACAAGATGCCGAAGAGCCAGTTGTTGTTTTCTGCTGTTTTTGGTTTCAGAAATCCTAGTAAGGAAATATTCTCGGAATTGGACGAAATCACCGCCCGGGTCCTATTTTGCACGGAGCTTCCAGAAGACCGAAGAGATAACGAAGTGCGACGAGGCGCCGCCACCATAGGGCCGCGCGGCCAGGGGGCCCGCGCCGCCTATGGTGTGGGCCCCTCGTCAGCCCTGACCTACCCTTCCGCCTACTTAAAGCCTCCGTCGCGAAAACCCCAGAGCCACGATACGGAAAACCTTCCCGAGACGCCGCCGCCGCAATCCCATCTCGGGGATTCGGGAGATCGCCTCCGGCACCTGCCGAGAGAGGGGATTCATCTCCGGGACTCTTCATCGCCATGATCGCCTCCGGAGTGATGAGTGAGTAGTTCCCCTGGACTATGGGTCCATAGCAGTAGCTAGATGGTCGTCTTCTCCTAATTGTGCTTCATTGTTGGATCTTGTGAGCTGCCTAACATGATCAAGATCATCTATATGTAATTCTATATGTTGTGTTTGTCGGGATCCGATGGATAGAGAATACTATGTTATGGTGATTATCAATCTATTGTTTATGTTTTGTTTATGATCTTGCATGCTCTCCGTTATTAGTAGAGGCTCTGGCCAAGTTTTACTCTTAACTCCAAGAGGGAGTATTTATGCTCGATAGTGGGTTCATGCCTTCATTGACACCTGGGACAGTGACAGAAAGTTCTAAGGTTGTGATGTGCTGTTGCCACTAGGGATAAAACATTGATTCTATGTCTAAGGATGTAGTTGTCGATTACATTACGCACCATACTTAATGCAATTGTCTGTTGCTTTGCAACTTAATACTGAATGGGGTTCGGATGATAACCTGAAGGTGGACTTTTTAGGCATAGATGCAGTTGGATGGCGGTCTATGTACTTTGTCGTAATGCCCAATTAAATCTCACTATATTTATCATATCATGTACATGCATTGTTATGCCTTCTCTATTTGTCAATTGCCCGACTGTAATTTGTTTACCCAACATGCTTTTATCTTATGGGAGAGACACCTCTAGTGAACTGTGGACCCCGGTCCTATTCTTTACATAGCATACAATCTACTGCAATTGTGTTTTACTGTTTTCTTGCAAACAATCATCTTCCACTCGATACGCTTAATCCTTTGTTACAACAAGCCGGTGAGATTGACAACCTCACTGTTTCGTTGGGGCAAAGTACTTTGGTTTGTGTTGTGCAGATTCCACGTTGGCGCCGGAATCCCTGTTGTTGCGCCGCATCACATTTCGCCACCATCAACCTTCAACGTGCTTCTTGGCTCCCACTGGTTCGATTAAACCTTGGTTTCATACTGAGGGAAACTTGCTTCTATACGCATCATACCTTCCACTTGGGGTTCCCAACGGACGTGTGCATCTACGCGTATCAAGCTAAATTTCTGGCGCCGTTGCCGAGATCAAGACACGCTGCAAGGGAGTCTCCACTTCTCAATCTCTTTACTTTGTTTTTGTCTTGCTTTATTTGATTTACTACTTTGTTTGCTGCACCTAAACAAAACACAAAAAATTAGTTGCTAGCTTTACTTTATTTACTGTCTTGCTCACTATATCAAAAACACAAAAAATTAGTTACTTGCATTTACTTTATCTAGTTTGTTTTATTTCTGTTGCTAAAATGAATACCCCTGAAAATACTAAGTTGTGTGACTTCACAAATGCAAATAATAATGATTTCCTATGCACACCTATTGCTCCACCTGCTACTACAGCAGAATTCTTTGAAATTAAACCTGCTTTACTGAACTTGGTTATGAGAGATCAATTTTCTGGTGTTAGTTCTGATGATGCTGCTGCCCATCTCAATAATTTTGTTGAACTTTGTGAAATGCAAAAGTATAAGGATGTAGATGGTGATATTATTAAATTGAAAGTGTTTCCTTTCTCATTAAGAGGAAGAGCTAAAGATTGGTTGCTATCTTTGCCTAAGAATAGTATTGATTCATGGACTAAATGTAAGGATGCTTTTATTGGTAGATATTATCCTCCCGCTAAAATTATATCTTTGAGAAGTAGCATAATGAATTTTAAGCAATTAGATACTGAACATGTTGCTCAAGCATGGGAGAGAATGAAAACTTTGGTAAAGAATTGCCCAACCCATGGACCGACTACTTGGATGATCATCCAAACCTTCTATGCAGGACTAAATTTTTCTTCGCGGAATTTATTGGATTCAGCTGCTGGAGGTACCTTTATGTCCATCACTTTGGGGCGGCTACAAAACTTCTTGATGATATGATGATAAATTACTCTGAATGGCACACGGAAAGAGCTCCACAAGGTAAGAAGGTAAATTCTGTTGAAGAAACCTCTTCCTTGAGTGATAAGATTGATGTGATTATGTCTATGCTTGTGAATGGTAGATCTAATGTTGATCCAAATAATGTTCCTTTAGCTTCATTGGTTGCTCAAGAAGAAAATGTTGATGTGAATTTCATTAAAAATAATAATTTCAACAACAATGCTTATAGGAACAACTCTGGTAATAACTATAGGCCATATCCTTCTGCTAATGGTAATGGTTATGGTAATTCTTATGGGAATTCTTACAATAATAATAGGAGTGTACCCTCTGGTCTTGAAGCTATGCTTAAAGAATTTATTAGTACACAAACTGCTTTTAACAAATCTGTTGAGGAAAAGCTTGATAAAATTGATACTATTGCTTCTAGAGTTGATAGACTTGCCTCTGATGTTAATCTTTTAAAATTGAAAGTTATGCCTAATAATGATATTGATAATAAGATTACTACTACAGCAAATGCCATCCAAGTTAGAATTAATGAGAATATAAGATTAATGGCTGAACTGCGTGCTAGGTGGGATAGAGAAGAAAATGAAAAACTAGCTAAAGAGAATAATGTAGCTAAAGTTTGGACTATTACCACTACTAGTAATGCTAATTCCTCACATGTTGCTGCACCTCCTACTATCAATGGTAAAATAATTGGTGTTGGCAATGTTTCTACTTCTAGTGCAAAGCGTACAAAACTGCCTGAAATTACTGCTGAAACTGCTTGTGATAAAACTGCTAAAATTTTTTCCAACCTTGAGAACAATGATCCCATTGCTGTAGCTCATAATGATTTAGATTTTGATGATTGCCACATCTCTGAAGTTATAAAGTTCTTACAAAAACTTGCTAAAAGTCCTAATGCTAGTGCTATAAATTTAGCCTTTACAAAACATATTACAAATGCTCTCATAAAAGCTAGAGAAGAGAAACTAAAACTTGAAACTTCTATTCCTAGAAAGTTAGAAGATGGTTGGAAGCCCATCATTAAAATGAAATTCAATGACTTTGAATGTAATGCTTTATGTGATCTTGGTGCAAGTATTTCGTTATGCCTAAAAAGATTTATGATATGCTTGACTTGCCACCATTGAAGAATTGTTATTTGGATGTTAATCTTGCCGATAATGTTAAAAAGAAACCTTTGGGGAGGATTGATAATGTGCACATTACGGTTAACAATAACCTTGTCCCCGTTGATTTTGTTGTTTTGGATATCGAATGCAATGCATCTTGTCATATTGTGTTGGGAAGACCTTTTCTTCGAACTGTTGGTGCTGTTATTGATATGAGGGAAGGTAATATTAAATATCAATTTCCTTTCAAGAAAGGTATGGAACACTTACCTAGAAAGAGAATGAAGTTGCCTTTTGATTCTATTATTAGAACAAGTTATGATGTTGATGCTTCTACTCTCGATGTTACTTGATTTGCACTTTCTGCGCCTAGCTGAAAGGCGTTAAAGAAAAGCGCTTATGGGAGACAACCCATGTTTTTACTACAGCAATTTTTGTTTTGTTGAGTCTTGGAAGTTGTTTACTACTGTAGCAACCTCTCCTTATCATGTTTTTGTGCCAAGTAAAGTTTCTATGTCAAAGTTGATGTTATATTTGGGATCGCTGCGCAGAAACAGCATTGCTGTCTGTCACGAATCTGGGCACAGGCCTCTGTAGAAAATTCGAAAAAAATCTGCCAATTTACGAGCGTGATCCTCAGATATGTACGCAACTTTCATTAGTTTTGAGTTTTTCCATTTGAGCAAGTCTGGTGCCATCTTTAAATTCGTCTTTACGGACTGTTCTGTTTTTGACAGATTCTGCCTTTTATTTCGCATTGCCTCTTTTGCTATGTTGGATTTATTTCTTTGATCCATTAATGTCCAGTAGCTTTATGCAATGTCCAGAAGTGTAAAGAATGTTTGTGTCACCTCTGAATGTGTGAATTATTAATTGTGCACTAACCCTCTAATGAGTTTGCTTGAAGTTTGGTGTGAAGGAAGTTTTCAAGGGTCAAGAGAGGAGTATGATATACTATGATCAAGAGGAGTGAAAGCTCTAAGCTTGGGGATGCCCCGTGGTTCACCCTGCATATTTTAAGAATACTCAAGCGTCTAAGCTTGGGGATGCCCAAGGCATCCCCTTCTTCATCGACAACATCATCGGGTTCCTCCCCTGAAACTATATTTTTATTGAGTCACATCTTGTGTTCTTTACTTGGAGCGTCGGTTTTTTTGTTTTTGTTTTTGTTTGAATAAAATGTATCCTAGCATTCACTTTGTGGGAGAGAGACACGCTCCGCTGTTGCATATGGACAAATATGTCCTTAGGCTTTACTCATAATGTTCAAGGCGAAGTTTCTTCTTCGTTAAATTGTTATATGGTTGGAATTGGAAAATGCTACATGTAGTAATTCTAAAATGTCTTGGATAATGTGATACTTGGCAATTGTTGTGCTCATGTTTAAGCTCTTGCATCATATGCTTTGCACCCATTAATGAAGAAATACATAGAGCTTGCTAAAATTTGATTTGCATATTTGGTCTCTCTAAGGTCTAGATAATATCTAGTATTGAGTTTTGAACAACAAGGAAGACGGTGTAGAGTCTTATAATGTTTACAATATGTCTTTTATGTGAGTTTTGCTGCACCGGTTCATCCTTGAGTTTGCTTCAAATAACCTTGCTAGCCTAAACCTTGTATCGAGAGGGAATACTTCTCATGCATCCAAAATCCTTGAGTCAACTACTATGCCATTTGTGTCCACCATACCTACCTACTACATGGTATTTCTCCGCCATTCCAAAGTAAATTGCTTGAGTGCTACCTTTAAAATTCCATCATTCACCTTTGCAATATATAGCTCATGGGACAAAATAGCCTTAAAAACTATCGTAGTATTGAATATGTACTTATGCACTTTATCTTTTATTAAGTTGCTTGTTGTGCGATAACCATGCTTCTGGGAACGCCATCAACTATTGTTGAATATCATGTGAGTTGCTATGCATGTCCGTCTTGTCTGAAGGATCTATCACTTTAGTGGTTGGAGCATGCAAAATTGTTAGAGAAGAACATTGGGCCGCTAACTAAAGCCATGAATCATGGTTGAAGTTTCAGTTTTGGACATATATCCTCAATCTCATATGAGAATAATAATTGTTGCTACATGCTTATGCATTTAAGAGGAGTCCATTATCTGTTGTCCATGTTGTCCCGGTATGGATGTCTAAGTTGAGAATAATCAAAAGCGAGAAATCCAAAATGCGAGCATTCTCCTTAGACCTTTGTACAGGCGGCATGGAGGTACCCCTTTGTGACACTTGGTTGAAACATGGCATGCAAAGATCCGGTAGTCCAAGCTAAGTAGGACGAGGTGCGGGCACTATTAGTATACTATGCATGAGGCTTCCAACTTGTAAGATATAATTTACATAACTCATATGCTTTATTACTATCGTTGACAAAATTGTTTCATGTTTTCAAAATAAAAGCTCTAGCACAAATACAGCAATCAATGCTTTCCTCTTTGAAGGACCTTTCTTTTACTTTTATTGTTGAGTCAGTTTACCTATCTCCCTCCACCTAAGAAGCAAACACTTGTGTGAACTGTGCATTGATTCCTACATATTTGCATATTGCACTTGTTATATTACTTTATGTTGACACTATCCATGAGATATACATGTTATAAGTTGAAAGCAACCGCTGAAACTTAATCTTCCTTTGTGTTGCTTCAACACCTTTACTTTGATTTATTGCTTTATGAGTTAACTCTTATGCAAGACTTATTGATGCTTGTCTTGAAGTACTATTCATGAAAAGTCTTTGCTATATGATTTACTTGTTTACTCATGTCATTACCTTTGTTTTGATCGCTGCATTCATTACATATGTTTACAAATAGTATGATCAAGATTATGATGGCATGTCACTTCAGAAATTATCTTTGTTATCGTTTTACCTGCTCGGGACGAGCAGAACTAAGCTTGGGGATGCTGATACGTCTCCAACGTATCGATAATTTCTTATGTTCCATGCTACTTTATTGATGATACCTACATGTTTTATGCACATTATATGTCGTATTTACGCATTTTAAGAACTAACCTATTAACAAGATGTGAAGACCATTGCTGTTCTGCTGTTTTGGTTTTTGAAATCCTAGTAAGGAAATATTCTCGGAATTGGACGAAATCACCGCCTTGGTCCCTATTTTTGCACGGAGCTTCGAGAAGACCGAAGAGATAACGAAGTGGGGCGACGAGGCGCCGCCACCATAGGCCGCGCGGCCGGGGGGCGCCGCCCTATGGTGTGGGCCCTCGTCAGCCCCCGACCTACCCTTCCGCCTACTTAAAGCCTCCGTCGCGAAACCCCCGAGAGAGCCACGATACG
Source organism: Lolium multiflorum (assembly GCA_030979885.1). NCBI lineage: Eukaryota > Viridiplantae > Streptophyta > Magnoliopsida > Poales > Poaceae > Lolium > Lolium multiflorum. Next base: position 81,457,240 of record CM061749.1, read on the forward strand.
GAAAACCTTCCGGAGACGCCGCCGCCGCGAATCCCATCTCGGGGATTCAGAGATCGCCTCGGCACCCTGCGGAGAGGGGATTCATCTCCTGAGGACTCTTCATCGCCATGATCGCCTCGGAGTGATGAGTGAGTAGTTCACCCCTGTACTATGGGTCCATAGCAGTAGCTAGATGGTCGTCTTCTCCTAATTGTGCTTCATTGTTGGATCTTGTGAGCTGCCTAACATGATCAAGATCATCTATATGTAATTCTATATGTTGTGTTTGTCGGGATCCGATGGATAGAGAATACTATGTTATGGTGATTATCAATCTATTGTTTATGTGTTGTTTATGATCTTGCATGCTCTCCGTTATTAGTAGAGGCTCTGGCCAAGTTTGTACTCTTAACTCCAAGAGGGAGTATTTATGCTCGATAGTGGGTTCATGCCTTCATTGACACCTGGGACAGTGACAGAAAGTTCTAAGGTTGTGATGTGCTTGTTGCCACTAGGGATAAAACATTGATTCTATGTCTAAGGATGTAGTTTGTCGATTACATTACGCACCATACTTAATGCAATTGTTTGTTGCTTTGCAACTTAATACTGAATGGGGTTCGGATGATAACCTGAAGGTGGACTTTTTAGGCATAGATGCAGTTGGATGGCGGTCTATGTACTTTGTCGTAATGCCCAATTAAATCTCACTATATTTATCATATCATGTACATGCATTGTTATGCCCTTCTCTATTTGTCAATTGCCCGAATGTAATTTGTTTACCCAACATGCTTTTATCTTATGGGAGAGACACCTCTAGTGAATGTGGACCCGGTCCTATTCTTTACATAGCATACAATCTGCAATTGTTTTATTGTTTTCTTGCAAACAATCATCTTCCACTCGATACGCTTAATCCTTTGTTACAACAAGCCGGTGAGATTGACAACCTCACTGTTTCGTTGGGGCAAAGTACTTTGGTTTTGTTGTGCAGATTCCACGTTGGCGCCGGAATCCCTGTTGTTGCGGCGCATCACATTTCGCCACCATCAACCTTCAACGTGCTTCTTGGCTCCTACTGGTTCGATTAAACCTTGGTTTCATACTGAGGGAAACTTGCTTCTATACCCATCATACCTTCCACTTGGGGTTCCCAACGGACGTGTGCATCTACGCGTATCACCTACCATGATTGTTATATGAATTCTCTCATCCATGCAACGCCCGTTCATCCGTCCCTGTGCCTACAGTATTTTAATCCTGCTGTTTACTATAATCACTACTGCTGTCTTTATTTCACGCTGTTATTTCACTATTCCTACTGTTATAAAACTGTTGCTACTGATAAACTCTTGCGAGCAAGTCTGTTTCCAGGTGCAATGAATTGACAACTCAGTTGTTAAGGCTTACAAGTATTCTTTGTCTCCCCTGTGTCGAATCAATAAATTGGGTAATACTTCCCTCGAAGTTGCGATCCCCTATACTTGTGGGTCATCACCTACTGAGCGACAATGGCGTTGGCCACTGCTTGCTCAAACTCAGTAATACACTCATCGAGCGTGTCGTCAGCCTCGATGAGACCCCTCCTCACAACGGCCTCATGAAAGGTATTACATAGCACATAGTTCACTGTTTTTAGGTCTTTAAAGGACTTCAAGCCTCGTAAGAGCTTTAGAATCACCCTCATAAACTATCCCCCCCTCTGCATCATCGACACTGACACGATTCGACCTATTTAGTAACCTCTTTCCCTTTTTTGCCATGTGAACCTTCCCATAAAGTTCTTGTACTGAATATATTGAGCCCACACTTGCTCATGGTTAGCCACAAAATACTCCATCATCATAGACTTTGATGTGTTATCACTTGCCACGACGTCATTTAGATTCTCTCTTGAATGTGGCCATGTGCATTCCGGGATATGTAGCGACAATCGCAGATGCAAAGTGTGGTTCTCATAGAGGACGAAGCCAAACATCCTCCACATCGCCTCCATTGGAGTAACCTACCTCGCGTTAATGAACCTCTTGATCTTGTCTATGTTAACTTTGGCGCCGGGTTGGTAGATGACAAGGGATTAACTTGCCAATGCCTACAGATTGTAGACTAGGGTTTTGTTAGAAGTAGAGGGCAAGTAGATCTCGAAGGTTTCAGCCGAAAAGTACTCGCTGATTATAAAACTAGGGTTCTGTTGACACTAGATTCGATCCTTTCTTTGTCCCTCGACTCCCCTTATATAGGAGGTGGAGCCGAGGGATTCGTATACACAAGTTACAGGGAGGGTTTCTCACCCGTCCCGTGAAATTACAAGTCTCTATATTTCCTAATACAACTCTATCTTTCCTTAACACTAATTGGGCCTCCGATCTTTGTATTATTCGACTTGTGGGCTTTCAGTAAACCCTGGGTACCATCTTCGGCAGGCCCATTGGGGATGCCTATGTCAGTAGCCCCCGAGATTTTGCTTGAATCGAAGAATCAAGAAAAATCTCCAACTTTAATCATTCAATAATCTTGTCGAATTTATCGCATATCTTTTGGATACGCAAATACTATATTGTACATGGATAATGGTAGTTGGGGCTAGTTCATCTGACGGATCAGGTACTAGTTAACTGCTCTAGTGGCAATCCGCAAAAACCTACTTCAAGATCACGTCCCTGGACATGATCTCGGGATACTGGTGTAAACTTCGACAGGTGCCGCTTAAGGTCTTACCATTCTGTCGAGTCCCAGTCATATTTTATCGGGTACCTAACGCGTCGGTTTTTCTTCATCTGTTGATACGGAAAAAGTAGCAAACCGCCGTCAGAGACGGTGCCACGCCGCTCAGAACGGATCTGGGGTCTTACCTTCGCAAAGTTTTGCGGCATTCAGAGATTATTCGCGACTTTTAGCGCTCTGAGAATATATTGTCGAGTGTTTTTCGGCTGTTGGAATAGCACATTTTATTGAGTCATATTTTATGACTTACTTTGACTTCCCGATGGGAGTATATGTAGAGTTATCTGTATAACTCGAAATATACTCACTTCTTTTTCTTTCTCTATATTTTTGTATAATTTCATCGGGCACGCAAACAGCGTTCCCGATGGGAGTAGCCCCGAGGCTACAGCCAAGGACTTGTGCTTGGTTGTAGGCTCAACAGATTAATATCTTCTGTCGCTATATTGTTATTTCCTCTCGAGCTTTTCACATTTATCGGGTGCGCGACCAGCGCTCCCGATGGGAGTAGCCCCCGAGGCTATGAACAAATGCTTGCATTTGGTCATAGGCTCTCGCCATTTCTATTTTGTCATACTCGAATTTTTCTTTTTTCCAAAGTAGCCCCGAGCATTTGGGCAAAAACTTGTATTTGATCAAAGGCTCTCGAAAAAATCAATAATCTTTTGCTGTCGACGTTCTTATCAAGCCTCATAGTCGAGTTTTTCTCTTGCCAAGGTGACATCATTGCTGACGATAACCACGATCACTGTATCGGGAACAGGCGAGAACTGCTCTCTCTGACTCATGGGCCCAAATTTCCTATCAAATAGACACGTCGTGCAAGTGGGGGACACACGTCCTCCGCTTTTACTGGCGCACGCACTGTATCGCCTGTCCCTTCCTTTCTCAGTAAAAGTCCATTTTTACCCTTTGTCCACGTGTTCGCCATCTACCTCACAATTTCTTCATCCAACGGTTGCGTCGATTCACCGCACCGCTACTTAATGTCTCCTTCTTCTTCCTTCCGCACTTTCGCTCGCGCCGCACCTCTGCTCTTCTTCTGCAAAAATTCTCCACTGCGCCCCAGAGTTCTTTATGCTCCACCGCTCTTGCGCTTTTCTCCTCCACGCTTGTTGATGCCACCGCGGAAGCTCACCAAGCACAACGCTCCCGTTTCGAAGATGGCGATCACGGATCTGGGGAACAATGAATGGGAGAGATCCAAGATCTCCCAACAAGACATCAACCTACTGAAGAAACTTGGGATCAGCAGTAAGCAAGACTCGCTGCGCTTCCCCAAGGAAGAGAGCTATCCACGCCCTCCAATGGAGTATCGGGTCAGTTTTGTTGACCATCTCATCCGCGGTCTTTCTTCCCCCATCCATGATTTCCTGCGTGGGTTGTTTTTCATGTATGGACTGCAACTTTGATACGTCTCCAACGTATCGATAATTTCTTATGTTCCATGCTACTTTATTGATGATACCTACATGTTTTATGCACATTATATGTCATATTTATGCATTTTCTGGAACTAACCTATTAACAAGATGCCGAAGAGCCGTTCTTTTTTCTGCTGTTTTTGGTTTCAGAAATCCTAGTAAGGAAATATTCTCGGAATTGGACGAAATCACCGCCCAGGGTCCTATTTTTGCACGGAGCTTCCAAGACCGAAGAGGGAAGGAAGTGGGGCCACGAGGTGGCCACACCATAGGCGGCGCGGCCCAGGCCCTGGCCGCGCCGGCTGTGGTGTGGGCCCCTCGCGCCGCCTCTTGACCTGCTTTCGCCTACTTAAAGCCCCCGTCGCGAAACCCCCAGTACCGAGAGCCACGATACGGAAAACCTTCCCGAGACGCGCCGCCGCGAATCCCATCTCTCGGGATTCGGAGATCGCCTCGGCACCCTCCGGAGGGGATTCATCTCCCGGAGGACTCTTCATCGCCATGATTGCCTCCGGAGTGATGAGTGAGTAGTTCACCCCTGGACCATGGGTCCATAGCAGTAGCTAGATGGTCGTCTTCTCCTCATGTGCTTCATTGTTGGATCTTGTGAGCTGCCTAACATGATCAAGATCATCTATCTGTAATACTATATGTTGTGTTTGTCGGGATCCGATGGATAGAGAATACTATGTTATGGTGATTATCAATCTATTGTTTATGTGTTGTTTATGATCTTGCATGCTCTCCGTTATTAGTAGAGGCTCTGGCCAAGTTTGTACTCTTAACTCCAAGAGGGAGTATTTATGCTCGATAGTGGGTTCATGCCTTCATTGACACCTGGGACAGTGACAGAAAGTTCTAAGGTTGTGATGTGCTGTTGCCACTAGGGATAAAACATTGATTCTATGTCTAAGGATGTAGTTGTCGATTACATTACGCACCATACTTAATGCAATTGTCTGTTGCTTAGCAACTTAATACTGAATGGGGTTCGGATGATAACCTGAAGGTGGACTTTTTAGGCATAGATGCAGTTGGATGGCGGTCTATGTACTTTGTCGTAATGCCCGGATTAAATCTCACTATATTTATCATATCATGTACATGCATTGTTATGCCTTTCTCTATTTGTTAATTGCCCGACTGTAATTTGTTCACCCAACATGCTTTTATCTTATGGGAGAGACACCTCTAGTGAACTGTGGACCCCGGTCCTATTCTTTACATAGCATACAACCTACTGCAATTTTGTTTTACTATTTTCTTGCAAACAATCATCTTCCACTCGATACGCTTAATCCTTTGTTAAAGCAAGCCGGTGAGATTGACAACCTCACTGTTTCGTTGGGGCAAAGTACTTTGGTTTTGTTGTGCAGATTCCACGTTGGCGCCGGAATCCCTGTTGTTGCGCCGCATCACATTTCGCCACCATCAACCTTCAACGTGCTTCTTGGCTCCTCCTGGTTCGATTAAACCTTGGTTTCTTTCTGAGGGAAAACTTGCTACTGTGCGCATCATACCTTCCTCTTGGGGTTCCCAACGAACGTGTGAGTTACGCGCCATCAAGCTCTTTTACGGCGCCGTTGGGAGATCAAGACACGCTGCAAGGGGAGTCTCCACTTCTCAATCTCTTTACTTTGTTTTTGTCTTGCTTTATTTTATTTACTACTTTGTTTGCTGCACCTAAACAAACACAAAAAAATTAGTTGCTAGTTTTACTTTATTTACTGTCTTGCTATCTATATCAAAAACACAAAAAAATTAGTCACTTGCATTTACTTTATCTAGTTTGCTTTATTTACTGTTGCTAAAATGAATACCCTGAAAATACTAAGTTGTGTGACTTCACAAATGCAAATAATAATGATTTCCTATGCACACCTATTGCTCCACCTGCTACTACAGCAGAATTCTTTGAAATTAAACCTGCTTTACTGAACTTGGTTATGAGAGATCAATTTTCTAGTGCTAGTTCTGATGATGCTGCTGCCCATCTTAATAATTTTGTTGAACTTTGTGAAATGCAAAATTATAAAGATGTAGATGGTGATATTATTAAATTGAAAGTGTTTCCTTTCTCATTAAGAGGAAGAGCTAAAGATTGGTTGCTATCTTTGCCTAAGAATAGTATTGATTCATGGACTAAATGTAAGGATGCTTTTATTGGTAGATATTATCCTCCGCTAAAATTATATCTTTGAGAAGTAGCATAATGAATTTTAAGCAATTAGATACTGAACATGTTGCTCAAGCATGGGAGAGAATGAAAACTTTGGTAAAGAATTGCCCAACCCATGGACTGACTACTTGGATGATCATCCAAACCTTCTATGCAGGACTAAATTTTTCTTCGCGGAATTTATTGGATTCAGCTGCTGGAGGTACCTTTATGTCCATCACTTTGGGGGCGGCTACAAAACTTCTTGATGATATGATGATAAATTACTCTGAATGGCACACGGAAAGAGCTCCACAAGGTAAGAAGGTAAATTCTGTTGAAGAAACCTCTTCCTTGAGTGATAAGATTGATGTGATTATGTCTATGCTTGTGAATGGTAGATCTAATGTTGATCCAAATAATGTTCCTTTAGCTTCATTGGTTGCTCAAGAAGAAAATGTTGATGTGAATTTCATTAAAAATAATAATTTCAACAACAATGCTTATAGGAACAAGTAATAACTATAGGCCATATCCTTCTGCTAATGGTAATGGTTATGGTAATTCTTATGGGAATTCTTACAACAATAATAGGAGTGTACCCTCTGGTCTTGAAGCTATGCTTAAAGAATTTATTAGTACACAAACTGCTTTTAACAAATCTGTTGAGGAAAAGCTTGATAAAATTGATACTATTGCTTCTAGAGTTGATAGACTTGCCTCCGATGTTAATCTTTTAAAATTGAAAGTTATGCCCAATAATGATATTGATAATAAGATTACTACTACAGCAAATGCCATCCAAGTTAGAATTAATGAGAATATAAGATTAATGGCTGAACTGCGTGCTAGGTGGGATAGAGAAGAAAATGAAAAACTAGCTAAAGAGAATAATGTAGCTAAAGTTTGGACTATTACCACCACTAGTAATGCTAATTCTTCACATGTTGCTGCACCTCCTACTATCAATGGTAAAATAATTGGTGTTGGCAATGTTTCTACTCCTAGTGCAAAGCGTACAAAACTGCCTGAAATTGCTAAAACTGCTGAAACTGCTTGTGATAAAACTGCTGAAATTTTTTCCAACCTTGGGAACAATGATCCCATTGTTGTAGCTCATAATGATTTAGATTTTGATGATTGCCACATCTCTGAAGTTATAAAGTTCTTACAAAAACTTGCTAAAAGTCCTAATGCTAGTGCTATAAATTTAGCCTTTACAAAACATATTACAAATGCTCTTATAAAAGCTAGAGAAGAGAAACTAAAACTTGAAACTTCTATTCCTAGAAAGTTAGAAGATGGTTGGGAGCCCATCATTAAAATGAAATTCAATGACTTTGAATGTAATGCTTTATGTGATCTTGGTGCAAGTATTTCTGTTATGCCTAAAAAGATTTATGATATGCTTGACTTGCCACCATTGAAGAATTGTTATTTGGATGTTAATCTTGCCGATAATGTTAAAAAGAAACCTTTGGGGAGGATTGATAATGTGCGCATTACGGTTAACAATAACCTTGTCCCCGTTGATTTTGTTGTCTTGGATATCGAATGCAATGCATCTTGTCCTATTGTGTTGGGAAGACCTTTTCTTCGAACCGTTGGTGCTGTTATTGATATGAGGGAAGGTAATATTAAATATCAATTTCCTCTCAAGAAAGGTATGGAACACTTCCCTAGAAAGAGAATGAAGTTGCCTTTTGATTCTATTATTAGAACAAGTTATGATGTTGATGCTTCTACTCTCGATGTTACTTGATTTGCACTTTCTGCGCCTAGCTGAAAGGCGTTAAAGAAAAGCGCTTATGGGAGACAACCCATGTTTTTACTACAGTACTTTGTTTTATATTTGAGTCTTGGAAGTTGTTTACTACTGTAGCAACCTCTCCTTATCATGTTTTTGTGCCAAGTAAAGTTTCTATGTCAAAGTTGATGTTATATTTGGGATCGCTGCGCAGAAACAGCATTGCTGTCTGTCACGAATTTGGGCACAGTTCTCTGTAGAAAATTCGAAAAAAACTGCCAATTTACGAGCGTGATCCTCAGATATGTACGCAACTTTCATTAGTTTTGAGTTTTTCCATTTGAGCAAGTCTGGTGCCATCTTTAAATTCGTCTTTACGGACTGTTCTGTTTTTGACAGATTCTGCCTTTTATTTCGCATTGCCTCTTTTGCTATGTTGGATTCATTTTCTTTGATCCATTAATGTCCAGTAGCTTTATGCAATGTCCAGAAGTGTAAAGAATGATTGTGCCACCTCTGAACATGTGAATTATTAATTGTGCACTAACCCTCTAATGAGTTTGCTTGAAGTTTGGTGTGAAGGAAGTTTTCAAGGGTCAAGAGAGGAGAATGATATACTATGATCAAGAGGAGTGAAAGCTCTAAGCTTGGGGATGCCCCCGTGGTTCACCCCTGCATATTCTAAGAAGACTCAAGCGTCTAAGCTTGGGGATGCCCAAGGCATCCCCTTCTTCATCGACAACATCATCAGGTTCCTCCCCTGAAACTATATTTTTATTCAATCACATCTTGTGTTCTTTACTTGGAGCGTCGGTTTGTTTTTGTTTTTGTTTTTGTTTTTGTTTGAATAAAATGTATCCTAGCATTCACTTTGTGGGAGAGAGACACGCTCCGCTGTTGCATATGGACAAATATGTCCTTAGGCTTTACTCATAATGTTCAAGGCGAAGTTTCTTCTTCGTTAAATTGTTATATGGTTGGAATTGGAAAATGCTACATGTAGTAATTCTAAAATGTCTTGGATAATGTGATACTTGGCAATTGTTGTGCTCATGTTTAAGCTCTTGCATCATATGCTTTGCACCCATTAATGAAGAAATACATAGAGCTTGCTAAAATTTGATTTGCATATTTGGTCTCTCTAAGGTCTAGATAATATCTAGTATTGAGTTTTGAACAACAAGGAAGACGGTGTAGAGTCTTATAATGTTTACAATATGTCTTTTATGTGAGTTTTGCTGCACCGGTTCATCCTTGAGTTTGCTTCAAATAACCTTGCTAGCCTAAACCTTGTATCGAGAGGGAATACTTCTCATGCATCCAAAATCCTTGAGCCAACTACTATGCCATTTGTGTCCACCATATCTACCTACTACATGGTATTTCTCCGCCATTCCAAAGTAAATTGCTTGAGTGCTACCTTTAAAATTCCATCATTCACCTTTGCAATATATAGCTCATGGGACAAAATAGCCTTAAAAACTATCGTAGTATTGAATATGTACTTATGCATTTTATCTTTTATTAAGTTGCTTGTTGTGCGATAACCATGCTTCTGGGGAACGCCATCAACTATTGTTGAATATCATGTGAGTTGCTATGCATGTCCGTCTTGTCTGAAGGATCTATCACCTTAGTGGTTGGAGCATGCAAAATTGTTAGAGAAGAACATTGGGCCGCTAACTAAAGCCATGAATCATGGTTGAAGTTTCAGTTTTGGACATATATCCTCAATCTCATATGAGAATAATAATTGTTGCTACATGCTTATGCATTTAAGAGGAGTCCATTATCTGTTGTCCATGTTGTCCCGGTATGGATGTCTAAGTTGAGAATAATCAAAAGCGAGAAATCCAAAATGCGAGCTTTCTCCTTAGACCTTTGTACATGCGGCATGGAGGTACCCCTTTGTGACACTTGGTTGAAACATGGCATGCAAAGATCCGGTAGTCCAAGCTAAGTAGGACGAGGTGCGGGCACTATTAGTATACTATGCATGAGGCTTGCAACTTGTAAGATATAATTTACATAACTCATATGCTTTATTACTACCGTTGACAAAATTGTTTCATGTTTTCAAAATAAAAGCTCTAGCACAAATACAGCAATCGATGCTTTCCTCTTTGAAGGACCATTCTTTTACTTTTATTGTTGAGTCGGTTTACCTATCTCCCTCCACCTTAAGAAGCAAACACTTGTGTGAACTGTGCATTGATTCCTACATATTTGCATATTGCACTTGTTATATTACTTTATGTTGACAATATCCATGAGATATACATGTTATAAGTTGAAAGCAACCGCTGAAACTTAATCTTCCTTTGTGTTGCTTCAACACCTTTACTTTGATTTATTGCTTTATGAGTTAACTCTTATGCAAGACTTATTGATGCTTGTCTTGAAGTACTATTCATGAAAAGTCTTTGTCATATGATTCACTTGTTTACTCATGTCATTACCTTTGTTTTGATCGCTGCATTCATTACATATGTTTACAAATAGTATGATCAAGATTATAATGGCATGTCACTTCAGAAATTATCTTTGTTATCGTTTTACCTGCTCGGGACGAGCAGAACTAAGCTTGGGGATGCTGATACGTCTCCAACGTATCGATAATTTCTTATGTTCCATGCTACTTTATTGATGATACCTACATGTTTTATGCACATTATATGTCATATTTATGCATTTTCTGGAACTAACCTATTAACAAGATGCCGAAGAGCCAGTTGCTGTTTTCTGCTGTTTTTGGTTTCAGAAATCCTAGTAAGGAAATATTCTCGGAATTGGACGAAATCACCGCCCCGGGTCCTATTTTTGCACGGAGCTTCCAGAAGACCGAAGAGGGAAGGAAGTGGGGCCACGAGGTGGCCACACCATAGGGCGGCGCGGCCCAGGCCTTGGCCGCGCCGGCCTGTGGTGTGGGCCCCTCGCGCCGCCTTGACCTGCCCTTTCGCCTACTTAAAGCCCCGTCGCGAAACCCCGAGAGAGCCATGATACGGAAAACCTTCCAGACGCCGCCGCCGCGAATCCCATCTCGGGGATTCAGGAGATCGCCTCCGGCACCCCCGGAGAGGGGATTCATCTCCGGAGGACTCTTCATCGCCATGATCGCCTCCGGAGTGATGAGTGAGTAGTTCACCCCTGGACCATGGGTCCATAGCAGTAGCTAGATGGTCGTCTTCTCCTCATGTGCTTCATTGTTGGATCTTGTGAGCTGCCTAACATGATCAAGATCATCTATCTGTAATACTATATGTTGTGTTTGTCGGGATCCGATGGATAGAGAATACTATGTTATGGTGATTATCAATCTATTGTTTATGTGTTGTTTATGATCTTGCATGCTCTCCGTTATTAGTAGAGGCTCTGGCCAAGTTTGTACTCTTAACTCCAAGAGGGAGTATTTATGCTCGATAGTGGGTTCATGCCTTCATTGACACATGGGACAGTGACAGAAAGTTCTAAGGTTGTGATGTGCTGTTGCCACTAGGGATAAAACATTGATTCTATGTCTAAGGATGTAGTTGTCGATTACATTACGCACCATACTTAATGCAATTGTCTGTTGCTTAGCAACTTAATACTGAATGGGGTTCGGATGATAACCTGAAGGTGGACTTTTTAGGCATAGATGCAGTTGGATGGCGGTCTATGTACTTTGTCGTAATGCCCGGATTAAATCTCACTATATTTATCATATCATGTACATGCATTGTTATGCCTTTCTCTATTTATCAATTGCCCGACTGTAATTTGTTCACCCAACATGCTTTTATCTTATGGGAGAGACACCTCTAGTGAACTGTGGACCCCGGTCCTATTCTTTACATAGCATACAACCTACTGCAATTTTGTTTTACTATTTTCTTGCAAACAATCATCTTCCACTCGATACGCTTAATCCTTTGTTACAGCAAGCCGGTGAGATTGACAACCTCACTGTTTGGTTGGGGCAAAGTACTTTGGTTTTGTTGTGCAGATTCCACGTTGGCGCCGGAATCCCTGTTGTTGCGCCGCATCACATTTCGCCACCATCAACCTTCAACGTGCTTCTTGGCTCCTCCTGGTTCGATTAAACCTTGGTTTCTTTCTGAGGGAAAACTTGCTACTGTGCGCACCATACCTTCCTCTTGGGGTTCCCAACGAACGTGTGAGTTACACGCCATCAAACTTCACCATCTTACTCCCAACTCCATCCTCCACATCTCTATCTTTATCACATTGTGCGAGTCTTTCCTTGGAGTCCAGCCTAACTGGTCCCTATGGAAACGTATTTTTCTCTGTCGCCGTAATGGCTCTTCCAGCGTCGCCTATAACATAGGCGGCGTTGTGATCTGCGTCCGCCCTGACGTCGAATACTTCGACGTCAAATTCCCTGACTCAGTTCAAGGGTGGCGCAAAAAATGGTTATACATTCACGAGGAGAACCATAACTCAGTAGAAGATAATATTCCTCCGTTTGATGGTGCCGAAAAAATCTGTCGCCGCCGATCCTGGGATGCAGAGGCTACCGACGAAGAAAAAGCGGCGACAGAGGCACTGATGACACGCATCCACGAGCTCCAAAATACCCGTGGACAAGAATTGTCGGGTATCCAAATCACGGCGTACTTCCTTAGGATTAGGGTGCAGCCTCTACAAGCTCGCAAAAACCCCCTCTGGATGTATGCTGGCGATGGAGATGTAGACCGCCTGTCGACAGATTTATCGGCCAAGGACTTGGAAAAACTTGTCCGAAAGATCTCGTCGCTGAGCAAAAAAGACACCGTCCCGACATCTTGCGGTGTGACGCCGTATAGCGCCACCAACGCACTCCCGCAGGTAATATGCTATTTAGTTATGTTTATGCATTCTTTTTTCTTTTGTCTTTTTCATACTGCTTTTTCTTCTTGCTTTTCCTGATAAAGATCCATGCCGATATATTTTCTATCTTGAATAGGACCATGTGACTGCGTCGCCTCTTCCTCCCCTTCCCGAAGGTGGGGAAGTCGAAGAAAGGGCTGTTGTCACCGACGACAACCAGGGTGCGTCTCGCCCTGAGAGTGAAAACGCGGGTTCTCGAAAATCCGCGGCATCCTCTGAAAAGGACGCTGAAACCGAGGCAACCGCATCGACACACTCTCCTCCTCCAGCTGCCTCTCCGAAGAACAAGAGGAAGAGGGATGAGGTTGTTGATTCCGGCACCTCCAAAGCCGGTGCTACCCGTGCCGGAGAAACTGCACCTGGTGCTGGGAAGAGAGCTTTCGACCCTTACGAGGCTGCTCTTGTCAGTTCGTAAGTTCTTGGTGCACTATATTTGTCTGTTCTCGATACTTTTTCAAATTGCTTTCTTATCTTGTCGCTTTATTTGTTGTAGTGGCGATGAAGAGGAGGATGCTCCTATTGACGCGACTGCTCGAACGAGCACGTCCCGTACCTTAGTTGTTTCTGAAGCGCAACCCGATGCGGACGAAACTTCGCCTCCTCAGCAAGGCACTGAGCATCCAACTCCAGTTACGAGCCCCCGAGCCTCTTCACCAAAGAGAGCTAGGGTGGATCCAGCCAAGGAGCCTGCCTTGTTGATTGGTTGTTCCACGACTCCTCTAATGGAAGAAGTAAGTTGTTTCTTTTCCCTGTACTGATTTCATTGCTTTGAACTTCCCTCTCTTTATTTCTTGGTGATGTCGAACTTTTCGCTTCCTATATTGATCCTCTTTTTTATGGTCTTCTCTTCAGCCTTTCATGAAGGAGCTTATCCGCTTCGGTACCCAATTTGTCGGGTACCGTGAGTATGCCGCCAAACTTGAAGGTGTCCCCTTTTTCCTTATCTGTCTTTCTTTAACGAGTATATTATGTCGCCATGTTTTGCTGCAATGTTTCACTTGTCTTCTTATTATGGCAGAAACTCTTGCGGAGTCCAACAAACGCGCTGACGCTCTTGCTGTGAAGTTAGAGCAGAGCGAAAAGGCTCGCAAGAAGGCTGAAGCAGATGCTGCCGCTGTCGAAAGTCTTCGAAAAAGGCTTCATGACGCGGAAACTTCCTTGAGCGACAACATAGTTCAGCAGTCTGCGCGCGAGAAAGAGATTATTACTCGCCTGGAGTCGCAAAGTCGACGTTTTATTAGTAAGTGCTCAGATCCTTGCTGCTTCTTTTGTGTTGTCTTCGTCCCCTTTGACCAACTCTTTTTTACTTTATTCAGGGAGAACAAATCAAGAATATGAGCTGGAAAGCCCTGAAGGTGACCAACTCCTTGACGCGCTTTCTCTTCTTGAAATCCATGGTGATGAGGCCCGTGACGGCCTTACTGAAGCTAAGATTGGCCTGTCGCGGCTTTTCCCATATTTTTTCAAGAAGAAGGAGGAACCCGCAACTTTTGTTGCTCTCGCCAAGTGCTTCACTTCTCAAGAAAACCTTGGACTCCAACTTCGCCAAGAGGGGTTGAAAGTTGGTGTTGAAGGTACAATTGCCTTGGTTGCTGACAGCCAGCAAGAAGTCGACTGGGCAAGAGTTGGCGGCACGGAGGAGATGGAAACGAAGAGGTGGCAGTCGCTGATTAAGGCTGCCAAGCCCAACTCGAAGAAGATCCTTGCCTACCTCGGATACAATCCCACTCCTGCTCCCAGTTCGTCGAAGCCGGAGGTCAAGTAGACCACCTTGTCTTTTCCTTTTAGTTTTTACTCTCTTTTGGCGCTGTCGCCTTAGTAGATTTGGCGGCAACTGCTTCAGTGGTTCACTAGGGATCCTTCTTTTGTAATAGCCATGTACATACTTTAAGAATCAATGGAAATCTATCTTTGCTTGATGATTGATGTCGAAACTTTTATTTTCAGTTGATTTTTGACAACTATACTGCAACTCCTCGTCCTTCCGATGTTTTTCCTGCTTCGTCCTGTTTGAAGAAGACACATGTTGCTGTCGAACATATTGAAGATTCATCGAGTAAAAATTCGGCACAAGACTTGGAAGAACTTCGCCAACAACTCCAATCCACGAAGAAACAATCACTTATGATAATGGAGCAGTCTCGAAAATCTTCCGAGAGGGAAAAAATTGCACTTCAACAGGCTCAAGATGCCATAGCTGAAAAGGAAACCGCGGTTGCTGAGGCTGCTGCAGCTTCTGCTCGAGAAAATTTCATGCTTCAGCTGCTGACGGATTCTAGCTTGGATATGACAGGTGTGCTTCATTAACTTGGTCGTACTTCTTTTTTCTCTTGCTTGTCTCCTCTTTTTCTGCTGATTCTTTCAAAATAGGTTCTTTTTTGGACACTGCTGCCGAAGATGAGCGTGTTGAAGCTCGATCCAATGCGCTTCTCAGACTTGCGCGGGAACATGGTTCTAATTTTTGGGGCACACCTGATCGTACCCGCCAGATCGTCAGATTTCAAGATCGCGCGCTTCAAGTCCGCGAATTTCTCGACTTCTGTACAAGGACCTTGTCTTTAGTCTACGGCACCATGTTTCCGCGTAATAAAATGCCAGAAACCCTTCCTGCTCTGATGGAAAAATTTCGGGATGCTCCTCGAATCCATGGCTTTGTGCGGGCCCAATTAGCTGCTGGCGCAAGGTTTGCTATGATTATGATAAAAATCTGCTACCCGAAGTTAGACATGGGTCAAATTGTTCCGAAGTGCCTGGCCAAGATGGCGAAAAGGAAGAGGAACTTCGGCAAGTATGATGACATTGTGACCCCTGTTGCAGAGGACATGATGGACGAGCTTCTTCGGATGGACGCCGAATTCTTCGTGAAGGGCAGCTATGCTGAACATAGTACTCGTGCTGTAAATAATGAACGGTTGACTATAGATAATATATTGGGCAACAATTGAAAATTTATTTCCCAAGAATTGTATCTGTATTTTGTAGATATAATCTATATTGTAAAGTCACTAGATTTGTTGTTTTTCATTGTCAAGCCCCCGGGCGTTTTGGTGGCGATGTTTTCTTTTTATAATGCGAGGTTGACCCAAGGCAAAATAAATTATATTGAGTGTACTATTTTTGCAGGCGTTAGCCCCCGAGCTTTATGTTGATCACTATTTTGCATCACCGTTTTATTTTTGCGAGGTGCTTTGCACCAAGGCGAAATATTTTGCAAGTTGTATTCGTCGACATTGTGTATATATATATATTGTATCTTCTGGGTGCAAGCCCCCGAGCCTGTCGAAAAGATATATAACTCCACTATCTTTATTATATTGCAGCACCGCGAGCCCGCCTCATTAAAAACCTTTTCCGGCCCCACTCGGTGCCCCGAAAAAGGAAAAGAGTGCGTCTGAAAACTCGCGGGCGTTTCAGTACATTGTATGTTTACAAAGGAGACTATATTTTGGCTTCTAAGCGTAAAAACGCCTGAGCTGCGCCACGTTCCAAGGATTTGGCTCAGCGCTTTGATACGTCTCCAACGTATCGATAATTTCTTATGTTCCATGCTACTTTATTGATGATACCTACATGTTTTATACACATTATATGTCATTATTATGCATTTTCGGAACTAACCTATTAACAAGATGCGAAGTGCCGGTTCTGTTTCTGCTGTTTTGGTTTCGAAATCTAGTAACGAAATATTCTCGGAATTGGACGAAATCAACGCCCGGGTTCCTATTTTTCCACGAAGCTTCCAACACCGAAGGACCGAAGGGGGCCACGGGCACGGACCATAGGCCGGCGCGGCTGGGTGTGGCCCGCGCCACCCTATGGTGTCGCCGCCTCTTCGACCCTCCGACGCCGCCTTTCGCCTATATAAAGCCCCTGCATCGAAAACCCTTACGGAGGAAGCCACGGCACGCAAACCTTCCGAGCCGCCGCCATCGAAGCCAAGATGGGGACAGGAGTCTGTTCGGCACCTGCGGACGGGAAGTGCCCCAGGCTTCTCCATCGACACCGCTGCCATCTCCACCGCCATCTTCATCACCGCTGCTGCTCCCATGAAGAGGGAGTAGTTCTCCATCGAGGCTCGGGGCTGTACCGGTAGCTATGTGGTTCATCTCTCTCCTATGTACTTCAATACAATAATCTCATGAGCTGCCTTACATGATTGAGATCCATATGATGATGCTTGTAATCTAGATGTCATTATGCTAGTCAAGTGAGTTTTACTTATGTGATCTCCGGAGACTCCTTGTCCCACGTGTGTAAAGGTGACAGTGTGTGCACCGTGTGGGTCTCTTAGGCTATATTTCACAGAATACTTATTCACTGTTATGAATGGCATAGTGAAGTGCTTATTTATATCTCTTTATGATTGCAATGTGTTTTGTATCACAATTTATCTATGTGCTACTCTAGCAATGTTATTAAAGTAGTTTTATTCCTCCTACACGGTGTAATGGTGACAGTGTGTGCATCCGTGTTAGTACTTGGTTTATGCTATGATCATGATCTCTTGTAGATTGCGAAGTTAACTATTGCTATGATAGTATTGATGTGTATTATTCCTCCTACATAAGCATGAAGGTGACAGTGTGCATGCTATGTTAGTACTTGGTTTAGTCTTGTCGATCTATCTTACACTCTAAGGTTATTTAAATATGAACATTGAATTGTGGAGCTTGTTAACTCCGGCATTGAGGGTTCGTGTAATCCTACGCAATGTGTTCATCATCCAACAAGAGAGTGTAGAGTATGCATTTATCTATTTGTTATGTGATCAAAGTTGAGAGTGTCCACTAGTGAAAGTCCATTCCCTAGGCCTTGTTCCTAAATACTGCTATCGCTGCTTGTTGTTTCTTGAATTACTACTATGCGTTACTACGCATGTTTACTTCCTACAATATTACTACCATCAACTGCACGCCAGCGAGCTATTTTCTACGGCGCCGTACTACTGCTCATACTTATTCATACCACTGTATTTCACTATCTCTTCGCCGAACTAGTACACATATTAGGTGTGTTGGGGACATAAGAGACTTCTTGCTTTGTGGTTGCGGGTTGCATGAGAGGGATATCTTTGACCTCTTCCTCCCTGAGTTCGATAAACCTTGGGTAATCCACTTAAGGGAAACTTGCTGCTGTTCTACAAACCTCTGCTCTTGGAGGCCCAACACTGTCTACAGAATAGAAGCTCCCGTAGACATCAAGCACTTTTCTGGCGCCGTTGCCGGGGAGGGAAGGTAAACGGCACTCACACATTGGCAAGCCCGGCAACTAAGCACTTTTCCTCCCTCGTCAACTACGCACCAAGCACTTTTCTGGCGCCGTTGCGGAGGAAAGGTAAAAGGCACTCATACTCCGGTCCCAGGTAACAGTACTTTTCTGGCGCCATTGTGTGTGTGCTCGAAGCTATTTCCTTTAGACTCTGCAATTGCGACATTTGGTTTCTTGTTTACACTAGTTAGGCATAATGGACAACAATGACCTTTTTATTCTATTTCCTGATTTAAGACATGGATGGTTTGATGCGAAAATTAAAAAACCCATGGAACATATTAATATGAATGCTTTGAACACTATTGTTGCTAATGCTATGGAAAATTCTAAGCTTGGGGAAGCTGGCTTTGATGAGCATGATATTTTTAGTCCCCCAAGCATTGAGGAGAAAATTTACTTTGATGATACTTTGACTCCCATTTATGATGATTATAATGATAGTAGTCTTTTGTTACCACCTGTTATGGAGGATAAATTTGATTATAATTACAATATACCTCCTATATTTGATAGCTACTTTGTTGAATTTGCTCCCACTACAACTAATAAAACTGATTATGCCTATGTGGAGAGTAATAATTTTATGCATGAGACTCATGATAAGAATGCTTTATGTGATAGTTATATTGTTGAGTTTGCTCATGTTGCTACTGAAAGTTATTATGAGAGAGGAAAATATGGTTGTAAAAATTTTCATGTTACTAAAATGCCTCTCTATGTGCTGAAATTTTTGAAGCTACACTTGTTCTATCTTCCTATGCTTGTTACTTTGCTCTTTATGAACTTGTTTATTTACAAGATTCCTATGCATAGGAAGCATGTTAGACTTAAATGTGTTTTGAATTTGCCTCTTGATGCTCTATTTTGCTTCAACTTCTATTTCTTGCGAGTGCATCATTAAAACTGCTGAGCCCATCTTAATGGCTATAAAGAAAGAACTTCTTGGGAGATAACCCATGTGTTTTTTTTTACTACAGTACTTTGTTTTATATTTGTGTCTTGGAAGTTGTTTACTACTGTAGCAACCTCTCCTTATCTTAGTTTTGTTGCATTTTTGTGCCAAGTAAAGTTTCTATGTTAAAGTTGATGTTATATTTGGGATCGCTGCGCAGAAACAGCATTGCTGTCTGTCACGAATCTGGGCACAGGCCTCTGTAGAAAATTCGAAAAAATCTGCCAATTTACGAGCGTGATCCTCGATATGTACGCAACTTTCATTAGTTTTGAGTTTTTCCATTTGAGCAAGTCTGGTGCCGCTTTAAATTCGTCTTTACGGACTGTTCTGTTTTTGACAGATTCTGCCTTTTATTTCGCATTGCCTCTTTTGCTATGTTGGATTCATTTCTTTGATCCATTAATGTCCAGTAGCTTTATGCAATGTCCAGAAGTGAAAAGAATGTTTGTGTCACCTCTGAACATGTGAATTTTTGATTATGCACTAACCCTCTAATGAGTTTGCTTGAAGTTTGGTGTGAAGGAAGTTTTCAAGGGTCAAGAGAGGAGTATGATATACTATGATCAAGAGGAGTGAAAGCTCTAAGCTTGGGGATGCCCCGTGGTTCACCCCTGCATATTCTAAGAAGACTCAAGCGTCTAAGCTTGGGGATGCCCAAGGCATCCCCTTCTTCATCGACAACATCATCAGGTTCCTCCCCTGAAACTATATTTTTATTCAGTCACATCTTATGTACTTTACTTGGAGCGTCTGTGTGCTAAGAGAGTATGTATACTATATTTTTTGTTTTGTTATCTTAGTTCTCTGAATAAGTTCATCCTTGTGTGGAGAGAGACACGCTCCGCTGGTTCGTATGAACACATGTGTTCTTAGCTCATAATATTCATGGCGAAGTTTCTGCTTCGTTAATTGTTATATGATTGGAAACGGGAAATGCTACATGTAGTATTTGGTAAAATGTCTTGGATAATGTGATACTTGGCAATTGTTGTGCTCATGTTTAAGCTCTTGCATCATATACCTTGCACCCATTAATGAAGAAATACATAGAGCTTGCTAAAATTTGGTTTGCATATTTGGTCTCTCTAAGGTCTAGATAATTTCTAGTATTGAGTTTTGAACAACAAGGAAGATGGTGTAGAGTCTTATAATGTTTACAATATGTCTTTTATGTGAGTTTTGCTGCACCGGTTCATCCTTGAGTTTGCTTCAAATAACCTTGCTAGCCTAAACCTTGTATCGAGAGGGAATACTTCTCATGCATCCAAATCCTTGAGCCAACCACTATGCCATTTGTGTCCACCATACCTACCTACTACATGGTATTTCTCCGCCATTCCAAAGTAAATTGCTTGAGTGCTACCTTTAAACAATTCAAAATTTATCACCTCTTATTTGTGTCAATGTTTTATAGCTCATGAGGAAGTATGTGGTGTTTATTTTTCAATCTTGTTGGGCAACTTTCACCAATGGAC
Organism: Lolium multiflorum; assembly: GCA_030979885.1. Lineage (NCBI taxonomy): Eukaryota > Viridiplantae > Streptophyta > Magnoliopsida > Poales > Poaceae > Lolium > Lolium multiflorum. The sequence continues at coordinate 81,477,845 of CM061749.1, forward strand.
TAGTGGCTTCATCCGCTTATCCAATAATTTTGCAAAAAGAGCTGGCAATGAGGTTCCCAGCCTCAATTAATTAACTTGCATTAATAATTCTCTTCACATGTTTTGCTCTGATTCATCAGTAAGCAACTTAATTTTGCAAATAGACACTCCTCCATGGTATGTGAATGTTGCAAGGCACCCGAGGATTCGGTTAGCCATGGCTTGTGTAAGCAAAAGGTTGGGGGAGTGTCATCTAATAAATAAAACTAAAGTACATGTGTAAACAAAGAGAAGAGGGATGATCTACCACGGTGGTAGAAATAACGTCCTTCATGGGAGCCGCTCTTGAAAGTCTGGTTGATAAGGTAGTTAGAGTACCCACTACCATTCGTTGACAACAACAAACACCTCTCAAAACTTTACTTTTATACTCTCTTGATGTTTTCAAAATAAAAGCTCTAGCACAAATATAGCAATCGATGCTTTCCTCTTTGAAGGACCTTTCTTTTACTTTTATTGTTGAGTCAGTTTACCTATCTCTCTCCACCTTAAGAAGCAAACACTTGTGTGAACTGTGCATTGATTCCTACATACTTGCATATTGCACTTATTATATTACTTTGCATTGACAACTATCCATAAGATATACATGTTATAAGTTGAAAGCAACCGCTGAAACTTAATCTTCCATTGTGTTGCTTCAATGTCTATACTTTAAATTATTGCTTTATGAGTTAACTCTTATGCAAGACTTATTGATGCCTGTCTTGAAAGTGCTATTCATGAAAAGTCATTGCTTTATGATTCAATTGTTTACTCATGTCATTACCATTGTTTTGATCGCTGCATTCATTACATATGTTTACAATATGATCAAGGTTATGATGGCATGTCACTTCAGAAATTATCTTTGTTATCGTTTTACCTGCTCGGGACGAGCAGAACTAAGCTTGGGGATGCTGATACGTCTCCAACGTATCGATAATTTCTTATGTTCCATGCTACTTTATTGATGATACCTACATGTTTTATACACATTATATGCCATTATTATGCATTTTGGAACTAACCTATTAACAAGATGCCGAAGTGCCAGTTCCTGTTTTCTGCTGTTTTTGGTTTCAGAAATCCTAGTAACGAAATATTCTCGGAATTGGACGAAATCAACGCCCAGGTTCCTATTTTTTCACGAAGCTTCCAGAACACCGGGAAGGACCGAGAGGGGGCCACAGGCCCCACAGACCATAGGCCGGCGCGGCACAGGTGTGTGGCCGCGCCACCCTATGGTGTCGCCGCCTCTTCGACCCTCTCGCGCCGCCCTTTCGCCTATATAAAGCCCCTGCGCCGCCTTACGGAGGAAGCCACGGTACGCAAAACCTTCCGAGCCGCCGCCATCGCGAAGCCAGATCGGGGGACGGGAGTCTGTTCCGGCACCCTGCCGGACGGGGAAGTGCCCCCGGAAGGCTTCTCCATCGACACCGCTGCCATCTCCGCCATCTTCATCACATGCTGCTCCCATGAAGAGGGAGTAGTTCTCCATCGAGGCTCGGGGCTGTACCGGTAGCTATGTGGTTCATCTCTCTCCTATGTACTTCAATACAATAATCTCATGAGCTGCCTTACATGATTGAGATTCATATGATGATGCTTGTAATCTAGATGTCATTATGCTAGTCAAGTGAGTTTTACTTATGTGATCTCCGGAGACTCCTTGTCCCACGTGTGTAAAGGTGACAGTGTGTGCACCGTGTGGGTCTCTTAGGCTATATTTCACAGAATACTTATTCACTGTTATGAATGGCATAGTGAAGTGCTTATTTATATCTCTTTATGATTGCAATGTGTTTTGTATCACAATTTATCTATGTGCTACTCTAGCAATGTTATTAAAGTAGTTTTATTCCTCCTACACGGTGTAATGGTGACAGTGTGTGCATCCGTGTTAGTACTTGGTTTATGCTATGATCATGATCTCTTGTAGATTGCGAAGTTAACTATTGCTATGATAGTATTGATGTGTATTATTCCTCCTACATAAGCATGAAGGTGACAGTGTGCATGCTATGTTAGTACTTGGTTTAGTCTTGTCGATCTATCTTACACTCTAAGGTTATTTAAATATGAACATTGAATTGTGGAGCTTGTTAACTCCGGCATTGAGGGTTCGTGTAATCCTACGCAATGTGTTCATCATCCAACAAGAGAGTGTAGAGTATGCATTTATCTATTCTGTTATGTGATCAAAGTTGAGAGTGTCCACTAGTGAAAGTCCATTCCCTAGGCCTTGTTCCTAAATACTGCTATCGCTGCTTGTTTACCGTTTTACTGAATTACTACTGTTACGTTACTACTGCTTGTTTACTTCCCGCAATATTACTACCATCAACTGCACGCCAGCAAGCTATTTTCTGGCGCCGTACTACTGCTCATACTTATTTATACCACTGTATTTCACTATCTCTTCGCCGAACTAGTACACCTATTAGGTGTGTTGGGGACACAAGAGACTTCTTGCTTTGTGGTTGCAGGGTTGCATGAGAGGGATATCTTTGACCTCTTCCTCCCGAGTTCGATAAACCTTGGGTAATCCACTTAAGGAAACTTGCTGCTGTTCTACAAACCTCTGCTCTTGGAGGCCCAACACTGTCTACAAGAATAGAAGCTCCCGTAGACATCACGCTTCCTGTCTTCTTGTCCTTGATTCTGTATGCTCCTCCTTCAATTACTTCTGTGACGATGTAAGGGCCAAGCCACGGTGACTCGAGTTTTTCATGGCTTTTTTGATTGAGTCGTAAAACCAAGTCTCCAACTTGAAAAGATCGTGGTCGCAATCGTCGACTGTGGTAGTTTTTCAGATCTTGCTGGTACTTAGCGACCCGTGATAACACTTCGTCTCGAGCCTCATCGAGTGCGTCGACATCATCCTCCAAAGCTCTTCTGGAAGTTTCTTCATCGTATTCTGTGACTCTTGGGGAATCATGCTCTATTTCTATCGGCAGTACTGCTTCAGCTCCATGGACCAGAAAGAACGGCGTCTCCTGTGTCGCTGTATTTGGTGTTGTTCGAATACTCCATAACACGCTTGGCAGCTCTTCTGGCCAAGTATGTCGAGCTTTTTCCAATGGTCCTAACAAGCGCTTCTTGATACCATTGCAGATGATACCATTGGCTTTCTCGACTTGACCGTTGGTCTGCGGGTGCGCGACTGATGCGAAACTCAATTTGATGCCCACTTCTGCACAGTATGCTTTGAACTCCTTGGATGTGAAATTACTACCATTGTCCGTGACGATGCTATGAGGGACTCCAAATCGAAAGACAATGCTTTTCACAAACTTGATTGCCGACGCGCCGTCCGGTGAATTTATCGGCTTTGCTTCTATCCACTTGGTAAATTTATCGACAGCAACGAGCATATACTCATATCCTCCTGGCGAAGCTTTGTGTAATTTTCCCACCATATCGAGACCCCATTGAGCAAAGGGCCAAGACAACGGGATTGGCATCAACTCTGCTGCCGGAGAATGAGGTTTTGCGGCGAATCTCTGGCACGCGTCGCAAGTTCGCACTATTTCCTTCGCGTCCTCAATTGCTGTCAACCAATAAAATCCTGCTCTGAAAACCTTGGCCGCGATAGCTCGACTGCTTGCATGATGACCGCATATTCCTTCGTGTACTTCCTTCAGAATTATCCTTCCTTCTTCGGGTGTGACGCACCTCTGTAGCACACCCGAAATACTTCGCTTGTACAACTCCCCTTTGACCACAGTAAAGGCTTTAGAACGTCTGATTACTCGCCTTGCTTCGACTGGATCGTCGGGTATTGTTTTCCTTAGGATGTATGATATGTATGCCTGCATCCATGGAATTTGCACCATCATGACTAGCTCCTGTTCCTCTTCTTCTTCCAGTGTTTCTTTTGTAGCACCCGAGGGTTTTTCATCCTTCTCCTTCTTCTTTGGTTTCGTCGGCTTTGTGGATCTCTCGCTTATTTCTTCCCAAAACACGCCTGGTGGAATCGCGAGACACTGCGACCCGATGTTTGCGAGAACATCGGCTTCATCGTTGCTCAACCTGCTGATGTGATTTACTTCGCATCCATCAAACAGCTTTTCGAGCTCGTTGTACATCTCCTTGTATGCTATCATACTTTCATTGACTGCATCACATTGATTCATGACCTGCTGAGCCACCAATTGTGAGTCGCCAAAGATTTTCAGTCGGGTTGCACCACAAGCTTTCGCCATCTTCATCCCGTGTATGAGAGCTTCATATTCTGCTTCATTGTTAGACGCGTTTGGGAACGTCATCCGTAAGACATACTTTAATTTGTCGCCTTCAGGTGATATTAGTATCACGCCTGCTCCAGCGCCCTCTAACCTTTTGGACCCATCAAAGTTCATAGTCCAGGTTCTCGATAAATCTGGAGGTCCTGTATTTTGTAGCTCCATCCACTCTGCGATGAAGTCTGGTAAGATTTGCGACTTTATTGCTTTTCTTTTTTCATACGTGATGTCCCGAGGGGAAAGCTCTATTCCCCAAAGGGAGACACGACCCGTAGCTTCTGGGTTGTTTAATATATTTGATAGAGGAGCCTCGTTGACCACTATTATCGGGTGCGCCGAAAAATAGTGTCGCAACTTTCTTGCTGTTGTAAACACTCCATATGCTAGCTTCTGGTACTGCGGGTACCGCTGTTTTGAAGGCGATAATACTTCACTGATGAAATATACTGGCCTCTGTACTCCATGGAGTTTTCCTTCTTCCTCCCTTTCGACTACGAGAGCCGTGCTGACCACCTGAGGTGTGGCTGCGATATATAGCAGGAGGGGTTCCTTCTCCTTGGGCGCCACCAAGATTGGTGGTGTCGAAATTGTGCGCTTGAGATTCTCGAAAGCTCTATCTGCTTCTTCGTTCCACTGAAACTTCTCTCCTTGTTTGATCAATGCGTAGAACAGCATTGCCTTTTCTCCTAGCCGGCGACGAAAAGCTGCGACTCGCCCCGTCAGCTGTTGTATTTCTTTCAACTTTGTCGGCTTCCTCATCGTTACGATGGCTTGGATTTTCTCTGGATTGGCCTCGATCCCTCTTGCTGATACTAGGAACCCGAGAAGTTCTCCCGCAGGAACACCAAAGGAGCACTTTGTCGGGTTTAACTTAAGGCAGAACTTGTCGAGGTTGTCGAAGGTTTCTTTCAAATCCTCGATCAGCGTTGTCCCCTTTTTTGATGTTATGACGACATCGTCAATGTAAACTTGTACATTTTTTCCAATCTGTGTTGCAAGGCACTTCTGCATCATCCGCTGATATGTTGCTCCCGCGTTTTTTAGACCAAAAGGCATTGTTCTATAGCAGAACACGCCATAAGGTGTTATGAACGCTGTTTTGGCTTCATCATCTTCTTTTAATCTGATCTGGTTATAACCAGAATATGCATCCAGGAAGGAAAGACGTTCACATCCTGCCGTGGAGTCGATGATTTGATCGATCCTTGGGAGGGGAAAGTGATCCTTTGGACAGTGTTTATTGAGACACGTAAAGTCGACACACATGCGAAGGACTTTCGTGTTTTTCTTCGGCACCATCACTGGGTTGGCTACCCACGTGGCTTCTGTAGATATCTCTTTAATAAAACCAGCTTCTCTGAGTCGATCGATTTCTGACAGCATAGCTTTGCGGTTTGGTTCCGAAAAACGCCGCAAAGGTTGTTTGATTGGTCTCGCAATTGGATCCAAGTTTAGGTGGTGCTCGGCAAGTTCCCTAGGTACTCCTGGCATGTCAGCTGGACACCATGCGAAGATTTTCCAGTGCTCACGGAGGAACTCGACGAGCGCGCTTTCCTATGCAAGGTCCATGTTTGTTGCAATGGACGTCGTTTTCTTTGGGTCCGTCGGGTGGATCTGCACCTCTTTTGAGTCCTTAGCAGTGTTGAAGGTTGGTTCCCTGAGTGGTCTTCCTGTATCTGGCAGCACATCATAATCAGTGAGCCTTGACGCCATATATTCTGCTTGCATCCCGAAAGTTTCCGACAGTCGATGAAAATCTTTGTCGCACTTATCAGCTAGCGCGAAACTTCCCTTGACTGTAATTGGTCCCTTAGGTCCAGGCAACCTCCACAACAGGTACGTGTAATGTGGTACCGCCATAAACCTGGCATATGCTGGTCGTCCCAACAAGGCGTGATATTGCGACGGGAAATCCACAACTTCAAACTCCAGCTTCTCTATCCTGTAGTTTTCTCGGGTCCCAAACTGAACGTCGAGATTAATCTTCCCCAGCGGATAGCTCGGCTTCTCTGGCGTGATTCCGTGGAAACGTGTGTCAGTTGGTTTTAGATTTGCCAGGGATATGTTCATCTTCCTTAATGTATCTGCATACATAAGGTTTAAGCTGCTGCCGCCATCTATAAAGACTCTCGACACGTCAAAACCAGCGATGACTGCGGGTAAGATAAGTGCAGATTGCCCTGGTCGAGGAACTTGCTGCGGGTGATCCGCAATTGTGAAGGTCCCGACCAATTTAGGTACTCGACTGTTGGTGGAGGCATCTTCTCTGCCATGAACACTTGCCGCGAGATTACTTTCTGCGCCCTATTAGATGGCCTAGCTTTCTGAATCATCGAGACCGCACCATTGGAGTTAGGGTCAACATATGGAGGTGGGTGTGGTGCTGCCGCTATTCTGAGCTGGTGCCGATTTTCGTCCGTAATTGCGGGAGGAGGTGGGAGGTGGATCTCACTCCTTGGCCCCTGGGGGTTTCTATTCATTGCTTGAGCATTGGCTATCCCTGCGGCCCGCAACATTGCTTGAAAATTGCGACAGTCTTTCTGGAGATGTCCTGACTGCCTCTTTCCATTATTGTCGAGATAGAAGTGCATCTGACATGGCCCATTCATCATATCCTCGGGAGACACATATGGTCTCTGAAACCTTGGTCCACTATTTTGCCTGTTACTACGGAAGTCACCTCTGTTGTCGCCTTGTTGCTCATTACTTCTTTGATAATCATCTCGACTATTTCCTCCAGAGTTTCCTCGGAAACCAGCTGATATGTGGCCAGGAGCATCATTACTATAGAACTGTCGAGAAAATCGCCTTCTATTTTGAAAATTTCGACTGCGGTCCACATGATACGGTGAATCCAAGCCGATCCACCTAGATTGATGCCCGATCTTTCACAACGAGAACCTGGGGTAGAGAATCCTCCCAACAACGCGATGAACGCAGCCTGGAGAAGAGGGAACGAATCCAGCAAGCAACGGATCGATGAACGACCGCCTCAAACCAAGAGCTAGATAATCCTTGATGAACACAAGAACCTTCGCAGCGGATATAATAGATAAACGGCAGCGCCGTACCCCCGGAGGGATGATACACGTGAACACACGCAACTAGGTATAACCTAACTTTTAGACTAAACTTGATCTACCTAAACCCTAGCCGTGCCATCTCCTTATATGAGAGGGAGAGCTGGCCGGCCGGCCCCCTTATTGGGCCTAACCTAGTTCGACTTGGACAGGCCCAAGTCAAACAGACTCTATTAAAACCCTAGATGGCCCACAACATGACCTGGCTACATTATTATCTCCTAATAACAAGATTATAATAAACTACTGGTACAACCTTAGACCCAAATATCATATCAATGGTTGTCCTAGAGTACCAGGCCCGGATATCCATATCATCTCTCCCCTTCTTCAAGAAGCGTTGTCCCCAACGCGTGAGGGTCTTCTGGAAAAAGGTGACGTGATATGAACATGACACGTCCTCGCCGTCCTCAAGTCTTGCTTGCCTTCCACACCACATCCTCCCTCGCGGCCTGCTTGACTTGATACAGCACTTGGCGCTCCTTTCCTCAGTATGAAACCAAGGTTTAATCGAACCACTAGGAGCCAAGAAGCATGTTGAAGGTTGATGGTGGCGAAATGTGATGCGGCGCAACAACAGGGTTGAACGTTGCACAACACAACCAAAGTACTTTGCCCCAACGAAACAGTGAGGTTGTCAATCTCACCGGCTGGCTGTAACAAAGGATTAACCGTATTGTGTGGAAGATGATTGTTTGCAAGAAAACAGTAAAACAAGTATTGCAGTAGATTGTATGCGATGTAAAGAATAGGACCGGGGTCCACAGTTCACTAGAGGTGTCTCTCCCATAAGATAAAAGCATGTTGGGTGAACAAATTACAGTCGGGCAATTGACAAATAGAGAAGGGCATAACAATGCATATACATGATATGATAAATATAGTGAGATTTAATTGGGCATTACGACAAAGTACATAGACCGCCATCCAACTGCATCTATGCCTAAAAAGTCCACCTTCAGGTTATCATCCGAACCCCATTCAGTATTAAGTTGCAAAGCAACAGACAATTGCATTAAGTATGGTGCGTAATGTAATCGACAACTACATCCTTAGACATAGAATCAATGTTTTATCCCTAGTGGCAACAACACATCACAACCTTAGAACTTTCTGTCACTGTCCCAGGTGTCAATGAAGGCATGAACCCACTATCGAGCATAAATACTCCCTCTTGGAGTTAAGAGCAAAAACTTGGCCAGAGCCTCTACTAATAACGGAGAGCATGCAAGATCATAAACAACACATAAACAATAGATTGATAATCACCATAACATAGCATTCTCTATTCATCGGATCCCGACAAACACAACATATAGTATTAGGAGATAGATGATCTTGATCATGTTAGGCAGCTCACAAGATCCAACAATGAAGCACAATTAGGAGAAGACGACCATCTAGCTACTGCTATGGACCCATAGTCCGGGGGTGAACTACTCACTCATCACTCCGGAGGCGACCATGGCGGTGTAGAGTCCTCGGAGATGAATCCCCTCTCCCGGGGTGCCGGAGGGCGATCTCCTGAATCCCCGAGATGGGATTCGCGGCGGCGGCGTCTCGGAAGGTTTTCCGTATCGTGGCTCTCGACTGGGGTTTCGCGACGGAGGCTATTTGTAGGCGGAAGGGCAGGTCAAGAGGCGCACGAGGGCCCACACCATAGGTCGGCGCGGCCAGGGCCTGCCGCGCCGCCCTATGGTGTCGCCACCTCGTGGCCCCACTTCGACTCCCCTTCGGTCTTCGGAAGCTTCGTGCAAAAATAGGACCCTGGGCGTTGATTTCGTCCAATTCCGAGAATATTTCGTTACTAGGATTTCTGAAACCAAAAGCAGCAGGCAACTGGCTCTTCGGCATCTTGTTAATAGGTTAGTTCCAGAAAATGCGTAAATACGACATATAATGTGCATAAAACATGTAGATATCATCAATAATGTAGCATGGAACATAAGAAATTATCGATACGTTGGAGACGTATCAGCATCCCCAAGCTTAGTTCTGCTCGTCCCGAGCAGGTAAAACGATAACAAAGATAATTTCTGAAGTGACATGCCATCATAATCTTGATCATACTATTTGTAAACATATGTAATGAATGCAGCGATCAAAACAATGGTAATGACATGAGTAAACAACTGAATCATAAAGCAAAGACTTTTCATGAATAGTACTTCAAGACAAGAATCAATAAGTCTTGCATAAGAGTTAACTCATAAAGCAATAAATCAAAGTAAAGGTATTGAAGCAACACAAAGGAAGATTAAGTTTCAGCGGTTGCTTTCAACTTATAACATGTATATCTCATGGATATTGTCAACATAAAGTAATATAACAAGTGCAATATGCAAGTATGTAGGAATCAATGCAGTTCACACAAGTGTTTGCTTCTTAAGGTGGAGGGAGATAGGTAAACTGACTCAACAATAAAAGTAAAAGAAAGGTCCTTCAAAGAGGAAAGCATCGATTGCTGTATTTGTGCTAGAGCTTTTATTTTGAAAACATGAAACAATTTTGTCAACGGTAGTAATAAAGCATATGAGTTATGTAAATTATATCTTACAAGTTGCAAGCCTCATGCATAGTATACTAATAGTGCCCGCACCTTGTCCTACTTAGCTTGGACTACCGGATCTTCGCAATGCCATGTTTCAACCAAGTGTCACAAAGGGGTACCTCCATGCCGCCTGTACAAAGGTCTAAGGAGAAAGCTCGCATTTTGGATTTCTCGCTTTTGATTATTCTCAACTTAGACATCCATACCGGGACAACATGGACAACAGATAATGGACTCCTCTTTAATGCATAAGCATGTAGCAACAATTATTATTCTCATATGAGATTGAGGATATATGTCCAAACTGAAACTTCCACCATGATTCATGGCTTTAGTTAGCGGCCCAATGTTCTTCTCTAACAATATGCATGCTCCAACCATTAAGGTGGTAGATCCCTCTTACTTCAGACAAGACGGACATGCATAGCAACTCACATGATATTCAATAAAGAGTAATTGATGGCGTCCCCAGAAGCATGGTTATCGCACAACAAGCAACTTAATAAGAGATAAAGTGCATAAGTACATATTCAATACTACGATAGTTTTTAAGGCTATTTTGTCCCATGAGCTATACATTGCAAAGGTAAATGATGGAATTTTAAAGGTAGCACTCAAGCAATTTACTTTGGAATGGCGGAGAAATACCATGTAGTAGGTAGGTATGGTGGACACAAATGGCATAGTAGTTGGCTCAAGGATTTTGGATGCATGAGAAGTATTCCCTCTCGATACAAGGTTTAGGCTAGCAAGGTTATTTGAAGCAAACTCAAGGATGAACCGGTGCAGCAAAACTCACATAAAATACATATTGTAAACATTATAAAACTCTACACCGTCTTCCTTGTTGTTCAAAACTCAATACTAGATATTATCTAGACCTTAGAGAGACCAAATATGCAAATCAAATTTTAGCAAGCTCTATGTATTTCTTCATTAATGGGTGCAAAGTATATGATGCAAGAGCTTAATCATGAGCACAACAATTGCCAAGTATCACATTATCCAAGACATTTTAGAATTACTACATGTAGCATTTTCTAATTCCAACCATATAACAATTTAACGAAGAAGAAACTTCGCCTTGAACATTATGAGTAAAGCCTAAGGACATATTTGTCCATATGCAACAGCGGAGCGTGTCTCTCTCCCACAAAGTGAATGCTAGGATCCATTTTATTCAAACAAAAACAAAAACAAACCGACGCTCCAAGTAAAGAACACAAGATGTGATTGAATAAAAATATAGTTTCAGGGGAGGAACCTGATGATGTTGTCGATGAAGAAGGGGATGCCTTGGGCATCCCCAAGCTTAGACGCTTGAGTCTTCTTAAAATATGCAAGGATGAACCATGGGGGCATCCCCAAGCTTAGAGCTTTCACTCCTCTTGATCATAGTATATCATACTCCTCTCTTGACCCTTGAAAACTTCTTTCACACCAAACTTCAAGCAAACTCATTAGAGGGTTAGTGCACAATTAATAATTCACATGTTCAGAGGTAACACAATCATTCTTTACACTTCTGGACATTGCACAAAGCTACTGGACATTAATGGATCAAAGAAATTCATCCAATATAGCAAATATGGCAATGCGAAATAAAAGGCAGAATCTGTCAAAAACAGAACAGTCCGTAAAGACGAATTTTAAAGTGGCACCAGACTTGCTCAAATGGAAAAACTCAAAACTAATGAAAGTTGCGTACATATCTGAGGATCACGCTCGTAAATTGGCAGATTTTTTCGAATTTTCTACAGAGACTTGTGCCCAGATTCGTGACAGACAGCAATGCTGTTTCTGCGCAGCGATCCCAAATATAACATCAACTATAACATAGAAACTTTACTTGGCACAAAAACATGATAAGGAGAGGTTGCTACAGTAGTAAACAACTTCCAAGACTCAAATATAAAATAAAGTACTGTAGTAAAAACATGGGTTGTCTCCCATAAGCGCTTTTCTTTAACGCCTTTCAGCTAGGCGCAGAAAGTGCAAATCAAGTAACATCAAGAGTAGAAGCATCAACATCATAACTTGTTCTAATAATAGAATCAAAAGGCAACTTAATTCTCTTTCTAGGGAAGTGTTCCATATCTTTCTTGAGAGGAAATTGATATTTAATATTACCTTCCCTCATATCAATAACAGCACCAACGGTTCGAAGAAAAGGTCTTCCCAACACAATAGGACAAGATGCATTGCATTCGATATCCAAGACAACAAAATCAACGGGGACAAGGTTATTGTTAACCATAATGCGCACATTATCAATCCTCCCCAAAGGTTTCTTTTTAACATTATCGGCAAGATTAGCATCCAAATAACAATTCTTCAATGGTGGCAAGTCAAGCATATCATAAATCTTTTTAGGCATAACAGAAATACTTGCACCAAGATCACATAGAGCATTACATTCAAAGTCATTGAATTTCATTTTAATGATGGGCTCCCAACCATCTTCTAACTTTCTAGGAATAGAAGTTTCAAGTTTTAGTTTCTCTTCTCTAGCTTTTATGAGAGCATTTGTAATATGTTTTGTAAAGGCTAAATTTATAGCACTAGCATTAGGACTTTTAGCAAGTTTTTGTAAAAACTTTATAACTTCAGAGATGTGGCAATCATCAAAATCCAAATCATTATGAGCTACAGCAATGGGATCATTGTTCCCAAGGTTGGAAAAAATTTCAGCAGTTTTATCACAAGCAGTTTCAGCAGTTTTAGCAATTTCAGGCAGTTTTGTACGCTTTGCACTAGGAGTAGAAACATTGCCAACACCAATTATTTTACCATTGATAGTAGGAGGTGCAGCAACATGTGAAGAATTAACATTACTAGTAGTGGTAATAGTCCAAACTTTAGCTACATTATTCTCTTTAGCTAGTTTTTCATTTTCTTCTCTATCCCACCTAGCACGCAATTCAGCCATTAATCTTATATTCTCATTAATTCTAACTTGGATGGCATTTGCTGTAGTAGTAATCTTATTATCAATATCATTATTAGGCATAACTTTCAATTTTAAAAGATTAACGTCAGAGGCAAGTCTATCAACTCTAGAGGCAATAATATCAATTTTATCAAGCTTTTCCTCAACAGATTTGTTAAAAGAAGTTTGTGTACTAATAAATTCTTTAAGCATAGCTTCAAGACCAGAGGGTACACTCCTATTATTGTTGTAAGAATTCCCATAAGAATTACCATAACCATTACCATTAGCAGAAGGATATGGCCTATAGTTATTACCAGAGTTGTTCCTATAAGCATTGTTGTTGAAATTATTATTTTTAATGAAATTCACATCAACATTTTCTTCTTGAGCAACCAATGAAGCTAAAGGAACATTATTTGGATCAACATTAGATCTACCATTCACAAGCATAGACATAATCACATCAATCTTATCACTCAAGGAAGAGGTTTCTTCAACAGAATTTACCTTCTTACCTTGTGGAGCTCTTTCCGTGTGCCATTCAGAGTAATTTATCATCATATCATCAAGAAGTTTTGTAGCCGCCCCAAAAGTGATGGACATAAAGGTACCTCCAGCAGCTGAATCCAATAAATTCCGCGAAGAAAAATTTAGTCTGCATAGAAGGTTTGGATGATCATCCAAGTAGTCAGTCCATGGGTTGGGCAATTCTTTACCAAAGTTTTCATTCTCTCCCATGCTTGAGCAACATGTTCAGTATCTAATTGCTTAAAATTCATTATGCTACTTCTCAAAGATATAATTTTAGCGGGAGGATAATATCTACCAATAAAAGCATCCTTACATTTAGTCCATGAATCAATACTATTCTTAGGCAAAGATAGCAACCAATCTTTAGCTCTTCCTCTTAATGAGAAAGGAAACACTTTCAATTTAATAATATCACCATCTACATCCTTATACTTTTGCATTTCACAAAGTTCAACAAAATTATTGAGATGGGCAGCAGCATCATCAGAACTAACACCAGAAAATTGATCTCTCATAACCAGGTTCAGTAAAGCAGGTTTAATTTCAAAAAATTCTGCTGTAGTAGCAGGTGGGGCAATAGGTGTGCATAGGAAATCATTATTATTTGCGTTTGTGAAGTCACACAACTTAATATTTTCAGGGGTATTCATTTTAGCAACAGTAAATAAAGCAAACTAGATAAAGTAAATGCAAGTAACTAATTTTTTGTGTTTTTGATATGGAGAGCAAGACAGTAAATAAAGTAAAACTAGCAACTAATTTTTTTGTGTTTTGTTTAGGTGCAGCAAACAAAGTAGTAAATAAAATAAAGCAAGACAAAAACAAAGTAAAGAGATTGAGAAGTGGAGACTCCCCTTGCAGCGTGTCTTGATCTCCCCGGCAACGGCGCCAGAAATTTAGCTTGATACGCGTAGATGCACACGTCCGTTGGGAACCCCAAGTGGAAGGTATGATGCGTATAGAAGCAAGTTTCCCTCAGTATGAAACCAAGGTTTAATCGAACCGGTAGGAGCCAAGAAGCACGTTGAAGGTTGATGGTGGCGAAATGTGATGCGGCGCAACAACAGGGATTCGGCGCCAACGTGGAACCTGCACAACACAACCAAAGTACTTTGCCCCAACGAAGCAGTGAGGTTGTCAATCTCACCGGCTTGCTGTAACAAAGGATTAACCGTATTGTGTGGAAGATGATTGTTTGCAAGAAAACAGTAAAACAAGTATTGCAGTAGATTGTATGTGATGTAAAGAATAGGACCGGGGTCCACAGTTCACTAGAGGTGTCTCTCCCATAAGATAAAAGCATGTTGGGTGAACAAATTACAGTCGGGCAATTGAAAAATAGAGAAGGGCATAACAATGCATATACATGATATGATAAATATAGTGAGATTTAATTGGGCATTACGACAAAGTACATAGACCGCCATCCAACTGCATCTATGCCTAAAAAGTCCACCTTCAGGTTATCATCCGAACCCCATTCAGTATTAAGTTGCAAAGCAACAGACAATTGCATTAAGTATGGTGCGTAATGTAATCGACAACTACATCCTTAGACATAGAATCAATGTTTTATCCCTAGTGGCAACAGCACATCACAACCTTAGAACTTTCTGTCACTGTCCCAGGTGTCAATGAAGGCATGAACCCACTATCGAGCATAAATACTCCCTCTTGGAGTTAAGAGCAAAAACTTGGCCAGAGCCTCTACTAATAACGGAGAGCATGCAAGATCATAAACAACACATAAACAATAGATTGATAATCACCATAACATAGCATTCTCTATTCATCGGATCCCGACAAACACAACATATAGTATTACAGATAGATGATCTTGATCATGTTAGGCAGCTCACAAGATCCAACAATGAAGCACAATTAGGAGAAGACGACCATCTAGCTACTGCTATGGACCCATAGTCCAGGGTGAACTACTCACTCATCACTCCGGAGGCGACCATGGCGGTGTAGAGTCCTCCGGGAGATGAATCCCCTCTCCGGCGGTGCCGGAGGCGATCTCCTGAATCCCCGAGATGGGATTAGCGCGGCGTCTCTGGAAGGTTTCCGTATCGTGGCTCTCGGTGCTGGGTTTTCGCGACGGAGGCTATTTGTAGGCGGAAGGGCAGGTCAAGAGGCGGCACGGGGCCCACACCATAGGTCGGCGCGGCCAGGGCCTGGGCCGCGCCGCCCTGTGGTGTCGCCACCTCGTGGCCCCACTTCGACTCCCCTTCGTCTTCTGGAAGCTTCATGCAAAAATAGGACCTGGGCGTTGATTTCGTCCAATTCCGAGAATATTTCGTTACTAGGATTTCTGAAACCAAAAACAACAGAAAACAGCAACTGGCTCTTCGGCATCTTGTTAATAGGTTAGTTCCAGAAAATGCGTAAATACGACATATAATGTGCATAAAACATGTAGATATCATCAATAATGTAGCATGGAACATAAGAAATTATCGATACGTTGGAGACGTATCACACCACATCCTCCCTCGCGGCCTTCTTGACTTGATACAACACTTGGCGCCTCCTTTCTTCTCCACATGAGCTTGGACTTCGGCGCCAATTCCTTCTTCTTGCGAGGTTTTGATGGACCCTTGTGTCGCTGCACATGACCCTGCACAAGATGTGTAATTCCTGGGCCACATAGATGTCTCACACGTCCATCCTTGCCTCGATGCATCCGCGGTGTCGCGGAAAACTGGACAGTACTCCTAGCACGGTAGTGCCGCTGCCCACCATCTCCACTGACGCGCTCGCCACACGGTCTAGACGCCGGTTGACCGGGTATGCGACCGGTCGGTCCGGTTATGACCGGGTCTGGGACCGGATCCTGACCGGGACGTCGCGACGTCTCACAGAACATGCTCCGGTCGGCATCAGCGCATAAGCCGGTCTGAACCGGGCTCACCCGGCGCCTGGTCCGGTTGGACCGGCCCTGTGACCGGGCTGAAACACCATCAGCACTGGCTTCGCTAACCTTCTCGCCTCCCACTCCTCCCACGCGCATCTGCGCCATATGTACTGGAACATCATCAGCACAAACATCATCAGTCTGTGTACTGACATCAACACAAACTGGAACTGTAGCACATGCTGCAACATCCACATCAACAACAAGTGTAGCTTCATCCGGCTTGTCACCAACAAGAACTGGCTTGTCATCTACAGGCTTGGCTGAAACATCACCAACATCAATGCTCGGAACATCATGCACCTTATGTTGCACTTTAGGCTTGTGCAACTTCTCTTTACGCACCACTAACTCCACATCGGACTTGATATGATCATCACCCATAGGCTTCAAAGTCCGTTGTTTGCCACCATGCATAAAAGAATATGTATTTGCTCGCCCAGCATGTGTCACATTGCGATCATACTGCCAAGGACGCCCAAGTAGCAATCCACACACCTCCAATGGCAACACATCACAATCTATCTCATCAACATAATCACCAACTGTAAATGGCACACGCACCTTGTGAGTAATCTTCAGCATACCACAGCTATTCAACCACTCAAGATGTTTAGGTTCAGGAAGACGCCATGTAGACAACCCCAATGCTGCCACCATCGCCTTGCTAATGCCATTAGTACAGCTACCACCATCAATCATCAACTTGCAAGCTTTGCCCTTTACAATGCACTGAGTCTGAAACAAACTCCACCGCTGAACCTTGTCAACTGTCTTGCAAGCATCATCTTGTACCTTCTTGAGTTGCATATTCAGCCCGCTCAATGGTACATCCTCCTCAACAGTCACAGTAGTGCTCTTGGTATCAGAGCCAGGTTTCCTCTCCTCTGAAGATTTCACCTCGACCTTAGTGACTGTTGGTAGTGGAACAATCTCCTGAATAGGAACTATGCACTTGTCCACTTCCTTCATTGCATGCACAACTCTGGACGACTGCTCATGATCCTTCAATGGTAACCCGAAACCACCACGAAGAAATTTTTTGAAGTCCGCCCAAGTATAAGCATACTCGCCTCTATCAACGGCATCATACCAATATATGTCCAACTCGGCATCCACACGCCGGTGAGCTAGAAGACAGGCATCATACCCAGTGAACTTCCCTTTGTAGCGACGACATCGTTGGAAACCCAACTCCATGTACTTCTCCCAATCCTCGTACTGCTCAATTGTCGCGGAACGGCGTAAATACCACTTTAGTTCCGACACGGGACGCGGTACTTCCTCCCAACGGCGGATATCAAGGTAATCATTGAAAACATCACCAGATTTCGTGCCACGTGAACACCGTATGCCAGCTATATCGTCGGAAAACGAAGCAACAACAGTAGTAGTATCAAGTAGCATCGCTGGAGATGGAATACGATCAACAACATGAGAATTTGCCGAAGAACTGCAATAACAGGCGCCGATCCGGCCCAGCGCCCGGCTGAACCGGCCTGGGAACGGGCGATCCGGCCTAGGGCCCGGTCAAACCGGCCTGGGGACCGGCCTGTCCGGTCTGTGGCCCGGTTGACCGGTCGCCAACCGGATGCATCGTACCGGAACCAAACCGGACGAAATTTTGCGAACTTCCCGGTTTGCCGCCCGGTTGACCGGATTCTACGCCGGCCTGCCCGGTCTGTGGCCCGGTTGACCGGATTTCAGACCGGATTTTTCCTGGTCGCGAAATTTCGTCTTCTTCCCGATGCTGGTCGCGATTTTTCGCGATTTTGACCTCCGAAACAGCCATGGATGACCTCCAAACTGCCCCAAACAACACCAAACTTCCTCCAACCAACCTCCTTCGACCGAGAGCCAAACTCCTCCGATCTAAGAGCCAATCTTCTCCGCAGCAAACCGATCAAAGAGATCGATCAACAACACCTCGCCGTGAGCAACCCAGAAAGCTGATACCACATGATACGGTGAATCCAAGCCGATCCACCTAGATTGATGCCCGATCTTTCACAACGAGAACCTGGGGTAGAGAATCCTCCCAACAACGCGATGAACGCAGCCTGGAGAAGAGGGAACGAATCCAGCAAGCAACGGATCGATGAACGACTGATGCGCGTAGATGTACACGTCCGTTGGGAACCCCAAGAGGAAGGTATGATGCGCACAGTGGCAAGTTTTCCCTCAGAAAGAAACCAAGGTTTAATCGAACCGGAGGAGCCAAGAAGCACGTTGAAGGTTGATGGTCGCGAAATGTGATGCGGCGCAACACCAGGGATTCCGGCGCCAACGTGGAATCTGCACAACAAAACCAAAGTACTTTGCCCCAACGAAACAGTGAGGTTGTCAATCTCACCGGCTTGCTGTAACAAAGGATTAAATGTATCGAGTGGAAGATGTTTGCAAAGAAAACAGTAAAACAAGTATTGCAGTAGATTGTATGCTATGTAAAGAATAGGACCCGGGTCCACGGTTCACTAGAGGTGTCTCTCCCATAAGATAAAAGCATGTTGGGTGAACAAATTACAGTCGGGCAATTGACAAAATAGAGAAAGGCATAACAATGCATATACATGATATGATAAATATAGTGAGATTTAATTGGGCATTACGACAAAGTACATAGACCGCCATCCAACTGCATCTATGCCTAAAAAGTCCACCTTCAGGTTATCATCCGAACCCCCTCCGGTATTAAGTTGCAAAGCAACAGACAATTGCATTAAGTATGGTGCGTAATGTAATCAACAACTACATCCTTAGACATAGCATCAATGTTTTATCCCTAGTGGCAACATCACATCCACAACCTTAGAACTTTCTGTCACTGTCCCAGATTCAATGGAGGCATGAACCCACTATCCAGCATAAATACTCCCTCTTGGAGTTAAGAGTAAAAACTTGGCCAGAGCCTCTACTAATAACGGAGAGCATGCAAGATCATAAACAACACATAAACAATAGATTGATAATCACCATAACATAGTATTCTCTATCCATCGGATCCCGACAAACACAACATATAGAATTACAGATAGATGATCTTGATCATGTTAGGCAGCTCACAAGATCCAACAATGAAGCACAACAAGGAGAAGACGACCATCTAGCTACTGCTATGGACCCATGGTCCAGGGGTGAACTACTCACTCATCACTCGGAGGCGACCATGGCGGTGTAGAGTCCTCAGAGATGAATCCCCTCTCCGGCGGGTGAGGCGATCTCCTGAATCCCCCGAGATGGGATTCGCGGCGGCGGCGTCTGGAAGGTTTTCCGTATCGTGGCTCTCGGTGCGGGGTTTCGCGACGGAGGCTTTAAGTAGGCGGAGGGTCAGCGCGGGGGGCCACACGAGGGGCCCAGGCAGGTCGGCGCGGGGGCTTAGCCCGCGCCGGCCACCCCTCCGGCCGCCTCGTGGCCCCACTTCGTTATCTCTTCGGTCTTACGGAAGCTTCGTGCAAAAATAGGACCCTGGGCGTTTCGTCCAATTCCGAGAATATTTCTTTACTAGGATTTCTGAAACCAAAAACAGAAAACAGCAACTGGCTCTTCGGCATCTTGTTAATAGGTTAGTTCGTAAAATGCATAAATATGACATATAATGTGCATAAAACATGTAGGTATCATCAATAAAGTAGCATGGAACATAAGAAATTATCGATACGTTGGAGACGTATCAGCATCCCCAAGCTTAGTTCTGCTCGTCCCGAGCAGGCAAAACGATAACAAAGATAATTTCTGAAGTGACATGCCATTATAATCTTGATCATACTATTTGTAAACATATGTAATGAATGCAGCGATCAAAACAAAGGTAATGACATGAGTAAACAATGAATCATAAAGCAAAGACTTTTCATGAATAGTACTTCAAGACAAGCATCAATAAGTCTTGCATAAGAGTTAACTCATAAAGCAATAAATCAAAGTAAAGGTGTTGAAGCAACACATAGGAAGATTAAGTTTCAGCGGTTGCTTTCAACTTATAACATGTATATCTCATGGATAGTGTCAACATAAAGTAATATAACAAGTGCAATATGCAAGTATGTAGGAATCAATGCACAGTTCACACAAGTGTTTGCTTCTTAAGGTGGAAGGAGATAGGGACTCAACAATAAAGTAAAAGAATGGTCCTTCAACGAGGAAAGCATCGATTGCTGTATTTGTGCTAGAGCTTTTATTTTGAAAACATGAAACAATTTTGTCAACGGTAGTAATAAAGCATATGAGTTATGTAAATTATATCTTACAAGTTGCAAGCCTCATGCATAGTATACTAATAGTGCCCGCACCTCGTCCTACTTAGCTTGGACTACCGGATCTTTGCATGCCATGTTTCAACCAAGTGTCACAAAGGGGTACCTCCATGCCGCCTGTACAAAGGTCTAAGGAGAAAGCTCGCATTTTGGATTTCTCGCTTTTGATTATTCTCAACTTAGACATCCATACCGGGACAACATGGACAACAGATAATGGACTCCTCTTAAATGCATAAGCATGTAGCAACAATTATTATTCTCATATGAGATTGAGGATATATGTCCAAAACTGAAACTTCAACCATGATTCATGGCTTTAGTTAGCGGCCCAATGTTCTTCTCTAACAATTTTGCATGCTCCAACCACTAAAATGATAGATCCTTCAGACAAGACGGACATGCATAGCAACTCACATGATATTCAACAATAGTTGATGGCGTTCCCCAGAACATGGTTGTCGCACAACAAGCAACTTAATAAAAGATAAAGTGCATAAGTACATATTCAATACTACGATAGTTTTTAAGGCTATTTTGTCCCATGAGCTATATATTGCAAAGGTAAATGATGGGATTTTAAAGGTAGCACTCAAGCAATTTACTTTGGAATGGCGGAGAAATACCATGTAGTAGGTAGGTATGGTGGACACAAATGGCATAGTAGTTGGCTCAAGGATTTTGGATGCATGAGAAGTATTCCCTCTCGATACAAGGTTTAGGCTAGCAAGGTTATTTGAAGCAAACTCAAGGATGAACAAGTGCAGCAAAACTCACATAAAAGACATATTGTAAACATTATAAGACTCTACATCGTCTTCCTTGTTGTTCAAAACTCAATACTAGATATTATCTAGACCTTAGAGAGACCAAATATGCAAATCAAATTTTAGCAAGCTCTATGTATTTCTTCATTAATGGGTGCAAAGCATATGATGCAAGAGCTTAAACATGAGCACAACAATTGCCAAGTATCACATTATCCAAGACATTTTAGAATTACTACATGTAGCATTTTCCAATTCCAACCATATAACAATTTAACGAAGAAGAAACTTCGCCTTGAACATTATGAGTAAAGCCTAAGGACACATGTGTCCATATGCAACAGCGGAGCGTGTCTCTCTCCCACAAAGTGAATGCTAGGATCCATTTTATTCAAACAAAAACAAAAACAAAAACAAACCGACGCTCCAAGTAAAGAACATAAGATGTGATTGAATAAAAATATAGTTTCAGGGGAGGAACCTGATGATGTTGTCGATGAAGAAGGGGATGCCTTGGGCATCCCCAAGCTTAGACGCTTGAGTCTTCTTAAAATATGCAGGGGTGAACCACGGGGGCATCCCCAAGCTTAGAGCTTTCACTCCTCTTGATCATAGTATATCATACTCCTCTCTTGACCCTTGAAAACTTCCTTCACACCAAACTTCAAGCAAACTCATTAGAGGGTTAGTGCATCATTAATAATTCACACATTCAGAGGTGACACAATCATTATTTTCACTTCTGGACATTGCATAATGCTACTGGACATTAATGGATCAAAGAAATAAATCCAACATAGCAAAAGAGGCAATGCGAAATAAAGGCAGAATCTGTCAAAAACAGAACAGTCCGTAAAGACGAATTTAGAGATGGCACCAGACTTGCTCAAATGGAAAAACTCAAAACTAATGAAAGTTGCGTACATATCTGAGGATCACGCTCGTAAATTGGCAGATTTTTTCGAATTTTCTACAGAGAATTGTGCCCAGATTCGTGACAGACAGCAATGCTGTTTCTGCGCAGCAATCCCAAATATAACATCAACTTTGACATAGAAAATTTACTTGGCACAAAAACATGATAAGGAGAGGTTGCTACAGTAGTAAACAACTTCCAAGACTCAACAAAACAAAAATTGCTGTAGGTAAAAACATGGGTTGTCTCCCATAAGCGCTTTTCTTTAACGCCTTTCAGCTAGGCGCAGAAAGTGCAAATCAAGTATTGTCGAGAGATGAAGCATCAACATTATTACCAGGGGTGTTGGGAGTTTTCTCAACAATGCATTGTATCTGGTCTATATAAGTAACTCCTCTCTCATTGCTCCTAGGCTTACTATTCTCATCAAACAAATTTTCAGGAACAAGCCAAGCATAGTTATTTTCCAAAGCTTCATGCATCCCTAGTAGTTTACTAGGTATTGGCGCTTTAATTTCCCTACCATCATTAACATTATTAGTATACTTAATTCTATCCATATCCATCTTTTCAAGTATTTGTTTAAAATTAGGAAAGAAACCAAGCCTCTTATGCTTAATAAAAACTTTTCTAGCTTCTTTAACTATATCCTCAAATTCTCTAACAAGGATTTTTAAGACAAAATTTCTCTTTTCCCCCATCTCCATATCCGAAAGTGTAAGAAACATATGTTGTATTATGGGATTGAGATTAACAAATCTAGTTTCTAACATGTGTATCAAACAGGCAGAAGCACTTTCATAAGTAGGAGCAGTTTTTAATAATGGTATATCTTCAAAATCTTCATCCATACTAACATGGGTGAAAAATTCTTCTATATTATCTCTTCCAATGATACACCCTCGTCCTACCGGTATCTCTTCCAAAGTAAACTTAGGATTAAGCATGATGAAATAAGCAAAAAGTAAACTAGGCAAATAAAATAAAGACAAGTAACTAATTTTTTGTGTTTTTAATATAGAGAGCAAGACAGTAAATAAAGTAAAACTAGCAACTAATTTTTTTGTGTTTTGATTTAGGTGCAGCAAACAAAGTAGTAAATAAAATAAAGCAAGACAAAACAAAGTAAAGAGATTGAGAAGTGGAGACTCCCCTTGCAGCGTGTCTTGATCTCCCCGGCAACGGCGCCAGAAAAAGTGCTTGATGCACGTAGATGTACACGTCGTTGGGAACCCCAAGAGGAAGGTATGATGCGCATGGCAAGTTTTCCCTCAGAAAGAAACCAAGGTTTAATCGAACCAGTAGGAGCCAAGAAGCACGTTGAAGGTTGATGGTCGCGAAATGTGATGCGGCGCAACACCCGGATTCGCGCTAACGCGGAACTGCACAACAAAATAAAGTACTTTGCCCCACGAAGTGTGAGGTTGTCAATCTCACCGCTTGTTGTAACAAAGGATTAAACGTATCGAGTGGAAGATGTTTGCAAAGAAAACAGAAAACAGTAGTAGATTGTATGCTATGTAAAGAATAGGACCGGGGTCCACAGTTACTAGAGGTGTCTCTCCCATAAGATAAAAGCATGTTGTGAACAAATTACAGTCGGGCAATTGACAAAATAGAGAAAGGCATAACAATGCATATACATGATATGATAAATATAGTGAGATTTAATTGGGCATTACGACAAAGTACATAGACCGCCATCCAACGCATCTATGCCTAAAAAGTCCACCTTCAGGTTATCATCCGAACCCCCTCCAGTATTAAGTTGCAAAGCAACAGACAATTGTAGTATGGTGCGTAATGTAATCAACAACTACATCCTTAGACATAGCATCAATGTTTTATCCCTAGTGGCAACAGCACATCCACAACCTTAGAACTTTCGTCACTTTCCATTCAATGGAGGCATGAACCCACTATCGAGCATAAATACTCCTCTTGGAGTTAAGAGTAAAAACTTGGCGAGCCTCTACTAATAACGGAGAGCATGCAAGATCATAAACAACATAAACAATAGATTGATAATCACCATAACATAGTATTCTCTATCCATCGGATCCCGACAAACACAACATATAGAATTAGAGATAGATGATCTTGATCATGTTAGGCAGCTCACAAGATCCAACAATGAAGCACAACAAGAGAAGACGACCATCTAGCTACGCTGGACCCATGGTCCAGGGGTGAACTACTCACTCATCACTCCGGAGGCGACCATGGCGGTGTAGAGTCCTCCCGGGAGATGAATCCCCTCTCCGGCAGGGTGCCGGAGGCGATCTCCTGAATCCCCGAGATGGGATTCGCGGCGGCGGCTCGGAAGGTTCCGTCGTGGCTCTCGGTATGGGGCGCGACGGAGGCTTTAAGTAGGCGGAGGGTCAACGCGAGGGCCACACGGGGCCGGGCAGGTGCGGCCGGGGCTTGGCGCGCCGCCACCCCCTTCGGCCGCCTCGTGGCCCCACCTCTTCGGTCTTCGGAGCTTCGTGCAAAAATAGGACCCGGGCGAAAGTTTCCAATTCCGAGAATATTTCTTTACTAGGATTTCTGAAACCAAAAACAACAGAAAACAGCAACTGGCTCTTCGGAATCTTGTTAATAGGTTAGTTCCAGAAAATGCATAAATATGTGATACGTCTCCAACGTATCGATAATTTCTTATGTTCCATGCTACTTTATTGATGATACCTACATGTTTTATGCACATTATATGTCATATTTATGCATTTTCTGGAACTAACCTATTAACAAGATGCCGAAGAGCCAGTTGCTGTTTTCTGCTGTTTTGGTTTCAGAAATCCTAGTAAAGAAATATTCTCGGAATTGGACGAAACTTTCGCCCAGGGTCCTATTTTTGCACGAAGCTTCCGGAAGACCGAAGGAGTGGGGCCACGAGGAGGCCAGGGGGGTGGCCGGCGCGGCCCAGGCCCGGCCGCGCCGACCTATCCCCTGGGCCCTCGTGTGCGTTGACCCTCCGCCTACTTAAAGCTTCCGTCGCGAAACCCCAGTACCGAGAGCCACGATACGGAAAACCTTACAGAGACGCCGCCGCCGCGAATCCCATCTCGGGGATTCGGAGATCGCCTCCCGGCACCCTGCGGAGAGATTCATCTCCCCGGAGGACTCTTCATCGCCATGATCGCCTCCGGAGTGATGAGTGAGTAGTTCACCCCTGGACCATGGGTCCATAGCAGTAGCTAGATGGTCGTCTTCTCCTTGTTGTGCTTCATTGTTGGATCTTGTGAGCTGCCTAACATGATCAAGATCATCTATCTGTAATACTATATGTTGTGTTTGTCGGGATCCGATGGATAGAGAGTACTATGATTATGGTGATTATCAATCTATTGTTCATGTGTTGTTTATGATCTTGCATGCTCTCCGTTATTAGTAGAGGCTCTGGCCAAGTTTTTACTCTTAACTCCAAGAGGGAGTATTTATGCTCGATAGTGGGTTCATGCCTTCATTGATACCTGGGACAGTGACAGAAAGTTCTAAGGTTGTGATGTGCTGTTGCCACTAGGGATAAAACATTGATGCTATGTCTAAGGATGTAGTTGTTGATTACATTACGCACCATACTTAATGCAATTGTCTGTTGCTTTGCAACTTAATACTGGAGGGGTTCGGACGATAACCTGAAGGTGGACTTTTTAGGCATAGATGCGTTGGATGGCGGTCTATGTTCTTTGTCGTAATGCCCGGATTAAATCTCACTATATTTACCATGTCATGTATATGCATTGTTATGCCTTTCTCTATTTGTAAATTGCCCGACTGTAATTTGTTCACCCAACATGCTTTTATCTTATGGGAGAGACACCTCTAGTGAACTGTGGACCCCGGTCCTATTCTTTACATAGCATACAATCTACTTGTTTCATTGTTTTCTTTGCAAACATCTTCCACTCGATACGTTTAATCCTTTGTTACAGCAAGCCGGTGAGATTGACAACCTCACTGTTTCGTTGGGACAAAGTACTTGGGTTGTGTTGTGCAGGTTCCTAGTTGGCGCCGGAATCCCTGGTGTTGCGCCGCATCACATTTCGCGACCATCAACCTTCAACGTGCTTCTTGGCTCCTCCTGGTTCGATTAAACCTTGGTTTCTTTCTGAGGGAAAACTTGCTCCGTGCGCATCATACCTTCCTCTTGGGGTTCCCAACGAACGTGTGAGTTACACGCCATCAAGCTCTTTTTGGCGCCGTTGCCGGGGAGATCAAGACACGCTGCAAGGGGAGTCTCCACTTCTCAATCTCTTTACTTTGTTTTTGTCTTGCTTTATTTTATTTACTACTTTGTTTGCTGCACCTAAACAAAACACAAAAAAATTAGTTGCTAGTTTTACTTTATTTACCGTCTTGCTCTCTATATCAAAAACACAAAAAAATTAGTTACTCGCATTTACTTTATCTAGTTTGCTTTATTTACTGTTGCTAAAATGGCCAACCATGAAAATACTAAGTTGTGTGACTTCACAAATGCAAATAATAATGATTTCCTATGCACACCTATTGCTCCACCTGCTACTACAGCAGAATTCTTTGAAATTAAACCTGCTTTACTAAATCTAGTCATGAGAGATCAATTTTCTGGTGTTAGTTCTGATGATGCTGCTGCCCATCTCAATAATTTTGTTGAACTTTGTGAAATGCAAAAATATAAAGATGTAGATGGTGATATTATTAAATTGAAAGTGTTTCCTTTCTCATTAAGAGGAAGAGCTAAAGACTGGTTGCTATCTTTGCCTAAGAATAGTATTGATTCATGGACTAAATGCAAGGATGCTTTTATTGGTAGATATTATCCTCCCGCTAAAATTATATCTTTGAGAAGTAGCATAATGAATTTTAAACAATTAGATACTGAACATGTTGCTCAAGCATGGGAGAGAATGAAAACTTTGGTAAAGAATTGCCCAACCCATGGACTGACTACTTGGATGATCATCCAAACCTTCTATGCAGGACTAAATTTTTCTTCGCGGAATTTATTGGATTCAGCTGCTGGAGGTACCTTTATGTCCATCACATTGGGGGCGGCTACAAAACTTCTTGATGATATGATGGTAAATTACTCTGAATGGCACACGGAAAGAGCTCCACAAGGTAAGAAGGTAAATTCTGTTGAAGAAACCTCTTCCTTGAGTGATAAGATTGATGTGATTATGTCTATGCTTGTGAATGGTAGATCTAATGTAGATCCAAATAATGTTCCTTTAGCCTCATTGGTTGCTCAAGAAGAAAATGTTGATGTGAATTTCATTAAAAATAATAATTTCAACAACAATGCTTATAGGAACAACTATGGTAATACTTATGGTAGATATGAGGAAAGGATGTTAGAAATTGAAAGATCCACTAAAAACTTTATGCAATCACAATATGAGCAAAATCAATTGTTTACTAAAACTATGAATGAACAATCTACCTTGTTGAAAAATATAGGAAATCAACTTGAAAACTTGAATAGGGAGATTTCTGGGTCTGCAAACTAAAATTTCAAATGCTGAAACCCGAATCTCATACATGTCTGCATCACAATCTTCTTTAATTAATAAAATGGCTGCTAAACCTGATGATATTGATAGTAAGATTACTACTACAGCAAATGCCATCCAAGTTAGAATTAATGAGAATATAAGATTAATGGCTGAATTGCGTGCTAGGTGGGATAGAGAAGAAAATGAAAAACTAGCTAAAGAGAATAATGTAGCTAAAGTTTGGACTATTACCACCACTAGTAATGCTAATTCTTCACATGTTGCTGCACCTCCTACTATCAATGGTAATATAATTGGTGTTGGCAATGTTTCTACTCCTAGTGCAAAGCGTACAAAACTGCCTGAAATTGCTAAAACTGCTGAAACTGCTTGTGATAAAACTGCTGAAATTTTTTCCAACCTTGGGAACAATGATCCCATTGCTGTAGCTCATAATGATTTAGATTTTGATGATTGCCACATCTCTGAAGTTATAAAGTTCTTACAAAAACTTGCTAAAAGTCCTAATGCTAGTGCTATAAATTTAGCCTTTACAAAACATATTACAAATGCTCTCATAAAAGCTAGAGAAGAGAAACTAAAACTTGAAACTTCTATTCCTAGAAAGTTAGAAGATGGTTGGGAGCCCATCATTAAAATGAAATTCAATGACTTTGAATGTAATGCCTTATGTGATCTTGGTGCAAGTATTTCTGTTATGCCTAAAAAGATTTATGATATGCTTGACTTGCCACCATTGAAGAATTGTTATTTGGATGTTAATCTCGCCGATAATGTTAAAAAGAAACCTTTGGGGAGGATTGATAATGTGCATATTACGGTTAACAATAACCTTGTCCCCGTTGATTTTGTTGTCTTGGATATCGAATGCAATGCATCTTGTCCTATTGTGTTGGGAAGACCTTTTCTTCGAACTGTTGGTGCTGTTATTGATATGAGGGAAGGTAATATTAAATATCAATTCCCTCTCAAGAAAGGTATGGAACACTTCCCTAGAAAGAGAATGAAGTTGCCTTTTGATTCTATTATTAGAACAAGTTATGATGTTGATGCTTCTACTCTCGATGTTACTTGATTTACACTTTCTGCGCCTAGCTGAAAGGCGTTAAAGAAAAGCGCTTATGGGAGACAACCCATGTTTTTACCTACAGCAATTTTTTGTTTTGTTGAGTCTTGGAAGTTGTTTACTACTGTAGCAACCTCTCCTTATCATGTTTTTGTGCCAAGTAAAGTTTCTATGTCAAAGTTGATGTTATATTTGGGATCGCTGCGCAGAAACAGCATTGCTGTCTGTCACGAATCTGGGCACAATTCTCTGTAGAAAATTCTAAAAAATCTGCCAATTTACGAGCGTGATCCTCAGATATGTACGCAACTTTCATTAGTTTTGAGTTTTTCCATTTGAGCAAGTCTGGTGCCATTTCTAAATTCGTCTTTACGGACTGTTCTGTTTTTGACAGATTCTGCCTTTTATTTCGCATTGCCTCTTTTGCTATGTTGGATTTATTTCTTTGATCCACTAATGTCCAGTAGCATTATGCAATGTCCAGAAGTGAAAAGAATGATTGTGTCACCTCTGAATGTGTGAATTATTAATGATGCACTAACCCTCTAATGAGTTTGCTTGAAGTTTGGTGTGAAGGAAGTTTTCAAGGGTCAAGAGAGGAGAATGATATACTATGATCAAGAGGAGTGAAAGCTCTAAGCTTGGGGATGCCCCCGTGGTTCATCCCTGCATATTTTAAGAAGACTCAAGCGTCTAAGCTTGGGGATGCCCAAGGCATCCCCTTCTTCATCGACAACATCATCAGGTTCCTCCCCTGAAACTATATTTTTATTCAATCACATCTGGTGTTCTTTACTTGGAGCGTCGGTTTGTTTTCGTTTTTGTTTTTGTTTGAATAAGATGGATCCTAGCATTCACTTTGTGGAGAGAGACACGCTCCGCTGTTGCATATGGACACATGTGTCCTTAGGCTTTACTCATAATGTTCAAGGCGAAGTTTCTTCTTCGTTAATTTGTTATATGGTTGGAATTGGAAAATGCTACATGTAGTAATTCTAAAATGTCTTGGATAATGTGATACTTTGCAATTGTTGTGCTCATGTTTAAGCTCTTGCATCATATGCTTTGCACCCATTAATGAAGAAATACATAGAGCTTGCTAAAATTTGATTTGCATATTTGGTTTCTCTAAGGTCTAGATAATATCTAGTATTGAGTTTTGAACAACAAGGAAGACAGTGTAGAGTCTTATAATGTTTACAATATGTCTTTTATGTGAGTTTTGCTGCACTTGTTTATCCTTGAGTTTGCTTCAAATAACCTTGCTAGCCTAAACCTTGTATCGAGAGGGAATACTTCTCATGCATCCAAAATCCTTGAGCCAACTACTATGCCATTTGTGTCCACCATACCTACCTACTACATGGTATTTCTCCGCCATTCCAAAGTAAATTGCTTGAGTGCTACCTTTAAAATTCCATCATTCACCTTTGCAATATATAGCTCATGGGACAAAATAGCCTTAAAAACTATCGTAGTATTGGATATGTACTTGTGCACTTTATATTTTATTAAGTTGCCTGTTGTGCGATAACCATGCTTCTGGGGAACGCCATCAACTATTGTTGAATATCATGTGAGTTGCTATGCATGTCCGTCTTGTCTGAAGGTCTATCATTTTAGTGGTTGGAGCATGCAAAATTGTTAGAGAAGAACATTGGGCCGCTAACTAAAGCCATGAATCATGGTGGAAGTTTCAGTTTTGGACATATATCCTCAATCTCATATGAGAATAATAACTTTGCTACATGCTTATGCATTTAAGAGGAGTCCATTATCTGTTGTCCATGTTGTCCCGGTATGGATGTCTAAGTTGAGAATAATCAAAAGCGAGAAATCCGAAATGCGAGCATTCTCCTTGGACCTTTGTACAGGCGGCATGGAGGTACCCCTTTGTGACACTTGGTTGAAACATGGCATGCAAAGATCCGGTAGTCCAAGTTAAGTAGGACGAGGTGCGGGCACTATTAGTATACTATGCATGAGGCTTGCAACTTGTAAGATATAATTTTCATAACTCATATGCTTTATTACTACCGTTGACAAAATTGTTTCATGTTTTCAAAATAAAAGCTCTAGCACAAATACAGCAATCGATGCTTTCCTCTTTGAAGGACCATTCTTTTACTTTTATTGTTGAGTCAGTTTACCTATCTCCTTCCACCTTAAGAAGCAAACACTTGTGTGAACTGTGCATTGATTCCTACATATTTGCATATTGCACTTATTATATTACTTTATGTTGACAATATCCATGAGATATACATGTTACAAGTTGAAAGCAACCGCTGAAACTTAATCTTCTTATGTGTTGTTTCAACACCTTTACTTTGATTTATTGCTTTATGAGTTAACTCTTATGCAAGACTTATTGATGCTTGTCTTGAAGTACTATTCATGAAAAGTCTTTGCTTTATGATTCAGTTGTTTACTCATGTCATTACCTTTGCTTTGATCGCTGCATTCATTACATATGTTTACAAATAGTATGATCAAGATTATGATGGCATGTCACTTCAGAAATTATCTTTGTTATCGTTTTACCTGCTCGGGACGAGCAGAACTAATGGGGATGCTGATACGTCTCCAACGTATCGATAATTTCTTATGTTCCATGCTACTTTATTGATGATACCTACATGTTTTATGCACATTATATGTCATATTTATGCATTTTCTGGAACTAACCTATTAACAAGATGCCGAAGAGCCAGTTGCTGTTTTCTGCTGTTTTTGGTTTCAGAAATCCTAGTAAAGAAATATTCTCGGAATTGGACGAAACTTTCGCCGGGGTCCTATTTTTGCACGAAGCTTCCAGAAGACCGAAGACCTAACGAAGTGGGGCCACGAGGAGGCCAGGGGTGGCCGGCGCGGCCCCCTGGCCGCGCCGACCTATCCCCTGGGCCCCTCGTGTGGCCCTCGCGTTGACCCTCCGCCTACTTAAAGCTTCCGTCGCGAAACCCCCAGAGAGCCACGATACGGAAAACCTTACGGAGACGCCGCCGCCGCGAATCCCATCTCGGGGATTCTGGAGATCGCCTCCGGCACCCGCCGGAGAGGGGATTCATCTCCCGGAGGACTCTTCATCGCCATGATCGCCTCCGGAGTGATGAGTGAGTAGTTCACCCCTGGACCATGGGTCCATAGCAGTAGCTAGATGGTCGTCTTCTCCTTGTTGTGCTTCATTGTTGGATCTTGTGAGCTGCCTAACATGATCAAGATCATCTATCTGTAATACTATATGTTGTGTTTGTCGGGATCCGATGGATAGAGAGTACTATGATTATGGTGATTATCAATCTATTGTTCATGTGTTGTTTATGATCTTGCATGCTCTCCGTTATTAGTAGAGGCTCTGGCCAAGTTTTTACTCTTAACTCCAAGAGGGAGTATTTATGCTCGATAGTGGGTTCATGCCTTCATTGATACTGGGACAGTGACAGAAAGTTCTAAGGTTGTGATGTGCTGTTGCCACTAGGGATAAAACATTGATGCTATGTCTAAGGATGTAGTTGTTGATTACATTACGCACCATACTTAATGCAATTGTCTGTTGCTTTGCAACTTAATACTGGAGGGGGTTCGGACGATAACCTGAAGGTGGACTTTTTAGGCATAGATGCAGTTGGATGGCGGTCTATGTTCTTTGTCGTAATGCCCGGATTAAATCTCACTATATTTACCATGTCATGTATATGCATTGTTATGCCTTTCTCTATTTGTCAATTGCCCGACTGTAATTTGTTCACCCAACATGCTTTTATCTTATGGGAGAGACACCTCTAGTGAACTGTGGACCCCGGTCCTATTCTTTACATAGCATACAATCTACTTGTTTTACTGTTTTCTTTGCAAACATCTTCCACTCGATACGTTTAATCCTTTGTTACAGCAAGCCGGTGAGATTGACAACCTCACTGTTTCGTTGGGACAAAGTACTTGGGTTGTGTTGTGCAGGTTCCTAGTTGGCGCCGGAATCCCTGGTGTTGCGCCGCATCACATTTCGCGACCATCAACCTTCAACGTGCTTCTTGGCTCCTCCTGGTTCGATTAAACCTTGGTTTCTTTCTGAGGGAAAACTTGCTACTGTGCGCATCATACCTTCCTCTTGGGGTTCCCAACGAACGTGTGAGTTACACGCCATCAATATGACATATAATGTGCATAAAACATGTAGGTATCATCAATAAAGTAGCATGGAACATAAGAAATTATCGATACGTTGGAGACGTATCAACGACCACCTCAAACCAAGACCTAGATAATCCTTGATGAACACAAGAACCTTCGCAGCGGATATAATAGATAAACGGCAGCGCCGTACCCCGGAGGGATGATACACGTGAACACACGCAACTAGGTATAACCTAACTTTTAGACTAAACTTGAACTACCCTAAACCCTAACCGTGCCATCTCCTTATATGAGAGGGAGAGCTGGCCGGCCGGCCCCCTTATTGGGCCTAACCTAGTTCGACTTGGACAGGCCCAAGTCAAACAGACTCTATTAAAACCCTAGATGGCCCACAGCATGACCTGGCTACATTATTATCTCCTAATAACAAGATTATAATAAACTACTGGTACAACCTTAGACCCAAATATCATATCAATGGCTGTCCTAGAGTACCAGGCCCGGATATCCATATCACTGTGTCGCTTGTTGTGTATAGCATCTTCTCCATCTGCCCACTTGTTTGCTATTTCCATCAGTGCTGATATTGTTTTTGGGTTGGTTCTCCCTAGGTCTTCGACGAAATCTCCTCGTCGAATTCCTGCCACAAACGCGTCTATTGCCCTCTCATCAGATATGTCCTCTGCCGAGTTTTTGATAATATTCCACCTCTGTATATATTTTCTCATTGATTCATCGTGTTTCTGTCTACACGCCTTCAGCTCTTCCAGTGACGCCGGTTTTCTTGCAAGTGGATCGGAAATTCTTCACGAACATGTCTTCAAAACTATCCCAGTTGTCGATGGAACCTGGGGGAAGTTTCTTTATCCAGGATCACGCGGCTCCACTCAAATGTACTTGGATGCTCTGCATGGCTGTTGCCCTGGTTCCTCCTATCAACTTCACCATCTCGAGATAATCAACGAGCCAATCTTCAGGATCCTGTAGGCCGTCGAATTTCTTGAAATTTTCGGGTAGCTTTAACCCTGACGGGACTCGAGTTTTTCGAACTCGTCTCGTAAAGCACGGGAGCCCGCACATATCATCATCGGCAAGTTCTGGTGACTGCCGGTGTTCCCTTCTTTCTTGTCGTGCTCTATCC